>OX461811.1:70107707-70770116 GCA_949802685.1 Dicyrtomina minuta
AAGATGAAGATGAAGATGCGTTGGGCGGCTGAGGAAAAGAATCTTCACGTCTCCACTAATTCCCTCTCAATGTCCACCTCAATGACCATTCCTAATTAACATCACAATTATCCTCGTAATTAAATCAATTTTTAATTTTACGATAACGGCCCTGGAGATGAGGATAAAATAGCAATTTGAATTAAAATCTCGATTTCTGTCGCATCTCCATCTGCATCTGCATCTTCTCTCATTAGCACTTTCACCCAAAAAAGAAATTAATAAATTAATCAAGTCATCTCTTCGTCGTATTTACATTGGAGGGAAGCTAATGAAGTGGACAGTGAATTGGGAATTCAAATGACAAAAAAAAAGAAGATGCTCATCTCTTCATCTGACTGACGATGGGATGCGGGATGATGAGATGATCTTCTCACTCCGTTTGTTTGGAATGAGGAAAGGAAGCCTTTTTTTCTGTGCTTTAGTTTGCTTCGCCTTTGTTGACTGCAGAGTTGAGGCTGTGAGACGTGGTGTAGACGTCTCAAGTATTTTGAGAAGATGCGAAAGAAGATGTGGAAATTATTTAAATCTGAGGAGCTTCTCAAGATGCGCTGCACTTCGCTCAGTCCATTTGTTTTTTTTTTTTGGTTTGCGAAAGCCTCTCGAGTCCAGTTTGGAATTTGCCTTTCAAGTGCCCCATTTATTTTTATAATCGCCGAGTCACACTCAGGCAAAAGTGGGTGTCCCATGTGATTGGGAGATGCATAAGGAAGTATCTTGAATTCTTAATAGTTTAATTTATTTTTGCATATAGAATAAAATCATACTTTTTGAAAATAGTCATATTCATGTAGTTAGCATGGTTTGCACTTTTTAGAATATATATATTTATGACATTACTTACGCTTACTTTTTAAAATTTTGCAGGAAACCAGGAAAGCCATTTTGCACGTGTAGACGTGCAAGCGATGTAGTTATGACATCTCAATAATTTTTAAAGTTTGCAGTTATGCCATTTTGCATTTTTTGAAATTGTATAGCTATTATATTCTGACAATTCTGAAAATAATTACATCAGTTTGCACGTTTTTGAATCTGTAGTTATATTTTGACGATTTTTAAAATTTGCAGTAACGTCATTTTTGCATTTTTTAAAGCTGTAGTTATGGCATTTCGATGATTTTTTAAAATTGCAGTTAAGTCATTTTGAATTTTTTGAAACTAATGTTATAACATTTTTATGATTTTTTAAATGTACAGTTGCGCCCTTTTGCTATTTCTAAAACTGCAGTTATGATACTTTGATGATTTTTAAAATTTGCAGTTATGTCATTTTGCACATTTTTAAAGCTGTAATTACAATATTTTGATGATTTAAAAAATCTGCGCTGGCGTCATGTTACTCTATATGGAAGATGTAGTTATGATATTTCGAAACCTTTACCAAACGAAGCACTTGTCAGGTTTTTGCACCTCTTGCAAAAGGTAATGTTCACTTGTTGGTTGCTGGTTTGAGGCGAATACGCATCTAATTAGAATATAATTAGACACCTGCACTTAACATAGAGTTTCTGTTACCGCAGTTGCCGCAGAAGAAGCCACACATATTGTTAACTTGTTGGGGTGATAATCCTACAGGGACGTGTCGCATTTTGCATGATACTTGGATAACGTATCCAAGTTGAGCGTACCTACTAACAAGAATGAAGATAAGGCATTTTGCATTCAAAATCCTGTTACATTTCTCTCCGTACTTTTAGCACTTCATCTCACGAGGGAGGCGCACCGTATGACATATATAAAAATTTTTAAATCACCAACAAGGAAATGGTTTCACATATTACCCTCCAACTTCAAAAATCAGACTAGTTCTGAATAACACAGATCCAAAGTAACTCGACCGCATTTTACGTTTCTTGGTCACAGTGGCCGTACAAAGTTTAAAAACAATTCAAATTTTGAAACTTTGCTGCCCTGCAGTTTCTACAATTCTTAAGCGATTTTGATAAAAATTCATTTTTTCTGATTCTGAGGCCGTCATCTAAAACGCTATTTTTGGAGTTTTGAAAATTTGAAAATTTTATTTTTTTCCAAAAAATTTAGAAAACCTGTATTTTTGAGGCCCACTTTTTTAAACTAATTTTTCCAAACAAATTTAAAGTTTTCAAATTTAAAAAAATCCTGAAATACCATTTTAGATAACGGCAGCAGATTCAGAAGAATAAACTTTCATAAAAATCGGTTGAAAAATGTAGAAGCTCTACAGGGTAACAAAGTTTCAAAATTTGAATTTTTTTAAACTTTGCCGCGCCATTCTGGGCAAACGACAAAAAATACACTCGAGCGAGCTACTTTGAATCTGTGCTATTTTAAAGTAGCTTGATTTTTTTAAATTAGCCTTCCCAAATTCTGGGTCGGTCATGTCGCGTCTTAAAATGTTGGTGCGCTTCCCTTGTGAGACAGAATGACGCGGGGTACAGCGATACATGAAAAAACATATGTTATGAGTGCTACATGCATAATTCGCTCCTTTTCTCTTCTCGCAATGATTAGCATGAGGATGAAGATGAAGATGAGACTAATGAGATGCGTTCCTGAGAGATATTGATTTGCTAATTCGCCACGGCTTTAAAAATCTCTAAAAATGTCTTGACTGTTAGAAGGGCCAATTACTCGTATCATCCTGAGTGCTGCTGTTCGTGCTATGCGATGGCCAGTTATAAATATTCAATCATCTTCTTCTCGACTCTGTCCCAACAACCACGTCGCTGCTGTTCGTATGTAGCTCCCATGGTGGTCCATTGCTGTTTCCTGGCCAACGTTGGAGTATCTGTCTCAGTCTTGAGGGACAAGTAAAAAGGTTATAAAAAATTATGACGAATTTGCATGTGACTTACTTAGTATTCCGTCTTTTGGCCTTTCAAGTATTTAGCAAATAATTAACCGTTCCAATTTATTGAATTTACACCGTTTCAACTCTTCACAGTCCCAAGGACGTCTGTAGGTCTCGAATTTTAGTACATTTAAACGGCAAAGTTCAATTATTCGTTCCTAATTTTATCTCACGACCTGTGGCTTAGTTTCAGTTTCAGTTGCATCATAGTGCATAAGAGAATTGAAGTAGCGTTATCCCCACAATTAAGGATCGTCCATAAATGATGTCATAGGTGGGGTCAGTTGGTCTGGTCAGGGAGAATGAAGACATGCCATTTTAAAGATGTCCGTTTACGTAATGTTAAAGTTAGGGCAACGAGGTGGAGGGAGGGGGGTAGTTCATAAAAGTGATAATTTGCTCAACATCATTTATGGACCAACCCATTACCGCATCCCTCTTACTATAAGCACTTATATAATTGTAATTCATAATCGCTGCTGTTATTTCTGTTGGCGTGGGTTGAAGTTGTTGAGCGGCGTCGTAAAATTTATTGAGTGCGCAATAATTATTTCATTCCTACAAATAATTGAGATTCAAGGAGCTTCAATTAAAATAATTGAGGTTGTTATTTTATTGTCTTTTGTTCCCACTCTCCAACTTGAGGTTCATTCTTTCGCTACTGTAGTAAAGTTATTTGTGAGTAGGTGGAATTCATTGTAAACAAATACGTAAGAATGTTATCGTAAGCACATTCTAATTAAATCACAAGTTTAATTGTGTTTAACGTCCACTCGTATTAATTGTTGATTTAATTAATGGGAACTGTACTACTGATATTTTCTGAGTGAGTCAGCGAGACGCTTATTTATTTTTTTTGATAATTTTTACACAGCCAATTAATTTCAAATATAAATTGTATTATATTATTCACATCTACGGGACATAGGGATCGTCCACAAATGATGTTATCAAATAATTTTCGTTTTTAGAACCTGTTATGAAATGACCCCCTCCCCTGTCATTAGCTTAATTTACTGTTGCGTGAATGGTCTGCTCTAACATGCAATGTCATTAGTAATTAAACCAACCTACCGATCCGATGGCGTGATTTATGAACGATCCCTAATGCAATGCACACTATAGTAATTTCGTGGGAAAACGTGGAATTACTTCATTTAATTTAACACTATTTGTAATTTTGAATTTATATTCTGTTTCTATGTATTACTTCCTTTTTATTGTTCCGTAACGTTAAGCAGCCTTAAAAATTAAATTAAGGATCGTTCATAAATGATGGCTTCAGAGGGTTTGGTGGGTCTATGTCTATTATAGTCAAGTATGGATGACATATCGTCAGTGAAAAACCAAAATGACCCATATCCATTTGTAGCTAAAAACAAAATCCCCTATCTACAAAAATATTAAAACATATCTTGAAAGCGTTTAAATAGAATATTTTGCACTTTTCAAAAACATGCAAATACAATATTTTGCACTTTTCAAAAACATGTAAATAGAATATTTTGGACTTTTAAAAAACATGCAAATAGAACATTTTACACTTTTCAAAAACATGCAAATACAATATTTTGCACTTTTCAAAAACATGCAAATACAATATTTTGCACTTTTCAAAAACATGTAAATAGAATGTTTTGGACTTTTAAAAAACATGCAAATAGAACATTTTACACTTTTCAAAAACATGCAAATAGAATATTTTGGACTTTTAAAAAACATGCAAATAGAACATTTTACACTTTTCAAAAACATGCAAATACAATATTTTGCACTTTTCAAAAACATGCAAATACAATATTTTGCACTTTTCAAAAACATGTAAATAGAATATTTTGGACTTTTAAAAAACATGCAAATAGAACATTTTACACTTTTCAAAAACATGCAAATACAATATTTTGCACTTTTCAAAAACATGCAAATACAATATTTTGCACTTTTCAAAAACATGTAAATAGAATATTTTGGACTTTTAAAAAACATGCAAATAGAACATTTTACACTTTTCAAAAACATGCAAATACAATATTTTGCACTTTTCAAAAACATGCAAATACAATATTTTGCACTTTTCAAAAACATGTAAATAGAATATTTTGGACTTTTAAAAAACATGCAAATAGAACATTTTACACTTTTCAAAAACTCGTAATTAACATTTTACGCATGTTTCTCATTTTGTTTTTATGACATAGCTCGATTTGATTCTAGTTTAAATTGGATATGGGTCATTTTGGTTCTTCACTGACGATATGCCATGTTAAAGATAATCGTTTATGTAATTTTAGAGTGATGAGATTATGTGGGTAGGTGTAGGTAGGTCCTCAAAAAGTAGCAATTTGTGTGACATCATTTATGGACCATCCCTTGTACAAAGAGTTCCCTATTATAGCTATGAAACTGATTCGAGTGTAAAGTATTTTTTAAAAAAGTTGCAAAGCTGTAGAATACCGATAAGTTATGATTTAGGCTAAAGACAAATTACATAGTTTTAAAAGGACATTAATAAAGGACCGTCCACAAATGACGTCATTAGAAGTATCAATGGTTCTACTTGGTTACTAATGGCATCCCATTATAACGAGAGCCCCATTTAAACAATGCTAAAGCTGTTGACAGGAAGAAAGGGGTAGAAAAAATGAAGATTTTTTGATGACGTCATCTGTGAACGATCTCTGACTACTAATGCTTTGACATGCGACGGTGTGTGTATATGCGAGTAACATTGGATGTATAACTAAAACTGAATTAAAAACGGAATTGAAAGCATTTGATTGTTTTGTAGGTTTTGAATATTTGTTGGATTTATTTAGTAGATCTGTTGTACAAAAATAGAAAATGGTTTTTATCTGGGAGCATCATTCAATTGGCGCGAGTCTAGAAGGAAGACAACTAATTTCTCAATTTACAAAATTTTGATAGCAGAATTAAATGACAGAAAATATTTGTTGACACACATTCTTGGGATTCTTAGACCAGCGCTACAAGGAACAAAATGTACAAATCTTTACAACTTATTTAGCATTTTGGTAGCCACCAGTGACAACTGGAGGAGGAGCAGGGGCAGGGGCGCCGTAGCTCTGTTGTGGCTGTGCGGCGGATTGGAATCCTGAGGATGAAGGTCCCGTCGCTCCAGCGCCGCTGCTAAATTGAGCAGAAGAGGCAGCGCCAAAACCTTGAGACGCCGACTGAGAGAAAGCGCCGGAGTTGGACTGTGCTGCGCCACTGAAAGCACTCTGCGAGGAAGCATCAGGAGCTCCGTAGTTCTGTTGAGGTTGAGCTTGAGATGGACCGCTGCCTCCGAATCCCGCTTGAGATGCGGCGCCGCTGTTTGAGCCTGAGAACCCACTGTTGTCACCACCTTGAGCTGCGCCACCGAAGGAACCTTGGGGAGCGCCGTAACTCTGCTGTGGTTGTTGAGGTGCGGCAGCAGCGAAGCTAGATTGTGACTGGGAAACAGCGCCAAAGTTTGACTGAGCTTGAGAAAAAGCGCCGCCACCGGATTGAGAAGAACCGCTGAAAGTAGCCTGTGGCGCGGTTGCTGGAGCTCCATAGCTTTGTTGTGGTTGAGGGGCTGGAGCTGGAGCTGGAGCAGGGGCGTTGTAGCTGGACTGTGGGGCTGTAGCACCAAAGTTGGATGGTCCTTGGGATGCAGCGCCGAAGCTTGATTGTCCTTGGGATGCGGCGCCAAAGTTGGATGGTCCTTGGGATGCTGCGCCAAAGTTAGATTGAGATTGAGCAAAAGCGCCACCACCAGATTGAGATGAAGCACTAAAGGTAGCCTGCGGCGCGGTTGCTGGAGCGCCATAGCTTTGTTGTGGTTGAGGAGCTGGAGCTGGTGCTGGAGCTGGAGCGTTGTAGCTGGACTGTGGGGCTGTTGCGCCGAAATTTGATGGCCCTTGAGCTGCTGCGGCGCCAAAGTTAGAAGGTCCTTGAGGTGCGGCGGCGCCAAAGTTAGAAGGTCCTTGAGATGCGGCGGCGCCGAAGTTTGATGGTCCTGTAGCTGAGGCAGCGCCAAAGTTAGAAGGTCCTTGGGATGCGGAGGCGAAGCTAACTTGCGCCTGGGCTGAACCACCTGAAGACCCTTGTTGTTGGGGTGCGCCATATCCTTGTTGTGGTGGAGGTGCTGGGGCGCCATAGCTTGGTGGTGGTTGAGGTGCAGGGTATCCACCGGAAGGTGGTGGAGGAGCTGGAGCTCCGTACCCTTGTTGTGGTGGAGGTGCTGGGGCGCCATAGCTTGGTGGTGGCTGGGGTGCGGGGTATCCACCAGAGGGTGGGGGTGGTGCTGGAGCACCATAGCTGGGTGGAGGTGCGGGGTACCCACCGGAGGGAGTTGGGTAACCAGATGAACCGCTTGATCCAGAATTACCGCCGCTGAATCCGCCTGAGTTCCCGCCGCTGAATCCACCTGAGTTCCCGCCGCTAAAGCCACCTGAGCTTCCGCTGCTGAAACCGCCTACGCCTGAAACTCCGGCGCTGAACCCGCTAGAGCCAGAGCTGCCGCCGCTAAACCCGCCCTGGGAAGAGCCTCCACCGCCGCCGCCACCAGTAGTAATAGAAACATCTGGAAAACCTGCTGGGCCTGGGTATCCTTTAGAAGCGCTGTATCCTCCGGATCCACCGCCTCCGCCTCCAAGATCAGCAAGCGCAGTAGCGCAAAGTGCAACAACAACAACCTAAAAAAAACAAAGTAAAAAACACAAATTAAAAACCATTCGAATTCCTAAAATTCTTAAGATAGTCCAATTTATATTTCATCACACAATTTTTCACACATTTGTTTTGACACATTTTTAAAAAAATCAAAAAACTGAAACAGGTGTAAATAGTTTACCACTCAATAAAAGTGACTTACAAAAAACTTCATGTTTCCCGTCTACGATAAAGAAAAAACTTCAAAATAAACTTGCGCTAGATTTTGAAAAAAACTCTTCAAATATTGGAAATGAAATTTTAGAATTTTTGCCGTTGTCGTGTCTACGCTGCTGTAGCTGCTTCTACTGGATGACTTCCTCAGACGCCCTCACACTTTTTATACCAAACCGGACCAACACATCACCTGCCTCCTTAATAAAACCAAACTTCCAAACCACGCACCGAGCCACTTCCACATCGTTTTATTATCAAATCTCAATTTTCATTTTCACAAGGGATCGTCCATAAATGATGTCATTGGTGGGGTGGGTGGGTCTAGTTGCGTACTCATGACATCCCATGTTAAAAATAGCCATCATGATAGGGGGGTCATTAGCAGTCATAGTCATAGAAATTCAGGTATTAAGGTGACATCATTTATGGACGACCCTAAGTGGCGCATTAATTCAGGGGCGAACACCTTTTGACTTCTCTCAATATTTTTCGCATTAAAATAGCCCAGACTGCAAACACAGGGAATAATTCCGAGACTCAAAATGGAATTAGCACAAACAAAACACGAGAACGAGATTATTTTTGAAGTCCATTTAAAATTTAAAATCGTGAGTGAGCACGTCTCGCGAGACTTTCATCTCTTCATCTCTTCATTTGCATTACGCAACAACGGAGGATGCATTTCGGAATTCCAACAGCTGAGTGTTAATGAGTGTGTAAATTGTAAATGAGGAGGCAATTGAAATTCAGTGTGGTCTCATTTTTAATACATAATCCATTACAAAGTCTAAACGCTTTTGAGTTCCATAATTATTTAAATGGTCGTTCAAAATCCAAACTTTCATTTATTTACCACATTTTTAAATACAAATCTTCAATTAAGTCAGCTATACATATTGAGGGAGCTAAAACTGTTGTATTCACTATTCACTACTATTTTCTAATTTATAAAGCTTGCGTGTACAAAAATACAAAATTTATTAGTTCATTAAACTATTTTCTACTTTGGTAGCCACCGTAGCCTTCAGAAGGGGGCGGGCCATAGCTGGGTTGCGGGGGCGGGCCATAGCTAGGTTGTGGGGGCGGGCCATAACTGGGTTGTGGAGGCGGGCCATAACTAGGTTCAGGGGGTGGACCATAGCTTGGCTCTGGGGGCGGGCCATAGCTGGGTTGCGGGGGCGGGCCATAGCTAGGTTGTGGAGGCGGGCCATAGGATGGTTCTGGAGGCGGGCCATACTGACTTGTAGGTGTGTCGTCATGAGTAATGGATACATCAGGGTAACCAGCTGGTCCAGGGTAACCTTTAGAGGGACTGTACCCCCCCGAACCCCCGTCCCCAGAATGACCACCTCCTGGCGGAGCCTCTCCTACTGCTCCAGCGCTCAACAGCGCCACGGCTAAAACAATCTGCAAAAAAATAACAAAAAGTTTGAAATTTGAAAATTCTGTGTAACTTTTAAAATAAGTTGGAAAAAATGTCTGACTGGATTATTTTGACCTATTAAAAATTTAACCTAGTAAAAATTTCTTACGGTTTCAAAGTTCATAATATTAATCCTTACTAAAAATGAACAAATTAATAAAAATACACTGTAATTTGCAAATTAAATTTTTTAAAAATTTCAAAAAAAAAAATGTTGATTTAAAAAATTTTGACGATTGGATTAAATTTTGTCAGATACCAGAACTGATACTGAAACGGAAGACATGGTGAATTTATGGGACTATAGGGACTCGGCTAAGCTTTTTATACTTTAAATTTTCGTATGCACTGGAGTGAAAAGTGAGCGCGAGCGCAGTCTAAAGTAACACTTAAAGTTAATTCAAAATTTACCGTGCGCAAACAAGTCCAGAAGATTAAGTAATTTTGAAGTAGCAGAAAGTCTATTTACCTTCCTAATTAAAATTTCTTTTAATCAAAATATTTGTACGTTTGTTTCTATTTGTTTTGTAAACAACAAACTCAGATTGTTTGCTCAAGTTCTTTGCTGATATTTACTGTTTACAATATTACGTCTTAAGTTCCACCTCCAATTTTACTTTTGGCGCTGTGTGTATTCAAAATTTTGAAATGGGTCAAGCAGAGCGTTCAAGAGGCAGCGTGAACAAATTCTACACCCAATTTAAATCTTTCGCACATTTAAATCTGCAATTTGTTCTGTTTGCTGTGTGCAAAGAAATGGAATTGCGTCACTTCTGTTCGCAGCTTTGCGATGCATAACCATTGCATCAATTCTTGCATTCTCAACTTTCTATTAGCATCCTCGTTTAATGCTGCATGGGGTCGTTCACAAATGAAGTTATTACTATTGTGTCGATGAGACTCTTTGAATAGTGATGACATCTAGGGCCGGATAATGCTGCAAATTTTCAAACAAAACGTGTAAATAAAACATTTTGCACTTTTCAAAAATATGTAAAAAAAATTATTTTGACTTTTTAAAAACATGAAAATAAATTTTATTGTACATTTCAAAAACATGGAAATAGAAAATTTTGCACTTTTCTCAAAACATGTAAATAGAACGTTTTACACTTTTCAAAAACATGGAAATAAAATATTTTCCACTTTTCTCAAAACATGTAAATAGAACGTTTTACACATTTCAAAAACATGGAAATAAAATATTTTCCACTTTTCTCAAAACATGTAAATAGAACGTTTTACACTTTTCAAAAACATGGAAATAAAATATTTTCCACTTTTCTCAAAACATGTAAATAGAACGTTTTACACTTTTCAAAAACATGGAAATAAAACATTTTCCACTTTTCTCAAAACATGTAAATAGAACGTTTTACACTTTTTAAAAACATGCAAATACATCTTTTTGCTTTACCAAAGAAATCCGCTGCAATAATATCAAAATGATAGTTTTTGTGTGTAAACAAATTCCTGCCTAAAAGTAATTCCTTCGTCCGGCCCTGATAACATTCTTTGAGGCCTTTTTTAAAAATCAATATTGTCCTTAAATACCAAGCTCAGAGCATAGGACAATGTAAAATAGGTTAGGGGTCGACCATAATTGACGTCATCGGTAGAGTCCATAGGAATTGGCAAAAATATCGGCGAGGCATCCCATCATGCTTCGTAAGTTTGGTTAAAAATCTGATGATAATGTGACGATACCATAGAGGGTCTAAAATCTATAATGTTTTGATATAACGTCATTCATGGACGATCCCTCCTGTAACGTTTTCTTAAAAAAAACTATTTAAATCTCACAATTTGTGAATAAAAAGTTAGGAATGCCGCAGTACGGAAGATCACCACTTCCCCAAACGAATGAACCAAGGAAGTAACTTTTAAAAATCTTGAACTGAAGGATTAGCTGAGAGTAAAAGTGGATTCGAAAAAGGAAACTATTAAAAAATCATCATCTCTTAAAATATTCAAAGGAAAACTTTTTTTTCAAATCCTTTAAAAGCGCCATTCTTGTTGCTCAAAGTAGAAAATGGTGTAATATTCAAATGTCAAATAAAAATGATAACGATAACCGTATATGTGAATACCAACTGAGATGAAGATACCCCCTTTTGCATTTCCCAACAATTTCCCCAATACTTTCCCCTTTAGAATTCACCATACTCATTTTCCTATCTTGTCAAAAAAGTTTTTTTTGTGTGTAGAAAAATAAACTACTGCGATGTGGAAAAATATTTAATCTCCCGTTTAATCCATTTAAAGCTATAAAAGCTCACAGGATTAAAATCTCCAAAAAAGCATCGTCACTACCACAAAAAAAACCACAAGGAAAAATAAGCGCCTTTCAACTGGACTAATGAAGCGTCGTAAATCCAAAATCCATTCAGACAACTTTCTCCCATTTTTCGTCTCGCCTTTGGATTTTCATGCTTAATAAGTTAAGCGGCTTTCCAAATTCCAAAAACTTTTTATTCAAACACAAAAAAAAATTATAAAGTGATGAGGGTCAATCAATACAAAAGTTTTACTTACTTAACACGCCAATTTAAGATGCACACACAAAAAAAGGGAGACGTGAGGTCATAGGTCATAATCCATTTCGTTGAATTTACAAATTTTCAAAGAGGCGCTGAGTTTAATTGGAAATTTACGAGAGAGTTTCTTTCAAGAGCGAAATTAACATTTAAATTACTTAAATCTGCATTTGAACTTTCCCGCGTTGAAGTCTTTAAGAAATCCTTCAAAACAAAAAGGAAATTCAAATGTGAACGCTAAACGGAGACGAAGATGGAACAAAAAACTTTTTGAGAGATTATTTTGAGAGATTCAAATATTGAAATGCAAATCCGATTTTTGAATTTAAATTCGTTTTGAGCCTATAAGAGCGGTTTGAGATTTGTTGGACTGTAATTATCAAGTCTTGGCTAATTTTCAGGCGTTTGCTTTATTTTCAAAATGATCTATCTACATACTTACAGACGAGCAGTGTGTAAGTCTGTGCAGTCTTTTCAAAATCCAGATAGAACAATTCTCACCTTTTAAAAATCATGTAAGTATGTACCTACAATATTTTGCACTTTTTAAAAACGTGTAAATAGGACATTTTGCACTTTTTAAAAATTCTTTAAATAGAACGTATATTGCACTTTTCAAAACAGTAGATATAACAATTCTATACTTTTACAAGTCATGTTAGTATAATATTTTTCACTTTTCAAAAACGTGTAAATAGAACGTTTTGCACTTTTCAAAAAGGTGTAAATAAAATATTTTGCACTTTCCAAAAACGTAAAAATTGAATATTTTGCACTTTTTAGAATTAGGTCACTAGAACAATTTGCACTTTTCCAAAAACCTTGAAAAAAGAATAATTTGCAATTTTTAAAAACATTTTAATCGGAAATTTTAGCAATTAGGAAAAATTTATAGTAAACATTTTGCACATCATTTTTGAAAATGTTTTTTTGACAAAGCTCATTTTAACTCCACCTTTTGGAAACGAATCATTTTGGTTCTTCACATACGATATTATGCATTGCCCTATAAAATATTTCTAGATCCGCCTATGTAAATTCGATCTGTACAAATGCAAACGGCAAAATAAAATTACTGGAGAAAGAAAAACAGATAGGCATTATATTCATTAAATGAAAAGATGACCGCAGGAAGCAAAAAGTTGTATGTGAACTAATTAACCCAAATTACAATTTTCTGTCAAAAGAGAAAGGCCAGAAAAAGTGGGGATTTTCCATACCAGTGGAGTTTTTGCTGTTGTTGTTGTTGTTCTGTGTCGTTGTTGCGGTTGTGGGAGTTTTAAACAAATGTAGGAACAAAGGGAGACAGCGAGGATTAAGGAAAAGGGACCCCTCGTCGTGTGAATGATTGAGCGGGGAAATAAACTTGAATTTAAATAAAAGGACCGCGCGCCAAGAACGCGAATGGGAGAAAGTGGGAGAAAGGTGTATGTGTCCCGCTGCTTCTGTCCACAACAAACTTCTCGCCACTTTCACTTTTACTTTCACTCACGCCAACTTTCCTCCAAACTATTTTTGCACGCTTTCTCCAACCGCATACAGTTCCTTCCCTTCAATTCTATTGAAGGTTTTTTTTATGTAATTTTACGCAGGTACAAAAAAACTTCACACCTTTAAATCCATTTTGAAGCTTGAATTTTAAAAAATTTACAAATTTTAGGATTTTTTTCTTAAATAAAAATCAATTTGGAGCTAAATCAAAATTAACATTCATACGGAGCGTAGAATGGAGGACGTGGATTTCTTTCCTCAGCAAAGATTTTGTCTGTGAATGTAAATGAGATCCCAGATCCAAGAAACGCAACTTTGTGGACTTTCTCCAAACTTTCTCCGCTTTCTCTTACTCCTACTTCTACTGCTCATCCACGCTGCTCCGGATTTGCGATGTGGGAAGAAGCGTGAAGGGACATGGAGATGAAGGTGAAGCATTTTAATTACAAATTACAAAGTCAGAGCACGCTCCCGGACGTTCCCGTTTGTTTTTAGTTGTTCCCATTATTTGTCCTCTAAACAAATTATCCCGCAAACAAAAGTGCCTCCAATAAAGTTTCTTGGGCATGTTGTATTTTTGTTTTGATTTCAGAACTTTTAGAATTTTCCTATAGGCAACAGTGGCCACAATTTTAGTGCCTCCTAGCGGAATATCTTCCCAACTTGCTTGAGTTTCCTTTGCTACCTCAATATTCTGTTGATTTCACTAATTTATTAGCAATCCTTGCTCTTTATCGTTTCTTACACATAGCTTTTTACGATTAAATTAATTACATGTCACCTCCTTGAGCATGAGCCTAGAACATGTCCAAGGGTTTCTTGTTTAAGTTTTAAATCAGTCTACCAGAAATTAATTAACCATTGTAAAATTTTGTCCCGTTGTATCAAAAACGAGTCAAGACAAAGTATAGTTTAAAAACATGGCGAATCAGCTGTTCTAATTTAAAAGGCAATTTAAAATAATTTTACAAAAACTTTATTCCATCTTTTCCGTGACTACTATCCCTAGCTATGTCGTCTGAGAAGAACCAAAATGACACATCCATTTGTAGCTAAAAACAATATCATCTATCTACAAAAAATAGAACATTTTACACCTTTTCGAAACTATGGAATTAGAACATTTTTCACCTTCTCAAAAAGGTTCAATTAGAACATTTTGCATCTTTTCAAAACTATGGAATTAGAACATTTTGCACCTTTTCAAAAAGGTGGAATTAGAACATTTTGCATCTTTTCAAAACTATGGAATTAGAACATTTTGCACCTTTTCAAAAAGGTTGAATTAGAACATTTTGCATCTTTTCAAAACTATGGAATTAGAACATTTTGCACCTTCTCGAATAGGTGGAATTAGAGAATTTCGCACCTTCTCGAAACTATGGAATTAGAACATTTTGCACCTTGTTGAAAACATGGAATTAAAACATTTTGCACCTTTTTAAGAACATGGAGTTAGACATTTTTGCACCTTTTCAAAACTTGCAAATAGAACATTTTCCACTTTTTAAAAACTCCTAATTAACATTCTATGCAAGTTTTTTGTTTTGCTTTTAGACATACCTCATTCTGATTCTAGCTCAAATTGCATATGAGCCATTTTGGCAGTGTAAGACACGGAGCCGGTGACCGGTAGGACCGATTGCACTGACCGGAGGTCCGGTCAGTTCTATACTTTTGAGACAAGCTCAGGACGGCCTGTGTTAAATAATACGGAGGCTCAAATGAGGCCAAAAAGAAAGGTACGTTTCGGTCCTCGGTCACTTTTTTTAAGAGCTCATTAGGGACAGATTGTCTTGCACTGCATTTTGGTTCTTCACAGACGACATTCCTACATGCTGCTAATGCTAATGTGTATAGCAATAATGGACATAAAAGTAAGTCTTCCAACTTTTAACACACACGCGCCCTTTTGGTGCTTCCAAGATCGTGTAGAGCACCTAAATAAACAGAATGTTTTGGAATTAGGAAGACAAGTGAAAGTAGTGGTAGAAGTTACTGAAGAACTCTTGGGCTGCTGTAGGTCCGTGTAGAATGGGAGACTGAGTAGAATGGAGTGTTTGCTTATTGGATTGGGTTTGAATAAAAAGCCTTTATGAGGTTCTTGATTGGATTTAATTTTAGGAATAAAATCTCATTTCCATTCTGAGAAAAAAACAGCCGCCTTTCCCTTTACGACCCTCTCTCGCCTTCAGTTCGTATCATCTGCACGGGATCTGTAATGAAATGAATGTGGTGGTGTAAAACGTGTTAAGAGCCCAACAGTCCATGACAAGGCTGGATGCGAGTGAAAGCAGTGAAAGCAGTGAAAGTAGAGAAAGTGAAAAGTGTAAAATGCAAAATAAAAAGTAGTCTGTTTAAGATGTGATAGAAATGGATATAAATTGACACTATTCCTTTCTTCACATAAAATTCGGATAAAATTGAGTCGTAGAGAAAAAGTAACAGACGCTTTTAGGTTTATGTTTAGGGATCATCCGTCGATGATGTCATAAATGATAGGTGGGGTCAGTAGGTCTAGCCATGCAAAGCCTATGCAATATTAAACAGATGACATGGGAAGGGTGGCATACTAAAAGATTAAAAATTCGGGCGACATCACTTATGGACCACCCCCTACTCTCACTCCAATTCCCTGGCCCTGAACGGAATCCCAATCCCAAAATCCAATTTCCCATCACTTCCCCAAAAACCAAATTCCATGAAACTCAGACCACCAACACGCAAAGGAACGCTCCCGAAAAGAAGCTCCTTATTTTCTGAGAAAGACAAAAAAAAGTCACTAAATCTAAACCAATGATCTCGCCAAAAGGAGCAGCCTCTCCTTTAATTTCAGTTCCCATCTCTGACAGAAGAAATGCAAACAAAAAATAAAGGGCTGAAATAAGCATGGAAAAATATATAGCAAATGGCTCATGGAATGTAATTTTGTACTTGATTTCAATTATTGTGACAACACAAATTATGTGAAACCATTAAGGGGCGTGCATACATGACGTCATTGGTGGATCTACCCAAATATTGGTAGACACCATATGTTTGAGATAGCCACTTACGCAGTAGTTAGGCTTTTGACTTTTAATAGGAGAGTTCAAACTGAAATACTTTGATGACGTCATTTATGAACGATTCCTTACGCAGTTGGAAATAAGTAGAAACATTCAGGAAAACTGACGCCGGAGGAGCAGGTGTATTTTGTTTTGAGTTTCTATTTCAACAGCTTTCAAATTTGTTGTTGCTGTTGTTGTTGTTGCCGTTATTGTTGCTGCTCCGTTTAATTTATGGGGGGAAATTGGCGGCAGATGATTCTGAGTTGTGGGATTTGATTTGACTCCTTTTCATTTTCATAATGTTCAGTGAAAGTCTCTGTGGTTTCCCTAGGCGACTTTTAATGTCTCCATTATATTCAATCTATAGCCCCCCCCCACCCACAGATGACTGAGTGTCTTGCCATTTTATTAGTGTACGTCTGTAAGGGAACAATGCAACTCAAATGTAACCACTTTACTAGATAGCATCGTTTGCATTTGTACATTGTAGATGGAGCAAAACTGAGGATACCTGACAGGACACTCTACCGTGTGAAATGTGTTATGTAATTTCCCATAATGGAAGATGGACGCTGTGTTTCCGCCGCATCTGTAATCGTATTAGACTTAAAGACGGGCGATATGAATCAGAGGGAAAGTGCTTCGACCAACATTTCACAACAAACTACTCTTAACAACATGCTCCACATTTACATTCACCTCAGGGGTCATCCATAAATTACGTTCACAAATACTTAGGTGTGGGGTACATTCCCTCTTGCTAAGATACTACACACTGTTTTAAGAACTGATCTGCAGGGTGGGTAAATGTATAAATTTTGTTTCGTAAACGCCATTTATGGGTTGCCCCACTTACACGGTCCGTCTGGTCTGAAGGTGTGTGAGTAGCGTGCGGGACTATTAAGATTATTATGATTAGGAGAGGCGGAGGACGGGGCTTGGGTTTAGCGTTGGGAACGTTCGGATTAGTCACGGACTCGTAGGTCCATCTTCATCAAGGAAATGATTATGATGGATGGAAGTGATGGAACCCGCATTCTGTCTCAAAGTCGCTTTTCCGCTCTCCGCATCTCCCTCCCACCCCCACCCCACCCACCCCTTCACTTCCCTCACAGTTCCGTTTCGGTCCTTGTTTCGCAGCTACACCATTGGTCACGCTTCAATTAACCCACCGTATCAGCCGTACACGAAAACGAAAACGAAACACATTAGAGAGCCGCGTGGCCACGCTACATTGAATTACATCTCTTCCACTCAAAATTCCACAACTAATTTCCAATCCAAGCCTCATCCATTATCATTACCCAATCATCATAAATCCAGAGCACAGATACGTAGACGGAGCAGTAGAGATTGTGGATGCGGAGAAAGATGCGCTCCGCATCTCAATCGCCCTCCAGCCCCACCAAATAGAGACTTGAAATCTTCAAATTTTGAAACGCACGTGCGTTCCCTCAATTCCAAATAAATAATAAGAGTAATACAAAACTTAAACTGACACAAATTACACAGAAACCAACATGCATTTCAAATAATGCGCAGGCATTTTCAAATGCTACGTACCTTGGGGTCGTCAATAACTGACGTCATCGAAATTTTTCAATTTTAAAGTCATCAGCTTAGTCATTACGCAAGTGGCTATTTTAAACATATAGGATGCCACCAATATTCAGGCAGACAATAGATGACGTCAATTATGCACGACCCCCTATAAGGAAAATGGGAAATTACTAATTTCAAATTAGTAATCAAAACGGGGAATGGAGCAGCTCCGAATGATTTTTGACGTTTTTGTGTTTGAGATAGGAATTTGGAGAAGAATAAATAAATGTGCTGACGCGAATGCGGGAAACAATGGGAGCGTCGTTATTAGAATTAGACCCCGTTTCTCGGATTTGGATTCGGATTCGGATTTCTTGTTGGAGAACAAAGGAAAATTGAGTGCGGAATTATGTGCTCGTGACGTATAGAGGAGTAGAATTCGGTTTAATTATTCAAGTGGATCTGCCGGATTGATTGTCGTCTTTTGGAATGAAAAACGGAGACACGTGCTCCGCGTCAGTCAACGTCATACGTGAATATTGAGGCCGAACGAGAAGGAACGTGGAAGGCGGATATCAAATTCTTGTGAATGCAAAATAAATACAGATGCTGTATGTAACCAGACAAGTTGCGTTATTAGTCATCCAGCGTAGCTTTACATCCGGAAATTTTACTGTGTGTAGCTCAAGTGCGTGTTGAAGATGGGGAGGGGTGGGGCGGGGGCGCTGAGTGGCTGGGTGCGGGGTACAGGGAAACTAGAGAAGGAACGCTGCTATTCTCTCTCGTCAAGTTTCCATTTGGCTCTGCGACTGAATTCAAATGTGTGGGAATCTGTGAATGTTGAGTTATTCCGCCCGCGGCATCAAATTCAAAGTAAAACTCGGGAACTCATCACGATACGCGATGCTAATGCATCTCAGAATCTCACAGTTCAATCCGCTCTCTTCCCTCCCCTCCACACATACATCCACTTTCGCTGATTTCGCAAAATTAGGAAGGGAACGTGCATATTTGATGTTTATAAAAATATCAAGCCCCCCCCCCCCCCTTCTCTTTCTAAGCAATCACGCTTTTTCCTCCCATGTCCAAGTCAAATCTTAATTGCTGCGTGATTTTAAAATTCTTTAATCAACAAAATTAAAAATCACTTTTTTCCCTTGCGTAATTTGTGCATGGCCCCCGAGTGAAGAGTATAGCATAATATCATCTACAATCTACACTTTTGTACACAGTGTGGCTGGTGCTGGTGGGGCTGCAGAAGGTAGGGATTAACGAGGAGCAAGGCGGATATTGAAGGAAGTGGGTGGGGGGGGGGGTTGAAGAAATGAGCTCGTTAAATAGACGCTATGGGGCATCGTTGGAAGAGTTTCTGGATGTCGTTAATCCGCCGCTGCTGCATAAAATATTCGGAGCCCCCTTCGCTTCGTCTTGTCTTCGTTTTCATCTTTTCATCGTCATCGTCATCGCACTTATAACTGAGGGGAGTGGGAAATTGATTGTGTGTGGCGAAGTATTGGAAAAGTGAATAGCGAAGTTTCCTTCAGTTTCAGCTCAGCTCCACGTGGAAGTTGCGAGGAGCCTCAAGGGTCGTCGAGTTGTACACGAAACTAAACTTCCGCCACAACTCCAACTACACAACTACAACTACAACCATGACGAGAACAACAACTACAGGAACACGTGTAGAGCGACTGGGGTGGGTGCAGTCGGAGCCGCCACTTAATTGAGAAACTTGACTTTTCTATGAGATGCGTTGAAGGCGAAGGGGCGACGCACTTCCGCCCAAATTCAAGTTTCCATCTCCATCCACTTTCCACTGTCGTGTACTCTAATGCAATGTACAAAATAGTTGCACAACTGACAGACTCAAAATATTACCAAGTTTTGTATCGGTGATTTAACTGTGCTGAATTAGCAAGAAAAAAGTAAGAAATAAATTCCATAATAAAACAAGAAGGTAGAAGTCTTTTCTTTTAGGAAACTTTGTAGTTTATGGCCGAATCCGTGGGAAAACATGTGTTTCGTTTGAGAGCCACGACCTGAAATACGGAAAGAGGGGAAATATCGTGTGTGAAGAACCATAATGACCCATATCCAGTTTTAGCTAAAAACAATATCCACTATCTACAAAAATATTGAAAAATGCCTTGAAAGCATTTAAATAGAACATTTTGCTCTTTCAAAAAATATGTAAACCGAACATTTTGCACTTTTTCCAAAAACATAGAGTTAGAACATTTTGCACCTTTTCAGAAAAATGTAAATAGTTCATTTTGCACTTTCTAGAAACATGTAAATAGTTTATTTTGCACTTTTTAAAAATATGTAAATAGAATATTTTACACTTTTGAGAAACATGTAAATAGTTCATTTCACACTTTTCAAAAACTCCGATTTAACATTTGACGCATGTTTCTCATTCCGTTTTTATGACATAGCTCATTTTGATTCTAGCTCAAATTGGATATGGGTCATTTTGCTTCTTCACAAACGATATGTTTAGAAATGAGCTGTGGATAAAAAGTGAAGGAGATTCATTGGGGGATGGCCCCATAAATCTCATGTCACAAAATAAATAACTCGACAACGGACAAACTCAGTTGTAGCCTTTGCCTTTGGGTCGGTCCAATTGCTGCACTTGAGAATAATTCAGCTGCAATCTCTGCACTTTCCCCCTCCCACCCACCCACACAACAACACACAAACACACACTTAAATGTAAAAATAGAAAAATAGTAACTTTAATGACGTGGAACGTGGGGCGCTCCACGTTCTTGGCTCCGTCTCAAAATTCCTCCAGGAAATATTTCCGTCTGTATTTGGTGTCTTTCTTATTTATTTGGTGCGTTGCTCTGGCTAGTAGGGGATCGTCCATACATGATGTCACGGGAAGAATCAATGGGTCTGCTTGGATACTTATTGAATCTTACGTGAAAGATGGCCAAACTGATAATCATGACAGAGGGGGCTCACAGTACATCACAGGGGCCTATAGGAATGTAAATATTCTGATGACATCATTTATGGACGACCCCTAAGTGATATGCGTAGAGTGATTCCCATTAAGTAAGCACCTATCAAATGCATTGCATTGTTGCTCAGAGATGTATTTGCAGAGCTGATGATGATGTGATAGAGCGTCTGCTCGAGTTTATCTTGTTCCTGATTACATCTTCCCATGCGAATCAAACCGCAAGGACCGATGCCGAAACCGGTACCGAAACCGGTGCCGAAACCGAGTCAAACCGCACCACGCACAAAAACTGTGGTGTCTGAGATAGAATTCATCTTCCTTTGAGTTTCGTGGACAAGAAAGTTTCTGGTTCTTTAAGCACTTCTCACCTCCACGTGTAATTTGTAATTTTATTTGAAGCTACGCATGACGAATACACCTCACAATTTTCCACTATATGACTGAAGCCGATTATGTATGACGTCAATTATGGACGATCCCTCTAATTAGCAACTTGTATTAAAATCGATGCAAAATGGAATAAAACAAAGGAGCTTTTGATTCTTAGGAAGGGGACGAGAGTTTCCAAGAACTTGACTCCCCGCAATCGCATCCATCGCTCAACTTTCCGCGTCTCCACTGTGGGAATTTGAACACGTGCCAAAACTCGGAAGGAACAAAAAGACGGCGACGAAAAAGACCAAGATGAAACCGAAGACGCACTAATCATCAACTCAGTCTCCCACACACCTTCTTCATGTAAGTGCGAGAAACATTTCGTATGTGAGCAACCAAAATGAGCCATATCCAATTTGGGCTGGAATCGGAATGAGCTATGTCCTAAAAACAAATAGAGAAACATGCGTAAAATGTTAATAATTACGAGTTTTTTAAAAGTGTAAAATGTTCCATTTGCATGTTTTCACAAAGTGCAAAATGGTTTATTTGCATGTCTTTGAAAACGTGTAAAATTTTTATTTGCATGTTTTTAAAAAGTTAAAAATGTTCTATTTACATATTTTTAAAAAGGTATAAAATGTTCTATTTACATGTTTTTAAAAAGGTGTAAAATGTTCTATTTACATGTTTTTAAAAAGGTGTAAAATGTTCTATTTACATGTTTTTGAAAAGGTGCAAAATGTTCTATTTACATGTTTTAAAAAAGTTGTAAATGTTCTGTTTACATCTTTAAAAAAATTGTAAAATGTTCTATTTACATGTTTTAAAAAAGTTGTAAATGTCCTGTTTACATCTTTAAAAAAATTGTAAAATGTTCTATTTACATGTTTTAAAAAAGTTGTAAATGTCCTGTTTACATCTTTAAAAAAATTGTAAAATGTTCTATTTACATGTTTTAAAAAAGTTGTAAATGTCCTGTTTACATCTTTAAAAAAATTGTAAAATGTTCTATTTACATGTTTTAAAAAAGTTGTAAATGTCCTGTTTACATCTTTAAAAAAATTGTGAAATGTTCTATTATCATATTTTTGAAAAAGTGCAAAATGTTCTATTTTGATATTTTTCTAAAGTGTAAAATGTTCCATTTAAATGCTTTCAAGGAATGTATCAATAGTTTTGTAGATAGTGGATATTGTTTTTAGCTAAAAATGGATATGGGTCATTTTGATTCTTCACTGATGATATTTTCTGCCAGCATGCAAAATATCCTATCTACCTATACCCAAACTAAAGCTTGTATTCATTACGCACCGTTCACTGTATTGACAACATCTGAATCGACGTCGACTACAACGCGGAATCCCACATAATTCCATAATCCAAAGAAAACATGCTAAACATTCCAGACGTAGATCCCGTGTAGTAGTGCAGATGCAAATGTCAGTGAAACACGTGCCATTTTGCAAAGCGCTTATTTTATGACTTAATAAGAGACGGGGCATAAAAATCCGAAGGAAACCCGGGTAAGAAACGGGAAATGGGCGCAGGGGAATAATCGGATAATTGAAAGTAATCCTCATCTAAATTCAACCAATTCCAATAAAAGCCGAGGACGTCCCATAATTCACCTCCTCCTTCACCCCTCCCCCTTCTCATGCTCTCCAAATAAATAACAATATCAGTTCTAGGGTGGGAGGGGTGGGGGGGGGGAGTGACAAAGGATTTGTTGCTTGCCTCAGCCTTTTTGCTTTTCTCGCAGGACACGAATTTAATTCAATAGAAATGCCGCTGGATTTCATTCCGAATTCCTTTGACTGTCAATGTAGTGTAAACTATTATTTTATTTCCCTACCTTCCCCCACCCCTCCCCCCCCCACCCAACTTCCTTCCTTTTTTTCTTCAAAGATTTTTTTCTGGAGACGCAGGCTGGAGGAGGACATTCACGAGGGACAGGGACTCGACTTTAAGATGAGCTCAAAGAAAAAGAAAACGTTGCGTGGCGGAGGTGAATGTCATGCGAACGTCTGATCCTCACACAGACTTAGAGTCCAATCAACTTAATTGCTCTCCCCCCCCCTACCCCCACTCCCCACGCCCCACTTCCCAAAATCCTGCATTTCAAGAAACATGCGACGGCTTTGTAGCAGAATATATTCTGCTCCTATAATCTCTTTCATCCTGCTCTCCGTAGCGTAAGCAGCTTAGGGAGCGCTCATAAATGACGCTTCAACGAACTGAGAGCATCAAACTTAAACAGCTCCAGCCGTCCCCCTGGTCCCCCTTTCCCCCCTGCCTGTTTTAATAACATGTGACAGGTAAAGATTTTAGGAGATTGTAGCGTGTCATTTGACCTTGTTTCCCGCTTTGTGCTAACGTCATTTGTGAACGACCCCTGGAATAAAAGAAAATGTGTGTTGAAAATTGAATTTAGAAGCACAAGAGTGTGACATTATTTATGGACGACCCCTTACATAAAAAGGTATTCATAGCGATATATATGATTGAGGCAAAAGTGGAATTAATGGAAATGGAAAGATAACGGGGATAGTCTATAAATGATGTCACTCACATTAACTTTTTTGTTGGAACCCCCACCTCCTTGTCATCCCATTAAAATTACGTAAACGGCTATCTTTAACATGCCATATGTAATCAGCCCCAGCACCCAACAAGGCTTACTAGCTCCACCCATTACGTCATTTATGGACGGTCCCTAGCCTTTTAAATATTTAATATACATAGACAGTTCTAATTGCTCCCATATTCACGTTCTTCAAGCTTGGAATTTCAACCAATATTTTATTTGCAATAATTCAGGTTCGATATTTTTGATAAAAATTGAATTTAAAGACGTGGTGAATAATTTAAAACTATTTTTTCCCGCTTTAAACGAGCCTGATTTTTTTTTAAAAAACAAGAACGAGTTTTATCCATTAAATTTAATGGGACTCCCGCCGCCCCTGCAGCTCAAGTGATTCGGTCGGAATGCGAAGCCATGTTTCATCCTTGGGATTTGATTTACACGACACCTTTTGGGCCGTAATAGTAAATTAGAGGAGACGTAGAGCGACTTAAATCACACCTGTAATTTTATACTCTTTTTGACCTTTGACCTTTCAGACTGAAGGTAGCTAGGTGTCCGGCGGCGGAGTATTAGAGGATGTACGGTATGGGTACCGTACAGTCTTAATAGTAAATCATTAAAATTGTGAAATGTAATAGACACGCTGTAAAGAAGAGAAAGAAGGTGCGAGTTTCAAAATTTAGTTTTCCAACCGTTCCCTTTGTTTCACTTGTACAGTTTCCCCGTTAAAAATGACTAATGACACGTGGCCTACGTGGGAAGACGGGACACGGGACGTGGTTGGTGAGGAAATTAACGGGAGGGAAAATATTGGGAAATTCTCGTCCTTTTCACTTTCCACTTTTTTTCCTTTTTGTTTTTACTGATTCCACAAGAAGATTGGAATCAACATCTGTACAATTGGCAGACTCCATCTCCCTCCGCATCTCCAACACACACAGCACCGAATACTGTAGACTGCCGAATCCCAATTCACTTTTTCACCCATACGTTTCCATGATCTACAGCCTCGTCTCCCGCTTTTTCCTTCCCTCATTTTCCAGATGTTCCGTTTGATTCCAGTGTTTTACCCGCATCCCTTTCATCTACGCCCGGCCCCGGCCCTGGCCCCGGCTACGGATCCAGATCGCGTCCGGGTTAAGGTTACGCTTCGATTTCAATTGAGTTCAAGATGCTCCCCGTAATTTTATCCCTTGTCGCTTTCTCAACAGATGACCCATGAGGGATCGTCCACAAATGACGTCATCAAAACATCTCTCTTTTTAGGACCGTGACATAAGCTTAATCATTGAATTGGTTAAATGGCTATTTTTAACAGGGTGTGTATCAAGTTGGCCCATTGAAAAAAGGAATGACGTCATTCGTGGACGATCCCAATGCCAAACCAACATATAGCAACACCAACACTAACAGACTGTCTACAACTTTGAACACATCCGCACCTCGGTTTCCTTTTCCACTTTTTTTCACAGATGCTTTGCTGTGTAGCCTGTGTCCGTCTCGGATCCGACGCTACCGGTACCGGTACCGGTACCGTGTAATCGAATATCGAATCTTTTAACATGAGCTCAAGAACCGAATCGGACGGCAGCAACGCTCCCAGTTTTTCCAGTTCCAGCATCGCACTCGATCTTCGTCTCTGATAACAAACAGCAGCACCCAACAATTTGTAGGCATTGAGATTCTACTGTATCATACTGCCCACTCACATTTCCATTTTTCATCCTTGTTCTTCTTCAACTTGGGGAACGTCCATAAATTACGTGCTACAAAAATCATTAGAAACGTCCATAAATGACGTCCATAAATTGCGTGCTACAAAAATCACAAGTAAAGAAGGTCCATAAATTACGTGGTACAGAAACCATAAAGAGCATGCATAAATTACCTGATACAAAAATCAAAAAGAGCATGCATAAATTACTTTGTACAAAAATCATAAAGAACGTGCATAAATTACGTCATAAATTTTGAACCTAATATTTTCTCAACTTAGCAGCACTTATTGAGAATTAAGAGATCATCATTCGGTGATCGAGGGGCATAGCTCCCGACCTAAAAAAATAATGACAGACAATATGCCAAAAAAATGTATATTGGAGATAGCCTCTGGCAATAGGAAAATTGGACGAGATTCTCTAACAAACGTTACTTCGGCAGGCAGTGGAACGAGATGAAGAAAGGACGCTATAGAAGTAGAGATTGGAATTCTACGACCGCATCCGCACCCCACACTCTGCATCACAAACAAACTAAACTACAAACAATCACGGAATAAAGGAGAGCGAGAAATGGAATTTTTCACTCGACGGATTTTCCAAAAATTTTCAATGACTCTTGGATTTTCGTGTAGTTTAAGTGCCGGTACCGATACCGATCCCGGAAGAAGCCGGTGCCGGTGCCGGTACCGGTACCGGTCCGGATCGTGGACATTGATACAGTTGAGTGTGGCAGAATGAATGTTGGATGCGAAGACTTTGAATTGATTTTTTATTTGTTTGGTTTTGAGAGACGGGAAATAGAAATTTGAGTGTAACTCATGTCACTCCACATTCGCGTCTCTCGCTTCCTTCGCATCTGCATCCGAATGACGCGCTTCTTCCGCCGAGCGAACGCCTCATTTTTCACTCGCCTCTTGTCACTTTGTCACCTCCGGCCCCGCACACAAACACCCGACACGGAACCGAATTCCGGAATTCCTCACACAGATCCACTACTACAGATTTATCTTTCATCCATCTGCATACAGAAACAGACAGAGAAACGGAAAGACACTCTTCTCAAGAGCGTAGGTCCGAATTCAAAGTGGAATTTGTGGGGGGTGTTCCCGGGGGTGGGGGGGGGGTGGGTGGGTGAGTGGAAATAAATCCAGTTGAGGCTCTAAAAGTCAAATCAATCACTTGCTCCCTGTCACTAAAATACCAATTTACATGATTCCCGTCCATCCGCTCCTTTTTATCTCTTTCTTTTCCATTTCACCAATTTCCAGCCCCGTAACCGTAACCAAACCGAACCGAACTATTTTCTGTTTTTCTGGTTTTCGTATTTCCAGCACGTCACGTGTGTCCATTCCGCATTTTGAAAGGGCAAGCCACGGCCCAAGAAGTACAAGTGTGGAGCTGTGTAGGATGTGCTGAGTCAAATGTGGAGTGAAATGCGGGAATAAAATAAAATACAAAACGAAAGATCATCATGGATATGGAATCTCATCTCATCTCACATCTCATCTTACATCCCAAAGACATCCACATCGCAATCATTCACAGGTTCATCTGTATGGGCGCGGGAGGAAGAACAAGACACGTAGAGTCACATACATCGCATTTCCTTCACTACGTTTCATGACACGAATTCCAAAAATCAAACTCATCACATGGCCATCGCAGAGCCAAACTTGAACAAACAAAGAGCAACTTCCTTCCCCTCCTGCTTCCACACTCGCCAAGGGGTCGTCCATAAAGGATGTCCCAAGTAGGGTCAATGTGTCTGCTTGGATACTCGGTTTATATCAGTATGCATTGTTTACGCTGATGACGTCATCCTGGTAATGTAAAGATTTCCATGACGTCAATTATGGACGACCCATAAAGCTTGTTTCCACGAATAAACGATCCTCCAAAAAATGTATGCTATAGCAGAAAGCAACTTTTGGGCGTTTGTTTGGAGGTTCAGTTCCGAGTTTTCGTTTTCGGACTAATGACTTTAATTACTCAGCAATTGAAGCGTTAAGATTAAGAAACAAACATGCAGAGTTAAAATAGTTAACTAATGAGGAGCGAGGGATCGTCCACAAATGGCGTCATCGCGAATCACCATGCTTAAGAACTTATAATATGACCACCCTGTCTGTCATGAGCTTAACCATTGCGTAAATAAATGGCTAGCTTTAACATGGGATGGCATCAGTGGCCCATTAGCATTGGCCCTACTCATACCGATGACGTCATATGGGGACGATCCCTCATCAATTGTGTATTCTGCACTCTAAAAGACAAACATTGACACAGTTGATTAATTGGAGGAATTGTAAATGAGAATATGGATTTATTTATTTACTAGGCGACTATAGGCCTTACTTCCAATGTCGAATTTGAGAATTTTAAATTTACAACAGATTTGCGTTACTGGAATGTAATTTAAAAAAAATAAAGTTGCAACTATTTAAAAAAAGATGTCAAGGTAATCGTGGGGAATGGGGGCGGGGGGGGGGGGGGTGGAGGGGATTAACATCAGTGGTAGAAAGGATGGAGTTTGAAAGTGTGGAGAGAAGGCGGGACGTGTAAATGATTCGGTGGGACAGTAATACGCGTAAAATGCTCCGGGAAGAACTCACGATTTGTTCTGCAATAATATACAAATAAAAACATCTAAAATATAAGTAAATAAAAATAATTCGATAATTGCTGCAAGTTAATCAAGGTGGACATTAGGGATCGTCCATAAATGATGTCATCCATTTTAGGAGCCCTGCTATCAACTTAAGCACTGCGTCAGCAGGCTATCTTTAAAATTGGATGTCATCAATGAATAAAGAGATCGGATCCATTGACACTACCAATAACAATGACGTCACTTGTGGACGACCCCTTATGCATTTTTCTTGGGAGATTTCAGAATTTTCAATGGCAGATAATAAATTACGTGAGAAATCGGTGAGGGTTTCGGGAGTGGTTGTGAGCATAGGGTCCATAGATGGAGGACGGGAGATAGCCCCCTTCTGCATGCCAGTAGCCGGATCGCCGTTGACAAAATGACGTAAGATCCTTAGACGCCTCCCCCTTACAGCTGTTCTCACAGATGTGCTGAAAAAAGTAACAGAGATCTGCGGTTTAATTTTTTAAAGATTGACAATATAAAACGAAAGAAAAAAAAAAGTTGAGATTGGGAATTTTACAGGTGACAAGCTGAAGTCTCTGTGAGTGACGCTTGGCTGGAAATTGCCCATGACAGGATACTGTCCAGCGTGACAGGGGTCCATCACCCGCCCGTCCAGTGTGTTCGTCCACGTCTCATTAGCATAACCAGTACCAGACATTTTTTAATCAAATCACTTGGCAGTAGCCCTTTCCCTTAAAATATACAATTCTATGAATCAAGTAAATTATCGACCGACTGTTTAGCATAATAGGCAGCTGATTTATTTTTAAAATACCAAAACAAAGCTGTGCTGTACAAAACGTCTACTGCAGACGCCATTATTTCTAAGAGGGACGTGGCATAGTAGAAACTTTAAGAAATATTTTCTTTTTGTTTGACAAACTTAAGAGGAGCGTGTTTTGCAGGAATTCAAAAAAAACCTGAGTAACCATAACCTCCCGCCGTAAAGAAAAGTTAAAAATATTAATTTTTATTAAACTTGATTAAATTCTATACGGGATGACCCATAAATGGTGTAACGCAAATTATCTCCTATTTCCGACCAACCCACCCTCGCGTTACTATTTTAAAATTGCTTTTAATATAAACGAAAAAGACGGATATCTTTAGGATTGAGTGTCTATAATAATCTAATTTTAGTAGGGGATAGCCTCCAACAGGATACATATCAAATATTAATTAAAGCATTTGAAACCTTTCCGTTCCCATCATGTATGGTCGACCCCTAAGTAATTAATACTTACTTTCTTAATAATTATTGCATGACTCGTTTCAATCCTGCTGCGCCACCGTATAGAAAGTCAGGGGTCGTCCATAAATAATGTAATAGGTAGAGAGAGAGTGGCTCTACTTAAGTAGATAATTTGAGTGACAATATTTATGGACAGCCCGAAAGTGGTAAGTTATTGACTCAAAGAGCGGATCTGGTGAAGAATTGATTAAGCTGTAGGATCCCGAGACCGAGACTCAAGTTCTGGGATCAAGTCATCTCGTATCATGCCTAAAAGCTCATCCACATAAAATCCAGAATCCAGACACTTTTCATTTCGAGCATAAAGATAAAGATGCTCGCGGTGCTTAAGACCTAAGAGCAGAAGAAGAAGAGATCACATTTTGCATATGAGGGCGACAGATGACATTCCCTCTGATCTCGCATCATTTTAAACTAGAGAAAGTCCCATCTATTACACCGTCCGGAATTCAGATGCATCTTCTTTTCTTCCCTCCAATAATTCTCACAGAACGAATCTCACTCAAAACCCAAGAAACGAGTATTTTCTTCTTCATCTCTTATGTTTTCTCGTCATCGTCCCTGGAAGCCTGGAATTCCAATTCCACATCTTTCCATCTTCCCAAAATGCGTCTCTCTTCCCCTTCGCTTTCCTGTCCATTTTTTTCTTCCGTTCTGTTCTTCCAACTTTGAGGAGAGATTTGAAGATGAGCTTCGCTTTTGGTTTGGTCTTTGCTCCTGGATTTTACATTGAAGAATCGTTTGGTTACAGAGTAAAAGCAAAAGTTGTGTGGAAGAGGAAGGAATTAAAGAAATGGGGGGGGGGAAGAGAGAAGAATGGAACGGTAGAGGGATTAAGAGGCTTAAGGAACTAGCATAACTTACGTAGTACAAAAACAGCAACTTTAAAGTTCTAAGCCCGTTTTCTTGGTAAATGAGATCATGTTAAACAATACGTCAACCCCTATGACCCCACAATGTATTAATTGGATTTTACATGGGTATACAACACCATGTAATTTATGAACGCTCCTATAACGCTACGCGACTGTAATTAAAACTCATATATCAATTAAAAAAAGTGCAAATTTTTCTATTTACATGTTTTTTTAAAGCGTAAAATGTTCTATTTACGTGGTTTTCAAAAGTGCAAATTTTTCTATTTTCAACGCTTTGAAAGAGTGCAAAATGTTCTATTTACATGTTTTGAATAGTGCAAAATGTTCTATTTTTCAACGTTTTGGAAAAGTACAAACTATGTTATTTACGCATTTTGGAAAAGTGCAAATTGTTCAATATTTCAACGTTTAGGAAAAGTGCAAACTGTTCTATTTACATGTTTCAAAAAGTGCAAATTGTTCTATATTTAACGTTTAGGAAAAGTGCAAACTGTATTGTTTACATGTTTCAAAAAGTGCAAATTGTTCTATATTTGAACGTTTGGAAAAGTGCAAAATGCTCTATTTACATGTTTTGAAAAGTGCAAATTGTTCTAAATTTCAACGTTTTGGAAAAGTGCAAATTATGTTATTTACATATACCCATGCAAAAGGACAAAGGACACGTACGCCTAGCTTCAAGCCATAATTCATATCCCCCAAATGTAGGACGTAATTTATGGACGTTCCCTTTCGGATAAGTGCATATGCTACTTGGCTATAATTATAACTCATGTCTCAACTGGTAGAGAAATATTAATCCGGAGCCGATGCGAAAGTTGGATGTTTCCGTATCCGTAGGTATGGCGAGTTATGGAGGATGAGGGACTCTATTGATTTTTCCCAAGCTGAACAAGATGCGATGCGAACGGAAGGAGATGGGCTCGGGATGAATGGAACGGAGACTAAATTACAAGAAAGGAGGACCGAGCAGAAGGAGAAGATGAAGACGGAAGAAAGCATTAATTAATTCGACTCCTGATTGAATTCCCATGTTCTTCCCCAAGTCCAAAACTACACATAATCAGCTCTCCTAATTACTTTCCCATCTCCACAGCCAGACCATAGTACGACGCAAGGACAGAGACACAAGACGCTGGAGATCAAGACGAAAACGTGGCACTTTGAAGAAAAAGGAACATCTCGAAATCCGCAGAAGAAGATCGTCCGTCCCTCATCGTCTTGAACTCAGTTGAAGTTTTCCATTTAATTCCTTTCCGTCCTACGTAGGTGCATCTCAATAAGTGGAGCAAATTCTATTTCCCTCCAAAAGTCAATCACAAAAAGAGACAAAAGAAAAGGGTAATGGAACTTATGGAACATCCCGAGAAGGAATTAATAACAAAGCCCAAAAAGTCCATCCGCACAGGTAGACAAGCAGCAACTTTTCCAAATCCAAATGGCAAAGTTTATCATGGAAAATCCAACAAAGCAAATGGCAACATTACCATCGTCCAATCGCGGTTCTAGAGAGAGGGAGGGCCTTCCCCTGTAGAAGCAACTATTTGATACTTTGCTCCCCCCTGTCAAAAAGTTTCTCGTTCCCTGGCAGGGCCGGACGAAGGAGTTAGGTTTACGCAGCAATTTGTTTCTATAAATAAAAAAACCACTATCTTGAATTTATTGATGGGTTTCTTTAGTAGAGCCAAATTTTCTATTTACATGTTTTAGAAAAGTGCAAAATATTTCATTTACGCGTTTTTGAAAAGTGTAAAATGTTCTATTTAAATGTTTTACAAAAGGGCAAAATGTTCTATTTACATGTTTCTCAAAAGTGCAAAATGAACTATTTGCATGTTTTTGAAAGGTGAAAAATAAACTATTTACATGTTTTTAAAAAGTGCAAAATGAACTATTTGCATGTTTTTGAAAGGTGCAAAATGAACTATTTACATGATTTTAAAAAGTGCAAAATGAACTATTTGCATGTTTTTAAAAGGTGCAAAGTGTTTCATTTACATGTTTTAGAAAAAAGCAAAATGTTTTATTTACATGCTTTTCAAAAATGTAAAATGTGTAGTTTCTGTTTTTAAAATGTACAAAAAAATTTTATTTTGCATGTTTTTGAAACTTCTGAATATTCGTTTTACATAACTTTTTGAAAACTGCAAAATATTCCAATTTACTTGATTTTTAAAAACCCAAGGAGCGGGGGCTGCCTGCGCTCGCCGCATTGTCCCGCCCTGCTCGTCCCGCCACTGACTTTCACATAGATCCCCCTTTTTCTTTTTAGTATTTACAGAATTTCCTTTGACCTCTCCTCCTTTCACAACAACATTCAACATCTTCAAGACTTTCTTAAGCTCAACTTCCATCTCCATCTCTTGAGCCCAGAAATTCTATTGATACAAAATCCTGTCCAAATTGTCTTTCGTCCTATTTCCTTGTCATCTTTCCTTCTTCAGCTTCGGTCGAGGAACGGTCTTGTAAAGGATCTCCAACAAATGACGTCATCGAAAATCTCCATTTTTAGGACCCTCAGTCTTAAGCTTCTAACCAATGCGTAAATGGCTTTTACTTTATCATCATTTAACGTCATCAGTTGCCAAGTAGACCCACCCACCCTATACCCATGGCATCATTTGTGGACGATCCCTTATCCCGTCTTGAATCTCCAACATGGCCCAAGAAAGATTAGGAAATCAAACAAAAGTGATATTACACATATTTTCGCTGTATTTCTGCCCCCCCCCCCCCTTTTCTCGTTGTTGTTACGTTGGCCGAGTTGATTCCTTTGCGATGAGTTTCCAGTTTATTTTCTTTAAAGTTTCAATTTTCTCGTATTTCGAATTTCGATACTTGGCTTCCGTTCCTTTGTTCTTCTTGTTCGTAATTCCCTTGACTATTTCACATGGAAGCGGAATTCTCAACGTAACTTGAGAACCGAAACGGAATCGACATCCAGAGTCCGTCGCCGTTACCGTGTCCGTTACCGTAACCGTTACCGTTACCGTTGCCGTGGCCCCACGGCATTACAAGTAATTCTCTCACCTCTGAATAAATGAATGGAAAGGAGATGGAGGATCGAGTGGAATTCGGGGAAAATGTGCATCCAATTAAATTTGTAAGATATTCTAATCAAAACTTAAGACGGGGATTTTACTTTGACCTTTTCTCTACTATCAAAGATGCTACAGTCTTTTATGTACCTTGTTCACGGGATTCTAAGACCCGGACGAAAGTACGAAAGTTGTAAAATCCTCGATACCCGAATCCCATTCATTTCCTTTTATATTCCACGAGATTCCATTTCGCCCACCTATCGCATATAGTTACGGATCGAGTTGCTCTTGGTATTTGACCTCTGACATTCGCTTTTGTAGTTGCTAAGCACTTTATATGTTATTCGATATTTTCGATTCTTTCCCCGTACTGCGTCTCCCTAATTATTATTTCACATGAATACATTTTCAAATATCCTTCAATTTCCGATGCATGATTCAGATTCCGAGATTTCGATTTCGATTTCGTATCCGAATATCGCACTATTAAAAAAGATCTTCTAGGAATAGAAATGTTGGTTCACGCGATGGACCGACGGAGTTTGGAAAACTTTAAAAATTTTCACAAAAGAATTCCCCAAGAATAATGTCTAAAATATTCGTTAACATTTTGCAATTTTGATTTTCGGATGCAACTTTTTCTACAGCCAAAGCCAAAGCCAAATGGAGCGTATAGTGAGTAAGGCAACTGACATTGATCTTGATTTCTGATGGCGATGCTGACGCAATGAAGGTGATGATGAGATGATGGTGATGAAGATGACGATGACAGGCTGCAGAGATGCTGCTTAATTTCATCCGCTCTCCACAGACCAGACTCCCCATCGACGGATCCACGACGTCAACAGCTGAATAATTGTGCGGCTCTCTTGGACTTTGAAAATGAGAGTTGACGTTGAGGGTTTGAGACTCTGACGTTTGTCAGGGCCGGATGATAATACAGCCAGCGCAGGCAGCCCCGGCTCCTTGAATTTTCGAAAAAAGTTTGAATGGAACATTTCGAATTTTTAAAAACATGGAAATAAAAGTTTTTGTACATTTCAAAAACATAAAAACAAAACATTTTCCAATTTTCTTAAACCATGTAAATAGAACACTTTGCACTTTCCAAAAACATGTAAAAAGAACATTTGGCACGTTTTAAAAAACGTGTGAATAGAACATTTTGCACTTTTTAAAAACATGTAAAAAGAACATTTTGCACGTTTTAAAAAACGTGTGAATAGAAAATTTTGCAATTTCCAAAAACATGTAAAAAGAACATTTTGCACGTTTTAAAAAACGTGTGAATAGAAAATTTTGCAATTTCCAAAAACATGTAAAAAGAACATTTTGCACGTTTTAAAAAACGTGTGAACAGAAAAGTTTGCACTTTCCAAAAACATGTAAAAAGAACATTTTGCACGTTTTAAAAAACGTGTGAATAGAAAAGTTTGCACTTTTTAAAAAACATTTAAAAAGAACATTTTGCACTTTTTAAAACTAGTGTAGATGGAACATTCTGCACTTTTCAAAACTATATATGAATAGAACATTTTGATTTTTTAAAAACATGAAAATAATATTTTGTGAACATTTCAAAAACATTAAAAAAATAATTTTCTACTTTTCTCATAACATGTAAATGGAACATTTTGCTTTACCAAAGAAAACCATGAACAAAACCTAAATGGTGGTTTTTGCCATGGAGACAAATTCCTGCCCAAAGGCAATTCCTTCTTCCGGCCCTGACGTGTGTAGCAGTGGAAGTGTGGAGCTGTGGACGGGAATTAGAATTGACAGGAGATGATAATCGCATAATGCTAATGTAATACAAATACGACCACAGACAGAATGTGGAAATAGACACGCATCTGTTTTGGTGTGGCGGTGACTACGGTGCTGAAACAAAACGCAGACTTAGCAGAATCGAATCCAAATTCGAAATTGAATCGAGGTTACGTCTCAGTTCTCAGTTCTTCGTCAGTGCAGTTGATGAATAAGATCTGAGGACTGACTGACTGACGCTGCTATACTCTGTGCATGATAAGGATGAGGATGCGGATGAGATGAAGATGCTGGAGATGGGCTCCTCAGTCTGTCTCCTCTCCTCAGTTGATCGATTAACGTGGAAAAATGAAAAGTTCTTGAGGCCATCCACTTAATTCCATTTCCATTACCAATTCACTCACTTCACTTTTTTTCGGCTTAAACTTGAAAATACATTGCGATCACGATTTCTGGATTCTCTTCTATAGCAAAACTCCCGTAGTCCGTACCTAAAGCTCCTTTCTTCCGTCAGTTTCTGTCAGCGCCGGATAATGCGGCCAGCGCAGGCAGCCTCAGCTCCTTAAATTTTCAAAAAGCATGTTAATGGAACATTTGGCACTTTTTAAAAATATGTAAAAAGAATATTGAGACTTTTAAAAAACATAAAAATAAAACATTCACACATGCACTTTTCAAAAATATGTAAATTTGACATTTTGCACTTTTCAAAAATATGTAAATTAGACATTTTGCAATTTTCAAAAACATGTAAATAAAACATTTTGCACTTTTCAAAAATATGTAAATTAGACATTTTGCAATTTTCAAAAATATGTGAATAAAACATTTTGCACTTTTCAAAAATATGTAAATCAGACATTTTGCAATTTTCAAAAATATGTGAATAAAACATTTTGCACTTTTCAAAAATATGTAAATCAGACATTTTGCAATTTTCAAAAATATGTAAATTAGACATTTTGCAATTTTCAAAAATATGTAAATTAAACATTTTGCAATTTTCAAAAATATGTAAATGGAACATTTGGCAGTTTAAAAAATATGTAAACAGAATATTTTGACATTTCAAAAACATGAAAAATGAAAAGTTTTGTCCATTTCAAAAGCATAGAAATAAACCAATTTGCACTTATCTCAAAACATTTACATAGAACATTTTGGTCTTTTTAAAAACATGAAATAGAACAGTTTGCATTTTTCAAAAATATGTAAATTTGACATTTTGCACTTTTCAAAAATATGTAAATTAGACATTTTGCACTTTTCAAAAATATGTAAATTAGACATTTTGCACTTTTCAAAAATATGTAAATTAGACATTTTGCACTTTTCAAAAACATGTAAATTAGACATTTTGCACTTTTCAAAAACATGTAAATTAGACATTTTGCACTTTTCAAAAATATGTAAATTAGACATTTTGCACTTTTCAAAAACATGTAAATTAGACATTTTGCACTTTTCAAAAATATGTAAATGGAACATTTGGCAGTTTACAAAATATGTAAACAGAATATTTTGACATTTCAAAAACATGAAAAATAAAAAGTTTTGTACATTTCAAAAGCATAGAAATAAACCAATTTGCACTTATCTCAAAACATTTACATAGAACATTTTGGTCTTTTAAAAAACATGAAATAGAACAGTTTGCATTTTTCAAAAGCATGCAAAATAAATTTTTATGTACATTTCAAAAATATAGACATGAAACAATTTGCACTTTTCTAAATAAATGTAAATAGAACATTTTGCGCTTTTTAGAATAAAGTAAAAAGAACATTTTGTTCTTTTCTAAAACATGCAACATTTTGTTTTACCAAAGAAAACCATGAATAAAATCAAAATGGTGGTTTTTGTATGGAAATAAATTGCTGCCCAAAACTATTCCTTCGTCCGGCCCTGGTTCCTGTAGCAACATTTCCACAACCTTTCAGTTTCCATGCTCCTACATTTTTACCGGGCTTCGGCAGAAAACTCCGAATCCGAATCCAAAGCCCCCCGTCGTCCCTCAGTCAACTTCATCTCTCTCTCTCTCCATTTGAATCTCCGTGTTGAAAGTTGGGCTCAGGTTCAGCTCCAGCATCCAGCGTCGTCTCCTCATCATGAGACGCAAAAGGTAAAAATTCAATTTCAATTCAATTTAACTAACAACCTAAAAAGTCCTCGATGCTCCATCGCCATGCTCCTCTCCTCGTCTCTTCACTTCAGTCAGCTCAGCTGCTCGAGCAAAAAGGAAGAAACTAAAAAAAGAAAAAAAATCCATTAAATTCCACACTTACAGAGGAACAGCGCACAATTATCGTAAACATCAAAAATAAAAATTACAAAGAATTGAGGCAATAAAAATGGAATTAAATTAAATTAAAGCACCTCCATCCAACTCCAAGTGCATCCGTCCCTTTCTACAGCAAAAGGACCCAAATGAACACAAATGGATGCGAAGCGTAACGAGAAGGGGCCGAACACAAATGACGCCACCCAAATTTCCCAAATTTCTGCAAAGCATTGCGTAAATCAAAAACGGCTATCTTTAACATGGTCCACTCTCAACGTGGATGCCGCCGTCACTTGTGCTTCACCCCGAATGAGAAAGCGAAGCGAAGGCGAGTCAGGGACGGATAATGCGGCGAGTGGAGGCATCCCCTGCTGACTGAATTTTCAGAAACATGCAAATAAAGCATTTTGCATTTTTCAAAAATATGTAAATAGTGTATTTTACTTTTACACTTTTCAATGAAAGCGATATAATTTTTTTTTGTACATTTCAAAAATATGAAAATAAAATATTTAACACTTTTTGAAAACATGTAAATACAACATTTTGCACTTTTCAAAATCAAACATAAAAAGAATATTGAGACATTTTAAAAACTTGCAAATAAAATATTTCCCACTTATCCCAAACCATGTAACTGGAACATTAATCACTTTTCTGAACCAAGTGAAAAGATCATTTTGCGCTTTTCTTTTAAACATGTAAATAGAACATTTTGCACTTTTTTAAAACATGGAATTAGAACATTTTACACTTTCCAAAAACATGTAAATACAACATTTTGCAATTTTCTAAAACATGTAAATAGAACATTTTGCACTTTTGAAAAACACGTAAATAGAACAGTTTGCACTTTCTTAAAAACATAAAAATAAAAAATTTTCCACGTTTCTCAAAACATGTAAATAGAACATTTTACACTTTTCTAAAACATGTAAATACAACATTTTGCACTTTTAAAAAACACGTAAATAGAACATTTTGCACTTTCTTAAAAACATGAAAATAAAAAATTTTCCACGTTTCTCAAAACATGTAAATAGAACATTTTACACTTTTCTAAAACATGTAAATACAACATTTTGCACTTTTCTCAAAACATGTAAATAGAACATTTTGCACTTTTCTAAAACATGTAAATACAACATTTTGCACTTTTCTCAAAACATGTAAATAGAACATTTTGCACTTTCTTAAAAACATGAAAATAAAAAATTTTCCACGTTTCTCAAAACATGTAAATAGAACATTTTACACTTTTCTAAAACATGTAAACAAAACATTATGCTTCACCAAACAAAATCATCAAAAAAAAAAAGAAAATGGTGGTTTTTGTATGTAAACAAATTGCTGCCAAAAAGAATTCCTTCGTCCGGCCCTGAGGAGAGTGGTTTTCTTTTTGAATGTTTTGAGAAACTGTATGAAGAAAGGCGAGATGCAAATTGTGTTTGTTTTTTTCATTAGCCAGTGTGTAATGATGATGATGGTTGGTGGAGAGAAGGATCGTGTAGTGTGTACGTCATTACTGAAACTGATATTAGTGCAATTACATGGCGTGTACTTGGAACGTGCAGGAGATGCATTCTCAGTATCCTAGTTTTCTTGTTTGTTTGTTTCTGTTTCTTTTGAGCGGAGCAGAACATCAAATCTCCAGGTTTCCAGTCTCCTCCAGTTCCACGAGTTTCCACGAATTTTGAGCAGGTACTCCCAAATAATGCAGCAACATCTAGTAAAGTAAAAATAAAAGGAAAATTAGCGCTCGGAAGAAGTAATATCAGACATTAGCCAGGTAACATGAAAAAGGCCCCGTTACTTCAACGGTAACAGTTAACGGTGCACCGTGCCTTTCGCATGCACATACATAATGATAAATGGAGAAGGGGCGGATCTAGACGCATATTTTACGGAGTGGGCAATACACATACTGTAGGTGAAGAATTTAAATCAAAATGGTCCATTTCGAATTATAAAATGTAGAATTAAAATCAGCTATATATGTTAGACAAAAGACTGTATGAGATAGATACGCAAAATATTATAGTAGTTATGAGATTTCGAAAAGCTCAAAGTGCTCTATTTACATGTGTTTTTGAAAAATGCAAAATTATCAATTTTAGGTTTTTGGAGAAGTGCAAAATTTTCCATTTACGTGATTTTAAAAATTGCAAATTGTTTTATTTTCAAGATTTTGGAAAAGTGCAAAATGTTCTATTTATATGTTTTTAAAAATTGCAAATTGGTCTATTTTCAAGGTTTTTGAAAAGTGCAAAATTTTCTATTTTCAAGGTCTTTGAAAAGTGCTAATTGTTCTATTTACATGTTTTCCAAATGTTCAAAATGTTTTATTTCCAAGGTTGATAAAAAGTGCAAAATGTTCTTTGTTTTCAAGGTTTTAGAAAAGTGCAAAATGTTCTATTTATATGTTTTTAAAATTTGCAAATTGGTCTATTTTCAAGGTTTTTGAAACGTGCAAAATTTTCTATTTTCAAGGTTTTTGAAAAGTGCAAAATGTTCTATTTTCAAGGTTTTTGAAAAGTGCAAAATGTTCTATTTTCAAGGTTTTTGAAAAGTGCAAAATGTTCTATTTACATGTTTTCCAAATGTCCAAAATGTTTTATTTCCAAGGTTTAAAAGAAAAGTGCAAAATGTGTTTTGTTTTCAAGGTTTTACAAAAGTGCAAAATGTTCTATTGACGTTTTTTTTTAATTGCAAAAATGTTTCATTGATACATTTTTATTGGCATTTTAATTGTCTTGCAATTGCAGATAGAGTTTTATTTCTCTCTAAAAATGGATATATTTCTTCACTCCGGAAATACGTCGGCCATATCCAGGTTAAATTTCCCCCACATTATGAAATTCATCTTCCTCTTGCCCCCCCCCCCTGGATCCGCCTCTGCACTGAATATGTATGCACTGGATTAGAATAAAATTTTCGAAAATATCACAACTCAAAACATTCCATGTAACAATACCATTAATTCAAAATTCTATACACTATAGGAATTAAAGCGCATGTTAATGGAAAGGAGTCCTCAACAAAAGGAAATTTGCATAAATCAACAATAAAATAAAATGACATAATTATCATTAGTTGGTGTTGCATCTTCAAAAATCCGAGAGGAATTAATTTTGATATTTTTCTTTCCTGTTCATGTGTCCAATTAGGAAATAATTGGCTACGTAAAATAAAATAAAACGAAAGGATTCTACTGGATTGCGCCCCATAAATGAAAAGGAGGATTGGTCCGGCTTCGGCTCCGGCTCCCGGGTCCCCGATGATAATCGGTTAGACAGACTCTGCTGCTGCTGCTGCTGTTATACTTGTGCACGGGCCACGGGATGGGATTACATTACACAGGTAAGTTTCCTTGATCTTGATTGCAGGCGGAAGGAGGAGGCGGCGGAGGCGGAGTGACTTATTACCCGGGTAAGCATAATAATAATAATTAATTGATAGCCTAACGTGCTGGAGAGATAAGGCGGAGCGGATGATGTATCGAGTCTCCTATCTCCCTCCTCCACACTTCCCACCGGGACTTTCCCGTCATCTTCACTCTCATCTCCGTCTCGTTTTACATAAGATACAGATCAGCAGCATACCTTCCAGCCACGCATTCCCCAGTCCCCCTCCGCCCCTCCTCCCTTCTTATCCTTAACAACACGCTTATTATGGGAACGGATGCCTCCACCGAAAACCAAGTCCAGGGCCGGACAAAGGAATTGCTTTTAGGCAGCAATTTGTTTTTATACAAATAACACCATTTGGATTTTATTAATGGCTTTCTTTGGTAAAGCAAAATGTTGTATTTATATCTTTTAGAAAAGTGAAAAATGCTCTTTTTACTTGATTCTGAAAAGTGCAAAATGTTCTATTTACATGTTTTGAAAAAGGTGTTAAATGTTTTATTTACATGTTTTTGAAATGTAGACAAAGTTTTATTTTGCATGTTTTTAAAAAGTCAAAATATTCGTTTTACATTTTTTTTTAAATCTGCAAAATGTTCCATTTAGAGAGAGAAAGTAAATGCATTTATTTACACTGGTACTACAATAGTACTTGCCAAGAGACACAGTAACAAACAAACATTTTATAATTTACAATGAAATTTTAACAGTAATAATTATAATTTGTTAAGTGCAAAATGATCTTTTTACATGGTTTTTAAAAAGTGTAAAATATTTCATCTTCATGTTTTTGAATTGTACAAACAGAGTTTATTTGCATGTTTTTGAAAAGTCTTAATATTTTATTTACATATTTTAAAAAAGTGCAAAATAGTCCATTTACATGGTTTGAGAAAATTCAGTCAGCGGGGCGGGGGCTGCCTGCTCTCGCCGCATTATACGGCCCTGACGAAGTCGAAACCGAAGCCGACACCGGGAGAGAAGTAGAAACTATGGAAAAGGGGAAAAAAATGTTGAGGAAAACCGGGACTGGGACCGGTGCCGGTGCCGGGACCGAGACCGAGACCGGTGCCCGGACCGGGGCTGAGAAATACATCAGCTGGATAGTGGACGTTGGGAGTGTGGGAGCGGGATAGACGTGGAGCGGACAGGGAGCAGACACTCGGCGAATTGTAGTTGTGTTCCAGGAGTTGTTCAACTTGTGTTCGTCTTCTTCTCCTCGATGTCGATGCATGTCCGTAATGTAGAGACGGGAGTTGTAAGTTTAGTTGTAACGCAAACTCGGTCTGGAAGTTGGGAGATTCGACTGGAGTTGAGTTCAGTTGGAGCATCGATCCCGTTCCACAGAAGAAGAAAAAGAGAAAACACGGGAAAACAAGTTCGAGTCTCTCCATCTCCATCACCCAAAAACGCACACCACCAACAACCAACAAACTCGCTGCACAACCAACAACCTCTTCTACTCATATCATTACAATGCACCACATTTACCTTTTCGCAGGAGTCCCTACTTTCTAGTCAGCATTCAGTCAGCAAGGGGAAAAAAAGGAAAAACCGAAACCGGTGCCGAAACCAGTGCCGAAACCGATGCCGAAACCGAAACCAATACCGGTACCGGTACCGGTACCGATGACGAATCCACTCTGCTGACTCCCTATATGCTCCTGGCTCCGGGTACAACTTTTGCCTGGTTCTTTTCTATGTGAAGAAGCAGCATGCGGGTGGCAGTGGCAGTTTCCTTCCAGCATTCGCTCAATCCACACCACACTCCAGACAGACGCTCTGCTCGTTCGTCTCTCTCGCTCCGAAAACTCGGAAGACTGGCACTGGGAACTGGGGAAGATACACACGCGTTACATCGTCGGATTCGGAGCCAAAAATACAACCAGGAGAATTCCCCGCTACTCACTCACTACATCCAGTTCCAGTATTAACCAGGCTGCTATCTGAAATCATACAAAAGAAGAAATGAAGCAGAGTGCTCAGCTTACTTAACACGTACTCCATTCAACGCATTTACTATTCATTTTACTACCTGCCTCCAGTCACCACCACTATTTTTAACACCCGGGAGCCGGAGCCGGAACCAAAACCGAAACCGAAACCGGGGATCAAGACTACAGCAAGTACGTACTAACTACGTAAGACCAAAAAGTGGATGGTTGTCAGAGTGTAAAAATATCAATTACCAAGAAAAATACTCACGTTTTTTTAGTTGTGTGTATTGCTCTACGGAGTACGAAAGACGAAACGACGCCTGTTTGGAACAGTCACAGTTCTGGGATAGGAAATAAATAGAGAAAAAAGTTTTGAGCAAAATACCCGAAACGGTAACGGCAACGGCTGAGGGATAAGTTGACAGTTGATTCCTCGTGCTCGGTTCTTCGGTTATTCGGTGTCGGTTTGAGAAGTGTGAGGACACGGTTGACGGTTAAGTAAGTGTTGTTCCTTGTAAACACAGTTTCCCAGTCGCTCAATCACTTTTTCAGGACACCGTTCCGCTCAGTTGAAAAGTTGAAACACTACTTTTTTTGTACACTACAACTCATACTTCGAATTCGAAAGCATTGCTTCAAACTTGTGTTGTAGGCAAAGGGCGCAGATTCCACAACCCACATTTCTGGTTTTGAATTGCGCGGGTAAAAATGATGTAAATTGTGCTAAATTGTGGGATTTTTGAAATTCCACAACCTAAATTGTGGTAAAAATGTGGAGTTCTTATACTTCCGCAATCTAAAATGTGGAAAATTTGTGGAAGATTTGAATATTCGTGCCTAAATTGTGGAAAATAATGCGGGAATATTCTAAATTGTTCGCAACTACTGCAACATTCTTTTTGATGTGTATGATGCTTTTTCACATTTATTTGCCTTAGTCCCTTAGTCATTGATATTAGCTTGTTCTATGACTATGTAAAGCTTTGTTTTTCAAAAGCATAAATTGTCTTTGGTGTACAATTCTTAGTGAATTTACCTTTTATGTATTTCTTCAAATTAATGGCTCAGTAATTCTTTTCTATGCCCCCGTAAGTACAGTTTGTATATTAGTAGAAGCGTGCCTGATGGTAATCGGAAACCTAATAGTGATCAGCCGCCGCTGTTTAAATACTACTGCATTCAAAAATATTTAGGAGTAATTATATAATCAGTCTACATAGACAGTTGAAATTATAAGCTATAACAATATTGGCCAGACAGATGTTTTAAAGTAGCAGCATTTGGACAGAGGTTATTGATTACCATTAGGGCAAACCCTACTACATAAATTATCAATGTTTTGCTATTCGTCGATGTTGTGTTGACATTTTATAGCTTTACCGTTTAAAAGTTTAAGCAGCACGGATTTAATCGCAATTACGCCTACTACAATCCTTTACATTCGACTTTTAACCGTTCATACATTGAATTTTAGTTTAATTATTTGTAAAAAGCAGTAATTAGTGAACAGTAGTACACGTCTCAGTACTCAGTACTATCCTTACATGCAAATTTGCATTATTTAATCAACTAAGATGCCCTTGAAAGTCCTATAACGAGAGGCAAATTTTGAATTTTTGTGGCAAATTGTGGAAAAATTTTAATTTTGAGAAAAATTGTGGAACAATTGTGGGATTTTTAAATTTTTTTAAAAATTTGGGGAAAATTTGTGGCATTTATGAAGATTTTTTCAAGAATTGGGGAAATTTTGTGGGGAAAACATCTGCATTTTTTGTGGGTAAGGCGTGGAACGCAAAAAATTTCTATATAAAATGTGGGGAATTCTAAATTGTGGGAACTGCGCCCTTTGGTTGTAGGAAGTACGAAATAGGCTCTATTGTTGGCCTTGGTAGCATCACAAGTCACTAGTAAAGGTAATTCACGATCAATATTCTACATTGTATGTTAGCATTTTATTTAATCACAACTATTTTAACCACGAATACGTATCCATTTTCCATACTTTAATATTCGACTTGGGCAAAAGCTGAAAGCAGCAGGAACAAAAATAAACTAAACCCGGAAATTAAAAGCAAATCGATGGATCAATACAGTAATTATAATTAAGTGCAAACGGGATTTAAATGAAAATGTAAACTTTGCCTGAAGACGAAGATACAAATGGCAAATGGGATGTTGTTATCTTTATCGATGGGCGAGTGAAATTGGAATTAGTGACTCAACTGAGGAAGGCAAACAGAGTAAAAGTGAAGGCTGACAATCAAGGAAATGAGAGCGGATGGGAAAATACAGTAAAAGACACACATTCGGTAAATTCGGTCCCCGTTTTTGTTTGACTTGATTTTTGGAGGAAAATAAGTCATTAGTTGAAAAATTTGAAGCGGGAAATTTGGGCGCCTTTTTAATTTCCTCTTGAATCTCCAATCTGGAAAATCTTCGCTGCTCTTCGTTCGCTTCACTTGTTTCATCTCTTCGTCCTTGTTTCGTCCCTGAGACCTGAGACACTGAGAAATTTTCCACGTCAGCAGGAAAACTGGTACTGGTGACTCCAAGTCTGGAAAAGCTAGAAATATAAAGGCCTGTAACGGTTTACGGTAACGGTAACGGTAACGGTGTCGCGGACGGTTTGGAAGTAAACTGTAGATGATATTATCACATATAAATATGCAATTAGGATTTGCATAGGGACACAGCACAGTAAGTACGTACATATACGTCCTAATTTAAATAGAATGCGAAGGGAGGGAGGAAAGGGAAGCGTAATAATAACAAGATTTGAATTTGGAAAATGAGGAATGAAATTAATTTCCTGGGCCTGTAGTTTCACAAGTCCTCATCCCCTCCTCTTCACGCTCTACCCGGTTTTCTCCGTCCTTCTTACTATATATAGGCAGTTCATTCTTCCGAATACCCGGCACCGGGTAACACTCCACTGTCAAGACGACGAAGACGACTAGCAACGAGGGAGCATGTTTTCTCAAATTGAAACTCAAAATGTTGAATGTGCAATGTGAAAATCAGTGAAGCAGTCTCTCTGTGGACCCTGTATCTTCCAAAATTGAAATAGTCACAAACTCAAAACGAAAAATAAACTTTCAACTTTACACTTTAGGATCTTCATCTCGCCTCATAGATGCTTCGAATCTTCGTCGTTTTACATTTTTATCTTCAACGTTGATAGTGATTTCAATCCTTTCAAATCTGTGTGTGTGTGTGTCACTAGTCACTACACTACTCACTACTGTTTTTTGTATTTTAAAATTTTGACATTTCCGAATCCGAATAACTGACTGACGTTTTTTTGTTTGGAATCATAAATCGCGCATCGAGCATCGAACATCAACATCAAACTAATCAAACATAACATATCTGATTTTGATCTAATCATCAAAACCGTCTTCTGCCTGCTACCGGCAACCGGCAACCGGCTTTCTATCTACTAACTAGTGAGTCAGCCGACGAGCTGACAGTTTCATTTGGTTATTTTCCTATCTTTGTTTTACATCGAACATCAGTATCAACTATCCAACCATCAACTGACAAGGCTGTCAGCCTCTTTTATACAAGTTAGTTAGTGAGTCACTTCACATTATAATTATCTATCCACTTATCTACTAACAACATCTCTATCATCATCATATTATATGAGATGTAAATTCTTGGATGTCACTATGTATCTTTTTGGTTTTTTGAATGTTGAATGTTGAATGTGTTGCCTATTGACGTTAACGTGTGACGTTGTATAAGTTTGTCAGTTTTTACTGACTGACTTTTTTTTACCTGTGTACACATTCAACATTCAACATTGCCATGATAGAAAATGATGTTGATGGTTGATGCTGATGATGTTCTTGTTTTATCATTTTTTTATAGTTCAGGAACATCTTCAACTTTCCCAACTTTAAGTTTCAAGTTTCAACTCATCTCATCAAATAAACGTATTATGTTTTTGTTGACTTTTGCTGTATTTGCTTTGAGTTTCGATTTCGACGCACGCTGTACGTTTCGAGTTGAGACTTGTACCAAAGTCAAAGGATGCAGACGACATGTATGACATTTTTACCAGAACCAGAAGACCAGAACCAGAACCAGACTCAACAACAAGATACATTAAAAATGTTCAAAAGAGAAGAAGCTCCCAATCCCAAAATCTGTGAAGCGTGTCATGAGTAATCAGTATCATCAGAATCAGTCTCCAATTTCGACATAGTTTATTCCTTCCAGAGGCACTACTGTACAAAATATCAACAGAAACTAGCAACTATTTCAACTACTCACATAACTTACCAACTAGTCACTTTTATTCCGCATCGGGATCGGCATCGGCATCGGCTACTAGTCCATCCTCCAAAACTCCAACATCTGACTTTTCGTAGTTGAATCTAACAAGAAATTAGCTTCTGGCACTGGCACTGGCACTGCCACGCATCGGGACCGATACCGATACCGGCAGCGGCACCGGTACCGATACCGATACCGGTAGGCTTTATGATTTGATTTCCATTAGCTTTTAACTTTTGAATTTTTTATCCCGATTTCCCAAAAACTGTTACCTGAAAATTTGAATTTATTACATAGTTGATAGTTGAAAACAAACTTTTTTGTTACATTTTTATTAAAACATTATTTTCAGCATCGAGCATCGGATGATCCACCAGGTTCAACGGTTGATTGACAGTGAAGTGAGTGTTTTAATGAATTTTGAAGTTTGCATCGGAGCGAACCGGCACTGTCGGAATGAACTTTAGTAATAATTACAAAAGTGGAAGCTAAACTACATAAAGTGTGTTGATAATTAATTAGTTAAGTGACGTCATTTTACAACACGGGAATCGGCTGCTGTTTTGGCTCTTTGCTTAAAAGTGTAATGCGTGACCTGTGACCGGTAATGAAGGAACATTATTGTAATTAAGACTAATGGACAGTATAGATGGTTGGTAGTGGAGTCATAATCATAAAATGTGATGGGGTCGTGTAGTGTTGAAATTGGTGAAACAGTTAAAAATTATTGTGTAACTCTTGAGAGAGATGATGATTTCCCTTATTTGATTTGATTATTCATAGTAAATCGTGAATCGTGGTCTTAAATGGTAAAGATCCATATTATTCTACATCCTCCTGCTGTACTCTACTTGATATAACTTTTGGACTGGGGATAATTAATAATAGTTGCCCTACCTACTGCCTACCTATAACTTTGTAACCTGTGAATGAATTTATCATCCATAAAAAGCAATATAGTTTATGTGTGTTTTTAAAGAAAGATCATCTCTACCATCTCATCCGTGTGTCTGTCATCAGTTTTCACATTTCCCACAACTTTGGCTTTTGAAGCAGATCATTTCCCTGTGGGCTGTTTTATTGTTGAATTTTATTTTGATGCAAAACCTGCATGGTGATCCACCTACTTGAAGTTTGAAGGCGAAAACTAATAAAATTCTAACTGACCAACTTAACAGTGGGTTGTTTGTGGATGTTGATGTTGTTGTTGTTGTTGATGTTGGTTAAGATTTTGAGACATTTTCAAATCCAAGCGAAACTGGAAGTGGTACATCTACAGATATAGGAAACACATTATACAGGAATGACTAATAAACTAATCGTAATCGTAAATCGTCTAAAATAGTATTGTGCTTCGTGATCTTCCGTTTTAATTGCAAATTACGAGTAGGATTATTAGTGCTACGTTTGTAATATTTGTAATTGTAGCGGACGTTGTTCGTGTTGATAATTTTGTGCGCTGGGGTCTCCGCTCCTCCTTTCACACTTGACACGACACTGGTAAGTTGTTCACATTTCAAAACTGGATGTTCTGCAGTAGATGCTATAAGCTATTATAGTGAGTGAGGAAGCAAAATCGCCCATTTGATTTGTAATTTGCGCTAGAATTGAAATGAGCTATCTAGAAGAAATTATGAATGAGATTGAAAGGTGTAAAGTGGTTTATTTGCATGTTTTTTGCAAGGTGCAAAATGTTTTATTTTCATGTTTTTGAAAGGTGCAAAATGTTTTATTTTCATGTTTTTCAAAGGTGCAAAATGTTTTATTTTCATATTTTTGAAAGGTGCAAGATGTTTTATTTGCATGTTTTTGCAAGGTGCAAAACGTTCCATTTAACAGATTTTTTAAAGGTGCAAAATGCTCTATTTGAACGTTTTTTGGCAAGCACAAAATTTTCTGTTTGTATGTTTTTGCAAGTTGCAAAATGTTCTATGTAAAAGATTTTCGAAATTTACAAAATGTTCTGATTTACATGCTTTCAAATTGAGCAAAATGTCCCATCTACATGTTTTTGAAAGGTGCAAAATGTTCCGCTTACATGCTTTCAAAAAATGCAAAATGTGCTATCTACTACATAATTTCATGATTTAAATTTCCTTTTGCAGTTAGTGCACTTTGCTTTTAGCTAAAATAAATAGAAATAGGTGATTTTGCCTCTTCACTCGCTGAGTGTGTAGTAAGAAAACGTTTTATAGGATAAATTAATTAGAGTATTAGAGTGGCTTCGTGTTGGTAGTAGGAATGGTTGTAAATTAGAAGCTAAAGATAATTATGGGCACTGTGTGTAGATACAGGTAATTGGTGGAGGGTGTGTGCTCCGGTTGCATTACATTACAGCAGATCAACTGATCATCAGATCTTCACGAGATCATCTGGGTAATAGTAATGAATGGGTTCGTCCGAGTGGAGCGTCCAGCCCCAAACACTCGTAATATGTAATCATGCGATTTGGGCCTCTTGAAGATGCGGGCTGAGGAGCGAGATGAAGAATAAAGATAATCAACTCGCAATAAATCATCTTTATTTTCCCTCCGCATCTCTCTGTCCGTCTCCTGTCTCGAAGCATCCAGCTTAACATAGGAACAAGAACAAGGAACAGAAAACATCGCATCTCCGCGCCCATCCTCCGTAATAATGATAAATGATACAGGGCAGGTCCCACACCAAAAGTAGGCATAGCAGATATCGTCTGTGAAGAGCAAAAATAACCCATTCCAATTTACGCTACCATCAAAATGAGCTATGTTATAAAAAAAATGGAACACAAGCGTAAAATGGTAATTAGGAGTGTTTGAAAAGTGTAAAATGCCCTGTTTACATGTTTTTGAAAAGGTGCAAATCTGTCTAATTCCATGCTTTTGAAAAGGTGCAAATCTGTCTAATTCCATGCTTTTGAAAAGGTGCAAATCTGTCTAATTCCATGTTTTCGTAAAGGTGCAAAATGTCCTTATTAGATGTTTTTGAAAAGGTGCAAAAATGTTTAATTCATTATTTTTGAAAAGGTGCAAAAATGTTTAATTCCCTATTTTTGAAAAGGTGCAAAAATGTTTAATTCCCTATTTTAAAAAGGTGCAAAAATGTTTAATTCCATGTTTTTGAAAAGGTGCAAAAATGTTGAATTCCATGTTTTTGAAAAGGTGCAAAAATGTTTAATTCCATGCTTTTGAAAAGTGCAAAATGGTCTATTTAAATGCTCTCAAGACATATTTGAATATTTCCGTAGATAGTGGATATTGTTTTTAGCTAAAAATGGATATGAGCCATTTTGATTCTTCACAGACGATATACCCACTATATAGCAACTTCCACACGCACACTACCGTCAACTGCTAAAAGTAAACTAACCTTTTTACTTACGTAGGACACACAGTGGAAAATAGGAAAACACATTTTGTATTTTTTTATTCTTGGCAACTCTCAACTGTCAAACACTCAAAGTCTTGAAAACTCGAGAGAAAAAAAAGTGTGTTTTTTATTTTTATTATCCTCTGCCTCTGTCTCCGTCATCTTTAATCTGCCCAAAAAAATTACTCCCTTTTTACCTTACGCTCCACATTCTCATTTTCTATTATTATTACATCACATCATCTTGACACGAGGCCCGAGCCCAAAACTTGAGTCAAAACTTTTTTATTTGTTTTTTTTAGTCTTCCATCCTTCCTTCACATGGGGGGCTTCTATTTTCCCATTTTTGGAGGTGGGTGGGGGGGGGGGAGGAAGTTTCCTATTACACAGCAACATTTCACCAAGCTTGTTTTCAAAGTTGCTCTCAAAGAAAATGAAACTCAAACTTCTTGTCTCATCTCATCTCATCTCTGAGTGATTTAGTTTTGACGTGAATGTGCGGATCCCGATCAATTTCCAGGTTTTTACCAAAAGGGTGTTTGTCCACAAATGATGTCATGGAAAAACTATCCAATTATTAGGAACTTATGTCCCCCGGTCATGAGCTAAACCATTGCGTAAATGCAGGGCCGGACGAAGGAATTGGTTTTAGGCTGCAATTTTTTCCCCTACAAAAACCATCATTTTAATTTTATTAAAGGTTTATTTCTTTGGTAAAGCAAAATGTTGTATTACTTGTTTTTAAAAAGTGCTCAGTGTTCTATATATAAAGATAATTTTATTCAAAAGAACAAACTTAACACTGTCCTCCAATGAGGGTAGCCTAATAGACTCAGTATACGTTACAACAATTTGTTATCTAAGAACAGATAGAAAATAGAGTAATGAATAAAATATATATGTAGTGTAGCCAATTATGCATTGGGAATTGTAGAAAATAAATGATGCTGGCAAATCTGTACTGATTTCTTCAGAACTGTCGTTACAATATCGTCAATTAAAAATGCCGACAATGCTTGGGACTTCATAAAATCCAGAAAAAATTTAGTAATTGTTCCGCGAGCTCCCACGTACAGTCCAATAACTTTTTGACATGTTTTGAGAAAAGTGGAAAATGTTTTAATTCCATGTTTTTGAAATGTACACAAAAATTGGTTTTTGCATGTTTTTGAAAAGTCTCAATATTCTTTTTACAACTTTTTGAAAAGTGCAAAATGTTTCATTTACATGTTTTGAGAAAAGTGGAAAATGTTTTAATTTCATGTTTTTGAAATGTACACAAATGGGTTTTTGCATGTTTTTGAAAAGTCAAAATATTGTTTTTTGCACAATTTTAAAAATGGCAAAATTTTCTACATATTTATGTGCTTTGAGAAAATTGGAAAACGTATATTAATTTTCATGTTTTGGAAAAGTCTAAAAATTATTTTTACGAATTTTTGAAAACTCCAACATGTTCCATTACATGTTTTAAGCAATAATTCAAGCAGCGGGGGCTGCGCTGGCCTGATTATCCGGCCCTCCGTAAATGACTGTCTTTACCATGACGCGACAGTGTGTGACAGTGGCCTTACGAATGACATCATTTATGGACTTCTCCTTACTAACCGAGGCCCTATATCTGTAGAGGAATAATGTGCGACGTGTGATTAAGAGACATGCTGAAACGAAAAAGAGATGTTGTTGGAGCTGGACGGTGTTCGTGTCGCACGCGATCGAGTCAATTGATTTTCCACCAAAAAGTCAAAAAGTTGAAATCGAAATCGAAAAGTCCCCGTAGTCCTTTTTAATGCGGGTGATGCCACGAAACCAAAAATGTGTTGATTTTCCACTGAATATTATGTAGTTAAATAGAAATCATTTTTAGCCTGATTTTATGCTCACAACTCAAAGTGATTGGAGGTAGTTACGTGTAGCAGTTTTAAGTCTGACATATGGATTCCACTGTGAGAAATAAGATTAGGGATAGTTCATAATTGACGTCGCCCAAATTGTAGGAACGATTGTAGCTTACCTTAATAACATTGAACAAACACCTGTCTTTAACATATGGCATGTCATCAGTACAATACTAGATACATTGATCCTACCGATACCGTTGACATCATTTATGGACGACCCCTTATCAATTTCCGGTCATTCTGAAGCGAATGAAAATGACGTCTTACGATTAGAACTCTCTCACAGCCAGAACCAGAACCAGAACCAGATTGTAATCAACTGATAAGATAATCACATTATGTACAGCCATTAGACTAGTTGCACGAATTGAAATATTGGCATCGAAATTGGAGATACAATTTACCAATACGAAAACGAAACGGTTATTTAATTTGAAAATTCGAATGCGACTTTTGTGCTTGGGCAAGATTTCAAAATGTGATAATTATGATCGAGTTGACAGGGCATAATTATCCGACGCTTCCAGATTGCAGATTTGCAATGCATTCCTAATTGCTGAGGGGCATCCCATATTTGATGTCCTCCAAATTATCACTGTTTTAGTACCCCACGACATGTCATCACTTTAACATTACTTATAACTCCAGGGCCGGATAATGAGCCTAGCGCATGCAGCTCCCGCTGCTTAAAGTTTCTCAAAATATGTAAATGGAACATTTTGAACTTTTAAAAAATATGTAAAAAGAATGTTATGACTTTTCAAAAACATGCAAAAAAATAATTTTGTACACTTCAAAAACATGCAAAATACATTTTTTTGTACATTTCAAAAACATGGAAAATAAATAGTTAACACCTTTCTTAAAACATGTACATAGGACATTTTGCACTTTTCTGAATCAAGTAAATCGAAAATTTTGCACTTTTCTAAAAACATGTAAATACAACATTTTGCTTTACAAAGAAAACCATCAATAAAATCAAAATCATTACGATTAGTCTAACCCACCCCACTCATGACGTCAATTATGGATCATCTCTAACGATAAGGGGAAGAAAGGACGGAAGTGGAAATGTCATATAAAGTTGCCTAGTATTTTAATTCACCAATATTTATTCTTTTAATATTTTTTAAAAATACATATGTTCCAATAGGTCCTTCCTTCATTCGTTAATAGATTGGGGAGAGACGGAAGTACTAATCATTAGATACTATAGGTGCAATTTAAACTGGAATATTAACGGAAACAAAACCAAACGCTGTAGATGAAAGGGCGCGAGCAGAGACATTTACTACATTTACACACCTAAAAAAAATGGTGTCGTGTCTTGATCTCTTGATTGCTTATTTATTATCTCACACTTTATTTCTTGTTTCTAAGTCATAATTATTATTATTAAGTGTGATCCGTATGAAAATCCAGTTGAAAAAAAGTGGTAGTGCAGTGAAATGCAGTGAAGTCAAGAAAAATGCACTCGAATATTTGAACAAAAAAAACAAATGGAAATGGGCAGAAATGTTGGTGAGATTCAAAAAGACACATCTTTCAATTTCACTTTTACTTTCAATTTGTGAATCTGCTGAGCTGCAGCGCGTAAGTAGCCTGCAGTTGTGTGGTTGTTATTTGATTTTGTTGCAGTCGCAGGTTGCTACCTCCTGTATGTACCTAGTTATGTAGATTTGTTTTACTTTCGTTCTTCTTGGTCGTTGGCCGCTCGTCGTTCGTAGGCAGTGCCTCCAATTAACAATTCACTCCAAAGGATTTATTACTCGACGTATGTATGTAGTACGTAGGACCCTTCCGCCTCCAGATTACACAGAAATGGTGGCAGGGAGCAGGTAACTGAGACTTGTAGGACAGGACACATTACTCGATTATCGTTGAGTGAATAGCCCAAGGAAAAACAAGGCAGAGGAGATCGTAGTTGTTGTAGTTAAGCGCTATTTGCACAGAGTTTTTTTTATGTACAGCAGTGAACGATCGAAGGGACTGAGAGAGCGAGAACCGGTTTTTGGTTTTGGACTTTGCAACTCTCGTCACAAATAATTCCCATCAACAACAACAACAAAATAGAATAATCCCCTCATTTCCTCATCAACTCCATCGCGTCAGCTGTTCGCAATTCCACAAATCCGAAGATAGGCAGCGGCGGTGTTAAACATATTTTCTAGGGTGACTGAGGTTGGGCACAATGCATGAATCTTGAGTGAAGAGTTAAAGTTAAAATAGTCTATGTGTTAAGTAGACGCTAGAATTTGAATTAGCTGTGTCAACATTATTACATGAGATATGTAGATTCGTTAAAATGTTAATTACAAGTTTTTGAAAAAAGTGTAAAATATTATATTAACGTCTTTTTAAAAACTGTAAAACTTTCTATATACTGTTTTAAAAAAATGTAAAACGTTTTACTTACTGTTTGTGACCAATTTTAAAGTCAAACGTTGTATTTACAGTTTTTAAAAGCGTAAAACGTTTTTTTTAAATGTTTTTAAAAATTGTAAAACGTTCAATTTACAGTTTTTAAAACCGTAAAACGTTCTGTTTACTGTTTTTTTTAATGTAAAACGTTCTATTGACAGTTTTTAAAACCGTAAAACGTTCTGTTTACTGTTTTTTTTAATGTAAAACGTTCTATTGACAGTTTTTAAAACCGTAAAACGTTCTGTTTACTGTTTTTTTTAATGTAAAACGTTCTATTGACAGTTTTTAAAACCGTAAAACGTTTTATTTACTGTTTTTGAGCAATGTAAAAAGTTCTTTTCACTGATATAGAAAGTGTAAAACGCTCAATTTACTGTTATAAAAATGGCGAAGCGTTCTTTTATTATACTGTTTTTAAAATTGTAATACGTTCTATTTGCGTGTTTTCTAAACAGTAAAGTTACCTTATTTTACATGATTTGAATATCATGTTATATTTAATACATATTTGTTTGTAAACATTGCGTTTTGTTTCTAGCTAAAATGGATATGGCTCATTTTGACTCTTCACTCAGGAACTAAGTCGGCCATCTTAGTTTAAATGCCCCTATGTAAGTCTATACAGGCAAATGCCCTGTCACTGGCCCAGTCCCTGGACCCGCGCCTGTCCTACGCTCCTTTCAAATCTCTCGCAGAACACAATCCCCATTTGAATTCGAGTCCAACTGAATGCAAAATCTCATAAGTCTCACTACTAACAAGCAGAGCCACATCGTTATTCATTATCCGTGTAATAATACGAGTGGACGGACGTGTGGTCACTAATGCTCCGTTTTGTAAAATACGATACACGTTTATTTATTTGTTATGTATGTATATACCTGTGTATAGTGGCCACTGCCACTACCCTCCCCTCCACGACTCACTCGACCGGCGCTCGCACTCCACTCAGGTGGAGAGACGTCATTATGAATTATTGGGGAAAATGCAAGTGAAAAAGTTGGCGTTTGTCTGGAGGTCCTTTGTCTTCCGAGCAAATAATGGAGCTACACGTTTATTAAGTCCACGTCCGGAGGGTGACAGTCGCATTCCCCTTAATTTTATTTTTATTATTTGACACTTGCAGAAAAGCTAATGACTCCATTCCCCTCCCAGGCTCACTCCTCGCACTAACGTAATTTCCATTTTTGAAGTTTACTGTAAGTCTCTCACGAATGTAGATGTCACATTTTGAACATTTTTAAATTATTAGATAGTAATGCAGTTACAATTTTAGATGGCTAATAAATACAAATACTCGCACAAGTATTACAGTACCTACCCGTAACTATTTATTTGCATTTTTTTAAAGTGTAAAACGTTTTATTTAGTGTTTTTTCTTAAATTGTAAAACGTTTTATTTTCTGTTTTTTAAAATTGTGAAATGTTCTACTTGCATGTTTTTTTAAAACTGCAAAATATTATATTTTCAAGGTTTTGGAAAAGTCCAAATTATTCTAATTTTACATGTTTTTTTAAAATGTAAATTATGTTATTGACATGTTTCAAAAAGTGCAAAATATTCTATTTACATGTTTTTAAAAAGCGTAAAATGTTCTATTTACATATTTTAAAAAAGTCTAAAATGTTCTATTTCCATGTTTTTAAAATGTGCCAAATATTCTATGTAAAGGTTTTTTATGCAACAATCAGAAATGTTTAGTTCAAAAAAGCTTATCTACATCGTTACGAATTTAAAAAAAATAACATGCAAATATTTTTTAAGTTTTTAATATAGTAGAAAATACAGGTATAAAACTACCCGCTTACATTTCAAATTTGGACCTCTTAGACCCGCGTAGTATTACAGAGCCGTGTACCTCCATGTAACAGTGTTTTAAAAAGACACGTGTACTATATTTAAACAGAGACCTTTCAGACCCGCGTACTATATCACAGACCCACTTGAATTAAAATATATTCAGTATATATTTTTAAGTTGTGCCGGATTATAGGCTATTGATAAGGCTCGTACATTGTCAATTTCAATTCATAAGCATCCGCTGTGTTACACAAGTTTAGATAAAAAATGCGGAACTTCCGTTTTTGTTTTCATTTTTATTTGCTCTTTAAATCGACTATAGAATTCACAAAAAAAAATTAAAATGGCCGAGTTGTGAATTGTGAATAATGTGGGGTGCACTTTGGATAAGACTAATTAGTCAATTAGCAGTTTCATTATCCGTCGTATGCACATGGGAAGAAAGGTTTAAATGGAAAAGGCAGCGGACTAAATGCCTCTTTACCGCCTCATTTCATTATTTCTTCCGCATGTCTCAATTTTGTTGTGAGATGCTGAGTGTGATTAGCGTCCGAAACAATGGCGGAGGAGAGAACGTGGCGCGTTGTTGTGGGAAATGAAAAATGGGGAGGAAGTGCCTCTTAAATGCTTCCAAATGAATTGTGTGCGGAACTTAATGTCAAATTATGAAAAATCCTGAGGAGTGACTAATGAGCTCCGAAGCCCAAGCCCAAGCCCAACACACTCTGTTCTGTCTCTGTGTGAATAATTTAATGGAGCATTATTTCCGTACAATATTTCCGTAGGAATTCCTTATAAGGGGTCGTCCATAATTGATGTCGACAAAAAATTTCTCAATTTTTGTGATCCCCCTCTGTCATTAGCTTAACTGCTGTGTAACATATTATGGAATGTCATCAATATTGCAGTAGACCCATAGTGACACTTCACATGACATTATTTATGGACGATCCCTCACATTCTCCCTCCAGCCCAATATATATTTTTTTTTATTTTGTTATTTATCTCGTATGTGTTATTAGCTGGGAGGCGTTCTATGTACTTCTCGTGAAATTAAGTAGGCCAACTTTTCCAATTTTCCTTCCGACTTTCATTGTCATCATCATCTTTCATATTTCACACACACTACAATGTATCTTTCCTTTGTGAGGGGCCGTCCATACACGATGCCAGTGGGTTGATGACACCCCATATTGTCAGTCAAGAACCAAAATGACCCATATCCAATTTAAGCTGGAATCAAAATGAGTTATGTCGTAAAAACAAAATAAGAAACATGCGTAAAATGTTTATTAAAAGTTTTTGACAAACGTAAAATGTTCTAATTCCATGTTTTTTAAAAGTTGCAAAATGTTCTAATCCCGTGTTTTTAAAAGGTGCAAAACGTTCTCATTCCATGTTTTTGAAATAATGCAAAAATGTCTAATTCCTTGTTTTTGAAAAGGTGCAAAATGTTCTAATTCCATATTTTTTTAAATTGTAAAATGTTCTATTTACATGTTTTCAAAAAGGTTCAAAACGTTCTAATTCCATGTTTTTGGAATGATTCAAAAGTTTTCTTATTCCTTGTTTTTGAAGGAGTGTAAAATGTTTTAATTTCATATTTTAAAAAATTGTAAATTGTTCTATTTAAATGCTCTCAAAATACATATGAATATTTTTGTTGATAGTACATATTGTTTTTAGCTACAAATGGATATGAATCATTTTGGTTCTTTAAAAACAATATCTTTTATGTAGTGGGTATAATGTGATGCATTGGGTGTGGGCAGAACAGAAAAGAGATTCATTTTGAGTGACGTCAATTATGCACGATCCCTATATCTCTCCACATGCTCAAAAACTCCAAATTAGCATATGTACACCACTGTAATTTGAACGGTGTCATTGTTCTAGCTGATACACAATCTCCTTCTTCTTGTTCACTCCAGATATTTTGCGCGCATATTTAATTACAGGTGTGGTTTGGGTTTCTTTGATTGCATCGATCATTACGCAATGGGAATGAACGGGCCACGATTTCCTATCCAATAAAAATAATCACAATAATTTGAACATTTTTCTTTCCATATTTTGAGGATTGAGGAGTGCGAGTGGAAATTCAACAATTTTCTCGAGGAGATTGACACAAATGATGTGACGCAATAATTGATACTTTTCCCTTCAATTTTATTTCCAAGAATGCGTTGATTTTAAATCTCATTTATTGGGCCGTAAGCGATGTACTACACGTACATAACACGGCGATTATGTAATTTTAAGAATATTATTCCATTGTATTTTATGCGCGTTCTTACGATTAGATAGATGATCAGGTTTATTGTGCTACACAGAGGAATCTAGGGCGGAAATGGGACGGAGCACATGGTGCCGTTTCGTTTCATTGTTTGTTTTCAATTTTGACTGTGTATTATATGGTGCTAAATGGAAACAGCTGACTGAGTAGTGAGCTGTTATTGTTGTTGTTGTCAAAATGGAAATGTTCTATGTGAGAGACGGAGACGGAGACCGGTTTCTGTTTCTATAGTCCACTTTTGACGTTTTGACTCAATTTATGATTCCCCTCGACTTTATCAACCAGCTAAATCTCCATTATGTACGACGAATCCTAAAACGGCTATCTCCGCCCTCATTATACTGTATTTACGGGCTTAATTGGGGGTGAGATAGCTCCTTTTGAACTTATTAGTATAGTGCTATAGCAGTGGTCATAAAACATTTTGGAGTGACATTTTGAGAATTTTTTTAAGCGCATTGTGCGGATTTTTGACAGCGTTTATTTAGTTTATGTTTATGATGGTGGGGTGTGTGAGAGGTTGGTGGGAGGTCCCCATTTCCGTTTAGTTTTTTTGCCAGTCATTAATATTGTTTATTTTCTCGTATTACTGTACGTTTTTGCTACCTGCTCACATTCAGAATCTACAGGTTTTAAGGTGTGTTAATTAATTACATTACGGCGTAAGCTACTTGAGCTCTCTGTGTAATTTCAGTGTAATCTCAGATTGTCACCTTTTGCCTTTTGTATATTTCCATTTGAGAATAAAAGCGGGAAAACATAATTATAGGAAATTATAACATTACTGCACATGCTAAAAAGCTATTTAACTCAGAAGCAAAACACACTATGTACTTTTTTCTTTGTTTGTCAGCACCATAATTGGGCATGGGAGTATTTAGGAAATTTTAATACTTTAATTAATTCTAATCCCCTTTTTTATTTGATTGTTTATTTACACACGTGTTTTTAATCAGATTTAATCTGACAGCTTTGACAATCAGGTGATGTTGTAAAAAGCCTGTAGCAATTGTATGAATTTTTTAAATTCCAAAATTTGGCGCGTTTTTCAAATTGTGACTTAAAATGGGGCTTAATAAATAAAACACATGGTAAATTATTACATATTAAAGGTGCATATTATTATGTCATTTAAATATTTTACAAGCGTCAAAATGTGTCAACTGTATGTCATCAACGCTCCTTCGCACCTCCGTCAAATCAGCAGATGGATCGAAAACAATGCACGTAAATGAGGACAAACGAGATACAAGGAAATTACCAAAGAAACGAGCGAGACAAGAATAGCATATGTACACACAATGTTTCAAGATTGGGGATGAAGATAACTCATTTTGCACGTTAGGATTTAATAGTGTTAAAAAAAGGATGAGTACAGGTAAATTGAAAAGGATACGTGTTATATGTGGGATTCCTTGATTACATACAATTATTATGCAGAAAGACAAGCTGAAAAAAATGGGGAGTGAAAGAGATATGGCGATATGGCGGAAATGGCGCTGAGTAAAAATGGAAGTTAATTGACTCCAAGTGTGTAAAAGTGAAATAGTGTAAGTGACTCGTAAAATGCAAAATGATGAGCTTCAATTCTCTCATCATTTGATTGGGAAGTTAAATGAGAAATAAAAAAAAAAGGATGCAGGTCACGTCTTCTTCTTCCTTCCCAACCACAAAAGTCACATCTCCTCCACACAAAACAGAGCTAATCGCAAACACATAACAATTAACAATCGCAAAAGTACAATGCATCACAATGTCTCTGTCTCTTTCCTGTCTTCCGTATTTCACTTCCACTTTTCCACGCAAACGTTCAACAACTTGTAAAATTCAACATGCAAATACACACACGCACACACACACACACCAAGTGCATCTCAAATCTCATGCAAGTGCACCGTATATGCAAATTAAGTCCGAGTCAATACTCATGCATACAAAGTACGAAGTAGATAGACCATTTTATTTCCTATGGTTTATCACACAGTGGAAACCCATATAATTTGGAAATTGCATATTTATTTATTTATTATTTATTATGTAGCCATGCAATCTCCAATGCGTTTCGAATATTAATTCTGACCAATAAAACACATGGAATTGGTGAAAGTTGATAAAAAATGTAATGAAATAAAATTATGGAAACATGAACCCAGCTAAATCAAAAATCAAAATGAAGGAGAGAGATATGTTTTTTTTGTTTCTCATGTAATAATGCACATTTATTCAGGCAAACAAAGACAGGCAAACCAGACAGCGTTGTATCACACATTTTGATACTGCTTACAATTTATAAAATATAACATTCCACTCGCACACACAAATTCACCAGCAGAACCATCAGATTTAAATGTCTTACAAATTATTTGGCAAATATTTGACACATGGCAATTCATTCATTATACAAAAAAAATAAACACTCACCATTTACACACATGTAAAAAAAAATTAATATTTTGTTGAGTGACTTGTTTGGGTGTAATAGTAAAAAAAATTGTAAAAAAAGAAGGTGCGGGGTAAGGCCGAGACAAGGTGCGGGGTAGGGTACGCTAGAGCGAGACTAGACTAGCGACTCTTCAATCAATTGTTATATGGCTATTAGTATAGATGGCTTTTTCAAATTTCCCGCCGCACATAAAAATAAAGAAAAAATTAGGAAATTTAGTGTTGTGGTCTCCATCCTTCGTTGTGAATGGCTGGAGCGTGGACGTGCTTCTCGTGCCATTGAGCCCGATGTTTGTTGGCCTCGGACCAAGTTTGCTTGTGTTTGTGCTCCTCCGTCACTTTGTGGGCTTGAGCGTGGTGAGTGTGGAAGATGGGCTGGACGACGTTCAACTTGTGAGTGTGATGGTTGTGGAGATTGACCTTCTGGAGATGTTGGTTGTGAAGATGGATTTTGTGGAGGTTGTGTTGGTTCACGATGGTCTTGTGGTGATGTTGTTGGTGGACGAGCTTCTCGTGGTGGTGATGGTTGTGGACGATGGTCTTTTGGCGTTGGGAGTGATGGTTGATATGCTTCACTGAGTGACTGGGTTTCACTACTGTCGTGTGTCGGTGGGTTTGGATGATCTTGGTGGGTCCATGTGATTTAGTGTTTGGTCCGTGGACGATCACGTGCTCAGTTGGGGTCCAGCCCCATCCTTGAGAGACAACTGGAGCGGGTGCTCCCCATCCGGAAGATGCTGGGGCTCCCCATCCTGAAGATACTGGAGCTCCCCAACCACCGCCGCCGGAAGAACCGCCTCCATAGCCGCCACCACCAGAGGGCGCTCCGTACTCGGCAGAAACACCGCTATCCCCGTATCCTCCATCCGCCTCGTATGTAAGGTCAACTGGTGGCTCGGGGTCAGCACTCACTGCTGACACCACCAAAGCTACAACCTGCAAAAATGTATCACAAAAGAACACATTAGACAAATTATGGCCGGAACCCAAGTGTCACTTTCCGTTGAGGTTCACTTTAGTGTACTAAAACTATAGTAGGTAGGTTTGAATTTACTATTTTTTTAGAAAATCTTTAAGGCTCTAAAATCTCTTTTTATGTAGTTAATTTTGAAGGCGCTACAAATTTATACTTTGCATTTTGGAAATTTTTGTAAACACTTTTAAAAACTGTAAAATTCTTGAATTTTGCAAAATTTTGAGACCCGCAAATTTGTGAATTTTGAACTTTTTTGAAACGATAAGAAAAAAAACGATATCTTTCTTAGGCTTTTTTTAGTATTACTTTTAAAGCTACTGTAAATTTGAAAGCTGATAAATTTGAAAATTATTGGTAAATTTGAAAACTGGTAAATTTGAAAATTTGTAAATTTGAAAATTGGTTTTGTAAATGTCAAAATATAAAAATGTGTTTTTAATATTTGTAAATTCGAAAATTTGAAAATGTTGAATTTACCGCTAGAAATCCGAATCCTTTCATGTTGATAGATAAATGGAAGCTTTGGTCAAATTTAATTTTGAAAATTTGTAAAACTGAAAAATGAAATATTTTGAAAATCAGAAAACTGTTTGGATTGTTGGGCTGTTGCTGTAGGAGAGGAGGTGAGGTGACTGTGTCCTTTGATGTTTCGGTCGCGTCGTTTTATACTTGAGCCTCTCAGCTCATCTCAGCTGGGTCATTCCCATTGTCTTCCACACACACACAGTCCACGAACAGTGAGGTGCTCCTTGTCGTTTCCCACTTTTTCCTTCAGAATCGTCAATCGTACTCGTGTGGAGTATCATAGGAAAGGGCAGTTCAGTTGCACACTACTGTGCCGTAACTTTGTCTGTGTTATTTGATGGGCCGGTTCTTTTTTTTCCTTTTTTTTCACTTCCCCTGCAACCTATGATGTAAAGAGAAGGTAAACGGACGGACGTGCGATGGAAAAGGGCAGTGGGTGAAGAAAAAAAGTGTAAAAAAAAACGCACTGACAGACGAGGAAAGATTGGCATATTTGATATTTCTATCGCGCTATGCACTCGCCTTGTTCTTGTTCTTGTTGTTGATGTTTTTGTTGTTGTTGTTGTTGTGTGATGTGCAGGGGCAGAAAAAAAATGAATTCATTTCTTCCGGTAAAATTCGCATTTGAAAATGTCTTATTACTCAATCAAAAGATCGAGTGCGGAGTCCCTTCCACTTTATCTCTCGCCATTATTTGCACTATTTACAACAGTCGTTACATTCGTAAATGTGCAAAGTGTAGCAGGTCTATGGTATGCAGAGTATATCTTCGTATATACGCCCCTTTGCAGCAGCTAAATGCTCAGCCCAATTACAATTACACGTATGCCACGTATGCTCCATTGACACGGAGCCAAACGCTATATGCGCGAAAAGGCGAAACGTGACAAGTGGCAAATAATTTGTCTCTTTAATATTCTGCAGAGGACGAGATCACTTTTCTTCGTACTCATAATTACAAATACGATTTACGATGTTTTATAGAGTTACAATTCACTTGATAGTCTCATTATGATTTAAATTCAAACTTTAAGTTTAATGGCGCCCTTATGGCTTTAATTGCCCAAGTCATTTCCTATTGTGAGTGGCTACAAATGTGCGGAAGTTAGTGTTCTGTTTCTTTTTTATGGCGGTGCATTTACACCAAATTCATTTAGTAGTGTATCAAAATATTTTTTTTAAATTTTATGAGTTGATTGATTTGACTTATTTATTGTCCGGCCCCGGCACCGGTCGCCACAGTGCCAGTTTTGCCCATTTAGTTATATTAAGTGTTCATACGTAGTAAATGATGGCTAATGAAAACATTTTTGGAATCGTTCATAAATGACGCCCTGGTTTACTTGGCTGCTGACGGTGGATGACATCCCATGCTAAAGATAGCAATTTAATCAGTGGTTAAGCTGATGACATGATCCCAAAAATTTGGATTTTTTGATGGCGTCATTTGTGGAGGATCCCTTTTGCATCCTAATTTTACAGTCATTAAAATTTAGACGATTTACAATACTTTTTGTGTGTGTCGTAATTCGTAATATATGAGGATTTGAAGCTGAAATAAATGTCGGTCATAATACATAATATGACAGGTGAGGGTTCATCCAAAAATGACGTCATTGTTAGGGTCAATGGCACTATTTACGCAATGTGTAAGCAGGCGACGTGGTAACACAGGGGTCATACTGGGTTCTTAAAATGATGTTTTTTGATGATGGAATTTGTGGATGATCCCTTATTTCAAATGCGCTTTGTGTTGCTCACTTTTAAAAAGCAAGTAAATGGAACATTTTGCATCTTCAAAAAAATGTAATTAAACATTTTTTACACTTTTAAAAAGCAAGTTAATACACTATTTTGCACCTTTCAAAAACGTGTAAACAAAACATTTTACACTTTTCAAAAACATGTAAGTAGAACATTTCACACACTTTTCAAAAGCAAGTAAATACACTGGTTTGCACTTTTTAAAAACATGTAAATGAAACATTTTTCAATTTTTAAAAATCATGCAAATAAAAGATTTTGCATTTACCCAAAGTAAGTATAAATACAATATTTTGCACCTTTCAAAAGCATGTAAATACAATATTTTGCACTTATCAAAAGCATGTAAATACACTATTTTGAACCTTCTAAAAGCATTTAGAGAAACATTTTACACATTTTTTAAAAGCAATTAAATACCTACATCATTTTGCACTTTTGAAAAGCATTCAATAGAACATTTTACAGTTTAAAAAATCAAGTAAATACACTGTTTTGCCACTTTTGCCCCTTTAAAAAAACATTAAATGATAAATTTTGCACTTTTTAAAAATCATGCAAATTAAATATTTTGCATTTCTCCAAAGCAAATCAATGTACTATTTTGCACTTTTAAAAAAGATGTAAATGAACCATTTTCCCATTTTGTAGCAGCGAACATAGTGTAAATAATACAAATTTCTTAAGACACTTCCGTAAACAAAGTGAGGCGTACGCCGTATTGTTTTAGAATGGAGGTGTGTGCCAGAGTGCAACCAGCATAATGATAAGACTGATATAATAATTATTGGTGCATAATTCGAATTGGCAAGATGAGATCATCGTAATGTAGATCATTGCACAATAAAATCCGGACGGCGTGATTTCCTTCTCTCTCGTGTCAGATCACAATTAACGTTTCCCATGTTCGTCTCATTCGCAGTTCGCAGCAGTTGGCGTTGGCACTTTGCTTTCGTAATAATTAGAATTGACGGAAATATTGGACGGCGCTCAGCGCAGATGCATATAGGGGCGCACACAAATTGCAATAATCAATTAATTTTTGTAGAATTGCGGAAAGATGATGTGCGATAGTTTGGAAACGGGAATGGGGGAATAGATATTGGAAATGTGCAATTTACAAAATGAAAAACATTATTGCACTTAAATATTTCCAATTTTCCCTAATTACACGCTACACAGTGTGGTGCACTGGATATGCATAATAAGAAGGAAAAATGTAATGGCCTAGTTTATTCGCTACATGGACTTGGACGACGATTGTAAATTGTAATAATTACGGGATATTAAATAATTACATTACGACTTCGCATTAGTTTCAGATTATGCAATGCGCATTATGCGCGCCGATGGGCAAGAAGACAAAAAAAATGCGTGTTTTTTTTTAAGGAAGCAATTTTTTTTGCATGATTTTTATTTTTGCAAAATCATTTATGATTGATTTGAGCGAAAACTGAATATACAATGTGCGTAGTTGTGTTAACCAAGAATTTTTGAGTTGGAATTCATTTGGAATTTTTTGAATTTTTTGTTGTTGAATTAATCAATTATTGTGCTCACAGATTAATTTCAACGCACGCACGCAGGCGCAGGCAGGCATACGCTAACGGTTTAGGAAGTCATTACGTTATCGCCTGTGAAGAACCAAAATGACCCATGTCCGTTTTTAGCTAAAAACAAATTGAACCATCTACAAAAAATATTTAAATGCCATGATTTTGAATTTGAAAGCATATAAATAGAGGAATTTGCACACTTGCCAAAAACATTTAAATAGAAATTTTTACACTAGTTTTAAAAACATGTAAAATTCATTATTTTAGACATTTTAAAACAGTGTTAATAGAACATTTTAACACTTAGCAAATAAATATACTATTTTGCACCTTTTAAAAATCTGTCAATAAAACATTTTGCCAATTTTAAAAACAAGTAAATACACACTATTTTGCATCTTTTATAATCATGTAAATAAAACGTTTTACACACCGTTTAAAAGCAATAAGTACATATACTATTTTGCATCTTTGAAAAACAAGTATAAATAGATTATTTTTCACCTTTTAAAAACATGTATAAATAAAAAATTTTGCCATTTTCAAAAAACAAATAAATAGAATATTTTTCACCTTTCAGAAAACTCGTAGGTACTAACGTTTTAGGGATCGTCCACAAATGACGTCATGGGTAGCGTCAATAGGTCTACCTAGCTACTCATGGCATCTTATTATGATAAATAAAGCTATTTACGCAGTGGTTAAGCTATAGTTAAGGACATTAAAGTCATATGATATCCCAAAAATTGGGATTTTTTGACGACATCATTCCTGGTCGATTCCTGCGACGTATTAAATTCTAATAAATTGGTTGACATTTGTTGACATAGCTCCTTTAACTTCTAGCTCAAATTGAAAATGTGTCATTTTGTTTCTTCACTCACGGTACGTACGTAGACGTAAGTGATGAAATGTTCTATCTGCATTAAACCCAATTAAACCCGAACAGTAGTACATCGAATTGACCAAAATTTTAAAAGTCAAACATGGTAGTTTATATGAATCAAGGAAGTTGTATCGTTTAGATTAATTGCAATTGACTGTAACTCCAACCTGCGTAGTTTTACAATGCCTTCAATTTCGATCCTTGATCCTCGTTTTTTTCCTGCTCTTCATCTCGTTAGTGGATGTGGTGGAGGGGGGGGGGGGGGCGGGAGGAAATTGGGATTCGGGTGCAGAAATTATGATTGGGAATTTGATTTGATGGTGGCTATGGTGCGTGGATGGAAGGAAGACGTGGAACTAATTGGCGGCAATAAATTTATGAATTGTGCGGAGCCATTTTCTGCGGTTTGACATTTTTTTTTGTCAGTGATTATTTCAAATTGTTGTTGTTATTTTAATTGGAACGCAGCTTTTCCGTTTCCCTTTTTTATTCTTTTTCGTTTTTCTTCATACAATTTTCTGGGGTGGGCCAAATTGCCCAATGAGTGCGTACAAGTACTTTTAGCCGCGGAATTTATGTGTTTTAATTTAGACGAGAAGCCAAAAAAGCGAGTGGTGGAATTGAAGCGCAGGAAAATTATTACAATTAACAGATACATTACTTATGGTGCGTGTGCAAAATGTACTATCTTATTTTTATCGTACAACTATTTACTACGCAACAACATTACGAGTACATTTTTGTAAAGTTCAAAATGATCTAACTACATATAAGTGACTGTTTTAAAACTACAAAAAATGCTCAGGTAGGTAGATAGGCGACTCTGCACTTACAACTATGTACACCAAGTATTAGGGCTGCATATCATATTTCATTGTGATCAAAACCATTTTAAAAAAAATTAAATAAGTAGATGGCCGATTTTGAAATTTAAAAAAATAGTTCATTACTAAAAAATGGACTTTGTTAAAAAAGTTGTTGGCCTACCTATTTGACTGTTTAAAAAAATAAGTATGTAAAGCAATATGTAAATACACGATTTTTTTGCACTTTTCAAAAACATGTAAATACAACATTTTACACTTTTCAAAAACATGTAAATACAACATTTTACACTTTTCAAAAACATGAAAATTGAATTTTGTGCTTCTTTTGAAAAACGTGTATATAGAACATTTTGCACTTTTTAAAACCATGCGTAAATAGAAAAGTTTTCACCATTCAAAAACATGTAAATAGATCATTTTAGGCATTTCTCAAAAGTTATTAAATACACTATTTTGCACCTTTCAAAACCATGTAAATATAAAATTGTACAGTTTTGAAAAGTAAGTAAATACACTATTTTGAATTTTTAAAAAACATGTAAATTAAACATTTTATACACTTTTAAAAACCAAGTAAATACATTACTTTGCACCTTTTAAAAACGTGTAACATTGTTCCTTAAAAAAACATGTAAAAAATTTAAAAAGAAATAGATATCCTATTTTGCACCGATTGTGATAACGTCTGCTCTGGGATTGATTTTGAATTGGTTCTAAGAACCAAAATATTGAAAGTGGAAATGAAATTGAAAGTAACGTTTCGTAGTAATTATGTGGAGCAGATAGACACGCGAAAAAAAAACTTTGTAAAACGGTGGAAAGGTGAAGCGGCCACATGAGAACATGCTACAGAGTGAACTGTGATTAGAATATCGAGATTATTGAGATTAACTCGTCCATTTAGCCAACGACTCCTTCCCATGCATCTCATTACTGCTCCTTACCATTTCGTGGAATTAAAAACAAGAGAGATGCAAAGCAAAGTGATTAGAACAGAACATGAATATTCCAATGGGCCACAACTGCGTAGTTCAATATCCACAGCGATCATCGCATCTCATCGCTAAAATTCACTAATCTCTTCCCTGAACTTGGACCAAACTCCTGCCAAAAAATTGTCTTGGTGGAGAATGAAGATTGGCTCCGTATACTGCTGCGTATAGGCATACGTAATAAATTCCAATTATCTCTTAATTCCTCACAACTCCCTCAACGTTATTCCCCATTTCATCACATGTTAGGGGGGTGGTCCATTATTGATGTCATCGGCAGGATGGGTGAGTGGGTGTTTCTAGCCCAGAGCCGGACGAAGGAATTTCTTTTAGGCAGGAATTTGTTTCCATACAAAAACCATTATTTTAATTTTATTTATGGTTTTCTTTCGTAATGCAAAATTTTGTATTTACATGTTTTGGAAAAGTGCAAAATGTTCGATTTACTTGTTTTGTAAAGTGTAGAATGTTCTATTTACTTGTTTTTGAAAAGTACAAAATTTTGTGTTTACATGTTTTAGAAAAGTGCAAAATGTTCCATTTACTTGACTCAGAAAAGTGCAAAATGCTCTATTTACATGTTTTGAAAAAAGTGGAAAATGTTTTATTTTGAATGTTTTTGAAAAGTCAAAATATTTTGTTTTACGTATTTTAGAAAAGTGCGAAATGTTCCATTTACTTGACTCAGAAAAGTGCAAAATGCTCTATTTACATGTTTTGAAAAAAGTGGAAAATGTTTTATTTTGAATGTTTTTAAAAAGTCAAAATATTTTGTTTTACGTATTTTAGAAAAGTGCAAAATGTTCCATTTACTTGATTCAGAAAAGTGCAAAATGCTCTATTTACATGTTTTGAAAAAAGTGGAAAATGTTTTATTTTGAATGTTTTTAAAAAGTCAAAATATTTTGTTTTACGTATTTTAGAAAAGTGCAAAATGTTCCATTTACTTGACTCAGAAAAGTGCAAAATGCTCTATTTACATGTTTTGAGAAAAGTGGAAAATGTTTTATTTTCATGTTTTTGAAATGTACAAAAAACATTAATTCGCAACTTTTTGAAAAGTCAAAATAGTCTTTTTTTGCATATTTTGAAAAAGTCCAAAATGTTCTATTTACATGTTTTGAGAAAATTCAAGGAGTGGGGGCTGCCTGCGCTCGCTGCATTACCCGGCCCTGTTCTAGCCGGATGGCGGGTACTGATGACATATGTCTTGAGCAACGTTCAAACGATGGCTTGGGGATAGGGTTACGTCTTTAAAAAGTGTGATAGTTTGTGTGACATCATTTATGTACTATTCCTTATAAGACTACAGCCCATCCTGAGAGAAAATACGATGCATTGCATTGGAGGCTAATTTATCTTGTTTTTGTTTTTTGACAGCAGTTTCCTTTTCCACTGACTGTCCACAGTAATTAATACTTATTACTACACACATTACACAATGGACACGTAGGCCGCGCTTCCGCTCGCAATCCGCGTATCTGCAGTCAGATCCACGCAGCACAAGAGAAGCAGTGAGAGTTATGTTCCTATTTCACTCGTAGCCTTTGTACAGGTGTGGCAAAAAATGTTTATTGGCCAAAATATGATTCTCGCAATTCTCTCTCCACTGCCATGTGCGTACGTGTCAAAAAGGCAAAATGTTCCAAGTCGAAAGTCAATGTAAATAAGTGGACGACGCAGGAAAATGACAGTTCACATTTTCTGCTGCATTTATTCACAAGGGGATCGTCCATAAATGGTGCAAGAAAGTGACAGTCCAAATTTTCTGCTGCTTATTCACTAAGGGATTGTCCATAAATGACGCAAAAAAGTGACAGTACACATTTTCTGCTGCATTTATTTACTAAGGGATCGTCCATAAATGATGGCTTCACTGCACTGGTAGCGTCGAACTTACAATTAGATTCTGATGACATGCCGTTTACGCAATGTTTAAGCTGATAATAGCAGGGCTGGATAATGTGGCCAGCGCAGGAAGCCCCTGCTGCTTGAATTTTCAAAATTCATGTAAATAGAACATTTTGCAGTTTAAAAAGAATATAAAGACTTTTCAAAAACATGCAAATAAATTATTTTACACATTTCTCAAACCATGTATAAATAGAATATTTTGCACTTTTCAAAAACGTGCAAATAAATTTTTTCTACCATTTCAAAAACATGCAAATAAACTTTTTCTGTCTTTTCAAAAAACACGTTATTAGAAAAATTCACACTTGTTCAAAATCAAAGTAAAATGTCAAATATTTTGCACTTTTCTAAATTATGCAAATACAAAATTTTGCTTTACTAAAGAAAAAATTTAATAAAATTAAAATGGTGGTTTTTGAATGAAAAAAAATCGGTGCCTAAACGCAATTCCTTCGTACACGGCCCAGGATGACAGAGTATAGTTCATAGTTCATTGGATCCTAAAAATGAGGATATTTTAGCGACATCTTTTATGGACGACCTCTAGCTAATAGTAACACTATCGCACTTTTACGTGAATTTAGTTCTCGCAATTGAAGTAATTTGTTATGTTAATTTTCAAATTTCGTCTTTTTTTAGAAAAATGACGAATGTAAAGTGGGTAATGTAATAGTCATGCGGTCAAGCACATTTTTAGGATTTTGTCCATCTTCTTGTGGAACGTAATGCGTTTTGAGTGAAGTTGTAAATTGTGATTTATTTTTTAATATTTTATTCATGTGGCTGTGTTGAATGAAAGCGGAGGCTGAATGCAAGTACACAAAAGAGCGAGGCAGAAGAATGGACGTAATAAAATAAAATGACGAGAGCTAAAAAAGCCCTAAAAGCCTTAAAAAGACTGGACCTTCTTTTAAATTCCATCACAATTTTCTATCCACTTTTTCCTCGTCCAGTTTTTTGGCTTTTCGGTTGTTGTATAGCTCTTCTTTTTGTTGTGGTTTCCTTTGTTCTGGTTCCGTGTGTTCGTCCCGGGAATTTAAAAGTCTGTCCAGTTTGGAAATGTCCGAAGCTGGGAAATGGACCGACAGTGCAAAACAGGCCAATCTCCTATTTTAAAATCTACATTTTTTTACCATTATTTCTAGCTTATTTTACTATAAGAGTCGCCCATAGATGACGTCACGTGTGAAATCCTTGGGCTTGCTTGAATTTGGTAGTTCTAAACAAAATTGAATTTCAAAGAATAAGAAAGAGGGGACGACGTCCTGTTAAAAAAATCATATCGTCTGTGAAGAACCAAAATGACCCATATCCAATTTAAGCTACAATCAAAATGAGCTATGTCATAAAAATAAGGTGAAAAATATGCGTTAAATGTTAATTACGAGTTTTTGAAAAGGTGCAAAATGTTCTAATTCCATGTTTTCGAAAAGGTGCAAAATGTTCTAATTTTATTTTTTAGAAAACGTGCAAAATTTTCTAATTCTATGTTTTTGAGAGGTGCAAAATGTTCTAATTCCATGTTTTCGAAAAGGTGCAAAATGTTCTAATTTTATTTTTTAGAAAACGTGCAAAATTTTCTAATTCTATGTTTTTGAGAGGTGCAAAATTTTCTAATTCTATGTTTTTGAGAGGTGCAAAATGCTCTAATTCCATGTTTTTGAAAAGGTGCAAAATGTTCTAATTTTATTTTTTAAAAAACGTTCAAAATTTTCTAATTCTATGTTTTTGAGAGGTGCAAAATGTTCTAATTCCATGTTTTTGAAAAGGTGCAAAATGTTATAATTTTATTTTTTAAAAAACGTGCAAAATTTTCTAATTCTATGTTTTTGAGAAGGTGCAAAATGTTCTAATTCCATGTTTTCGAAAAGGTGCAAAATGTTCTTATTTTATTTTTTAGAAAACGTGCAAAATTTTCTAATTTTATGTTTTTGGGAAGGTGCAAAATGTTGTATCTAAATGCTTTTAAGACATATTTAAACATTTATGTAGATAGTGGATATTATTTTTAGTTACAAATGAATACAGGTCATTTTGGTTCTGCACAGGCGATATATGGTAAATCCCGTAAGAATTTTAAAATTTTGTAGTCGACAAAAATTTTTTTTTCAAACATATTGTAATGTGCAAAGTAATTGCGCATGCGCAGTAGTAAACCTCACTGTCCAGCGCATTACAAACTGCCTAAATGTTGAAAATTGTAAAACCAAACGCATTTTGATATTGGTTGAATGGGGAACTGGGAGCGGAGTCTCCCTCGTGACCTCGTGGGTTGAAGTGCTGATACAGAAAAATCTGTACATGAATGCTATAAATAACTGAGAAGATCAGAGCTGAAGATGAATTTGATAGTATATGGAGCTGAGGCGGACAAAAGAATCGGAGGATCCTAATTGTAAAGATGCGGATCTTTTTTTTTCATTTTTCTGGGCTAAAATATTTATCTTTTCCTGTTTTTTTTGTCCTGTTTTGAAATGTTGAAATGTTGGAAAGTCCCTCAAGAGTTTGACATGTTTTCAAAATGGATGTAAAGAAAAAGTTGAGTTTAGTTGAGTGGACAGACGACTGGACATGTGACAGGGCAACAACAACGGCCTCCTCCTCTTTTTCTGAATCTGACAGTTTCACCTTTCCACATTTGCAACTCCAACAACGTCCACAACAGAATCAAACAGGGAAAAAAGACAAATCTTTGTCCCGAATCGGAATCCAAATTTTGAGAGTAGCACACGTTCCATACATATTTTAAGGAGACACCCACATTCACATCGTAACATTTCGTCAGTGAAGAATCAAAATGACCCATATCCATATTTAGCTAAAAACAATATCCACTGTCTACAAAAATATTCAAATATGTCTTGAGAGCACCTAAATAGAACATTTTACAATTTTCAAACATATTAAATTAGAACATTTTGCACTTTTCAAAAAAATGGAATTATAACATTTTGCATCTTTTTAAAAACATGTAAACAGCACATTTTACATTGTTGAAAATCATGAAATTAGAACATTTTACACTTTTCAAAACATGCAAATAGAAAATTTCACACTTTTCAAAACATGCAAATAGAAAATTTCACACTTTTCAAAACATGCAAATAGAACATTTTACACTTTTCAAAAACTCTTATTTAACATTTTACGCATGTTTCTCACTTTGTTTTTATGACAGCTCATTTTGATTGTAGCTTAAATTGGATATGGGTCATTTTGGTTCTTCACTGACGATTTGTTTGTGTGGAACTGTGGAACTGTGGACAGAGCGAAGGAAGTCGCTCCATGAAATGCTTCAATAATTTCCCCTTTTTTTCTAAATTTTTTGTATTTATTTTTGCGATTTTTTTTTCAACTTCAAAAAGAATTCAAAATGGACAAGTTTCAGAATTCTGAGAAAATCAGACGCAGAAAAAAAAAGATGGACTCAAAGTTTTTATTTTTATTTATTCTTTTTTTAACTTCAAACAGAGCGTCAAAGGAGTCAAAATAAATTATGTCACTTTTTTTTTCTTGGCAGTCTACTTATGTTTTTACTTTTTACTTTTTACTCATGCACTATAACTATAACGAAAAATGCAAACTTTCTTGACACGTGTTTTCTGTAGGGGTAGTCCACAAAGGATGTCACCCAAATTGGTAATATTTCATCAACCACCCACCATCCATGATAGTAATGAAACTTTAACATTTCACAAACGGCTTTAATGTCATGGGTTGTCCTGATTACATTCACTCGCCTGGTTACCGATGACATCTATTGTGGATGATCCCTCGTTTGTAAGACTCAATTACACTTTTTGGCTTGAAAAAATTCTTCAAAATTACTTGAAGCAATGCACTATTAAATTTTACAAACTATTTCCAGCGGCAATTAACATTAAATGCTTGGCGGGAATTTTATTTTTTGAATTTTTGAATTTTAGTGTCGGTAGGTTTTGCATTAAAAGCACCGTTGAATATTTTCCAATTTTAGTTTAACACCATTCGTCTCAACTCACGTACAGTGTTTAATGGTGATATCGTCTATGAAGAACCAAATTGACCCATTTCCAATTGGTGCTAGAATTAAAATAAGTTATGTAAGTAAAATGATAGTAAATAAGATATACATGCTTACAATGCTAATCATGAGTTTCTAAAATGGGAAAATTGTTCTATTTGCACTTTTTTAAAAAGGTAACATTCATAAAACATATTTTTGAAAATTTTAAAACATGTTCTTTCTACATGCATTTTGAAAATTGCAAAATAATCTATTTATATGCATTTTGAAAATTGCCAAATAATCTAATTACATGCATTTTGAAAAATGCAAAATATTATATTTAGGTACATGCTCTTTTAAACATGCAAAATATTCTATGTGCATGTTTTTATAAAAATGCAAAACATTCTATTTGCATGCTTTTTAAAAAGTGCAAAATATGCTATTCACATGCTTTTTTAAAAGTGCAAAATATTCTATTTAGGTATGCTTTTTTAAACATACAAAATATTCTATGTGCATGCGTTTTGAAACGTGCAAAATATCCTATTAATTTGTTTTTTGAAAAGTGCACAAGGTTCAATTTACATGCTTTCATGAGCATAATATTTAAATTTTGTCTGTAGATAGTGCATTTTGTAAAAACTAAAATTGGATATGGGGCATTTTGGATCTTTACACCCGATATTATATGTCGTGTTGAAAAATATTTGTATTTTCAAAACTGCCACTAAAAACAAAACCGGAAATGAGCCTTGAAACAAAGTATAGGTAGTTGAAGTTGGAAAAGGTGATTGGTTGATTTGTTAATGTTGCTGTTGGGAAGTTGGAAGGTGGGGTGAAGATGGAGGATGTTGACTTTAATAAAAGTTTGTGTAATGTTTCTATTTCCCCCCTTCTCCTCATCTGCTCTGTATTTCTGTATCTAATCCGCATCCCTGTTAAATCTCCGCACTTTTCTTAAGCCGTATACATTACATTCTCCCACAGTGCTCCCAGTCAGACTGTCAGACGGAGACGGCACGTGGCTCATATTTTCCGGGACCCGAAAATGAAAGACGTCGTCGACTGAAGATGAGTTTCGAAAAAAAAACGAAATTGACGAAAATATTGGAGGAATGAGAGAGAAAGTGGAAAAAATGTTTCTGAGGATTTTGTCCGTTGGACTGGAAGAAAGCGAATAGGCTAAATTTGTCTCCTTCACCCACTCGAGCATCTCACATAAATCCAACCGAACAGACGAACAGACAGACCGCAAACAAAACCTTAGATTCCAAAATATTTCCAAAATACAAAGAAGAACAAAAAAAAGAGGAGAAGATGGGAAAATCTGTGCGGGTTTGTAGAATAAATACGAAGACAACACCATTTCTGACTCTGCACTGTGTAAACTCGAATCTTGACGTGTTTCTCTCTCAATTTCTCGACTTTTCTGGCCGGACGGTGAAAGTGGAGAAAGCAGGAGAAAGCGGAGGGGAAAGTGGAGAAAGTCGCGACTGAAACGACATCGAAAATCAAGCTTCATTTCATTTCGTTATTTCCCTCAGGATTTCCAACTTAATGATAAGCACCAACAACACCAACAGCAACAACAACAACAACCACAACCTCTGCTCAGTCAGAAACACAGAACATCATTGCATTGGATTTTGGGCCGGGGGAAAACTATAAACTGAGCCCACACCTCGTCGACTACTCAGAGTAGAAATTGAGATGCGACCAACACCACCAACCAACCAACAACCAACCAACCACCACAACCGCAACACACAATTATTACACGCGCTCCAAAAAACCAAACCAACAGTGACAGTCAACGGAGATTTGAAATCTACGAAATAATTAAAAAAAACAGTGTGAAAACCACAGCGACGTTTTTTTTCGCTACTAAAAGACCAAAACCTTGTTCATGTTCATGAACAGCTGCGGTTCCAATGGCAAGGGCCGACATTCATATTTAATTAAAAAACCAATATCAATAAAGGCTGTTTGCGAGATGTTAGGGGTCGTCCGCAAATAACGTCTTTAAAAAATTTGTCCTATGACACTGATATCATCAGCGTATAGCTATTGCATCAGGGTTCGGAAAAAACCGCCCACTTTGAATAAAAACCTGCCCACCGGCTAAAACCGGCTAAAACTGGCTGAAACCGGCTGAAAAGCATGCAATAAGACGGTTATTTGTTGTTTTTAACATTGGGTGTCGTCAGTAACCCACTGCAACCACTAATGACATCGTTTGTGGACGAACCCTAACTTACTTGATTTGAGAGCGCAGTGGGTTTTTACATTTGGAAGCAAAGATGATTGGATTTAATTAAATAACTAAATACTTTGACTTTTAAAAAATTTCTTAAAGTTTTTTGATTTGAAAAATTTGAAAAAATGAAAAGATACAAAATATTGAAAAATTCGTAAAATTTAAAGAATTTGAGAAGCTCAAAATTTTTTGAATTTAACATTTAACATTTTTTTAAATTCAATAAAATTTTTAAAATTTGAAAAAATGTAAACGCAAATTCCGCTTTGTATTTGTGCACATTTGCAGCCTCGCAATTTGCATTAAAAAAAATATGGAAAATGCGTAGAGTAATTGTTACATGAATCAGTAGTAGAGATGAATGTAAACAGCTGATCGTTGACGTAGACAACAATAAAAGAATGGAAACAGGTGAGAAGTGGCTATATTGGCTGCACAAACGCTGCACTTAATGCATAATATTCCACACTGAACGGACATTATGTGTCAGTCTCGTTCAAAATTAAATTGGGAAAAAGTAACACATGATATACATATAGTGTTTACAATTTTACAAACATGTGCTCCCATGAAAACCTGGGACTCTGCAGGCCGTAGAAGCGGAGTTGTTTTTGTTTTTGTTGTTGTTGTTATTGTTATTGTTATCGTCATTGTTTAGTAGTCAGGACCGGTTGCTACCGCGTAGAACCCCCATACCTATTGTTATATACATGCAGAGGCATGCCCACTTTAAATCACACGGGACGTACATAGTTGACCTGACTGCTGCATTTGATCTCCGATCGACGATCGATGCACAATCAAACAGAAAAAAATCAAATCAAAGAAACAATCAACTGCATCAACCTCAATCCACTAAAAATTCCTTCAGCTTCATTCCCCATACCATTTCAAACCAACACACAAAACAGGTTTTTAAAAATTACATAGAATTCATTCAAAGCATGTGGCGTGGCAGGAAAACAAAGGCAAAGTAAGTATTGAAAAATTACTCAATTAAATTTTTTTTGTTTTTTTTTTTAAATTAATGCTTTTTTACAATATTAAAAAATCAAATTACATTTTTTATGCGTCAAACCTTAAAGTTTAATATTTGATTAGTTTTTTTTTAAATGGGTGAGCTTTAAAAGAGTATAACAATTTTAAATAACATCATTTATGGACCACCCCTCACTACAATCTCCAATCCATTGTAATTATTGTATTGTGTAAGTTGTAATAATTGTTGCCTTGTTCTATTTTTAATTGAAAAATCTAAAATAGCGTCCAAAAATAAATTGTGCAATTCGCCGGAATGTAATTAAATTTAGCTTCTATATGATATGGTGGGAAATTACAAACATTGAAATAAAAACTTGGAATTATAAAGCGAGCAAATATCCGTATTGATATTTATTTAGACAACTTTTATAACAGACAGACTAAAATCAACACAATTAAAAATCCTTTGGAACAAACAAATAAATTGCAAACAATTTTAATGATTTAAAATTACATTTTATTTTTAGCTGCTAACATATTATTATCCACGGGGATTGTTACAGAGTCTTGTAAACAAAAGTCTTCAAAATAAGCGCGCGGAAATTAAATGAAAAAAACATAATTTTCTTTCCTTCTCAGTCAGAGAATTTGTTCAAAAGAAAATAAAAAACAAACAAACAAACAAATGAAAAATTTCCCAGAAATCCTTGTTCTTCTTTCCCTTTGTGCCTGTGTGTGTGTATCTGTGTCTCTTGTGTAATAGAAATTTGTGTTTTATTTGAACAAAATGTTGTTCAAGTCGTCTTGTAAATTTGCTTTCTCTCAGTTTGTTTATTTTACTTTCACTTTCGCCGTCTTAATAAACAGAAACAAGGAAAACAATGCTTTCTCCTTCTACACTTTTCATTAGTTTTTCTTTGCAGAAATTTCCTATGCATATACGTCGCTCCTATGCCCTCCCATTTGTTTACATTACCAAATCTTTGTACAACATTGATATACACACGGGGGAGGTTCATAATTGACGTCACAAAATTAAGCACCCTCCCCCCCTCCTTAATTTTTTTAAGGAATTTAAATTAGAAGAGGATAAGTATACGTTATAATTTTTTGGGCTGTTACTGATTTTAAAGTGTTGACGTAGTTTATGGACGACCCCTGAGCGTTGCCCGTAAGTAGAGTGATAAGAGAGAAGAGATGTTAATCTATGTTTGAGGTTTTGGGAGGCGATTGGGATGTGAGAATGTGTTGTCCTTCGCCTTCGTGGGTCTGTGTGAGAAGATAAGAAATGTTTGTGAAATAAGAGTTTTGTCCGACGAGATTTTCCTTGTTTTCTTGTGGGAATAATTCCACGAGACTTTGTCTATTTCACTATTTTACTTTCTTATTACGTTTCCCTTCTGCCCTGTGCTGCGCTGTGTGTGTGAAGAAAGTCTCGTAAATTTGTGTGGGGAAAAGTGGAGAAAGTTTTAATCTTATTTACAACTTCCTCCCTCACACACAAACTTTGTATTAGGGCCATAACCTTTCTCCATCCTTTTCCATACAACTTTCAAAACTATGAGCACATTTTCAAAATCTTATATCTACTTTCTACTTTCTCCAATTCGTAAAATCAAATTGTTCTAAAAAAAATAGGCTATTCACACCTTTTTTAAATAGAGCATTTGCTTTTTTTAAAAATATTTTTCCGATTTAAAATTTAACAATTTACTACCGTTTTAAAATTGTAAAATATTTCATTATAGAATTTTAGTACAGTAGCAAAAGCTATAAATGGTAAGATAGCTTCTTTTGCTTCCTATAAAAGAGCAGGGCCAGACAATGCGGTGAACGCAAGCATCCCCTGCTGCTTGAAATTTCTCAAAACGTGTAAATGAAACATTTTGCACTTTTGAAAAATATGTAAAACAGAACATTTTGATTTTTCTAAAACATGCAAAATACATTTTTTTGTACATTTCAAAAACATTTAAAAAATAAAAAATTTAACACTTTTTTCAAAGCATGTAAATAGAACAATTTGCACTTTTTTGAATCAAGTAAAAAGAAAATTTTGGACTTTTTTCAAAAACATGTAGATACAACATTTTGCTTTACCAAAGAAAACCATCAATGGGATCAAAATTGTGGTTTTTGTGTGGAAACAAATTCTTACTTAAAAACAATTATTCCTTCGTCCAGCCCTGCCGAGTTTACAAATAAAATTGCAAGTGTACGTACCTAGGTAGCTTAATTTGCATAAGTGCAAAAGCTGTATGTGTAATAATTGCGAAGGTACGTGCATAATTAATTACGTATGTAGCTGAGCTAAGATTTGTTAGGGTATCAAAAAACATAGAAGCAGGGGCCTTAATTACTTGTGTGGAGTTTGGGAAATATCTTAATGAAAATTTATATTTTAAATTTTATGTGGCACGTAATAATTTTAATGGTTTTAATTTCTTGCGGTTCTCACCAAAAATGGCAACAACTCTTCTTTCCTTTTATAATTTCAGCATCTGTAATTCTCTTTTGGCCGTGTCATAGCCTTATTATCTCATGAACAAACTCCCCCCCCCTCCCTCCTCCTTCCACCTCCCCCACCACAATCTTCCAATTCACTCTCCTGCTCTGCTTTAATCTCTTTCTTGACGGTGGAGCATTTTAAGGGAGGAGAAGATGTAATCTTGAGCTATTTTTAAAATTTACAGCCTCATCTCCCTTCTCTGCCTCCGCTCCCATGACAACCAAAAACACTCAAGGACACAACACGTGTCCTCCTCCTTTTTTTTTGAGATTTTACAACTTTATCTTTTCCTCATAATTTCCATCTTTTCTCAAAAACACTTTTTGTTCCGCGAGTTACACTTTCCAAATATTTTTAACTTTCCCTCGAGTTGACACAAACATTGGGATAAAGTGTCCGAGATGGAAGACATAATTTGACAGGGAAAGTTTTAGCAAAAGGGCTATCTTTAACATGGTGTCTCATCAATATCCCACTACATCTACTCTCCATGCCGATGACGTCATTTATAGATAGCCCTTAACCAAATTACATCAACGAAATAATTATTAATTTGAACTGTATTAAAACGAGGGAGTGCAAAAATTGTAAAATGCTAGTTTTTTAAAATTACATACAAAAAATTGGAACCTAGAAAATGTGCAGATTGAGTACAAAGGAGAGTTCATAAATGACGTGAAACGTTTTGTGGGGAGTGCTCGGGCTGGGCCTAGCTTTAGATCCGTTCATATGAACGTTCATATGCCAAACAAAAGGAAAAAGATGTAAAGGTGCATGTCTTTGTGTGTGGTGTAGTGAAATGAAATCTCCAATTTTGTAGCACGTAATTTATGCACGCTCCCGATAAAAAAAAAAAATGATAGAGAAAATCCAAATTTATTGAAATGCTTTAATACAATTTATATTGCAGTTGTCAACAAAAAGAAAAAAAATATAAAATTTTAAAATACCAATAAATAAGGGTTCGCCCATAAAGGATGTCTTTTAAAAACAAAATTCTAAGCTAAGAGAAGCTGCGGATTTTGTGGGCAAAATCAGTATTTAATTGAAATTAATCGACGTAAAATTAAAAGTTTAGAATAATGCAAAGAATTCTAATGCGCTGAAAATTGAAATTGTCTATTTTTGACTCCTCGCGCCTCTGAGCCTTTATTTGACTTTTAAGCAAAAGTTGGTGGACTTTGTTTCGTCTTTTGTTTCGTCCTTGACGCTCATTTTACTAAATCCGGATTGAAATTGAAATACAACTTTCTTTTTCTTTAACTTTCTTTTCGCTTTCACCCACTAAATTTTTTTCAAGTTTCGCAAGTTTAATTCAAAGTGAAGTTTAAAAGTTTTTTGGATGTGTCTCCGTTTAATTTCCTTTCCGTTCGGTCCCATGTTGAAGTAGTGCAAGTGTAGAAATTGGCGTCTGCTGTGTGAAAGGAGTACGTAAGTGTTTAGTAGATACGCGTTTTGTGTTTTGACAGTTTCAAGTTTTTGGACTCGGGCCTTGTTCCTGAGTGTGTCAAGAAAGAATTGGGGAGTACGTAATCCGGAGGAGCGCCTTCTTTAACTAGGCGGAATCTTTAACTTTTGATTTTTATTCCCCTCCCAATCCATTTTATTTCTCTCAAATTGAGCCGCCCATCCATCGCATCGCCTTGTCCTTTTTTGGCCTGTAGAGAATCTTCGTTCAAATCTCTTGCCACTTTTATTGGCCTCCCACATGGCACAATCAAATGAACAGTGGGCGAATAATAGGAAGGAGAAAGCTTTACACATTTCATTTATTTTCTCCCGACCTCCAGTCATTTAAACTTTCAGTCCAACTTTCACTTTAACTTTCACTTTCTATTCTGGGATCTTAATCTGCTCTGTAGTGGCTTCCCAAATTGCCTAAGACGCTATCTTTTACCATAGTAGGGGATCGTCCACAAATGGCGTGATTGGTATAGGGCTAATGGGTCTACTTGGCACGTGCCACTGATGATATTCCATGTTGAGCTCATAGCGGGGCCCTAAAAATGAAGATGATTTTGTGAAATCATTTGTGAACGATCCCTAACCAAATTTTGACTAAGGTACATTATCCAAGATAAAGATACAATAATGCGACAAAGTACGAAAAATTTGAATTTCTTCAAATCTGTTTTGCAATAATCTAAAAGTGAGGAGAATTCTTACAAGTTTTATTTTAGGGATCGTCCATAAGTGATGTCACCAAAATTTCCCAATTTCTAGTTTTCTATATTGCTACTGTCATCAGTTTAACAAGTAGACTCTTTGACTCTACTCGGGACGTCATTTATGGACAGTCTCATACAGTAAACAGAGATGGTAACAAGCTATGTGTTCTGCTTTCTAGCTACATAAAAGCAAATAAATTGCGAATAAATTGAGTTAGGGTTCATCCATAAATGATGTTATCGGTGGGGTGGGTGGGTTAAGTAGAGTGTTGAATACATGCTATTTGAAATCTAGCCGTTTAAGTAATGCTAAAGTTATGACTTGGGTAGGTCATAACAAGTACCTAGATGCTTCGGGTGGCATAATTGATGGACCACCCCTTGCATTAAATATTTAGATTTCGAATGGGAAATAATTGGAAAATGGCAGAATATCATGTTTGACTCTCATAACACATTTAAAAAGGTATCAACTTTCTTGTGATGCCCAAAGACTCGTACTTTGTACAATTACAATTAGCCTCTGGTTCCGTTCGCATTTTCCCCATTTCCGAATATTTATTGCATTAGAAATATTGTGTGTGTTTTTTTTACTTTTTTTTCGCGTTTTTTTTTCTGTGTGCTAATAAAATGTGGCCTTTGGCTGCTATAGTGGAATCTGGATCGGAGGTCTTGTGCTATCAGAGGCAATAAATATGGAATGTATAGGGGAAAGATATTAAAAAAAACATGTGTTATTTGAGTGTGCGATTGGGTGATGGGAATTGTTGGTTGGATTGTTCCTTGGTTCGTTAGTCGTGTCTGCCGAGGAGGCTAAATGTCAAACGGGGATAAGTACATTTCACGTCTATGGACTTTTGTGCGAGGAGATGAAGATGCGATAAGAAGGGCAGCCACCGCACCGTTCTACAGGGGAAACATAATTCCCCCCATTTTCCGAAAATGTCAACTTTGCAAATTCTGAAATTGTGGAAGAAGAGCCTTTACTTTAACTTGTACCTACAACACAGTGCAACATACACCACCAACGCCGTCTTTACCCTTTTTCGCCCCCCCCCCCCTTTTTCTTGGCGTACACTACGAACGTCGGAGAGTAGGGAAAGGAGAAGTGGGCTATAAATTACTCAGACATTGCATTGGCTTGTCGTTATCGTTAACGTTATCAGAGTTGTACTACAAACTACTTCTACACACACACACACACACACGGTCGGGGAAAGATCAAGTCTGGAGAAAGTCCGGAGAAAGTCTGGAGAAAGTCTGGAGAAAGTCTGTAGAAGAAAATCAAAGAATGATGAAGTGCCGGCGAGAGAATGAAAGAAAGTCAAATAAAATAAAAGGCGGACGAGTATTGAATTTATATTATTTCATTCACAATTTTCTCATTAAACGAAACAGATAAAAATTGTGCCTTCCTTTTTAAACCATAAGCGTCCCGTCCCGCTTCCTTTCTCTATCCCACTTTAACTTTTATATTTTCAATGCTCCCCACATATTTCCTGCCCTACTTTCTATTTTCTACTTTCTCCACTTTCTCTACTTTCTCCAGGCTGCTGGGTTACAAAATTGAAGTCAGTTTTTGAGATTTTTTTTGGAAAGTCGAAGGGGCAATGTGAGACAAAAATGATCCAATTAAAAAATAACGCTTGGAAAACTAATTTTAAAATCTATAATTAATTACGCATGAGTATAGCTGTAAGATATTTAAAGCTCCAATTAAAACAATTTTTTCTAGTAGAAAATGACGCGTGGGTAGGTAAACGTTTAGACACTAGTTTTTTTTTATTTGAAGTTTCCGTTGTATCAGATATTGAAAATGTAATTGGACAAACTTCTCCCGGTTCCTTTCTTTGGCCTGTTCGTAATTTTTTTTTCGTCGCTGGTATAAAAAAAATGTTTTGGCTCGTTTCCTTCCTCCATCATTCTTGTTCGCGGGAGTATTGAGTCCCGGCTGAAAAAAAAAATTATTGAGTAAATACAAAATTCTCGAGGGCAGGAGAAGATAAAGATACATTGGCCGGAGCATCATTCCATTAGATTTTTTTAGGGGCCGTTCCTCGATAGCGAAGGAATGGAGGGAGGTATATGTGTGTAGGACAATTTTTTAAAATTTTCAATAGGGTCAGTAGGGTATATAGCCCTATACTTTAGTGTGATGTAGATATACTGTCTGTTTTTTTGGCGGTAGTTTGGAGTTTAGAGATGTTGTGGATCTCCTGAGGAAGTTGTCTTCTTAACTCCCAAATAGATCTTCCGCCCCAATCGCTCTTCCCAACACACATATGTACGTTAGTAGTTGATGGTCCTTTTTTTCTGTTTCTTTTTTCTACAAGCTTGTCAGCCCTGTAGTCTCTTAGGGAGCGTTCATAAATGACGTCATGGGTAACGTCAATGGGTCTGCAAGATAACATCTAAGGCTACGCAATAGTTATAGGCTGCTGAATAGACCCTGAAAATGGGGATGTTTTGACGACGTCATTTATAGACGATCCCCTATAAGATTTCCTATAGGTCGTTAAAAGCCAGTCATATATAACTACACAACATATGGGAATTGGAATTATAAATTTTCTTCGTATCTCCGCTCACTATACTTCCACACTCACACTCCTCACAATCTTTCACTCTTTTAAATGTTTTTTTTTGCAACAACTGGCAGAAAAAAAACAGGAACTTTGGCGATTTTGTTTTCAAATTTCCGCTGACTGCAAAAGTAAATTGCATTACTGTGCAAAAATAACAAGGCGAATGTTTTAGCCTGGAGAATAATGCTTGGTCAGAATTGTTCAATATAATATAATTAGGCAAATTAAACGACTACAATTTTTACTGCTGACATATTACATAGTTTAAAAATCCGTTAAGGGATCGTCCATAAATAATGTCATTATCTGGGTGGGTAGTGTCTAAAAACCTCTCTGTTTAAGGCAGTTTTAAAAAAGTTGCCATTGTATGTGTTGTAAGCGTGTTGAAGTTGAAAGTGGGTGTATCACAAAAACGGAATGACATCCATGACATCATTTATGAACGATCCCTAAAATGTAAATAGATGTAATTTAAACTTTGAAAAACACCAAGAAAGCAAAGCAGGCTCTTTTAGTATTGTAAAATTAGATATAAAATTTAAACTGACAATTTCAAGTTTTTTCCCGCCAAATTTTAAATTTGCATGAATACTATTGTAGCCAAAGCTGAAAACAACTGTATAAAATAGCTGTTGCCGAAATAGAAAATGAAGTCAGTAAATTTAAAATGATAATAAATGCAATTTGGTGGTAAATATTAATGAGGACAGTAATGGCGCCAATATTCAAATTCGAATTCGCTAAAAAATCGAATACAATATGCGAAATGCGAATGGTAAAATCCTTGGCTCTTTCGTTTGAAATGCTGCTACTGCTGCTGCAAGTAAAATAAAGTATTTGGTGTGAGCGGGAATGTAAATTGGGAATGAGAATGATTTGTTTAGTGGGGGAATTTGGTTGGCGGGAGTAATTTATAAGAAATAAAGGAGAATAAACTGAAATAATGTCCTGTTTTATGTGGATCCATGGCGACGCCAAATAATTACACTACATGCAAAGGGACTCGCGCCACTTTGTAATTGTGAAGAAAGGAGAACAAGTTTCCCCATTAAAGTTTATGTATCATAATTATGAATCTGAAAGTCACCGGAATTTCTAGTCGACTGAGTCCTCCTCCTTTCTTCTCCACAGTCAGTTCCTCAATAAAGGAAGAATGGGGGCCGTCCATTAATGACGTGTACGAAAAAGACATATTTTATACCCCCCCCCCCTTTTCACAATGTAAGGTCATACAAAGAATACATATATATTATGTCGTTTCCTTCTTCCTCCCCTAAAGCTTCACGTCATTGGTGGATGATCCCAATTGTTTTTTGCCTTTTCAGTGGCTACATAATAGATTCTTGTGGAAGGCGCTTATTTTCAAACTTTCCCGCTCATTTACATTCATTCAGCCCCATGTAACACTTTTGCAGGAAGAATTACAAAACCAAAAAGGCATCATATGTGTCTACCAATTCAATGCAAGTGTTCCAATGTCTCCTTTTTCAACCTCTATTAAAATTTTAGGGATCGTCCACAAATGACGTTATGAAAAATTCTCCATTCATAGCACCCTGTGACTCCTTTAGTTTCTCATTCAAAAAACTTAAATTTTAAAATATTCGCCTTTTAAAAATGAATTCTTATTAATAATTTTATTTCCACACTAAAAACGTTTCTGGTCAATTTTCGTCCTTTTAAATGGGACGAAATTAGTTGAATGTGTAATTAATTTGGAATTAATTATTTCCGTAGCCACTAAACTCGTAATTAGTGGGTCTTCTTTTTAAACAAATTCGCAGTGTGGCTCTAACCTCCACTTTTTCTAAAGCACTACGTACGTTCAAACAACTGCGCGGAAGGAAACGTTATTAAAACTTGTAATGAATGTGACATTTGGAGTGTCGTAAAAAAAGGTTAAAAACTCGCGTAAGAATTAAAAAAAAGTTTTATCTGTTTTATTTAGTGGATAAGGTTATACTCACTATGTTTTTTTTTAAACTTGTGAAGGGGTCGTTCATAAGTGATGTTATTGGAAAATGTCAATTTTTAGCAAACCCTGTCATCAGCTTAACCATTGTATAAATAGTTGCATGTCAATAATACCCGACTACCGAATACCTGCTGACCCTGCGGATGACATCATTTATGGAAGATCCCTAAGCTATTTCTTTGACGAACTTTCTTGTAAAGTTAGAAAGATTGTGAAGGAGATAGCGGATTTTGATATTCTTAATTTGTAATTTGTTCGTTAAATTGTGGAAATATTTTGCATGGGATGACATTCATGGCCCACGCACCTGCCTCTGTGTCTCCATCTGCTTCCGAAACATTAGTTGAGCAAAATTTTTAGGGATTTCAAATAGTCGGTCCGGGCTCCGGTTTTGTCTGATACGAGTCCCGGTCCCGGTCCCGGTCCCGGCCTCGGTTTTGGTTTTGGTCCGGGCTCCCCCCCGTCTAGTTTGGTTTTTATGTGGAAAGTGACTGGCGTTATGTTGTATAGTGGAAGAGAAAGAGCGTTATATTTTATGAAGAGCCTCTCTCCCGTTTCGATTATGTAGATCGTTAGGATTCCTTGGAAGACGTCTACCTACTCGGAAGGCCCGGGAAGAAAGCGGAGGAGAAAGCGATTATCATTTGGAAAACATGACGTTGGTAAATTTTGATGCTCCATAAACTTTTACTTCCCTCCACCACCACCACCCCCCCCCCCCCTCCGCCTTCTCCACCGCCACCTAAAAATTAGGAGGGACACAGACACACACTGCGACAAAATAAATGTCAATCTCACCACACCTTCCCCCAGCCTCCCCTCATTTACATACACAATGTTATTTGTGTTTTCTTTTAACAAACTTTTCACGACTTTTATGACTAGTTACACGGCCACCCTTTTACCTTCACATTTTACGCTCTCACAAAGTTCATCGCGTATTTTAGAAGGAAAGCCATTAAGTCTAAAGCTAATCTTAAGTTTCAGAGCCAGTTGCGCCAGGGAGGGGTCGTCCATAAATGATGTTATCAAAATATCGTTATTTCCTGGACATGTTGATTCCCCTGTTATGAGCTTAACCGTTGCTTAAGTGGATGTTTTTGACATAAGATGTCATCACTAGACAACAGACAAGTAGACCTACTGACTGCAGTCGTGACATTTATTATGGGCGATTCCTAACTGTGTAGCTCCCTTGTTTTGTCGTATGAGAAAATGGCAAAGTTGCGAATTTTTAAAAATATTTCTGTATAATTTAAAATTCTGATAAAGTTCTAAAAATTCTAAAATTCTGAAATTACTAAAAATTCTAAAACTTTTAAAGATTCTAAAAATTTTAACACTTCAAAATTCTAAAATCTCTGAAAATTCTGAAAATTCTGAAAATTCTAACATTCTAAAACCTCAAAAAATTATAGCACTCTAAAATCTCTGAAAATTATAAGACTTTTAAAATTCTAAAAATTCCAAAATTCTGAAAACTCATAAAATCATAACACTCTAAAATTCCAAAAATTCTAAAATCTCTTAAAATTCTAAAATCTCTAAAAATTCTAAAAATTCCAAAATTCTGAAAACTCATAAAATCATAACACTCTAAAATTCCACAAATTCTAAGATCTCTTAAAATTCTAAAATCTCTAAAAATTCTAAAAATTTCAAAATTCTAAAAACTCATAAAATCATAACACTCTAAAATTCCACAAATTCTAAAATCTCTTAAAATTCTAAAATCTCTTAAAATTCTAAAATCTCTAAAAATTCTAAAAATTCCAAAATTCTGAGAACTCATAAAATCATAACACTCTAAAATTCCAAAAATTCTAAAATCTCTTAAAATTCTAAAATCTCTAAAAATTCTAAAAATTCCAAAATTCTGAAAACTCATAAAATCATAACACTCTAAAATTCCAAAAATTCTAAAATCTCTAAAAATTCTGCAAATTCTAAAAAGTTTTAAAACTTTTAATAATTCTAAAAATTTCAAAACTTTTAAAAATTCTAAAAATTCTAAAATACCAAATAAAATTTGTATTGCAATGTTTTTTGAATATTGACACGTAATTACGACGTTGTAGTTGTGTCATTTAAAAAGTTTTTGGGAGATAACTTGGCTGTTGTAGTTCGAACAAGAAGGCTTAGTGTCAGAAAAACGTACGTGGGGGTTTTTAATTGTGGCGTGTGTTGGAGCGTTGTGTGTGTGAGCGGAAAGATGTTTTTCTCACGCAACGTTTGAGAAAGTTGGTTGTTATGGAGGTGGAAGGGGGAGACTGGGTTTAAATTATTTATTACTTTTTCACTACTTTTTATGGCTGTTGTTGTTGTTGTTGTTGTTGTTTTTGTTTGAGTTGGTTGGTGGGAGTGGTGCTCGGAGGTCGTAGGAATTAAAAATGGATTTGAGAGTCCATTATTCATGGGGGCCTTGTCAATTACAGGTGAAGTATCGGGCGGAGCATTAGGAAAACATTCCGCTTTCTCCAGGCGTCCTGCATATTTTCTACGTAATTTTGTGAACTCCGCGTAATTGAAGGAGACTTATGCCCTGTAATATTCAAAATGCAAATGCGCCTATGTACATAATTACATAATTGCATATTGCATGGCAACGGAGAGAAAAGGCCGAGTCTGTAGATCTTCAGCGCTGTTTGTCTTCCCTTCAAAATCAATCTCCATCGCACTGTATTACACAGATGATATACGGATACATAGCTTATACTCTTAAATGATATACGCATTATTTATATTGTTCGAGATACGCGTTTGAAATTAAAAATTAATTCAAATGCAAAGAGAAACTCTGTAAGCGAAAATTTGCCTAAATTCAACACAAGTTAGAAAGTTATTTTAAAAAAAAATTTGGTTCTGAATTACATTCCAACTTACATGAGACATTTTAACTTATTTAAAAATAAAATACAGGATCATCCATAAAAGATGTCACACCCAATTTTTCGTATTTCTGACCCCATATGAACCCACTAGAATCTAATCAGCTCGTTATCATTTCGTAACTGGTAATGGGAAGTCACCAATATTGTAGGATATCTAATGATGCTACATGTAAAGTTATTTATGGGAGACCCCTCATCAGTAGGTCCATATCCTAATTATAATTAAGCTTTCAAAATTATATAAGGACTATCCACATATTCTGTTAGAAAAACAGTTTAAAATTTCAAAAAACTAATATTTACACACGTTTAAAAATGAATTTAATTTACTACCTACATAGATAGTTTAGGAAACTACAAAAATTTAAAATTAACACCGTTTTAAAAAAAGGCGCTAAATTTTTAAATTCTAAAAATTTTTTTTTGCAACAGTAGTTAAACTATTAGGGTTTTTTATATGTGCAAAATACACACTAAACGCCCTTTTAAAATTGCAATGTCCCCTACGTTCAAAGCATTGTTCAGCATTGCATATGAAAAAACGATTTAAAAACTTATCGTTAGAATTTTTCAATTTTGTAGTTTAAAAAAAACATTATGAAAGCTTCTAACCTTTTAGTTGCACACCAAAACCCTTACAAATCCTCTCATATACATTGCACTCACAGTGGCTCATTTCAAATAAATGACATGGCAATTTGAAATTTTAAAAAAAACATTGCACCTGCACAAAACATAGAAAAAAATAATTACATTAAAAAACGTAAATTATGAAAAAAAAAACAAGGTAATACTCTCAAAATGCGAAGGAACGGGGAAAATTATATCGTCGGTGAAGAACCAAAATGACCCATATCCAATTTAGGCTTAAATTAAAATGAGCTATGTCATGAAAATAAAGTGAGAAACATACGCAAAATGTTAATTTAGAGTTTTAAAAAAGTGCAAAATGTTCTATTTACATGTTTTATAAAAGTGAAAAATGTTCTATTTACATGTTTTTTAAAAGTGTAAAATGTTCTATTTACATGTTTTTTAAAAGTGAAAAATGTTCTATTTACATGTTTTAGAAAAGTGAAAAATGTTCTATTTACATGTTTTAGAAAAGTGTAAAATGTTCTATTTACATGTTTTAGAAAAGAGCATAATATTCTATTCAAATGCTTTCAAAACATATTTTTGTAGATAGTTGATATTGTTTTTAGCTACAAATGGATTTGGGTCATTTTGGTTCTTCACTGACGATATGTCACTTTGGAAGCGTATGGAAATGTGTCTTGTTTGTCTCTTTCATATAAAAATGAGATTAGGAAATGTAAATGTGAATTATAATTGGAGAAGTGTAGATTTCACCGTAAATAATTCAGACAGACAAATGTGGAGACGGAAAGTGGAATAATAAGCAAAATCAAAATCACAAGACAAAAAAGAAGGGAAAATGGTTGGGTGAAAGCGGGTGAAAGCAGGAGAAAGGAGCGAAAGATGAATGTTTGTATGAAAAAGAATGGCGAGGAAGAAGTGCTGAGTCAGTCAGTCTTTGCTGCTCATGAGTTCCATTAAAAAGGAAATCATAATTTAAAACACTTTTTGCTTTCTCCCCGAGACTTTCACTTGCTTTCTCTCCGATCCACACTAAATAGATAAAGTTGACTGCCTGGGTAGAAAAAAATCAAGTGTGATGGTGGAGAGTGGAGAGAGTGGCTGGATTATGGAGAATGAAAAATGGGGGTGACGGAGAGAAGTGGTGGATTTATGGACGTCGTAGAGAGTCAAGTGGAAACTAGAAGGGAAGTGGGAGCCAAATTGGAGCCTTTTTTAACTTAAACTTCCAACACACATTTTCTCTTCTGTGAGTTAACATTCATTCTCGTTTAATCTACTGGCGCGTACATACGCAGTGTCCCAATCCCAATCACAGTCACAGAGACACACATCAAATCTCAGTCCCGGGCTCCCAGCTTTCTCCGTCCCAGACTCACACAAACAATTAAATAAAGTACCTTTCTCCAATCTCCAATCTTCACATTTATCCTCAATACGCTTTTATACGCTCCACTATTTTTTAAACGTTTATTTAAACGTCTTTCTCCTCTTTTTTTTATACTTTTTTTAAGCTTACCTTTTTAATAAAATGCCCTGCCATTGCTAATGATGCTAAACAAAACTAGGTGCAAAAAATTCACACGTTGACATTTTCCTTTGAAATTACATCAGGGATCGTTCACAAATGACGTCATCGGTATTACTAGGAAAAATTGGTCTACTTGGGTACTGATTATATCCCATATCGTATGTGAAGAACCAAAAGGACCAATATCTATTTTTAGATAAAACCAATATCAACTATCTACAAAATTATTCAAATATGTCTTATTGAGAGCATTTAAATAGAGCATTTTGCACTTTTCAAAAACATGGAATTAGAACATTTTGCACCTTTTCGAAAACATGGTATAAGAACATTTTGCACCTTTTCGAAAACAAGGAATTAGAACATTTTGCACCTTTTCGAAAACATGCAAGTAGAACATTTTGCACTTATCAAAAACATGGAATTAGAACATTTTGCAAATTTTGAAAAACATGAACATAGAACATTTAACTTTTTTTAAAAAGTCGTAATTAACACCTTACGCATGTTTTTTAGTTTTTTTTATGACATAGATCATTTCGATTGTAGCTTAAATTGGATATAGTTGATTTTGGTTCTTCACAGACGATATGTTAAAGATAGCCATTTTTACAATAGTTAACCTGATGACAAGGGGAGGGGTCAAAACATTCTTAAAATGTTGATTTTTCTATGACGTCAATTGTTGACTGGCCCTTACCTTGCTTTTAAAATAGAGTCTAAAAATACAAATTAGTGTTTTCAATGAAAATGAATATGGTAACAAACAGTAGGAGTGGAAAATGGGTAGTCCATAAATAGTAGGTGTGGGGCGGTCAATAAATGATGTCATTTAAATTATCATTCTTTTCAGACCCACCCACACCGAAATGTCAGCATTTAAAGATTGCGTAAAAACGGATATCTTTAACATGGAGGATCCCTTATTATTAGCTGTTACGAAACTGAGCTGTTTTAAATTGAAATAAATTTCTTTTAAAGATTTGCATATAAAATAAATTCTTTCAAATAAAGTTCCTTTTTTTTTGCCATTTTTCTGCGATGATTCCCTGAATTTCTGCCAAAAATCGCTTTTTAAAACCCCACCATAAAGCTGCACCTGTCACTCTTTAAACTGTTGCCAAGTTACAGGCACAGGGCGCAATGTCATAAGTAGATTTCTTCGCTTCATCAAAGGAACCGCATCTTGTCAATGATCCTCCGACCCTCGTTCGTAACATGTGTGGAAAATGGAATATTAAATTTTGAGTCCAGCTGTTTTTAAAATTGGAATTTAAATTCAAAGACGATCAAGAATCGAAGAAGCTGAGAGAAAGTGAAAATACGAATTCAATTCAGCACCATATAAGAAATGTGAGATATTCTTCCCGCTTTTTTTTCTTTGATAGAGTCAAGTGTCGCTGGGGATGCGATGGAAATCCGAATTAAATTCCCAATGGATATTTGATGCGGATATAAAAATATTAAAATTTTCTTTTTATTATGTTTCAGGGGTCGTACACAAATAACGTCACCAGTGTGCCTCCTCTGAGCAAATGATGACATCCTTTGTTAGAGATATACATTGTCATTTACGTGATATTTATATGCTCATGGAAAAGGGTATAAAAGTGACAATTTCTTAACGACGTCATTTGTGGACGATCCCTTATAATTTTCCAATACTTTTTTTTCATTCTCTCTCTCTCTCTTTCACTTTGATATTTGAACTTGTTTCAATTTCAATTTTCAAATCAATTGTTTTTTTTTCTTGGAGCAAACGACTTATGGAATTTTGAACTTGGGACAATGAATGTGACTCTTGAAGAAGCAATATCTCCCAAGTGTCCAGTTCTTGTAGGTTAAAAGGGGCCGTCCATAACTTATGTCATGGAAAAAAATACAAGTTTTTAGAGCCTTATCACCAGCTTAGCCATGTCAAAAAAGACTATACCTTTGTCATGGGTGGGGTGGCACCAAGTGAACCAAGCCCTTGACATTATTTATGGACGATCCCTTTAATGCAATCTGCGTTAAAAAATTACAGAAAATTGCCACGAAATAATACGCGTTTTTTTGAATTGAAAAATATTCATTGTTATGGCGCTGATTTTGAATTAAAATAGTTATTTAAGGTAAAGCTACTGTATTGCTGCTTCAATAACGAAGATGCGAATTTGAATAAATGCACATATGGATGCGATTGAAAAAAAAATGTAGGAAAAATGTGATGCATTTGTGTGCGCGGTTATTACGTGGCTGACATCTTGGTTGAATTTTATGTGAATACTAAAAAAAAGAGTCTGGGAATGACGCTATAGATTTACTCATACGAAAAATATGCAGAAAAAAAGCTGAAAAAATGTAAAAAATATTCAAAGGGCATTGAAAAAAAGGATTTGTGATTGAGAGACTCGCATCTATTTCCATACGCACTTTTGATTTTCTCCATTTTTTTTTCACTCGGTCTACTTTCACTTTCACTCCGCATCTCCTTCCAGAATATCAATTGAAATATTCGAATATTTGAATGCGACTGGAAGATGCTGTTTTTCAGTCCGTTCCCTCTACCCCCCCCCCCCCCCCCCTCCCTCTCCGACACAAATAAAATATATCTCGCTGCATTTATTTCCTTAATTCTGAATCAAACCGAATCAAACTCTCCAGCCTTTCTCATGGGGCACATAACGTTTTTAAAGAATCCGGAAGAAGACGCAAAACGAGTCATATCGTCTGTGAAAAACCAAAATGACCCATATCTATTTGTAGCTAAACCAATATCCACTATCTACAAAATCACTGAAATATGTCTTGGAAGCATTTAAATATAACAGTTTAAACTTTTTGAAAACATATAAATAGAACATTTTACTCTTCTGAAAAAACATGTAAATAGAACATTTTACACTTTTCTAAAAACATGTAAATAGAACATTTTACTCTTCTTAAAAAACATGTAAATAGAACATTTTACACTTTCCAAAAATATGGAAATAGAACATTTTACTCTTCTGAAAAAACATGTAAATAGAACATTTTACACTTTTTAAAAACATGTAAATAGAACATTTTACTCTTCTGAAAAAACATGTAAATAGAACATTTTACACTTTTTAAAAACATGTAAATAGAACATTTTACTCTTCTGAAAAAACATGTAAATAGAACATTTTACACTTTTTAAAAACATGTAAATAGAACATTTTACTCTTCTGAAAAAACATGTAAATAGAACATTTTACTCTTCTAAAAAAACATGTAAATAGAACATTTTACACTTTTTAAAAACATGTAAATAGAACATTTTACTCTTCTGAAAAAACATGTAAATAGAACATTTTACTCTTCTAAAAAAACATGTAAATAGAACATTTTACACTTTTCTAAAAATATGGAAATAGAACATTTTACACTTTTCTAAAAACATGTAAATAGAACATTTTACTCTTCTGAAAAAAACATGTAAATAGAACATTTTACACTTTCCCAAAATATGGAAGTAGAACATTTTGCAATTTTCAAAAACATGTAAATAGAACATTTTACACTTTCCCAAAATATGGAAATAGAACATTCTACACTTTTCTGAAACATGTGAATAGAATATTTTACACTTTTTAAAAATATGTAAATAGAACATATATTACTATTTTCAAAAATATGTAAATAGAACATTTTACTTTTCTCAAAAAACATGTGAATAGAAAATTTTCCCTTTCCAAAAATATGGAAATAGAACATTTTCCATTTTTCAAAAACTCGTAATTAACATTTTACGCATGTTTCTCATTCTTTTTCATGACTTAGCTTATTTTGATTGTAGCTTAAAATTGAATATGGGTCATTTTGGTTCTTCACAGACGATATTCTATATTTTAGCTGAATTTTAAAAACAATATTTTTGCAAATAGTGATTGGTCAATTAATAAGTGTACCTGATTCTAATTGGTTTTTCAGAATGCGTGTCTGTGAATGAGGATGAGGGGGAAGGAGGCGGGGCGAAGGCGGAGTTTCTCGCTTTCAATTTCTCTTTCCAAATCCCATCAACATCAGCAGACCCAAAAATCAAAACAGTGGAATAAATCCTGGACGTTATTGTGGACGCTCCTCGCAGTTCTTGCATCGTCTGTGGCCCAGCTGTCTTGGACGCCTATCTACGTGGACACCACAAGTAAGTGACCTTTGACATTCTTTGGTATAAGGACGTGTTTTTAAAAGTGGCCAGTTTTGCCTCTTCGTGGAAAGGCGATGTGACAGCCTGAGAGTCTCATCATGTATTTTGGTCTCTAAGCTGCCTCGTCATAATGTGTCGTCCTGATCTTTGAAAGATGAGTTGAGATGGTGGTGAGGGGGGGGGGGGGGGTGGGGGAGTGCATTGATATTCGGGCCGCAGAGGAATTTTATGACACGACATCCGAAACCCGTGAACATCTTCCCGAAAGACGAATGAAAGGCGCGATGACTCAAAGATGAGGAAGATGCGGCTTGACATCACAATGACAAAAAGACATGAGCCTCTCGAGTCTCGAGACGAAGTCATTTTATTGCATCTTCTTCTTCTTTTTCTTATCTACGTCCTACGTCCATAATAGACGTCCTCCACGCTGCACCAGATTTGTAGACACATCTCCATCTCATCTCATGCAAACGGTAAACTTTTCCCCGTTTCTCGGTCAGAATCTTGCGAAGAAGCGATGGACCTGGAGAAGAACGACTCAAAGTCAGACGCCACCAGAATTTCTAATCAATTTAAATTTATTCTTTTCAACACACTTTTCGTATTTTTTTATCTATTTTTTTTTCGAAACCAAAATGAGAGCCTTTAACGTACAATAAAAGTTTTAATTTTAATACAATTTTGGAGGAGAAAGCCCACCTGAGAAATGTCCTTCTCAACCTAATGGCAAACATACCAAGAATAAAAAAAATTTAAAATTACATTTTTTTAAGTGTGTGCATAGCATTTTTTGCACCTTCCAAAAACATATCGTCTGTAAAAAAGCAAAATGACCCAAATCCAATTTCAGCTAGAATCAAAATGAGCTATGTCATAAAAGCAAAATGAGAAATATGTGTAAATTGTTAATTAGAAGGTTTTTAAAAGGTGCAAAATGCTCTATTTGCATGTTTTTGAAAAAGTGCAAAATGTTCTAATTTCATGTTTTCAAAAAGTGTAAAATGTTCTATTTGCATGTTTTTGAAAAGGTGCAAAATATTCTATTTGCATGTTTTTAAAAAGGTGCAAATTGTTCTATTTGCATGTTTTTGAAAATTGCAAAATGTTCTATTTAAATGCTTTGAAGACATGTTTCAATACTTTTGTAGATAGTGGATATTGTTTTTAGCTAAAATTGGATATGGGTCATTTTGGTTCTTCACAAACGATATTATGTAAAACCTCAACTAAATCCCTTACTGAGCGAAAATAATTGTGTTTAAATTCTTGATTGATTTTTTTCAAAGACCGTCTTGACCTTTGGACGGTGACCTCGTCGGGCTGCGAGTGTCCAGATGGACGACAGGGGGAGCCACGGAAATGCGCGTGCTGTGTGAAGCCAGGTGGATGTCTCTGCTCCGCAAATCCAAATAAATGTGCTCAGTGCGGCCTTCAGGATTCTTGCCAACGATGTAAGTCCAACTTTTTTTTGCTTGTAACGTATTTTAAAAGCTCAATTGAATATGTGCATCTACAATTTTTAAAAAATCGTACTAGGAGTCGTCCATAAATGATTTTATATAAATATTTACATTTCTATAGTACCGTATGACCCTCCTGTAATTAGCCTATAACCACTGCGAAAATTGCTATTATTAACATGCTATGTCATGAGTCTCTAAGCAGACCCATTGCCTCTATGTGAATGACATTAATTATGGACGATCCCAAAAACTGCAAAAGTAAAATGTACTTTTTACGATTAGTCTTGCTACAGTGTTTTGCACTTTCTCGAGAAACAACACGTTAAATTGGGATTTGGTTGGAGTTGGAATAGGAAGTGTTGAAAAATGGGTTCGAAGGGGGGGGGGGGAAGGGGGGGTCGTAAATCTTTAACAGGTGACGATTGACTCTTGAAGACGGGTGAACGAGACAGCGTTTGTAGGTATACTTCAATACAGATATCCCTTGTAATTGTTCCGTGTTCCTAAATGGAGCAGAGATGCAGAGAGATAGGGGTCGTCCATAATTGATGTCATTAAAACATCCCCAACTTTTTGGATTCTATGATCCCCCTGTCACAAGCTGGCTCTGCTTAACATGGGATGTCATCAATATCCAAATTGACCCCAGGGATGACATCATTTGTGAACGGTCCCACATATGTTGAAATAAAGACGTCCCTTTTCCATTCTTGACTCCGTCTTGAGCCCCTTTCGCTCAGTTAAATCCAATTTTGGCAATTTGTGTTTCTTCTCGGAAATTGTTCCGTGAAATGTTTGAGCATCTGTGGAGGCTCGAAAGTGTAATGCACCAAGGAAAGAGCCTGGGACATGTTTCATTTCCGCTCAGACGCCCCCCAACAATTCAATATTCTTTTCAATTTTGACTTTTGAATGATACTCTCCGCGTGGGACTCTGGAAGTAAATCTGGGAAAATCTCAATTGAATTTATAAACTGATTTGCTTCTTTTTTTTGTGTGTGTTTTTTCTTTCAGTTTGCAACGTGAGTATTTCATCTCGGAGCATAGCAACCAAGTCTGGGCTCTCGTGGGTTCATCTCCAGTCACCCGGACTCGAGGGGCCGACGACGTGTTGGTGGCGTCTGGAGAGTGCGCCCGGTCAACGGATCCAAGTTCAAATCCATCGGCTCCTCTCCCTCGGACATTTTGATAATTCTACACAAAAGTGAGTCATTTTATTTCCCCCTTTTTGCTTCGTTTTTTTGGCTCGAAATTTGAAATTTTTCTTTTATTACTGGACGAAAATAAACCTTATGAAAAAAGAGCGGGTAATCTATCAGCTTCAGTTTCAGTTTCAGTTTGCGGGCTGTTGGAGTAAAATCCGAAATTCGGATTCGGATTCGGTTATTGTGTGAGAGAGTAATATGCGTGAGGTTGAAGCTGGACAGCTGTTCCCACTCCGTTTCCCTCCTTGAATAGAAAATGGAAAAAAAACCTTTCCTGGTTTTCTTTTGGGATTGTTTATTTATTCTCTCATCGATCACACAGGAAGCGAGCGAGTTGTCTACATATAGCGGATCCGGTTACTTTTTTATTTAGTCCGATATTCGGATATTCGGATTCGGATATTTGGAATAGGATATTCGGACTCGACATGACACACAGAAATATCTATTTCCGATTCCCCTATTTATGTCCGTTGAGCACGAGAAATTCTGTCTTTGTTTCCCAAGCATTGTGTGCATTGAAAAGCGGGAATTTTTATTGTTGGAGACATTACAAATGGACATTTTCAAATAATTCACAAAATGGGCCCTGTGTTCGGAATTTCGGAAAGTAGCTCCGGTTTCGGATTTCCCATCATCGGGGAATTGTTTGTAGTTGTTGTTTCTTTTGTTTTTTCATTGATCCGCAGTACAAATTGTGAGAGAAATGAAGCTTTGTTTCCCTGTTTTTGTTCATGCTTCACATTTGTTTGAATTTCCGTGAGGATTCCCGTGTGTAACTTGAGCGGCATTTAAATTCAAGTGCGATGCAAGTGCTGCAGGAAACTTATAGGGATGGTCCATAAATGGTGTGATCCAAATTAGCACTCTTTTACACTCCCCCCACATCCTCCTGTCAGAACATAAAATTACATTACCATTACGTGAACGGCTATTTTTAACATGGCGTGTCACAAATATGTCCGACTAAAACCATGAAGGCTACAGATAAAGTCATTTATGGACGATCCCTTATCAATAGCTGTAGACTGAATAACAATATTTCAGTTTCCCTCTTGATTTACACAGTTCATAGTTTGTAGATTTCGTTTTACTACATTGAAGTGCATATTTTCTGAAAAGTTTGCACTGTTAAAAACCCTAAATAGTATGTTTTGATTTTTGGAAATATTGCATAAAGTGATTTATGCACTTTGAAAAAACAGAAAGTAAAACATTTTTGGCGTGCGTAATTAGCGATATTTGCGCTGTAGAAAAAGAAAAAGTAGCACATTTTGCATTTTTAGATTGTGTACATAGTGATTTTTGCACTTTAAAAAAACACAAAATAGAAAATGTTTTGCATTTTTTTAAATTGTGTACATACCTATATTTACACTTTTAGAAAACATTAAATAGAACATTTTGCATTTTTCAGATTGTGTACATAGCAAATTTTGCTTTTCAGGAAAAAAGAAACAGCAAATTTTGAATTTTACAAGCTATGAATATATCCATTGAGTTTTGCACTTTCAGATAGGAGAAAATAGCACATTTTGTGTTTTTAAATTGTTATCTTGGGGATTTTTAAAATTGCAAAGACGTATATTTGAATTGTAGTCCATTTTGCTACGTTTGAGCTGTAGGAAAACTGTGGTTAAACGCTTGTAGTAATGCGTGAGGAGTCTCTAACGCATCTTGTCAACTGTTAAATAAGGAATCAAGGGAATGAAATTTAATTTAAAAGGAGGCAGGTGTGGTTTATTTTGAATCTTAAAGTATTTACATTTTTAATGAAAGTTAAAATAGGCCATAGTGGTGGTTTTCTAAAATGTTTAGTGTTTCCAGTCATATATTTTACGAGCATATTTAATCAAACCGTAAAGCACCAAAAGTGCTTATCTAGAACCCGAATACTCGTAAAAATAGCATTGTTTAAAAATTACATAAACTACTCAATTCTTAATAAAAGAGTAGCGTGAGAGGCTGTTAGCTGTTTTAACAATCTCTCAAAGTTCCACAAGGCTCAGTTGTCAGTCAAGCATTAAAAAAATGACGGCTACTAAAACTTTCAATTTTAATTAGGAGGCTTCATGTTTAAACATTTAAAAAGAAGCATCCACCACAAGTTTAATATTTAAGTTTGTAATTCACAGAATTCCGTGCGTACTCTTGAAATTCACACGTAAGCTAATTTTCAGACCTGCGACAGTAGCAGTGAAACAACTTACGGAGTAGCTATAATATCAAATTTTGTGACTACTTTTGACGATTGGTCTCTTCTTTAAAAATGTAATTTAGAAGGAAAACTGAAATGTCTATTGTTTTCTGTTATTGGGAGTAACTAAGTAAACGACATAAGATTTAAATTTTTAAGACACTTTTTTAATTTCTGAGCGTCGGGTTAAAATAATACGCGTTTATAGTACGAGTAAATCTAGAGTACGAATTACTAGGGTACGATTGGAAGGGTACAAATTCCAGGGTACGAAAAAGAAGGGTGCGAGCTTTCAGCGTACAACTTCCATCGTATTACAACTTCTGAAGTACGACAAAGTAGGGTATAAATTTGCAGGGTACGAATTCTGAGGTACGACAAATTAGGGTACGAATTTGCAGGTTACGAATTCTGAGGTACGACAAATTAGGGTACGAATTTGCAGGGTACGACTACGGAGGGTGTAAATTTTCACGTATAGACGGTCGGAGTATAGTTGCCAGAGTACGAATTTGCAAGGTACGACTTCTACGGTACGACTAAAGAGGGTACGACTTCCTCTGTACGACCGATAAGGGTAGCAATTTTATAGTACGACTAAGTTGGGTACAACTAAGGAGTGTACGACTTCCATGGTAAGTCTAAGAAGGGTACGAATTTGCCGGGTGCGTTACGCAAGGTACAAATTTCCAGGGTACGACTTGTAGGGTATGACTTCTATAGTACGAATTTGCCTAATACGACTTTCTGGGTACGAATTTCAGGGTACGACTTCCAGGATACGACTTCCAGGGTGCATATTTTTCTTATCGTCAGATGAATCAAATCTCCTCCTTTTTTGACTTGATTATAATTTCAGTTTGGGTCGTAGAGCTTGAGGATTGGTTCGATGCGTTGTAGTTTTGGTGATGTAAAGCATTTCGAAGATGGTGAAGAGCATATTGAGAAGATGAGGGGGAAGATGTCAAGTCTCTGTTCTCATCTTCTCAGATCTCAAGTGGGTAGACCTCCAGACGCACAAGTTCAAGAAGTTTATTTTTAATCCCAATATCAGCGCAGTCACTTTTCTTGTAGCATTATTGTGACTGTGTAGCTTGAATTTGAATTTCAGTACCCGGTTTCAGTTTCGCAATCTTGCTTTTGTATTAATTTCTACACACGAGTTGGATTGAGGGAGCAGAGCAAGCCACAATGTTCAGCTTCGTAAAAGTCCAACCATAATGTTCGAAAGGACAATACAATTTAACAAGTGCAGAGGAAAAGCTGTCGTCAGCTCACAAAGTTCTACCTACAAACGAATGCTGTTTTCAAAATGTTTAAACATTTTAGTTTTTTAACTGCTCATCTCTACATGGTTTCCGTCCAACTTGTTTGAAAGGTGCAGTTTTTAAAAATTGTGAGGTATTAAAACAAGCTAGGTATATTCGTACTTGTGCAGTTTTGAAAGTTTAAAATTTTCTACTTACACGTTTTTAAAAGGTTCAAAACGTTCTATTTACACCTTTTTGAAAGGTGCAGAATGTTCTATTTTAACGTTTTTGAAAGGTGCAAACTATTTTATTTACACCTTTTTGAAAGTTGCAGAATGTTCTATTTACACGTTTTCGAAAAGCGCAAATTTTTCTATTTACACGTTCTCGAATGGTGCAAATTGTTCTATTTACACGTTTTTGGAAGGTGCAGAATGTTCTGTTTACACGTTTTCGAAAGGTGCAAAATGTTCTATTTATTTACGTTTTTGAAAGGTGCAAACTTTTCTATTTACACGTTTTCGAAAATTGCAAATTGTCCTATTTTCACGCTTTCGAAAGATGCAAAAGTTTCCATCTACAAACTTTTTGAAAGTGCTTAATTTTTTTTTTGCTTTTTTGAAAGTACTTAATATTCTTTTTACACTTTTGAAAGTTTAGTTACGCTATTTGTAATTTTGTAAAAGTACAAACTGTAACAATAACAGTTTATAAATAGATAAATTCTAAAGTTGCAAAATATTATGTAGGTAGTCCACCTTCAGATTTGAAAAATAAGCCCATAGATAGTTTCTTTTGCATCTTCCTCCTGGCGCCACAAGAATAGTTGGGAGAGGTCCCCTGAAAATTGTATTGTGTGGAGTTGAAGTGCCATTGAATTTTTGAGCTAAGGACGCGCATACCTCCACTTTCACTTTTGAAGATTGAGGCCGCATTTTGAAGTTTGGATTTGAATAAAGAGAATAGAAAGTGACATGAGAGAAGGGAAGACGGGGAAAGCGTAGCTTGGGATGCGGATCTCCTCGCATCTATTCCTCTTTATCTTTATCTCCGAAGAGATGAGGTTGAGTGTATTATTGAGCGGCGGAGGTTAAGCACATTTATATGTAGACTCACACACACGCTTTCACGCATCCACCATTTCTCCACATCTTCTCCCATGCTAATCTTCTCCAGCTCAAGAGCGAATCTCTGTCCGCATCCTTTCCACTCGTCTCTCACGAGCTTCCCATCCAGGCTCAACGCTACTTTCACCAGGAAGAAAATCCGACGGAAGACAAGAGAAAGTTGGGGAAAGTAGAGAAAGCAGAGAAAGTAGATTTTTGAACTCGGTCCAAGTTTCTGGTGGCATCCACTTGATTTGATCAAAGAGCCTCGGAAGCGAAAGGAAGATGACAGAGACAACTGGGGAAGGATGAGAGAGAAAGTGAGGTAAGTGCATAGCATCGCGGGATGTGTCTCCGTCTCCGTGACCTCACAAAGCCTCACCTCGTCCCCCCCCCCACTTCCTCCACTTTCACTCGCTTTCACAGGTCATTTCCCAACCAAAATTTCTCCACTATACTCCACACGGCTCACTTTCCCCGTCATCCCAAACACAGAGCATATTTTGAGACAATTGCCAATTTTGTAATATGCTTCGCTTTACTAAAAAAAATGGAATTTATACCTGTCCGGATGTGAGATTTTATGCATATACATAGTGCTAAACGGGGAAAGTTTAAAAAGTATTTTAGAAACAATGTTCTTTTCTTGAAATTCTAATTCAATAATAAGATACGTTTGATGATAGTAGATTGGTATTTTTTAAAAAGCGCAAATGACCAAGGACGGAGCTAGAAATATTTTCTGGCGTGGGTCATAATTACATACTGTGAGTAAAGAATCAAAATGGTTCATGTACAATTTATGCTCCAATAAAAAAAGACAAGTCATAAATACTTGGTAAATGAGATGGATAAGCAAAATGTCAATGGCGCGTTTTTTTTTACAAAATGCTTTATATATACTTATGTGTTTGAAAAGTGTAAAATGTTCTATTGAAGTGTTTTCAAAAAGTGCTAAATGTTTTATTTACAAGTTTTTTAAAAGAGCAAAATGTTCCATTTACAAGTTTTTTAAAATTGCAAAATGTTCTATTTACCTACATGTTTTTTTAAAATTGCAAAATGTTTTATTTGCATATTTTTGGAAGTGCAAAATATTTATTTTACAAGTTTTTAAAAAGTGCAAAGTATTCTATTTACATGTTTTTTTTAAGTGCTAAATGTTTTATTTACAAGTTTTTTAAAAGAGCAAAATGTTCCATTTACAAGTTTTTTTAAATTGCAAAATGTTTTATTTGCATATTTTTTTTGAAAGTGCAAAATATTTATTTTACAAGTTTTTAAAAAGTGCAAAGTATTCTATTTACATGTTTTTTTTTAAGTGCTAAGGGCTTTTTTTACAAGTTTTTAAAAAGTGCAAAATGTTCTATTTACCTACATGTTTTTTTAAAATTGCAAAATGTTTTATTTGCATATTTTTGGAAGTGCAAAATATTTATTTTACAAGTTTTTAAAAAGTGCAAAGTATTCTATTTACATGTTTTTTTTTAAGTGCTAATAAAGGCTTTATTTACAAGTTTTTAAAAATTGCAAAATGTTCTATTTACCTAGTACATGTTTTTTCAAAATTGCAAAATATTTTATTTGCATATTTTTGAAAAGTACAAAATATTTCATTTGTATGTATTTGCAAGTTACAAAATGTTTTATCTACGTGGCCTCATAGAAAAATGATATTTAAATGTTGTTGTAGACAATACTGAAATTAATTTCCGGCTAAAGATGAATAACAGTCATTTTAAATTTTTTTTAAAGTTTATTTCTAACTGCTTTGATGCCCCCCCTCCCCCTCCACCCCCTGGATCCGCCCCTGTGTACAAGCCCAAAGTGAGGTAATAGTAAAGAATGGGGTTTGTTTTAATTTAACGTGCTGCTAAAATAGGCCTGTGAGTTGAAGTTGGAGTTGGAGACTTAGGAGAAAGCGGAGCGTGAGACGACGTTAGAATTGATGGTTGGGTGGCGATAGAGGAGATGGTGGAGATGTGGCGTGTGTGTTGATAGGGCGAAGGTGTTGGGATATGCAGTAGCAGTATAGTCACTCGTGTGTAGGAGATGAGTCTATTGTCTAGATTTGTTGGTTCGTTGATATGTTGATAGCAACTCATTTCCTCAGAATCTCTCCTCCCATCTAATCCAACTTCGTCTTTTTTTTTTGCTTTCTCCATACTCACGCACGTGTTTCCATGTAGCTCCATTATGTGGTTGTGGGTGTAGTACCGTTGCCGTCGCCGTTGCTGTTGGATTTGCAGGTCCCGGTGAAAGTTGCAATGTTGCACTTACTTTCCCTCTGTCTTCCACTTTCACCCAAAACGACGTCGTTAGCCCAGGAATTTCCCTCAAAGTTGTGAGAACGCGGAAGGGAAATCTGAGGGAAATCTGAGCAAATGTGGAGCGAGAAAAGAGCCCAATAAAGGAATACGACACGACACGGAGTATTACACAAGCCACACAGCAGTCGAACAATGTCAATTCATATCCACGATTTAATGGTCCCGAAGAGTCCATAGCGCCCAATCCTCCGAACAAATCAAATTATTGCGTAGCCAAATCTCGGAGATTCAGTCACACGATGTTCTTTCATGGTTTTCTATTTTTCAAGGGCAAATTTACATGTTTTGAAAAGCGGAAAAAAGTATGAGATTATTTTGAAGCTTACAGTGCGGGACATGAATTAGTTTCAAAGTGTGTACTATATTGTTAGATAAGAATCAAAATGACCCAATGCTACTTTAAGCAAAAAGTAAAATGCGCTATCTGCAGAAGAAAATAAAATATCATGATCCTAAAAACAATGCAAATATAAGATTTGACCCTTTTTAAAAACTGGTTAAAAGATAATTTTACACTTTTGAGAAACATGTAAATAGAGTAGTTTGCACTTCTGGGAGAACATGTAAATAGAAAGTTTTGCACTTTTTGAAAATATGTAAATGGAACATTTTGCAATTGTAGAAGAATGTGTGCATAGAACATTTTGCGTGTTTTGAAAACATGTGGATACAGCATTTTTTGAACTTTTTGCAAACATGTAAATAGAAGATTTTGCACTTTTTAAAACAATGTTTATGGAATATTTCGCAGTGTTGGAAGAATGCGTAACTAGAAAGTTTTGAACTTTTTAAAAACAATGTAAATAGAGCATTTTGCACTTGTGAAAAAACATGTAGAGAGAACGTTTTGTACTTTTTGAAAACATGAAAACGGAATATTTTGCACTTTTCAAAAATATGTAAATTGAAGTTTTTGCACTTTTAAAAAACACCCAATTAGCATGTTAGGCATACAATTACCTCCTAATGTTTTTTGAGATAGCTCATTTTAGTTCCAGCTTAAATTTGGTATGCGTGTGAGGCCCGCATTAATTCCTTAGTCCCAGTATATAGTGTTTTGCACAGTAAGAACTGAGAACAATATTTGGATAAGCTTGTTTTGCGACTTGAAGGACGGATTCCCTAATTGGATACATATTAACGACGCAGTCATCCCAACTTCAGCTCACATCAATGTTCCTCTTACAACGCAGCTTCCACTCGGCCTCACGTCATTTCCAACAGCAGAGCCCCACAACCACAAACTTCAAAATGTCCTATTTAATTCACTATTACGTCATCAGAAATTATGTCAACTCTCATTTCTCTATTACTTTCGTCCCAAGATTAAAATAGCACGTTTTCCTGTACCTCTCTTCGTTCATAGTCCATGGGGGTCGTTTACCGACAATGTTAAGGAAAACGTCTTCTTTAATACACCACCCCCCCCCCCCTTCCTCCAAAATCTTACTATTCCAGCAATGTACACAGCGTCATATCAAGTTTACATAGGTCATTCCCCCCCCCACCCTTTCTCCAAAATTGTAAACTTTATTGATGGACGCTTCCGTAGGACGTGGGCCATGTGGGTGATTGGCAAATATTCATCTTGAAGCTCCTCGCTTGACATTACAAAAGTACCTAACAAAGAATTGACGCTGATTTCAGGGCCGCACAAAAGAATTGGTTTGAGGCAGTAATTTGTTTCCATGCAAAAACCACCATTTAGATTTCATTGATGGGTTTCTTTGGTGAAGCAAAATGTTGTATTTACATGTTTTACAAAGGTGCAAAATGTTCTATTTTACTTGATTCTGAAAAGACCAAAAATTTGTATTTACATGTTTTAAGAAAAATGGAATAATTTTGATTTCCATGTTTTTAAAATGTACAAAAAACTTGTATTTCCATATTTTAAAAAAGTCAAAATATTCTTTTTTACATATTTTTGTAAAATGCAAAATTTTCGTATGACTTGATTCCGGAAAGTGCAAAATGTATTATTTACATGTTTTGAGAAAGATGGAAAATGCTTTATTTGCACGTTTTTGAAATTAACAAAAGAATATTATTTACATGTTTTTGGAAAATCAAAATATTCTATTTAGATCTTTTAGAAAAGTGCAAAATGTTGCATTTACATGTTTTGACAAAATTTAGGCAGCGAGGTCTGCCTGCGCTGGCCGCATTATCCTGCCCTATGACTAACTTGACGGTTTCAAAAGAATTTTTGAAGGTTCTCACATTGAAATAAACTAACATGGGAACCTACCTTGCTTGAACACATGGATTCAAATGAATTCTATCATAACGTCTTCTACTGTGACTAGTAACTACTGCTAATATAGTCGTTCGGTTGCAAAATCGCTTATCTCTATTTTATTCGAATTTGAAATTTCAAAATTTTCTCGAAATAAAAAGTCAAGAAAATTCAGTGGGAATAACAGTGGAAAATTTTAGTGAGGACAGGGTCCCCCCTTCTATACTTTCGTAAAAACGAAAAAATTATAACTTCCAGTAAATGTAGTGTTTAATAATGCTTGCTAATAATTACCCTCGTTTTGCAACAGAACATAACGAAAAAGCTTAACCTTCAATAGGGTCGTCCATAAATGATGTCATAGAAACTTTCCAATTTTAGGACGGCATATGTGGAATAATGTATAGATAATATATATCGGATAATATATATATGGAAACTGCAATTGGTTCTAACGACATGATTTAAAAATAATAAAATCCACTATATGCATCATGTTAGTCCCAGACTGTTCTAACTACATGATTTCAAACTCAAATTTTTCTAACTGCATAGTTTTAAGTTGCAAACTAATCTAACCGCATTGCTTCAAGTTACCAAGTAATCTATCTACATGATTTAAAAATATACAAAACGTTTTAACTACATTGTTTAAAATTGCAAACTAATTTAACTACATAATTTTAGAAATTCAAAATATTCTGAATACTTGATTTAAAAACAGAATTCGCTCTAACTGCATGGTTTTAGCAAGTTCAAAATGTTGTAACTACTTGATTTAAAAACGCAATTTGCTCTAACTACATGGTTTTAGAAAGTTCAAAATGTTCTAATTACATGGTTTGGAGTGGCAAAATGTTTTAATTGCATGTATAAAAGATTTTTAAATGTTCTAATCACAAAATATTGAAATTGCAAAGTGCTCTAAATACAAAGTTTGAGAAGTGCGAAAGCTATAACTACATGTAATATTCAAAAGCACGTAATTAAAACATTTTGCACTGTTCAACAATATGTATTTATATTAGTTTACAACTGCACAAGTATGAACCATGTAGTAAGATCATTTTGCACTTTTTAAAATCATGTAGTTAGATAAGTTTGCAACTCAAAGCCATGTAGTTAAATTAGTTTGCAACAAAATACCCTGTAGTTAGAACAGTTCGCGCTTAAAGTGATGTAGTTAGAACAGTTTGCAGTTTTAAAATCTATATAGTTAGAACGTTTTTCTTTTTCGAATATGATTCAATTAGAGCAAGTAGCACTTTTCATAAGCATGCAATTATTATTTGGACAGCAAAAACGCTTATTTAAATCGAAAGTGGAAGGAAGCGGATTTGTTTCCAGCGAAAAGAGGAAGGAACCGGACGGATTTAAGCCTTCACCAGCAATATATATAATTAGTTATGCCGTCCTAAAATTTGAAAGTTTCTATGACATCATTTATGGACGGCCCTATTGAAGGTTAAGCTTTTTCGTTATGTTCTGTTGCAAAACGAGGGTAATTATTAGCAAGCATTATTAAACACTACATTTACTGGAAGTTATAATTTTTTCGTTTTTACGAAAGTATAGAAGGGGGGACCCTGTCCTCACTAAAATTTTCCACTGTTATTCCCACTGAATTTTCTTGACTTTTTATTTCGAGAAAATTTTGAAATTTCAAATTCGAATAAAATGGAGATAAGCGATTTTGCAACCGAACGACTATATTAGCAGTAGTTACTAATCACAGTAGAAGACGTTATGATAGAATTCATTTAAATCCATGTGTTCAAGCAAGGTAGGTTCCCATGTAAGCGGGAAATGTCGTAATTGTAAATGGAAAAGACGAGTGGCCCCTAAATATTTAATCAACGGAAATAGTTTCCCTTGTTCCTCGCCTTTGTATCTGCGTGACTTGACTTCTTAAATAAACTAAAAATTAAATTTCTCTAACTGAAATTGCAGGCCTATGTAGGCCGTACAGATATCCTTGGAAAATACATAAAAGAAATCCTTGTACAATTTGCGTAATTACTGTGAGTTAGAAGGGTGGGACACGCCTATACGGAGTCTAAATTGAAAATGATGGTAAAAGTATTTGTAAATAATTGACAGGTTAATTGCATTGATGGACTCGGTCGGTTTTGGTTGTTGCAGGTGTGTTGGGGGGTGGGTCCAATTTTTGGACGGGGACAGCAGCGGCGGTGGCGGTGGCGGTGGGGGAGGCGGCGGAGGGAATTCAGCGGAAGCAATTCAATTATGCGGTGAGAACAGTCGATTTTCTCCTCCAGTCGTTTTCTTTGGTGATCGTGGGATTGCCACTTTACTTCTCAGGTACAAAAAAAGGTTCCTTATTTGTTTTCTTAGGCTTTCACTTCACTACTTTCTCTCACGTCTATTGTCGAAGTTTCGCAGTCCAAAGTACAGTAGCCTCGCTCAATTAATCCAATTAACAGCGGAACATGACAGAGAAGATTTGAAACATGCTTCGCCTTTCCCCTCAATACAGTGGCGGAACCAGGATTTTGTCATTGAAGGGGCTAATAATGTTGAGACGCCATATTGGAAAATGGCCGCTCCTATCTCCGCTATATTAAAAAGGTCTCTCTTAGGGGAGGGGCTAAAGTACCTTAGCCCCCCCCCCCCATCCTTCCTTTGGATACGTTACTGCCTTAAACTACACTTGTGCTCATTCCGCACGTAGCAAACTCGGATAAGTGTGTAACTTTCACAGGCTTCCGTAACGTCCGCTTCTTCTTTCTTTCATACAGCGGCCACGTACACAGTACAAAGGACACTCGCTCAAATGTTCTTCAATTTTTTGTAAGTACAGTGGATCCTCTGTAAACCGCAATTCACAGTCCAACCAACGTAGAAAGTTGTGAATATAGGAAAAGTACGTTGTACTGTGAGAGTTTTACAGTGCACTCGCTTTCATGCGTCATTTTTCAGAAGGGTGGTTTTGGTAGGTAATTCTTACAGGAAGTACGCAGTATCGAGGGTTAAGCATTATGAAGGAACGCATTATAGTAGGTGCACTGTATATAGCCAGTGAGCATCTTTACAATACGAAATAGAAAAACAGGGAAAATAGATTTTTTTTTACACTTTTTAAAAAAAGTTGAAAAGAACATTTTGCACTTTTTAGAAACAGTTAAATCGAGCATTTTGTACTTTTCAAAAATTGTTAGAAGGAACATTTTGCACTTTTTAAAAACCCTTTTAATAGAATTTGCTACGCTTCATAAAAAAAAGTGTAAATAAAATATTTGGCTCTTTTCTGAAACATGTAAATACAACATTTTAGACTTTTTAAAAAAACTTGTAAATTGAGTACTATTCACTGTCTAAAAATATATTATTAGAATGTTTTGCACTTTTCCAAAACAGTTAAATAAAGCATTTTGCACTTTAAAAAAAAATGTGTAAAAAGAAAATTTGATATACTTGTTAAAATCCACTTAACTAAAATATTGTGCACTATTCAAAAACTCGTAACCAACATTTTTCCCGATTTCATCTCAGTCAGTTTAATTTTTTGACATAGCTCATTTTAATTCTAGCTAAAATTGGTTAAGGATCATTTTGCTACGTTACAGACGATTTGTATTACATTAAACAGACAATATAGAATATTCATAAAAATAAAAATGCGTATTACGATAAAGTGGAGCGTGTGGAATGTGGAAGTTACGCATGAATTTGTATGGGCTGCTCCAGAAGTCAGAATAAGTGACTCAAGTCAGAAGCCACAAATCGGATGCAGAGTGGAAACCAAAAAAGTTTCCCTTTGTTTAAAATGCCAATGAAGGGGAAGTGCGTGCGCTATGTCTTCTTGTGTTTCCCTTGACCCTCCGACTCGGCTTCGGATTTGTATTTGGCTGTGAGCTGCATTTGATTGAGTATTTTAATTTGTGTCTTGTGTCCCGTGCAGAGTTGATGGGAAAACGATTCGGTCTCAAGTGGGCGCGTACGTGAGCTTCTCCTCGGCAGATGATCCGTCTGTCGGGGATCCGTCGCGGGGAGGGAAGCTTCGGTCGCAATCAGGCAAGTTACTCAGCAAATTCTCTTTTCCTTGGGACAGACATTTAAAGGGTGCCCCATTATCCCGGTCGCCGGTCCCTCTTTTCACTCTCACTGTTGCAAATTCCAAAAATACCAAAGTTATTATTTTTAATCGCAATATATAAAGTTAAGGGTCGTTCACAAATGACGTCATCAGAAAGCTTAATGGGTCTACTTAGATATTGATGACGTCACATGTTATATAGATAGCCATTTATGCAAAATGGTTAAGCTCATGAAGAATTGAAGTTGTAGATTTTTTGATGACGTCATTTATGGACGACCCCTTTCTTAAAATTCAAAATCACTCCTGAAATAATTGTTTTTACATATGTATGGGTAAGTCCACAAATGACTCCATCAAAAATTTCCCATTTTTTTGTTGACCCTATGGATCCCTTGTCATTGTCATCAACTTAACTATTGCGTAAGGGATGGTCCACAAATAATTTTACTCAAATTATCTTCCTTTTTTACTCCCCCACAAACTTATGCCTTGACTTTAAAATAACGTAAATTACTATGTCACTGGACTGGGTACACTGACCCTACCGATTATATCATTTATAGACGGTCCTTCAATGTCTATCATTAAAATGGGATGTCACCAGTAGCCAATTCGTCAGATTGACACTACTACCGCTGAGGTCGTTTGTGCGTGATCCTCATGTTTTTTTATAATATGTTTTTCCCTCCAATTTGGCAAATTATTTTGGCCTTCTTTTGAAATAAAGAAACAAATAATGGCAAAACAGATTTTAGCTACGTAAGGATAATGTATTAGAATTACCGAGCACCCTGTACAGTACAATGGCAGATCCTAAAAAGTATTTTGGTGACAGAGAAAGTAATTTATTTATTTGTATTGTTGGTATGGAGAAGTGGAAGGGGGGGGGGGGGGGGCGGGGATGTGATGTGTGAAGTGGGTAAAGTGTTATGATGACACTTTATTAGGAACCACAATCGATTCTCCTTCTCGAGACGTGGCCCATAAAAACCTCAGTGGGAATGAGAATAACGGGATTTTATTTTGTTTCACTTTCTCCATCACACAAAACTTTCACTCTCACTTTCACTCCACGGAGACTCTACTCCTGCTGCTGCTCCGTCTGCTCCACATCCAGGCCTTGAAAAAATGGAGTGAAAGTGGAGAAAGTGGAGAAAGTCTGTCCCATATTTTATTTCGTTCTTGTTCGCGCTCCTCGTCGTCATCGTAAATGTCTCTGGATAATGTGAATGCGAAGATATAAAATAAAATCATCTCTTGGAAAATAATGCGATATCATTGCTTCATCTCTATCCACTTCCTTCCGCTATCAAATCCCATTTATTTCCTACACAGCCAGTCTCTATTTTACTCGGCCCGCATCAGTTTTCTTAAAGCTGTGCAGTCATTTTGATTTTATTTGGCTGGTCCACATGATATTTTCGGCAATATTGATCACAGTTAAAATTCAGTAGGACCCATTTATTTGAATTGTTTTCTATTTTATTCCAAAATTATTACTTTGCCTCTCTTGTTTTTTTTATTTCGTTACACAAAATTTGGAAATATTGTTGTGCACAGTTTTCATAATGTCCTACTGGGTTATTTTTTTATTTATTTGTTTTTGAAATACCATACAGCTAAGGGGCTGTCCACCAGTGATGTCATCAAATTTGCGTTTTGGGCAATGACTATAGTGTGATGACAGGGGGGGGGTCGTAAAATAAAGATTTTTACATGACATAATTTGTAGGCGGTCCCTAACTGCTACAGTAATCTACAATATAATTAGCATATAAATTGCGATTTGAAAAGCAGATATTGTCTACTGGACATTTAAAGGGCCTTGGAAGATAATTTGTACACAAAAATAAAATGTAATGTTGATTTTAAAAAAATTCTTTTAGTGTGTGACTGGACTTACGAAGATTGTAACAGACACGACTGCATCTTGTCATCCCCCGGTTTCCCCGGATTATTCCCGCCAAATCGAAAATGTCGCTACCTCCTCCGGGGAAATTCAAGTACGGAGAAAATCCGACTTCGGTTCCACTCCCTCAGCTTCCCGCAACCACCGTAAGTTATTATTCTTGTTATTTATTGGATATTAATTTGATTAGGAAATCCTGTATTAAATCATCCATCTCTTTGTGAATAAGAAATTAATCAAATAAGTGATGAGATTGTATGAACTAATTTGCATTTACAACCATTGAATGAACCTAGAATGTGTGAGACGCATCACGTGAGGATGTGGCGAGAGAACGCGTCCGCCGCTTTTGCTTCACAAAATCATCATAATTCAATTGAATCTCCGCCGCCGCCACCGCCCTGGAAAACACTCTGTACGAACACTGAAATTTCCTTTGAAATCCCGGGTGATCAAGTTCTTTTAGAGTTCCGGTCCGGGTCCACAGTCTCCCCGTATGTTTACAATGGCTTCAAGGCATCCGCTCAGTTCCTCCAGTTTCCTCCAACGAAAACGACGGAGGCCACAGTCCATTCGAATGTCCACAAGAGCGGAGGTGGGGGAGGGCCCCAGTCCCGCTCCACTAAGAAACCCCCACCCCCACCACCACCTCCCCCACCAGGCCCCTCTCATCTCTCCACCATCCCCACCACCATCCACACTCACACCCACGCTAAGGGCAATCACAAGAATATTAATAGCAATCTAAACCATAATGGGGAGGAGCCTATGGGGAATCCAAGAGCTTCTTACGGTTCGTTTCCTTACATTTTTTTAAAACTAATTGATTGTTAAGCGAGGGGTTAGTTTGGAATTGTATGGATCATTGAAATCAGTGTTTATTCGGTGAGTTAAAATTCGGTGTTTTTTTGGTGTGTTCCGTTTGTGCGTGTAGAAGTCGGGAGCATGATGCGGGTGAATTGTGGTCATGTGTTTGAGGGGGACTTGACGCGTGGCAGTGTCTTCCGATTAATGATCCCACAAGACTTGACATACACTTCCAGAAATCCGACTCGGGATCGGGATCGAGATGCTGGACTGGGATTACGTGGATTCGGTTCATTTGGTGGCTCTCAACCTAAGCCTCCTCAATTACCGGGGATTTTCAAATGTCAACTCGAGTTCCGCGGGAAATCCTCGGATGTTGTTCAACTCGGCGTTTTTAACTACAAGTTCAGGTAGTCCACATTCTCCCACATTAAATCCAAGCCCCACTCCTCACGAGGGACACACTTCAAACTCTCTTTTATACAAGCGCGCTCTTTTTTCCTCATTCTTAAAAACGTTCCTTACATGTTAGTTAGGGATCGTCCACAAATGACGTAATCGGTATATGGTCAATGGTTCCACTCGCTAACTGATAATATCCTATGTTGAAGATAACCATTTACGCAATGGTTAAGCCGATGACAGTAGGGAAGTCATAGGGTGCTAAAAATGGAGATTTTTTCATGACGTCATTTGTGACCAGATCCTTGTACAACTTTTTGCGCCTGACTAAGTAATTATATGTGTTTCCTACAAACAATGGCTTACGTCAAAATCTGAGATTTTTCATTTTTAGTTGTATCGTAAAATATTTGATAGAGACACGTGTGTCCCTCGTGAGAATCCTTGGAAATCTTTGGTATTATTGTTAGATATCCTTGGAAATCCATTGTTTAAATAATTGTGCATGTCGAAATAAAATCCGCTTTTTGGAAGATAGCGACGTGAGTTAAGTAACGTTCGTTATTTCTGGATACATTTGTGTACAGTGATGTCATTGAGCAATTGCATTGAAATAATCCTAAGGGTCTGTTCACATATTACGTCTGCCATTTTAGGAGGTAAATTGGTCTGTGAGGGACAGAATCTGTTAATACCAGTTTTAAAATTTAGGGGCAAAGTCCTTTAAGTAAATATACGTAATAGATAAATTTATGATTGTTGGGATGACGTAATATGTGGACTGCCCTCAAATGTGAAAAGGTGTAAGTAGCCGACCAAAGCTGAAAGGATGTACGGAAAATGTTGGGAAAAGATGTAGGCTGAGTCTTAATGTGTTGGTATTTTGATTGAAGGGGCTCAAACTGCACGACGGTGATGGAGGTGTACGACATGGCTCCGGAGGACGAGACAAATTACACGGATCGACTTTTGGGGCGGTTGTGTGGTCCGTCGGGAGTGGAGGTGAAGAGCTTCACGTCGTCCCACAGTCGCATGGCCCTCGTCACTCTCGTCACCCCCTACGAAGACGTTCAGGAGCCACCAGGGACCGAGTTCCTCGAAGCCGCATTTCGATTTCATGACGGTAACGTCCACCACATTTTATCCCGATTACTTTCTTCCCTTCTCCCAAGTAACTCCAAAAAGCCATATATCGTCTCTGAAGAACCAAAATGACCATATCTATTTTTAGCTAAAAACAATATCAACTATCTACAAAAATATTCAAATAATTATGTCTTGGAATCATTTTAATAGAGCAGTTTGCACTTTTCAAAAACATATGTAAATAGAACATTTTGCACTTTTTGAAAAACATGGAATTGGAATATTTTGCACCTTTTCAAAAACATTAAATTAGAACATTTTGCAACTTTCCGAAAACATGGATTCAGAATATTTTGCACTTTTCAAAAATATGTAAATAGAACATTTTACACTTTTCGAAAACATGAAATTGGAATATTCTGCACCTTTCCGAAAACATGGATTCAGAATATTTTGCACTTTTCAAACATATGTAAATAGAACATTTTACACTTTTTGAAAACATGAAATTGGAATATTTTGCACCTTTTCAAAAACATTAAATTAGAACATTTTGCACCTTTCCGAAAACATGGATTCAGAATATTTTGCACTTTTCAAAAATATGTAAATAGAACATTTTACACTTTTCGAAAACATGAAATTGGAATATTTTGCACCTTTTCAAAAACATTAAATTAGAACATTTTGCACCTTTCCGAAAACATGGATTCAGAATATTTTGCACTTTTCAAAAATATGTAAATAGAACATTTTGCATTTTTTAAAAAACATGGAATTAGAACATTTTGCACTTTTCCGAAAACACGTAAATAGAACATTTAACACTTTTCGGAAACACGGAATTAGAACATTTTGTACCTTTTCAAAAACATGTAAATAGGACATTTAACACTTTTCGGAAACATGGAATTAGAACATTTTGCACTTTTCCGAAAACACGTAAATAGAACATTTAACACTTTTCGGAAACACGGAATTAGAACATTTTGTACCTTTTCAAAAACATGTAAATAGGACATTTAACACTTTTCGGAAACATGGAATTAGAACATTTTGCACTTTTCCGAAAACACGTAAATAGAACATTTAACACTTTTCGGAAACACGGAATTAGAACATTTTGTACCTTTTCAAAAACATGTAAATAGGACATTTAACACTTTTCGGAAACATGGAATTAGAACATTTTGCACTTTTCCGAAAACACGTAAATAGAACATTTAACACTTTTCGGAAACACGGAATTAGAACATTTTGTACCTTTTCAAAAACATGTAAATAGGACATTTAACACTTTTCGGAAACATGGAATTAGAACATTTTGCACTTTTCCGAAAACACGTAAATAGAACATTTAACACTTTTCGGAAACACGGAATTAGAACATTTTGTACCTTTTCAAAAACATGTAAATAGGACATTTAACACTTTTCGGAAACATGGAATTAGAACATTTTGCACTTTTCCGAAAACACGTAAATAGAACATTTAACACTTTTCGGAAACACGGAATTAGAACATTTTGTACCTTTTCAAAAACATGTAAATAGGACATTTAACACTTTTCGGAAACATGGAATTAGAACATTTTGCACTTTTCCGAAAACACGTAAATAGAACATTTAACACTTTTCGGAAACACGGAATTAGAACATTTTGTACCTTTTCAAAAACATGTAAATAGGACATTTAACACTTTTCGGAAACATGGAATTAGAACATTTTGCACTTTTCCGAAAACACGTAAATAGAACATTTAACACTTTTCGGAAACACGGAATTAGAACATTTTGTACCTTTTCAAAAACATGTAAATAGGACATTTAACACTTTTCGGAAACATGGAATTAGAACATTTTGCACTTTTCCGAAAACACGTAAATAGAACATTTAACACTTTTCGGAAACACGGAATTAGAACATTTTGTACCTTTTCAAAAACATGTAAATAGGACATTTAACACTTTTCGGAAACATGGAATTAGAACATTTTGCACTTTTCCGAAAACACGTAAATAGAACATTTAACACTTTTCGGAAACACGGAACTAGAACATTTTGCACCTTTCCGAAAACATGAATTCAGAACATTTTGCACTTTTCCGAAAACACGTAAATAGAACATTTAACACTTTTCGGAAACACGGAACTAGAACATTTTGCACCTTTCCGAAAACATGAATTCAGAACATTTTGCACTTTTCCGAAAACACGTAAATTGAACATTTTACACTTTTCGAAAAACATGGAATTAGAACATTTTGTACCTTTTCAAAAACATGTAAATAGGACATTTTACGTTTTTCAAAAACTCGGTATTAACATGTTACGCATTGGTTCTTATGACATATAGCTCATTTTGATTTTAGGTAAAATTGGATTTGGGTCATTTTGATTCTTCACACACTACATCTATATCTTTTTTTTTCATTTTTTATTCTGAAACAAAACTCTATTTTTTAAAGCTTTTTAAGAACGTGCAAAAGTGTTTCCGCAGTTTTCCAGATTGTTAGCAGATTTTGTTTTTAAAAGCAATTCATTATATTAAAAGTGTGATATTTGAGAAGCCGTATTTTGGCTTAAGGGGTGGTCCATAAATGATGACACTTCTTCTACGCGATGTGTGTGATAAATGTAGATAGTAGATAGTGGTTTTTGCCTGTGTATATGGGGGACTGAGTATTATTACCTATATATATACACACATACCATTCAATACACACATATATATAGTACATAACTAAAGTGCGCAGTACAATGCACACACACACACACACACAACCAACACGCTGAGACAGGATTATTCCTTCAGCATTACAAATAATATTCTCAAATATTATTTGTCACCGTCAGTGATTTTAGAGCTTCACTCTAAAATCACCCATCCTATCTTTAACATTGTGACAACTTCTCACATTTAACTCCATACAAACGGAGAGGAGGAGAGTTTTTATTACTCTGACCTCAATAAACCATACACTCAACACAATCCACAAACATACAAGTACACACAAGTACATACTATATAAATTCTTTGTTTTAACACTCAAGCACTGTACCATTGATCTCAACCAACACCAAAATACTAGCCTCAGTGCATTGAAGTGAAATAAAGGATCAGAGACGATAATAGCATGGAAGGGGAAACATCATAATTATTTCTCGCATACTTTCCATCATTTATTTTCGGGATTCATTCTACCACTCCGTGGTTAATGAACACTCTCTCACACATTTTGGAATTTCATATTTATATGGAATTACACGTATTCAGCACTCGCTTTACCCTGTCAATGTAAAGCCCATCCGCTACAACTCCGTCAAACCCGGATTCGGACCACAACCACAATCTCAATCTCCAAACTGGATTGAAATTACGGATTCTACACCATAAGTCCTGGCCAGGCACTTAAATCCGTACATCAACCAAGGAAATTTTGAGAACTAAAGCTCCGCTTTTTTCTTTAAAAATTATCCTATCCGGACAATCCTCATACAAAGCCAAACAAATAGAGGAAAAATAATTGTAACTATCTCTCCGAGATTTTACATTTTTATTTTTACAAACCGGATTTACAAAAAAGGGCACACAATCACCCTGTAATTGTCATAACTTCCTCTCCGAGGATTTATTAGCACAATTTACAATTTCAAAGGGCACACAATAACCCTGTAATTGTTGTAACTTCCTCTCCGAGGACTTACCAGTACAATTTACAATTTTATAAGGGCACACAATAACCCTGAGATTGTCGTAACTTCCTCTCCGAGGATTTATTAGTACAATCTATAATATAAACGGGCAACAATACCCATAAGTCACCGTACTATCTCTCCGAGATTTACGAAGGACTTTTTAATACAAGGGCAACAATACCCATCTGTCACCGTACTATCTCTCCGAGATTTACGAAGGACATTTTTTTTTATTTATTTTTTTGCAGCACTCACAAGGGACCCACCTCAACAATACAATTAATAACTTTCTCTCCGAGAATTTATTAAGGAGGGCCCCATAATTTCAACTACCCGTACTATCTCACCGAGATTTACGGAGGTCATTCATTCTCACAAGGGACACACCCCGACATTACAAATCATAATTTTCTCTCCGAGATATTATTACATACAAAAATACAATTGGCAAACAACCAACAAAGACACGAATAACGTTCTCTCGGAGAATTTATTACCCGTGTTCTCACAAGGGACCCACCCCAACAATATACAGAGATCTATCCTTCGGATAATTACTGCAACCAAGTCCTACAACTCACAAGGGAACCACCCCGGACTACAATACAATCAAATCCAACCGGATTTCTACCATTACAACTCACAAGGGACACACCCCAACATGGCAGAATTCACAAAAAATCCGGAAATTGAACGTCTTGAAGGCATCCTTCAAAAAATGACCCTTCTACAGGCACAACTACAAGACTACCAAAGCCAACTACACCCTCTAATGGCAAATCCACAATCACAAAATGATGACTGGAATCGCATTACCAAGGAACTAATAGGAGTCCACAATGAAATAACTAAACAATGCCCACACATAGGACTCGCTACACCTGTCATCCCCTCAACGGAACAAAACCCGAATGTCATACAGTCACAAGAGACGGCTGATCACCGTCCTCTCGACAATACCAACCAAGTGGACAACCAAACCCACGCCAATGACAATACAACAGTACCAGTACAACAAACTGAAGACCACAATGGTAACAATGCCAACAAAGGCCACTCAACCTCTAATCTCTCTCCTGATCTGTGCGCGGACCATGAAAAAGGAGTAGAAATGGCCGCCCAAGAGCCACAACAATCACAACATACAGACCCTTCGCCCAGCATTCCCCCTTTCGTGGACATGGTTCTGGTGCAAAAAGAAGACGTCACGGACGAGATAGTGCACAATCTCGCCGCCACAAAGCAAATCACAAAAGGCCCAAATACAATTGATTCTGCAGACGGTTCCACCGTGGCAGTAAATCAACAGCCTGCTCAAACAACTTACCCACAAGTGGAAAATCACAAACAAATATCACAAAATCCTGAAATTCTCCCCCTGGAAAATACAACAATCGAGACCACAACAAACAATACAACGCTCGAGACAAAGGCGCGGCCAACCAAAACCGTACAAACCGAAACCGTAAAAACCACGCCCACAAAACCCGCCACAAGGGTCCACAAAACAAACAATCCAAAAGGCAAACTAACCTTCATGAAATTATCTGGCGACACTAGCAAAGAAGCCTTTCGGCAGCAAGTAGAGGATAATTTGAAAACCTTGGGTAGAGATACAGGAAGACACGCATATTTTCGACTGGCTCCGGAAGTCCCCACGGGTGGACAGGATGCAATTCGACAGTTGGAAAACCGCATCAAAATGTATGAAAATCTTCAAACACTCATTAATGAAGAACCTAGCTATGAAGTTCGATTGATGAGCGAAGGACGCGTAGTCCCCACACAAGGACTTGACGCGGTTCTACAACAAGCAAAGGATACACTCAACCGTTACAAATCGGATCCTTCAACAATACCACAACTAATGGAAAAAATGAGCTACGTTGCTCAGCTGGAGACACTCTCCCCGGCACAAGAGGAAGATATCCCGGTCCTTACAATGAACATAGAAGGCGATGAACCGGAAGATACCCTCAAACTAAAAGACATGACGACTCAACAGCTAATTGATACGCACATAACTCAAACTGTCCTAGCCTATGAATACGGACATGATACACTCAAAGCTGACCAAGTCTATGATTTCCATATGTCTCAAGAAATTTATCGCGAAGAATTAATAGCCTCAAGGCTCGCAAGAGACAGACAATCCTCATGGGAAAAGATATCAAAGGGAACAACAAAACGACCCACACCCCGGACAGGAGTTCACCTTAAAGGGTACCATATTACCTTAGTGGAACACTTGACCCCAAGGGAACAACACAAACTACTCAAACGACCAAATGTCTACTATGATCCAGACTCTCGGCACTTCACACTAATACCCGTCAACGCGGTGGAAATTGAATATGCCTTAACCCCAGAGGCCCGCCGAGCACAACTCAAACATATTTTTGCTACATCTCCAGCACTCCATGCATCTTCAGTGGAGGCTAGACGACAAGAGGAATTCGCCAAAAATCCTCTCGGCAAATACATTATGGACAAAATACAAGCAGATTCCATTGCAAATACAACCCCAGAATCGCTTTGCGAACAATGCGGCAACAAAGGCCACCTCATATGGAACTGCGTCTACACTACTAGATCCTCTAAAGCAAAACGGACACAATATGTAGACAAACAAAACGACAAAATACAACAATGGATCGCAGAATACAAAATCGAACAAGCACAACAAGCTGAAGCTGACAAAGAAGCACATGCGGACACTGCAGCGGAATACTGCCCTCAAAGCACCCTACCAGCTGACACTGAGGAACCGCATGACTCAGAAGACCTACCACCTCCAGAAACAAGGAGGGGCGATAGCGATGACGAAGGCCTAATAGATCCTCTTACGCTCTGCGAAATATGTCCAAAATATGATTTCGTACCAAATGCTTGCCCAGGACCTGATGTCCTTAATCCCGATCATTATTTTCGCGGACGAGAATCACCACGCATTCGAAGCATAGATCATCTCCCATTTCATCCCCTGCCAGAACCAGTACTGGAATATGAATTAAGAGAGATGCCCACAAGTTCTACACTAAAAGCAATGATGCACTGGGAAGATTACAAACTCACCAGTGACAATATACCGTGCTCACTATGCACCGGCCACGGTCATGTTGCTCGACGATGCCCTGACCGTGCGGACGCCACTACGTCTGAAACTAAACAAGTCGCCTGTGAAGACAAAGCCCGCCTACAACGCCAAGCGAATCATTACAATCAACGAAAAGCGACCCTGAAAGCACTTGAGACCTTCAAACTGGCCCAAGCAGTCAAACAAAACAGCTTTCCTGACTACAAAAAATCCAAAAGAATACTATACAAGCTCCAACATAGCCATTCAGGTTCAACGTGTGACCTCTGCAATGAGATAGGCCATGCTACAATCTTCTGTGACAATCTCCCGTTCACTACAAAAACCAATTTACGCAAATTCCAAGAGATCACGGAGCAACTAACATCCCAATGGGAACGTGAATTTTACAAAGACCGTGAGTCACAGCTACCTGAACCCACGACCGAAGAACCCCCGGCAGACTTTCAAGCCCGGGCATTTATGGTCAGGAGGGATACAACCAACCCCTCACACAAAACAAAGCGACAACGACTGGATACCGACAGAGGACAGTACCAGAAATCACCTCAGAATTTGACTCAAAATACAATGGAATTATATCTGGAAACTGAAATCGAACTCCCTGAGACAACCGATCCTCTAGTCATCCAACTTTCTGATCTATCGGAGTCCGACAATGAGACTTTCACCCCAAAACAATTGACACCAGATCAAGAAGTCGAATCAATTTTTAGCAAGATGGTAGCCAAAGTCAAAACCCCAGCTATACATCATTCAATAAATCCAGCCTACTATGAATTCTATCGCCTCAGTGAAGAATATCATAGAGGAGATGAACTTGATCAAGTGCAAACCAACCAATTTCACAAACTATACAATATTAATGCTACACACGTAGCTCATATGGCTCAGTTCATACCAAACGTCAACTATATCCGGCCGACAACACAAGACCCGGATACTGATCACTTTCATCCTGTCACCAAAGACTCATCATCCTCCCTGCCCAATGACTGGAGGATAGAACCAATCAAATACTCAGAACCATATGCGTACAAAGCAGTCAGAGACAACTTTATCTGGCCCTGCGACACCGGTGCTAATATTCATTTATGCGGTCGCAAGGAATGGTTCTCCTCATACAAACCTTTTCCAACAGGACCAAGAGCAATACGAATAGCAGACAACTCTCTCATTTTTGCACAAGGCTACGGCTCAGTAGTCGTTTCCGCTTTCAATGGAAACAGATGGGATCCTTTTGAACTACAAGATGTCTGGTATCTCAAAAATGCTGCAAATCTATTTTCCGTCACAAAAATGGTCAACGAAGGGAATATTATATATGAAGGTAACAAAGAGAAGATTGAATTTTTCCGCCTCAACCCTGACACCATGGAAAAAACCCTGCTACTCAAAGGCATGACAACCATCGAGCCCGGCGGCTCTGGACAATTAGTTATGCTATTCAAGCCAATCAAACAATTACCCGTAGCCATGATGACCCGTGGCTTATCATTGGGACGTGTCCAGAGATGGCATGAAAAACTCGGACACATCAACTATCGCTATTTACAAAATACCCTTAGAAATGGTGCAGCTACACTCGGAACTGGAAATGTTCTCGAAGAGGTTCGGGATTGTATCATATGCAATCGCAGCAAAGCCACAAGGAAGCCCTTCCACAGCCAAACCTCCCAGGACACTTATGAAACCGGAGAGTGTATCCACGCTGACCTGGTACATGCAAAATTTCCCTCAATCAAGAGAAATCGCTATTTCCTACTACTAAAGGACGACCACTCTGACTATAGGAAAGTCTCCTTTCACTCAGACAAGGAAGCGACAACCATACTCCCTGTCATCCAAGAATTCTGTGCTTGGATAGAAACTAACAGTGGAAACAAAGTCAAATATTTCAAATCTGATGGCGGCGGAGAGTTCAAGAATGCTATTCTTCAACAATGGTGCAAGTCCAGTGGCATTCGCTTTCTAATTACTCCTCCCCACTGTCCTCAATCAAATGGCAAATTGGAACGAGACGTTCGTACAATCCGTGAAACTGCAGTCTCACTCCTACTCTAAGCCAACCTACAAGCTAGATTCTGGGAAGATGCAGTCGACACTGCTGTCTACCTTCACAATCGAGTATGCCATGGCAACCGAAGGACAACCCCCTTCACTATGATGTGTAAGAAACCAACAATACTGTCTAATCTACACATCTTCGGCTGCCCTGCCTCCGCCAAACTAGTCAATCAACGTAACTGGTGGGAAGGCAAGACAAGAGAAGGCCTCTTTGTCGGGTACAAAGAGCACAGCCTGGAAGTCAGACTATACGATCCCAAGACCAAGTCACATTTTTGGTCTCGCCATGTGGATTTCTTTGACTCCAGAATACCGGTACAACCCCCGCCAGCACATTTATTCAGAGATGACCAATTCTTTGATGCCCATACTTATGGTGGAGACCGGATTGAAGACCTTCGCCTATATACTACTAATCAAAGGAATAACGCTGGGGACTTAATTACTCCTCAGAACAATCTACCTACAAATGAGTCATCACAGCACTCTTTGACGCATCCCGTCAACATACCTGTCGTTATTTCACAACCAATCACAACCACTACAAATCCGACCGGAAAAGAATTGGTACCCTTTCAATCACAAACTCAACAATCCCCACAAACGGCACAACCTATACTGCAACCTATGAGGACTCGATCTTCAAAAGTTCAAGGGACACCTCAAACCAATTCTACACCTCTGGCCCCTAAAGTATCTAACACTCCAGTTTCAACTCGGGACCACAGGACACCAAAACGAACAATACCTCAGCCCATTATCATCAAAACAGGCACTCCTACTGCGGACTCACCCGCTCGACACAACGTCACCCTGGTTCAAGAAAGACTTCGCCAGGAGGGAAATACAACCAACAATGACACTTCCTTATTTGAATACTCAGACAATGATGATGATGACGAAGAAGCTGAGACCACTTTGGACAGAACCACGGACTCGACTACTCCAGGTTCCACTCACAATACACTCACAACTACAGACGTTAGTACCCTTTGGGCTCCACATCAAGAAGAAACCCCAGAGGATGCCAATCCAGACGTTCCTGTCACACAAGGGGATGTCATCATGAGTGAAGATCCACCGATCCCCGACAATGATCGACTCCAGAGAGACCAAATACAACAAGTTACTACACGTGCGGGACGGACTACCACTTTGTCCACCCGACTTGTTGGTTATGTACTAAAGTATGCACACGCAATACCACAAGAACCAGTCAAGGCCCTACTTGCAAATACTCTCTATGAACGCCTTGATGATCAAGATCGGACTCACAAAAGACCAGTCATAATTCCACAGAATTACAATCAAGCCATGAAGACCCCTGACCGCTACTACTGGAGGGAAGCCATGGACTCTGAATACAACTCTCTACTTGCCAATGAGACGTGGACTCTCGTCCCGAAACCAGAGAATCGACAAATCATACCTTCTATGTGGATTTATGGACACAAAATGGCCGAAGACCGATTCAAAGCACGACTAGTTGCTCGTGGAAACTTTCAAACACCTGGCGTGGATTACAAACAAACCTTTGCACCGACCCCCAGATATGAAGTTTTCAGACTCCTGCTCGCTGATGCAGGTTTCAACAACAAATACATACGCCAATTTGATGTAAAAACTGCCTTTCTATACGCTGAACTTGAAGAAGAGGTTTACATGCACCAGCCTCAAGGATACAATCAAGGATCTGACCTGGTGTGTCTTCTCAAAAAATCCCTCTACGGACTGTGTCAAAGTCCTCGCAACTTCTACAAAAAAGTCAAACAATTCATGGACTCCATCGGCTATAGGCAGAGCGACTATGAAAAATGCCTTTACATTAAATGCTACAAGGACAAACAAGGCAAAGACCACAAGTCTTACATTTGCTGGTACGTAGACGACAGCTTAGCTACGTCCACACATCAAAAAGACCTGGATGACCTCACACAGGCCCTCAAGGACCGTTTCAAAATTACAGAGACCCATGATATTACCCATTTTCTTGGCATGGATCTAAAACGGACCGCAGACTACATCCAAGTTAGTCAACACACTAAGATTGAAGAACTCCAAATCAAATTCAACCTCAAAGGCTGCAAAACAGAAAAAACCCCGATGCACAAAGACTTCAACGGTGAACGAGAAGGTGAATGGACAAAACGAGACGACCTTCTCTACCAAAGCCTAGTTGGATCATTACTCTTCATCTCGAGAATATCCAGACCAGATATCTCTCATGCAGTACAAAAACTGACACAATACTTTGCTAAGTGGGATGCAGGACACTATGAAGCAGCTCTCCGTGTAGCTCGCTACCTCATCTCAACCAAGGACCAATGTCTCCGCTACTATCGGAACGACCATGGGAAATTCAACCTTAGCATGGAAGTCCAATCAGATGCTAACTTTGCAATGGGAGCCCCAAGAGCCCGTAGCATCATGGGTGGTTGCGTTCTCTTGAATGGAACTGCTTGGATCTGGACTAGCAAGCAAGAAAACCTCGTTGCTCACTCAACTACAATTGCGGAAGTTTATGGAATTAACAATATGGCCAAGACAGCTGTCTGGTCACATAATCTTCTTTCTGACATGGGATTACGTGAATGGACTGATACTATCTGGCAATTTACAGACTCGGAATCTGGCTGGAAGCTCATCTACAGTCTAGACAATCACCACGACCGTACTAAACACGTCGACACCAGAATCTTCTGGGTCAAAGATCTCATTGAAACAAATCAGCTTATCATTCAGCATCGCCGAACTGAAGACTTAGCCGCTGACATATTTACAAAACCCCTGACTGGACCCAGGATGAGGAAACTAATGTTCTTACTTGGGATGACGACCATGAATCAGGAGGGAAAAATCCATCAGGCTCAGCTTGCACAAACCTATGCTACAATGCCAACTAAAAGACTCATCCATGATGAAAATACTGACCCTATGGATACCACAATGCCAATCAATGATGCTCAAGCTAGATATGCTAACTATACTGAAGTTGATGTCAAACCGTCACATATCTACCAACCAGTGGGAAAGATTCGAAAATTCCGATCCTCCACTCCCCACATGCATCACCCATATGCACACACTGACCGCCATACTACTGCTAGCCCATTAGCGAGAGTCCTCACCTGCCTAATATTTGCCGCTTTAATCTGCGTTGGCAGCACCTACCGGATGGACGAAACATCCCCTGTACTTTGGACTCCTACAAATCTCAGTGTAAGCATTGGTTACAATGAACTCAACATCCAGATCGAGATTATACCGCCCTGCAGTCTTCTCGTCTATGATGTCACTGACGAAGATGATGAGGCCCAGATGAATGAACTACACACTCGATGTCTCCAGGACTATGATCGACTTTTTATTCAGCCTCTACACACCATCTGTCCGTCTACCAAAGTCAACAAGGCACCACAAACCCCAGTTGACCTCTACTCTCAATACCTTTACACACCTGATGACATAATTCGCAACAAAGTGACACAAACCTTTATGTCTGTACAAACAAGCCCTGGTATTGACATGGCCTTCTATGCCATGACAACTTACAATCTTATCACCACCTATGAGCCAACCATGGATATTCGATTCAGAGAACGGACCTCCGTTGTCAACAAAGTCACCAAAAATGGACAACTGTTCATGCCTAAACTGCAACAACTTCAAAAGGAACTACTTCCTATGCATGACTCAGAAACAAACATATCCTTACCTACACTTGGACTTGACATCTCTGCCGTTATCAACCACAAATGGAACTACACTGATGTTCTACATACAATAAATCAATCCTGGACTCATGGACAAAGCACTGGAAAATTCTTTGATTACTTCCATCTGGAATTGCCACATCAAATTTTTCCCCGCGAACAAGCGATTTTCAATTATTGCACTTCTGACAAGGACTTGGATACTATCCATCTACAATTCACGATTCCGGTTATCAACCCACACTTGGTACTACTTGCCGCGGATCCTTTCAGACTTAGATGGGAGACAAATTCAACTGAACAATGCAATATCAAATACACTGGCCCGCTGCATGCAATTTTGGACAAAACCAGAAACTGTGTCTATCATACACGCATGGACACTCTGCATGGACACAATCTGATTTCTCTTCAACATCTCCCCTGCCAACCACAATCGGAATTCTATGCCAACCGACTGGCTTATCAGTATGCTACATGTCATAACCGTACTGATGATGTTGACTCAACTCTTCTACAAGTGAAAATCCACAAAGGGAAATTCTATGTCTACTGCGCTACACTCAACATTACAATGGACAACAATCAAACTCGGCCCTGCCCGGATCTAGTCTTTACCTTACCGTTGAGAGCAGCATTCACCATTGGCCACCAACACTTCAACAATCTGACAACGTCATACGATGCCACAGAGGACCTACCAACAACCCTTAAATCTGTACAATGGATTCTGGAGACTCCACCTACTATGGACTCTACCCTAGAAGCAATCTCAAGACCGACCTGGATTCCTATCAAATGGATAGCCCTTACAATTGGATCGTTCTTCCTCTGCATCTATGCTTTACTTGGATGGATCATTTTTCGCAGTTGGACCATCTACTCACCTGCCGACCAGGAGGATGCGTACCTACCCAATGATCCTGCAAATCAACCAATCCCACAACCCGAACCATCGGACCATCTCCTGCTTACAATACAGCCTAATAATCATCTACCGACTGATTACATGGAGATTTAACAATCACAACACAAACCTTCCAAACAATCCAACTTTACAATTACAACTTAAATTTTTTTTTGCGGAGGGGCGTCTTTACCATTATAAAGGCGCCCCCCCCGAGGAGGGTATTATTACCTATATATATACACACATACCATTCAATACACACATATATATAGTACATAACTAAAGTGCGCAGTACAATGCACACACACACACACACAACCAACACGCTGAGACAGGATTATTCCTTCAGCATTACAAATAATATTCTCAAATATTATTTGTCACCGTCAGTGATTTTAGAGCTTCACTCTAAAATCACCCATCCTATCTTTAACATTGTGACAACTTCTCACATTTAACTCCATACAAACGGAGAGGAGGAGAGTTTTTATTACTCTGACCTCAATAAACCATACACTCAACACAATCCACAAACATACAAGTACACACAAGTACATACTATATAAATTCTTTGTTTTAACACTCAAGCACTGTACCATTGATCTCAACCAACACCAAAATACTAGCCTCAGTGCATTGAAGTGAAATAAAGGATCAGAGACGATAATAGCATGGAAGGGGAAACATCATAATTATTTCTCGCATACTTTCCATCATTTATTTTCGGGATTCATTCTACCACTCCGTGGTTAATGAACACTCTCTCACACATTTTGGAATTTCATATTTATATGGAATTACACTGAGTAATGATCTCTGTCTGCATTTGATGCTGTGCTCTCAGTCAGTGCTTGAGTGGTTGTGGGAATGGGGAAAGTAGCCGTCTCTTTTATTTTTATGTTATTATCAACATCTCGCTGAGCTCAGTGTCATTTTCTCGTTTTTTTTTCTGCTTTTTTCATAAAGTCAAAGTGATCAAGTGATTATCATCCCAATTTACGACATTGTTATTTCATCCCAAAAGACAAACACATTTTTTCTGACCCAACCCATTTCATGTCTCTAGCTTGATACACTCATAAAGTAGACGGACAGCCTCTCTTCATTTTCTCCAAACTTGACAATGTTTTCATTTTATTTCCCCCCCCCCTCCCCCCCCCCCTCTTCTCCCCCCACGTCTTTCACAAACTACGTACATTTCTGATTGTTGCATTATTCACGTCACTTACAGCTCGTATGTACTTGAGGCTCAAGGATATTTTGCAGAAATAAATTACGTAATATATTGTGAGTAAAGAACCAAAATGACCCATATCCAATTTAAGCTACAATCAAAATGAGCTATGTCATAAAAGCAAAATGAGAAACGTGCATAGAATGTTAATTAAGAGTTTTTGAAAAGTGTAAAATGCTCTATTTACATGCTTTTGGAAAGGTGCAAAATTTTCTAATTCCATGTTTTTGAAAAGTGCAAAATATTCTATTTACATGTTTGTGAAAAGTGTAAAATGTTCTAATTCCATGTTTGTGAAAAGTGTAAAATGTTCTATTTACATGCTTTCGAAAATTGTAAAATATTCTATTTTAATGCTTTCAAGACATGATTCAATATTTTTGTAGATAGTGGATATTGTTTTTAGCTACAAATGGATATGGGTCATTTTGGTTCTTCGCTGACGATATGCATCATTTTCAAAACCACAAAATTGTGTCAACGTCAACAGAGACATTTTTTTTTAAATTAAATTATTCATAAAAAATTAATTTTTAAGACAGCAAGAAAATTTGATACTACCCTTGACGTCATTTGTGGACAAAAAAGAAAGGTTTTTATCCATAAAATAAATTAGACATTTTATATTTGCTCCAGGTTTAATCACATACGGATTTTAGGACATGTTTAATCCACGCACTGCCCTTTCCGTCCGCGTCCGCGTCCGCCCCTTCCACCTTTTTGACATAGAAACAAAGAGCTAAAAAGGGAAGTAGAGCCGAAGCCCCGTTTTTGTGATCGTTTTGTTTTGGTTGGAAATAGGAAATGGGCTGTGGTTGACTTAAATAAACTTTGCGATTATTTCTGCCCAGCTTCCCCCTTCTCGTCCAGTCTCATCTAAACCCATTTTGAAATTCCATTTTGTTATGTACACAGAATTATCTCTACACCCACTTTCACTTTCACTTGACTTTCACTGTCTCCTTTCCCCGGTTCCCGATAGCTTTCACTTTGGTCCTGTGATGTGTGCTCTCGCCACGGGCTCATCTCCCTCCCCCTCTTTCTCTAATTCAAAACAATTACTTTCCTATTTACTTTAAATCTGTCTACATACGCCCATACTTCCGTTCAGCATTCCTACAAATCCCGGTATCTACATTAGCTACCAAATTCACAGGGGTCAAAGGTCAAACATTAAAAAGCTCTGGTTTTTTTATCACATTTAAAAGGTATTTATTAAAAAAACTTGTTCCTAATTAGACGCTTTATTAGGTTGAAACATTTTTATTTGTTTTTAAAATATTTTTTTAATAATAAAAATGTAGTTAAATGAAAAGTTGGAGATATTTTCAAAACAAATAGTGTGATTTGCGTGTATTTAGCATTTTAATTTAAATTTTAAATATTTTTTCAAATTCATAACAAATTTGAAATTTGGAAATTTTTGTAAAAATAATTCGCGAATTTCTTAAACAAAACAATTTTTAAATATTAAATTTTAGAATTTGTTTTCAAATTTGTAATTTTTTCAAATTTGTAAATAGTTTTTTTAATTTCTAAATTTTTCCAAATTTTTTGCATTTTTAAATTTTTTATTTTTTCAAAATTCGTAAATATGTTTTTCAATTTCTAAATTTGTCCAAATTTTTGTAATTTTTTCAAAATTCAAATTTGTAAATATTTTTTTAATTAATTTTTCTAAATTTGGTATTTTTTAATTTGCAATTTTTTAAAATTTAAAACAATGTTGATATTTTAAATTTTAAAATTTGTTTTTACATTTTTGTAATTTTTTCCAATTTTATATTTTAAAATTTGCAATTTTTCGAACTTTGATTTTTTTTTGAAAAATGCATTTTTAATTTTTCCAAAAAGTCTCTTTGCATAGTTTGCATTTCTTTTTTCCTAAAATGTTTGGTTAGATAAAAATTCAAATTGAAGATACATGATTTTGAAGTTAGGTTAATAATAATAGTATGCACCATATAAAATTCAATTTAAGTTAATGCAAATAATCTTATGTGTCTAGAATATTGATTTAGCGTAATGTATGTGTCTGTTTGCTGAATAAAATACTCTGAATAATTGAAAAATATTGAACGTAAATGTTTGGAGGCCGTCTACATAAAAGTAAAACGGAAATTTGCTTAAATTATATAGAAATTCGCTGAATGGAAAATTATGTAAATATAAATTAAAACGCATGTTGTAAAAAAGGGAAATGCTTCATTTAATTATATAATGGAAACATGTAGGAGATAGCGGGTTTTCCGTTTTTCCATTTTTATTTTTGGGAGATTGGAATCTCGTTCGGTTGGTTGTTTGTATTTGGTTCCCCTTCCGCATCTCTCTCCGCTCTCAAGTGACTCTCAGTCCAAAACACACAGATCCTCCTCAAGAGATCCTTTTCATCCTTTCACTTCCCCTTCTTTTTTTTTACTTTCTCTTTTTATTTATGATTTTCAACTTTCCCCTTGTTTGTGTGGACGTGGACATGGACCTCCCCTCCCACTCCACACAATTCCTGCCATTCTCCTCATTTTGTTTATAGCTCCGTCCCCATCCACTCCTGAAGCTCAATGGAAAATTTATACGCTCTTAAACTCAAGTGGATTTCCACAAGTCCACGTCTCTAAGCCCACAACAACTGTTTCAAGCGCAATACCAGCCATCTTCCTTTTTTTTTTAAATTTTTTCCACCAAATCTGAACCAGTCATTTACAAGACAAATTTAGTAAAGGAAATTGTATTTAATTTTCCTTTTTTTTATTTCGACATTTTCAGTGTGCTAGTGTTGGCGGGAAGTTTAAAATCAATAAAAAAATGGCGCGCTAATTGCTGGTATTGCATCTTCATTGTGAGACAAATGCAATTTACAACGTAGGTCTTAGCTGTACGTATGTCTGTGGGGCTCTCAACAAAACTATGTTAAGCTTAAGTAGGGGATAGTCCATAAATGATGTCACCAAAATTACAAATTTTTTCGGACCCAACCCACCCCTTTAATGTCATCACTTTAAAATGTTGACAAAACCCACCCACCGCCATTGGCAACATCATTTGTGAATGATCCCCTGCATGTATTACGAGGGTCAGACTTTTATTTTGCGGGGCGTTCCTCCGAGATGGTTTCTTTATTGTAATGCATCTTTTATTAATGTAATGTAACGAGACTCGGAGACTATTTCGCCCCAACTTTACACTTTCTAAAAAATCCATTTACATTCAATAAATTTACAATTTCGCGGGAGAGAAACCCAGACGGACATTTTTATTGCGGTGTTATGTGGACGTGGAGGAGATGTACGACCCCCATTCGCTTTCACTCTACACTCTACACTCTACAGGGCAATGTTAACGCATTTTCATATTTTTCAATATTTAAATAGGACTGTAGCATTGTTGCAAACATTCTTTATTTGTATCCCCTGTGGCATTAAAATGCATGGAATTTAAAGAAAAATTTAAAATGGGTTAAAATTATTCTGGTTTTTTGTGTTGACAATTTTCAGAGACGGTTGAGGGGACAGTGAAGCCGATGTCGTCCTGCGAAGTGGTTTACTACGGCGTGACGAGTTCCTCCGTGGGTCAGATCCTGGGCCCGCCCTCCTCGCCCCTCCTCCGCCTCTCCACCTTCCCATTGGTCTGCGCCCACACCTTCCAGCCGTCGGCCAATCAGAGCGTCCAGCTCACCTTTGACCGGGCGGGGCACGAGAGCGGGAATGTGGCGCTGCCCGGCTCACGGAAGTACTGCCGAACTTTCTGCAGCTCCTCGGGCTGTCGCTGCGAGTCCAAGTACACGCCCCTCGACCAAATCGACCACCTCTCACTCGTCACCGCCTCCACCCCCATCTCGTGCCTTTGTGGATACTTTCCAGTACGCATGCGCACCTTTTATTTAGCGCGCCAATGTTTGAAAAATGTTTTAATTTTGTGTATTCTGATTTTGCAGGACATTCTTCCGATAACGTTTGAGTCGGAGACGCCGCTCATGTTGGTTTACCACGCGACGAAGGGCGGTCACGAGTTCAGCTACTCCGCCAAGTTTCATTTTCAGTCCAAAGTTACCTGTGCTAATTTCACCATTGCGCCGCCATCTGGTATTCTCTTTTCCAATTTTTATTTTTTATAAATTAAAAATTCTTAAATTGCGTAATTGACATTTGTTTTTGTGTTGTAGGTTCAAATCGATGGAGAGAAATCCTTGGACCTGCTTTTGTGAATTTAAGAGGCTCTCGACACTACACGTACTTCCACTGCCACTGGCCCATCGCCGTTCCACTCCGCTACAAATTAACACTCGACTTTGTGTCTGAGGAGAATGGTAAAAATAAATTCATTTCAAATCTATTCTTGTTTGTAATAATTTTTTATAGTTTAGTCTAAGACCTTGATTTCACTAGAAAAGTTAACCATGGTTAGCCTTAAGAAACACGCTTTCAGAGTTAACCATTGTTAAATCTGAAAGCGAGTTTCTTAAGGCTAACAATGGTTAACTTTTCTAGTGAAATCAAGGTCTAAAACTAACTTTTAAAAAAATTCTTGTTTTCTTGGTGTACAGAAGAAGACTGTCGTACATGGAATTTAACACTGTGGAGTGAAGGTGCGGGAAATTTAAATGGAAACAATGAGCTCTTAGCCTCTTTTTGTCCGAAACATGGCCGAAAGGAAATTAAACTTCCGGAATCCGTCCAAAATGCATTTGTTAGGTAATCATAATTTTATAAAAATTCTAAATTTTTAAAAAAATAAATTTTTAAGATTTACCGGGGCACTGTGAGAAATTTGAAAAAAAATATTTTGTGTACATTTCCAGACTCACCGGCGTGACGCTTGGCCCTCCCCAATTTGAGATTCGATGGCGATACGTCGATGTCATTTTTGGCTCGGGCAAAGTCACTGATCAGAAAATCTCGAGTCGAAGTAGTTTTCCAATTTTTAATTCTCCCTCTTTTTTATTTTTGTTTATATCTATTAAGTTTTTTTGTCGAAATGTTTTTTAGCTTTAAAACAAATGTAATATGTACGTGCCAGCTTAAACCCTGCACTTCTCCAACGCAAGAAATAAATGTAGCTTTTACATTATTTTGTATGTAACAAACTTTTTTAAATAATGTTTTAAATGAATTTAGAAGAGAAAGAAATGTTAAAACAAGTGTGTAGTGTAATTTGTATATTAGACTAGATGCATTATTCAATCACCAAACTGTAACTACGACTGCTCTACGTGTGTATTTTGTAAAAAAAAAAGCTCTACACGAATTTGTACTCCTAGAAAATAAACTGAAAATAGATTTAATCAAAGCACATTATGTAAATATCATTAATAAAAATTGTTATTGTTGATCCTGAATCCTCAAGAATCCCGCTTGAAATTATTTCCGTTTTAACGGAGATATTCAGAAAACATGGAAAACGACAACGTGACGTCAATTAAACATTAAACAGCTGATTACATTTAGCCACATTGTTGTTGTTTCTGTTTAGTTGAGAGCGAACAAGAAATTCTGTCCTGGGTTTTGTAATCTGTTTTGTAATCCGTTAATCCACCAAAGACCCACAAAGTGTGTGGCGTACTGGCGTAGGAATTTAGGGAAATTAGATTTACAAAACACTTTCCCAATTTACAAATCCACCGCGCGCACTTTATGTCACTTCAATTCTGTGAATTTCTTTGAAATTTAATCCACTGCACTTTATTCCCTAAACAAGCCACGGCATTAATCCCTATTAAAATATCAAACAGGAACGCTACTCGAATTCGTAGGAGACACGTCTCTGTCACCTTTAGCCTAGATACGTCAAATACACAATTCAAAGTTGTTTTTTAAGCTTTTTTAAAGAAAACATTCGGTTTACAATTTAATTAACTAAATTGTCCATCGCAATTGCAGCAATTCAATTATCGAATTTTATTAGGTTTGCCTGTATGTTTGCGCAAAATATTATATGAACAGTCTGGAAATAGAACCAAATGTTTTTTAAATCGAAATTAGAATAAATATCGTGTGTGAAGAACCAAAATGACCCATATATCCATTTGTAGCTAAAAACAATATCCACTATCTACAAAAATATTGAAACATGTCTTAAAAGCATTTAAATAGAACATTTTGGATTTTTTAAAAACATGTAAATAGAACAGTTTGCATTTTTTTAAAACATGTAAATAGAACATTTTGCATTTTTTTAAAACATGTAAATAGAACATTTTGCAATTTTCAAAAGTATGTACATATAACATTTTGCACCTTTTCGAAAACATGTAAATAGAACATTTTGCAATTTTCAAAAGTATGTACATATTACATTTTGCACCTTTTCGAAAACATGTAAATAGAACATTTTGCATTTTTTTAAAACATGTAAATAGAACATTTTGCAATTTTCAAAAGTGTGTACATATTACATTTTGCACCTTTTTTAAAACATGTAAATAGAACATTTTACGCTGTTCAAAAACATGTTAATGGAACATTTTAAACTTTTCAAAAACATGAAAATAGAATAATTCGCACTTTTTAAAAACTCTTAATTAGCATTTAACGCAAGTTTCTCATTTTGTTTTTATGACATAGCTCATTTTGATTTTAGCTTAAATTGAAAATGGGTCATTTTGGTTCTTCACAGACGATATGCATAGAATATAATATGATTTTAAGTAAATTGATTTGAAAGCCACTGAAGCCCATCTACAAGGCCGACAGCAGTCATAGCGCAGCTCGTTTGAATTGTCCATTTTCTCCCGCGACTGTAGTCCAGGTCAAGTTTATCAATTAATTCCGTGGCTTGCATCGCCCCTGGCAAATCCTGGATTTAAACAAAAATGAATTATTTGAATAATTTTTATTTTAAAATCAAATTTTGGAACAAACCTGTTTATTCGCGAATATTAAAATCGGCACAGTGCGAATTTGTTCCTGTTCCATAATTTTTGAAAATTCCAGTTTGACGTCAATCATACTTTCCCGGTCACTCGAGTCAATCACAACTATGATGCCCTATTATTGAGGATATAATAAAGAAAGCAGTAAAAAAAATTGATTGTTTTTAAGGGCCGTCCATAAATGATTTCGACACAAACTAACCTTAATAGTTGTTGGTACAAGAAATGAAGGCTGGATATCAGAATTTTCCTGCGGGATCCATTTGACATTCCAAATGTTAAAACTGACGTCGTTGTAGTGAATGGTCGTCATTTTCATGTCTTTCACAAATTAAATAATAATTTATTTTATTACGTTTAATTACGACCAACTAAATAAGTAAAAATTGTGAAATTACCTCGCAGATGAGTTCCCACTTCCTTTGTCTCTTTCATCTGGTGGAGGATGGTCTTCTTCCCAGAATTCAAAAACCCGACCATCAAAACGTCCACATTTTTCTTCCCCCCACAAAACGGGAAAATAGAAGAAGTCAAAGCATTTCCCATTGTGTAGTCAGACAGCGTGAAGGAGGACTGAAATAAAATAAAATTTGTCAGACCCATTGTTAAATGTGTGAGGAAGAAAGAGCGGATTTTAATAGAATTATTCAGCGCTTACAAAATAAACATGCATTAGGGTTATTAGTGAATTGATTGGGTGGATGCTGTCTATTAGGCCGCCCATTTGTCAAATGAAAACGTCATCGACACCTAATTTAGCAAGAGTGTTTTTTATTCGCAATAATTTTTGGTTTTCTATATTTTGATAACATACAAAGGTATTTGCACATAGTTAACCTCAATTATTGTTTGGATAGCAATTTATAATATTATAGGGATTGTCCATAAATGGCGTTATTGGTAGGATCCTTATTAGGTCTGCCTGGATACTGCAATGACTTCCCATTATGTTAAGGATTGCCATTTACGTTTTAAGCAATCGTTAATAGCTGATGACAGAGGACGCGACGAGTCGTAGGGACCAAAAAGAGGGCCTATTAGGAGGACATCTTTTATGGACGACCCCTTTTGTTTATTTTATTGTTCATTTTTGCAAATTGTTTTGCTCAGCGATAATTATGTACTACCGTGATGGGAGCCGTATAACTATAGCAGCAGGAATCAGACTCGAAGCATTTACATGGTACAAGATGCAATTTTCAAAAAATATGCAAACATAAAATTATGCACGTTTTAAAAACATGTAAATAGCGCATTTTACACTTTTCGAGAATATGAAATTACAACATTTTGCACCTCTTCTCAAAACATGTTAATAGCGCATTTTACACTTTTCGAGAATATGAAATTAGAACATTTTGCACCTCTTCTCAAAACATGTAAATAGAACAGTTTACACCTTTCAAAAACATGTAAATAGCGCATTTTACACTTTTCGAGAATATGAAATTAGAACATTTTGCACCTCTTCTCAAAACATGTAAATAGCGCATTTTACACTTTTCGAGAATATAAAATTACAACATTTTGCACCTCTTCTCAAAACATGTAAATAGAACATTTTACACTTTTCAAACCCTCTTAATTAACATTTGCCGCATGTTTCTCATTCTGCTATGTATGACATAGCTCATTATGATTCCAGCTGAAATTGGATATGGATCATTTTGGTTCTTTACTCACGATATGTGAAACAATTCAAAATAATAAGCGTGGCACACAAACAAAAAAATTACATTCTTTAATTAAATAATTTATTTGGAGATAGATTCAGTTCCTTGAAAAGGATCATAAACGAAACGCTTTGGGATTTTAAAATATTGTTTGTTTGTTAAAATGTTATGGCAGAAATTCATAGGAGAAATTAAAGAATTTACATTCGTCGATTATTCACAAAACACATTGGAACTGCTAAACATCTCGATTTTGTTAGTACAGAGCAGGTATCGAAGGAGGAGGGGCAGGGGCGGCGACTAAATAAAAAGTGTCAGGTGTGTTGAGTGCGGATCTTTCCTCACGAAGTGCTGGCTGGACTCCATTAAGGTTCGGATCAGGACTCAGAACAAATTCCTGGCAGAGGCTGCTTACGTACAGAAAAAGTGTGTCACGTGCCAGCTGCTCCCCAGGACATCTTCGCTGTCCTAAAGAAAAAGTGGAAATAAATTCCGTATTCCTCAACTTTCTCCCATCTTCACATAGAAACCGTTGTGGGCGGAAATTTTGAGGGTCGCCCCATATTTGCGGATCGTGGTGAAAGTTGTACACGTTGAGAACGACGACGGTTTCCTTCTGGATGAAATAAGGCCCAATGGAAGTGTCCTCTGTGGTCGCATGCGGCAGACCCAGGGGCCCAAGTGGAGTAAAGCGAAGGACTTCAAGAATAAACGCTTGGGTAAATGGACATCTGAAATCAAAATTCAAAATTTAAAAAAGAAAATAAATGTCTCTGCGCATGATTTTATGAATTACAAACTTTGGAGTTTACTCGGCTTTGTCTTGAAGGGAAGGTCTTCGATCCACTCCCACGGCGCTGTGGACTTCCTTTCGAATGTCCTCTTGAATGTCCGGGTGCCTTATAAGATGGAGCAAAGCCCACGCAAGCTGATTGGCTGTAGTGTCCCCTCCAGCGATAAAAAAGTCAGTCATGACCGCGAGCAAGTTTAGGTCTAAAATGTCAATAAATTTTCACACGTTCAACCTTGGGTCAAGATAGAGTCGGTGCTCAGCATCTACTCGGGGCCCATCGTGGTATACTACGTAATACTATTGTGACTCACTTCCTGTGATCCCGTAAAATCCAGAGTTTGGATCCGTTGTCTCCTCAATTCGTTCTAAATAGGCATCAACTAAATTGCTTGGTTGCCCCTGTATTTTCCGCGCTTTTCTCCCGTCAATTTTCTTTTGAAAATGGTCCCGAAGGTCGTTGGCGCTCTTTTGCATTTCAAACATTGCAGAGAACATGGGGATCCACTTTTGAATTTTGACTGTAGTCTCGTAGCTTATTTTGGAAAGCAAGATGGCGAAATCTGGAAAATCGGCGGTTCTTTTGAAGCTTCTAGTGGGGGGCATTGAGAGACATTTAATGAGTAATTAGCATTTAATTTTTTGAGTATCGAATGGCGGTGGGTGGACTTACTCGTACGATCGATACAGAAGTGGGAGGATCTCAGGATCTTCCGTCGAAGCTCGTTCCCCCATCAGAATCACCCACAAAGAATTGAGCACTGGGACATAGAAGCTTTTGTTCGGGCTGAAGCACTCTCCTTTTTTGGCCTTCCAACTTTGAATGACGTCATCGACTTCATTATGAATGAACGTCTCCATGGCCTTTGTGCCGAAGCCGAATTCCTTCAAATGTTGGTGACAGAAGCGGATCTGTTCCTTCCATTCTTTTCCTTGGGCAGTGATTAGACCTGTGGAAGGAATTAATTCATAGTTGGTCATACTAACTAATGGTTTTCAAAAATTTCAAAATTCCAAAAATTTTTTAAATTTCAAAAATTTCAAAAATTGAAAGTAAAAACTTACCATATGAACCATGTGAATAGGTCCGGAACATCTCGGAGATTCCTTTCCCACAGAATATTGGATTTTTAAATAATTCTTTTCCCAACTCGTAATCATTAATAATTGCAACTCTGACAAAGTACAAGAAAAAAAACGTTTAAGCTTCTTAATTTAGCAATGCATTTGAATTTGTTTTTTATTCAAATTACCTCCATTTCCATTTTTTAATTTGAACGATGCTCCCCAGTGAACCGATGTACTTGGCAAATGTCATAAATCTCCACCACAGTAGCAGAAGCGTCCAGAGTGGAATTCCTGAAATTAATTAGATTTTAATAAATAATTACTCTGTTGTGATTTTGTGATAGTCACGCATTTGATTTGTCAATCAAATTATTCAATTGCCTGGAAGCTCCTTTAAAGATGCCGGCTGATTTTTCCCGTTGATCTCTATAAGTTCCAATTTAGTCTTTGTCTGTGCAGTAGCATAGCGACGAAACTGGTAGCAAATTGTGACGACGAGTAGCCCAAAAATCACAAATGTTTCAAAAATTCCCATTTTTAAATTAAGTTTTTAAATTTTTTGAAGCTGTAGCCAAGCGTCCCTCAGACTGTAAGTCCAACTTTGAATTGATTCCAAAATTAATCGGCTCAATATTTAAGTAATTTCTGTTCCTATTATGTCATTTAAAATATTACACACTAAAATTTGATTTACAAATAATTGCTGTATAGCATTTTTATTTTATGCTTACCAAGGTACGTAATTTGTTTTAGGTTTAAAAAAATAAAAATTCACACAAACAAAACTGTTATTACTTGTGCCAAAAGGAAATATTAAATTTAAGTTGTTTTTAACCTTAGGAGTTGAAAAGAAGTAAACAGTCTAATAAAGTGTTTTTCATACATTTAAAAAAACTTAACTTCACACACGTTTTATTTGAAGGTAAAAAAAAAGTCCGAGTTTTTTAACTAAAAAAATGCAGTGGAATATACAATACAAGTAAATAAGAAGCATCCACAAAATATGTCACAAACTACAGGTGGGTGGGTTTACAATTCTTCTCCATTTCTAATTTTGTGTTAGCGTTTATTGGGTCTGGGTTCATGGGCCTTTCCAGAGATGACATTAACAATGAACGATCCTAATTTAAATCTCACAATGAGACTCCAAGGGCGATGACGTACTGAACATATGACATAAACTCCCGTCGTTAAAAAAGTTGCGAGTGGATTTCCTCAAATTATGAATCGATTCAAAATAATTCAATTGCTCTTTTTGCAATATAAACAGCAGATTTTAATTGTTATTTTGTTCTTGCGCATCAACATGTTGTACAGTAGATTTTTGTTGGAATGAATTCCCATTTGGCTTGCACATACGCAAATAAATTGCCTGTGGAAGTCCGTCGAAGTTTTGCAAGAGTTATTTTGTCTGATTCTGATTTACCTACCTCTTTTATCCAAACCGTAGGATTTCCATAGCTTTTTTTGCAACATTTATTATACTAATAGTATATAGTGGCCAAGTTTAAAGAGAATTGTGTGGGGTTTAATTTGCAAAGCTTTGCCACTGTACATTATTATTTTTTATAATATTTTTGGACCCGTACTTAAGCGTCACATTGTCCCATTTTTGTGTTTTAAAAAATTAGATATATAATGACATATAAGCGCTTTTTGGTTCCGTGCTAAACAGGCTTCAGCAGGGCCGGAAGAAAGAATTACTTTTAGGCAGCAGTTGATTTTCATCAGAAAAACACTATTTTGACTTTATTCAATGGTTTGTTTTTTGGTAAACCAAATGTTGTATTTACATGTTTTTGAAAAGTGTAAAATGTTCTATTTACATTTTTTTGAAAAGACCAAAATCTTCTATTTACATGTTTTTGAAAAGTGTAAACTGTTCTATTTACATTTTTTTGAAAAGACCAAAATCTTCTATTTACATGTTTTTGAAAAGTGTAAACTGTTCTATTTACATTTTTTTGAAAAGTGCAAAATGTTCTATTTACATGTTTTTGAAAAGTGTAAAATGTTCTATTTACATTTTTTTGAAAAGGGCAAAATCTTCTATTTACAGTATTTACATGTTTTTGAAAAGTGTAAACTGTTCTATTTACTTGATTTTGAAAAGTGCCGAATGTTATATATATATGCTTTTGAAAAGCGGTAAATATTTAATTTCTAAGTGGCTTGGAAATGTGTAAAAAAAATTTATTTCCATGTTTTTGAAAAGTCAAAATATTTTATTTACATATTTTTAAACAGTGCAAAATGTTATATTTTGAATGCTTTTTTAAAAGTGCAAAATATTACAAGTTTTTTGAGACGTGCAGAATGTTATATATACATTAAAGAAACGTGCGGTAAATATTTTATTTTTAAGTGGCTTGGAAATGTGTAAAAAAAATTTATTTCCATGTTTTTGAAAAGTCAAAATATTTTATTTACATATTTTTAAACAGCGCAAAATGTTGCATTTACATTCTATTTGAAAATTCAGGCATTGGGGGCTGCCTGTGTAGGCCATATTTGCCGACCCTAGGCTCCAGACCGACGTAAAATTTAAAACAAAATGTAGTATTAGGTTGCTGTTGGTCCCATATTATGGAAGTAGCTTCAGCCTTGTGCGTTAATAAATTGCGCCTGCATATTGTTACCCATATGCTATTTGGAAAACAGTTTCGATTGCAGACGAAATATGTGACGTTTTACTGGTGAGTGTTTTAATTTATTGTTTTATTTCTTTGACTCATCTCATCGTCAGTTTGTTATATTTTTTACATGTGTACGTCAGCTTTTAAAGTTGCTGGGTGGATGTTGAGTGTTTTAAAGAAATGATGTGCAATTATGTAGAGTATTTGCTGTTTGCTCTGTCTGTACTCTGTGGTATCGTATGAAATTTTTTTTTTGATCTATTACCCCGTCTAGACAATCATAAGAAATACATTAATGAGATCACACTACCCTTGTATCAGGTGTGGAGCAGTTAGCAGGAATTTGTAAATCAGGAAAAGAAAGCAACAATAATTAAATAATCACACGAAATAACTTGCTTTATTAGGTAATTCACTCTTTCACACAAAGTCGTATGTACTTGTATAATTATATTGCTTACTGAGCACATTTGAAACTTTAGCTATCGCTTTTCTTTTTGCACATTTAATATTTCCCAGAAAACCCAAATTAAAACCAAAGTTCAATAATTATATTTATTTTAGTTTTAAGATGTACATACGACTTTTTACTTTTTCTCTACGCGATAGCTTACAAGACATTGTTTTTACATATGAAGTTTTGGAACGATTCATGATGCAAGAAAGTGTAGCAAATTATTTTTGTTAATACCAAAACCAAACACAATATTAAACATGGCAAATATTTTTGTTCACTATGTATTGACTTACTAAATGGTGTGCTTTTTACCAGATTGTTCAACTTGGGTCCCCAAGGAGATGCTTATCTGATGAAAGGCTTCGTTTTGAACTTAATTAAGTGACAAGGCGTTTCACAAATGACGCTAACTTAATTTTCTATACTTATGGAACTATACCCTCCTACCTTGTAACCCTATAAAGATAAAGCACTGTGTAAGTAAATGACTATCGTCAACGACGTCAACATAACCGTGCTGTCATGTTTTTTCAAAGTGACTTACCCACAGATGGCGTCATTTATGTCCGACCCCTGTGAGTATTATTAAGGTAGTATACATGCAGTCTATAATGTACATTATGTCCTTATTACCACACTTTCCGATGTGCATGTATACAGATAGGAATGCGTGCTTGGATCAAAAAGTGCGCTTATTCTATAATGTAGCACAAGAATAAGCACACTTGCAGGGGGTTGTCTTACGGGAAAATCTGCTACTATTTCATGCATTTCAATTTCGCGCACTTAATTTTGCTCCATTTAGCGCGCCAAATAAATGCTTTCGCCGGGATTTCTTTATTTCTGGCATCCTTGACAAATATTTAGTGCTGGTGTTAGTGCTGATCGCTGATGTAAGCAGATTTAATTTTAGTTTGTGCTTAATAGTAAGGTTTAGTTAGTAAACAGTAGTATTTATTGTAATATTATTATGGCTCCTAAATCTAAACGTCAGACGTGGAAAGAGGAGGAAAGTAGACTTTTAATACAAGTAGTTGCAGAGTTAAAACTTGTCAAAACTCTGGATGACAAAAAAACTAAGAAAAAAACTTTATTTGAGCGAGTGGCAGTTAAACTTAATGACGATCATGACGTCACTCGTACATGTAAGCAGATTGAAACACACTGGAAGTTCCTTCGTCGCACGTTTCATGACAATAAGTTAATTGCCTTGAAAAGTGGGGAAGCAGCAGTTCGTTGGAACCTTATGGTACCAATGCAGGAATTGATTGGCGATCGACCTTTAGCCCAGGCTATTGAAGACGGTGTTGAATCAATAATAGATGAATTCCATGAATTTATTGGTATGTAGTTGCATTTATTTTTAATAGTAACATGTGACTTATTGCAATGTATATATATGTGCAAATTATTAATTGTTCAAGTGTACTATGATTGCATACTGATGTTTATCAAATTATAGAAAATGAGATTGATTCCGTGGCTGAAGTTACTAATAAGGTTGAGTCTCCATTAGACCAAAGTTTAAATAGCCCCTGCTCAAGTGAGAACTCGGATGATTTGGAAGTTACTGGAAAACGTAAATTTTCTATAGAGGATCGAAAGCAACCCAGTTCAGTGAAAAGGTCACAAGTTGCTGACCAAGTTGAAAAGGCTATGGAAGTTGTCGTTGTTCGGCAGGGTGATGCATTAAAAGGTAAATAATTAGTAGGTTGTTCCTTAATATAAAATATAATCAAATTAACTATATTATTCTAAGATTAATGCTCAATACTTGACACTTTCTACATAGATCATCAAGATCGGTACATTTCCTATCTTGAAAAAGTACGATCTGAAGAAAATCAACGACAGGAAGACATGATAAAGGAAGAACGGGAATGGAATGAAAAGGTGGCAAAAGATGCCCAAGAGTTTGAGGAACAAATGATGATTCTAAAATCTCAGCAGACCAAAGAATTGCTATCTGGAATAAATGAAGCTTTTTTAAAAGTATGTAGTGCATTTAGTCATAGTATTTGGGCTTTATTATATATACACGTTATGAGTATAATGCATTTATGAATCCTAAAAGTATCGTGGTTTTGTTTCAGGCGGCTGAATTGATGTCCAAAAAATAGTCCCTGGTTTTTTTAACTATTTATTTGTCATGTTTTTGCATGCTGATCTGATTACATTGAAAATAAAATTGTTTCTTAACTAATAACACAAATATTTACCACAAATGTATTCATTCAAATCACTTTTCAAATAAACTAAGTACTCAAAGTTGTACGACCCTGTAAGGCCTACGTGTGAGCAGAATTATCGAAAAGTTTTACGTAGGGGATTGCGTTTCCCAACATACTCACAAAGATGATCCCTGAACTCAATTATATTAAGATCTGCTATTTAAGATGGACGATCTTGTGGCTGCGGATAGTTTTGCTCATTTAAAATAAGTACGTCTTCAACATCTAAAGGGAGTGGAGCGTTTTTAGATTCACAAAAATTGTGTAGAGTACAACATGTGGCTACAATACTTAGGGCAAACTTGTAATCCAAATTGATTCGTTTCAAAAGTATACGCCATCGACCTTTTAACCTCCCAAAAGCTATTTCGACCTGCGTTCGAACCGACGACATGTAAGTGTTGTACGATTCTCGAACGGGATTTATAGTACGGCCGTATGTGTATCCTTTAAGCAACCAAGGAAGCAAAGGATATGCAGGGTCACCAAAAATATAAAATGGGATTTCTTTTCCATCAACATATTTTGACCCTTAGGGTATAAACTTGTCTGAATGCTGAAATAAACTTGAAGCTTTTAAAACCGTTGCATCATGAGCACTTCCAGGCATTTTACAACTGATGTTTCGAAATTTCCCGTTGACATCCACGACTGCTTGTAGTACGATTGATGCATACATTTTTCGATTAACGTAGTCTTTTCGTCCAATTTGAGGAGGAAGTAGAGGAATATGTGAACCATCAATGAATCCGATACACATTAGAATGTTGAATTTTTCTTCAAGTTTCATGGCAAGCAAAAATCCCTCTTCAGCTGAAGGCATAGTTATAGATTTATGAAATAACTTTGTCTTGACCGCGTTGCAAAACATAAATAAAATCTTGTGAACTGTTGTCTTATGTACCCTAAACAAATTACCAACAGTACGATACTCTCCACAACTAGCTAACTTATAAAGAGCAATAGCGACTCGCTTATCGACGGGTACTGGTTGCCTAACAAATGTTTCGCTGGGTGACATTTCATCACACAATATTGTAGTGAGTTCTTCAAAATTTCTACGAGCCATTCTAAAATTTTCAATCAAATCCCGGTCCGAGAAATACAAAACATCGTGTTCCCAAAACCCAGAACTTCTTGGCATTGCCCAGAAACAACGCATTGATTTCAAGTTGAGCTGTAAGCTGCAATAAGTTGCCCGGCTGAATTCTGTTACAATTAATGATTATTGTTTTAAAGTTGTTCTTAAATTTTTTACGAGTTATTTCATCCAATTTGCGTTAGCTGATTAGTAACTACAGCTTACTAATATTCAGAATTAACCAATCTTACTTACCTGAATAAATATTAATTAAATCTTGGTTGTAGTTGTCCAGTCTGATCTTTTTAGCCCACGAATTTTCTTTTACTAAATGACTTGCCTTCCGCTTCAGTCTATTACTAAAATCGTTGTTGTCACTCAAAACTATGCCTATAATTTTAGTGAAGTAAAATTGTAGCAATCTGATTCTATCTTCCGACATCTTTAATCTCAAAAATAATTAATTAATGTAGAATAATTGAATACGAGGAAAATAATATAAAGGTAATTTAAAACATTGCGCGGCGTGGAGTCATGTGAATTTTCTAGAGAACAGATTTTTAAAAGTGCATGTAAACGGTCAAAAAAAGTGTGGTAATAAAAAGTAGCGTTAAATCAAAATGCACATTATACTAAAATGCACATTATGGTCTGCATGTATACTACCTTATTGTTGTACATGAGTTTGCTGTATGAATGCCTGTTCAGCAGCCTGTAAACTTTTTCTGGCTACATGATGTATGATAGTGCTACCGTATGTTTCTTGCTTAAGAAATTCGTAAATGGAATCTTTATCAGAGGGCAATATATATTTTTTCAAAGCGACCTACCTTCAACTTGGAAGTATGTACTTAATGTGTTTACATAGGCGGGTTTTCTTGGAAAACAAAACAAAGTGCAAAAGTTTTAAAAGTTGTTTTATGTTTTATTTAATTGTTAATTGCGGAATCAATGTTACTGTTCAACTTTGCTCCACACGGATGAAAATTTACGGATGAGGAGTCCTGCGGATACGGAGGATGATCAATGTGATAGGTGTCAACGGATTCGGACAAAATTTCGTACGGAGGAGGAATCCGTAGCTACGGATTAGGTAATGAGATAGCCATATATGTATGTAACAGAGTGTGTAGTGATATAGTTGTAATAACTAGTGTTAAGCGATTTCTTGATTTTAAAACTTCTGTTGTAATGATGAATTCAATAAATTTGTATTGTCGATATTGGATTACTGCTCAAATATATGAGGAGCGCAATCGTCCTTAAATTTGCACGTAATTTAAAATAAAATCAATTGCATGATTTTTTGTCTTGTGATTTTCCTATAACGTATTGAAGGAAAAGGGGGATTGATGAGTCAATATTATTACAGCTCACAAACTTATTGTCAGTCATTTACTTCTTGCATGGACGATCCCTTCTTTACTTTATCACCCTATTTTGTAAACTGTTTTGTTCAGCAATATTGAGTACCGTGAGCAAAGCCGTATAACAAAAGAAGCGGGATTCAGATGAAGAACACGGTGACCGATGGTAGCAGTAGCAATAGTAGTATAGCTCAAATTTTTCTCCAAGAAATAGAAAATATGTCAATATGCAATTAAAATCAGAAGCTGGAACCTGAAAATTTTAGAAACAAGTCAGAATGAAGATCAACACATAAACAAGAGTAGTAAATTTTTAAATCAAGTCATTTATTGTAAGTTCGATTTAATTCAAGCTCATAACCCAAACGTTTTAGGATTTATAAATGTGTGTTTGTTTTGAAAAATGTAATGCGTCATAGAAATCCATAACAATAATCAAATAGTATTAATTCCTCAATTATTCATGAAACACATTCGAACTCATAAAGTGGGGGGGCAGGGGTGGCCAGGATATGAAACTTTTCAGGTGTGTAAAGCGCGGATCTTTCCTCACAAAGGGGTGGCTTGGCCCCATTCAAACTTGGATCCGGACTCAGAACAAATTCCTGGCAGAGGCTGCTTACGTACAGAAAAAGTGTGTCACGCGCCAGCTGCTCCCCAAGACATCTCCGCTGTCCCAATGAAAACGTGGAAATTAATTCCGCATTCCTCAATTTTTTCCCATCTTCACTTAGAAATCTTTGAGGGCGGAAATTTTGGGGGTCACCCCATATTTGTGGATTGTGGTGAAAGTTGTAAATGAAAATAACCACAACAGTTTCCTTCTGGATAAAATAAGGCCCAACGGAAGTGTCCTCTGTGGTGGTGTGCGGGATGCTGAGGGGAGCAAGGGGAGTGAAGCGAAGGACTTCAAGAATAAATGCTTGGGTGAATGGACATCTGAAATCAAAATACAAAATTTTAAAAAGAAAATAGACGTCTCTGCGCATGATTTTACGAATTCTGAAAGTTTAAATTTACTCGGTTTTGTCTTGAAGGGAGGGTCTTCGACTTCGATCGGAGCCTAAGACGCTGTGGACTTCCCTCCGAATTTCCTCCTGCATATCCGGGTGTCTAATGAGGTGGAGCAAAGCCCACAGAAGCTGATTGGCTGTAGTGTCTCCTCCAGCGATGAAAAAGTCAGTCATGACCGCGAGCAAGTTGAGGTCTAAAATTTAATGTGGTCATTTAATAGGTTTCTTTGAATGCACATACAACCTAGGGTCAAGATTAAGTCGGGGCTCAGCATCTACTTTGGGTTCATCGTGGAATACAACGTAATATTGTAATTGTAACTCACTTCCTGTGCTCCCGTAAAATCCAGAGGCTGGATCTGTCGTCTCCTCAATTTGTTTTAAGTAAGCATCAACTAAATTGGTTGGTTGCCCCTCGATTCCCCGCGCTTTTCTTTTGTCAATTTTCTTTTGAAAATGACCACGAAGGTCGTCTAGACTTTTAAGCATTTTAAACATAGGAAACATCGGGAGCAAGTTTCGAAATTTGAGTAACGTGTCGATGCCTGTTTTAGTTATTTTGGAAGTTAGGAGGGCGTAACCTTGGAAATCCACACTTGTTTTGAAACCTCTAGTGTAAGTCATTGAGTAAAATGTGAGAATAACAAATTAAATAATGTTTTGATTCGAATTTTGCTAATAATTTGCTTTAAGTCATAAATCGTCGATGAAGAATGAAGTTTGATCATCTCCTTTTGGGGCTAAAATGAATTATGATCATCTCCATTCTGATTTAAAATTGGTTTTGATCATCTCCATTTTTCATGAATTACGGCTAATGAGATATGGTAATGATTAGTTAAGGGTTTAGTGATTTAAAACTAAGTACACTAGGGGCCACCCATAAATGACGTCATCAAAATATCCCCATTTTAAGTCCCTATGACCCTCCTGTCATCAGATTACCCGTTGCGTAAATGGCTATCTTTAGCATGCGATACCATTAATATTCAAGTAGGCTGCTTGGCCATACCCATGACGTCATTTATGGGTGACCCTTTAATTTTTGTAAACTTTTAATAATGAATTATTGATGAATTAATTTAATCAAATTAATAACTTAGTGCACCATTCATGAGATTAGTTCATCAATAAACCACTTTTGCAACTTCGAAAAAATGAAGGGGTCGCCCATAAATGACGTGATGGGTATGGCCAAGCAGCCTACTTTGATATTCATGGTATCGCATGATAAAGATAGCTTGTTACCCAACTGGTAATCTGATCACAGGAGGATCATAGGGACTAAAAATAGGGATAATTTGAAGACGTCATTTATGGGTGACCCCTAATGTACTTAGTTTCGAATTACTATGCCCTTAACTATACATTAACATAACTCATTAGCCGTATTTTATGAAAAATGGAGATGGTCAAAATTCATTTTAGCTTCAAAAGGAGATGATCAAACTTATTTCTTCATCGACGAAATTAGCTTTTAACTTGTGGGATATATTTCCTCTCCTGTATCATCTTGTGTTTACTTACTCATACACGCGGCTCAAGAGTGGGAGGATCTCTGGATCTTCCGTCGAGGCTCGTTCCCCCATCAGAATCACCCACAGTGAATTGAGCACTGGGACATAGAAGCTTTTATTCGGTGAGAACATCTTTCCTTTTTTCGCCTTCCAACTTTGAATGACGTCATCGATTTCATTCTGAATGAACGTCTCCATGGCCTTTGTGCCGAAGCCGAATTCCTTTAAATGTTGGTGACAGAAGCGGGTCTGCTCCTTCCACCCTTTTCCTTCAGTAGTAAATAGGCCTGTGAGGGTAGTGTAATTATTATGAGTTGGTTCCTTTAACCACCTTATCAAGAGCTTTAAAATTGGTGTGTATCACAGTTTGGGTGTCATTAAATAGGTATTTATAATATCTGAATAAATTATCCTATTACACACTATAAAATGAAAACGATTGAAAATAAAAAACTTACCATATGAACCATATGAGTAGGTTTGAAACACCTCAATGGCGCTTTTGACACAAAATATTGGATTTTTAAATAATTCTTTTCCCAACTCGTAATCGTTAATGATTGCAACTCTGAAAAATGGGGGAAAAAAAGGTACACACACGCTTTTATATTATGTACTTACAAGGGAATGACGCAACATGACCAACCCAGAATTTTGAAAGACCCATTTCAAAAAATCAGGCTACTTTTAAATAGTACAGATCCAAAGTAACGTGAGTGAATTTTTGCTTCGTTTGCCTAATATTGCGCGGTTTAAGTTTAAGAAAATTCAAATTTTAAAACTTTGCCGCCCTGTAACTTATACAGTTCTTAACTGATTTTGATGAAATTTGTTTTTTTTCTGATGCCTCAGAAGGCCTTTATCTGAAAATTGTTTTCAGGATTTTTTTTAAATTCAAAAAATTTAAAATTTTTAGTAAAAAATCTAGGAAACTCATAGTTTTGAGGCCCGGTATTTTAAACTAATTTTTCGCAAAAAATTAAAATTTTCAAATTTTAAAAAATCCTCAAAACAATTTTCAGATAAAGGCCTCAGAATCAGAAAAAAAAACAATTTTCATCAAAATCAGTTAACAACTGTAAAAGTTACAGGGCGGCAAAGTTTTTTAAAATTTGAATTTTTTAAACTTTACCACGCTATTCTAGGCAAACGAAGCAAAAAGGCACTTAAGTTACATTGGATCTATAATATTTAAAAGTAGCCTGATTTTTTTAAAAAGGGTCTTTCCAAATGTATATGGGTGAGTCATGTCGCGTCATTGCCATGTTAGTTTAAATTTAAGTCATTTCTGACCCTCCTGCCTATATGTCACTTAAAATATTACAAGCACGAAAGTTTGATGAACAATTTATTACTATTATCACAGTATAATTAGCACTTTCATTTGAACCTTATCAAGTTTTGCTGTTGCAAAAAAAAAAAAATTCACACAAGGCAAAACTGTTGCTATACTTGTTTGAAGATGAAACATGGAAAAAGTTGGTTTTAGCTATTGGAGTTGTAAACAAGTAAATCTTGTAATACAATAATAATTATGTGTTTCTTGTGCGGATTTATAAAAACTCCACTTCACACGCGTCGCCGCCTATTTCTATTTCTTTTGAGAAACAATTCCTCCAAGTTTTTTTTTTTTTTTTTTAACGGAAAAAGTGAAATGACATCATTCACAAGCTACGTCATAAACTACTGAAGTGGGTGGGTGGGCGTGTAATTCCTATTCATTTTTCATTCTTTGGTGGTAAATTTATAGATCAAGTTCGTACTATTAGAGAAAATACGGTACTCAATTTTTATAGAATAGAAATGACTCTGTGAATTAGTGTAAATGGATTTCCTAGGAACTCCACCCACCAAACAGGATTGCACATTCCAATGTTTGCTGAGAATAATAAAATAGTATGTGCATAATTAATAATGGCATAATGTTAGCTGGACATGTTTTTAGATTGCACTCAATCATTAATCCCATCTACTCACCACCACAACTCCCACTATTTCCTTATGGTAAACACAGTATGTACATCCCATGGAAATACCTAGAACAAAGATTTAAAAAAAAATACACGTGTTAAAAACGAAACACATAATTAGTGTTACATTTTTAAATGGAATACAATTTTACAAGTGCATCTATTGGATTCCCATGGAAGGGAAAGTGTAGAGTGGGACAAGTGGGAGAATTGAGCCTGGGTGAACTGAGAGACTGTTGCTGTTGTATGCGTTTTTTAATCACAATAATTTTGGTTTTCAATTTTTAGATAACATTCACAGGTATTTACGCGGTTAATCTCAATTATTATTTGCGTAGCACTTTAAAATATTAGGGATCGTCCACAAATAACGTCACTGGGTCTGTATGAATACTGCGATGAGTCATCATGTTAAGAATTGGCATTTCTGTGTTAAGCATAATGGTTAATAGCTCAAGACAGAAGAGTCGTAGGGTCTTACAACAGGGAGTATTTGGATGACATCTTTTATGGACGACCCCATGCCTATTTTATTACCCTATTTCGAAAACTGTTGTGTTCAGCAATATTTACTACCGTCATGGCATAGCCTCCGTAAAAAAAACAAGCAGTGTTCAGATTTGGTGCAGGGTTCACCGCTAGCAGGAAGTATAATGACACTCCAATTCAAATTTCCTGCCAAAAACTGAGGCGAAATATCGAATTGTAATATGAACCAGAAACTTAAATGAGAAAATTTTTGTAAATAAACATGGCGTGAGACAAAAAAAACAGAATAGAAAGTTTTTAAATCAAGTAATTTATTTTAAGCTGGATTTAGGTCCTTAAAAAAGGCCGTCATTAAAACGTTTTAGGGTTTACAAATATGTGTTTCTTCGTCAATATGTTATGTGTCATTGAGATTCATAGAAATAATTAACTCATTTAAATTCCTTGATTATTCACGAACCACAAAATTGGGTGAATCCACCTATTCTAAAAACTAAGGCTACATTTAAAAGATAATTACAGTTCCAAACTAACTTGACTGCAGTTTGCATTGATTGGTTAAAATGACGTGTGAAATTTTAAATAATTTAATTTAAATATTTCGCTGCCCTATTACTTGTACAACGATCCCTGAATATTTTTAACCTACATATTATATACTGAATATCTAATGATCTATTCCTAGCGTGTCTGACGTAACAGACCACAGACCATTGACCATTGAAAACTGTAGGTGAGATTGGTTTAGTCTGTACTATAAGATATACTTGTATTCGCTGCGCAGAGCTTTAAAATTACGTTGTATGTACTTTGAATTATCCATTCGTTTACACGTATCTATTCGTTTTTGCCAAGCTCACATTCCTCAGTTTTGACATGGGTCCTAGTTAACTGTTAATTGTAAAGAAATGGTCAGTGTGACTAAAGTAAAAAAACAATACAAACCTGCCTGCTCGCATTTCTGATCGTTTACAAGTTGTTTGAAGTTAATGGCTTCAAAACTGTGACCTGTAGTGTACGGCCAACAGACAGACGGACGGATTTGACCATTTCATTAGATGCTTAAGCTCAACATCTAAAAAGCCGGGCTATCAGTGAAAATAACTGACAAGAGCTGTAATCTTTAGGCAGTTGTAAGTTGACCCCAAGAACTCTTTCGTATAATGTAAGCGTTAAAAGGTCCAACAAATAGTTTGCTTTTATTGCTCACGCAGTAACTTTTAAATGTTTTACGTTTTTCCACTATTATCGCCTAGTCTGTAAAGTCTTCTCCAAACTAACACGTGACCTTACTATAAGGGTTAAAAGGTGCAACAAATAGTTAACGCCGGCTGCACACGTTTTCAAACCTTTAAAATCTAAACAATTTCTACTATTAGAGTTAACTTTAACGGGTTTTACCGTAATTAGTCGCTAGGATGTCCCACGGGAATTTCTAGAGTATTTCAAATAATATTCGACCATTAATTAATTTTTCATCAGATGATTCTGAATAATTTTTATGGAAACAAAGTAGATTATATTTTGGATATGTTAACAAAATTTTATACATTTTTAAAAATATATAAGTAGTTGGAAAATTTCTTTCTTGTGATCTTAAAAGTCAAAAACTAAATGAAATAAATATAATTATTATGACACGTTTTAGTAGCGAAAAGCAAAATTTTGATGCTGTCAAAAGTAGGTTAATTGTTTTTGCCAAAAATTTGTGATATAAAAATGATGTAAAAGAAATGTAAAAAAAATTATTTTAAAAGATAGGTACCTGTAAAATGTAGGATACTTCCCAAAAGACTGAGTAAAAACTAAAAGTTATTTTCAGATTATTAAAAATTACAAATAAAATATTATTAAACCACACAGGAAACTTTAACTATGAAATTAGTGTGTGTTGTCTTTTTCCGCACAATATTTTCCTTCAGGTGATTTTCTTGCACCGTTGTAGCGCAGCAAAAGATATGGAGAAATCAGATGTGGGATTGGCACGTTCATACTATTTGCAGTTTCTGAGCTTATGGTATTGGATAAAATATGGATGGAATAAAAGATTTGGTTAAAAACTATGATATTTGAAGGACGTCATTATGGAGGATCCTTGACTATCTATAACCTATATACCTAGCGTCGGTGAAGAGTCATTCTGTCGTAAGTCCAGTGCACAGCTAAAATCATTGTGTCGCAAGTCCATACGATTCTTAAAGTCATTATGTCGCAAGTCCATTCAATTGGTAGCTACTGTCTAGGTCGCTTCCGCGTTGTCCTTTTCACTAGGAAGGGGGGGGGGGCGATTGGTATGTTACAGGACTGTGTGTATTGTACTCATGACGCACATTTAGGGGTCGTCCACAAAAGACGTAATAAAACTTCGATTTTAAAAAACTGCAATATGTTCTATTTACATTTTACATGTTTCTCAAAAGTGTAAAATGTTCTATCTACATATTTCACAAAAAAGTAAAATGTTCTATCTACATATTTCTCAAACGTGTAAAATGTTCTATCTACATGTTTCTCAAAAGTGCAAAATGTTCTATTTACATGTTGTTGAAAAAAGCAAAATGTTTTATTTCCATGTTGTTGAAAAAAGCAAAATGTTCTATTTCTATGTTTTTCAAAAGTGTAAAATGTTTTAATTCCATGTTTTTGAAAATTGCAAAATGTTCTCTTTCCATGTTTTTCAAATCCGCAAAATTTTCTGGAAATAGAATTTGTATTACGTGTTTTGTGGACGACCCCTAAGTGTACGTCATGAGTACAATACAGTGAGTAACATACCACCCCCCCCCCCCTAATGCATAGAACAACGCGGAAGCGACCTCGACAGCAACTACCAATTGAATGGACTTGGGACAGATTGACTTTAAGAATCGTATGGACTTGCGACAGAATGATTTTAGCTGTGCACTGGACTTACGACAGAATGACTCTTCACCAATGCTAGGTATGTTCATTACATGTAATTATGTTAAAATAGGCTGGACAAAATTTTAATGTTGGAAATAGGGGTACCTGAAACTATGATATTTGAAGGACGTCATTATGGAAGACCTCTGAATATGTATAACCTATATACCTAGGTATGTTCAGTACATGTATGTTAAAATAGGCTGGAAAAAATTTTGATGTTCGAAATGGGGTACCTTAAACTATGATATTTGAAGGACGTCATTATAGACTATCCCTGAATATCTATAACCTATATACCTAGGTATGTACATTACATACATGTTAATAAAATAGGCTAGAAAACTGCGAACTCACAACTGATGTGACTAAAAAACACGACAAAAGCTCAAGCTAACAGCTTAATTTCTCACAAAATTCCAGAATAAAACACAATTAACTATTAGTTTTCAAAAATTCAGAATTGGTCAACCAGCAGGAAGAATTAGGTGAAATATTCGATGTGAACACCGGGAGAGCTTCAAGTTGAATGACAACAAATGTCCATCAGGAGTCTGTACTTAGAAAATCGAAACAAATGCACTTAAATGTATAATTAAATAACTAACAAGCTGTGACTAACTAAACTGAACTGACTAACTATCATGTTATCACAATTCACAATTTTCAATTTTAATTTTAAGCTGTTTTTAAAAATAACAAAAAATAGGATTAATAAACCATTTTGAGGCCTTTTTTAATTTTTTGAAAAAATATTTTATCGATCAAAACAAAATTACGCGCACCAAGTTGTTAAGGCATTTTGAGTTTTTTTTGGACGCTCTTTTTGAAAAAAAAAATATCTCATGGAAAATCTCACTTATGGTTTGGCGAGTTATGCTCGTTAGTGAATGTCAATTGCCACAGAAATGGTGTGCAATTATTCGATTATTCGTTTCGATTGTGGTTTCGTATAGCAAGTTTTTTGAACTATTATTCTGGCTTGGGATTTATAAAAAATACTGTGAGACACGCTTTACTTTCGAACCGAGTTTTCAGCAGCATCAATTCTCAAATCAGGAAAATAAAGGTATTAATTAGGACAGGTAGTAAAACCTTCCTTCCTCAAGGAATTTATTCTTTCACACACAACCGAATCTCTATAATTAAATTGCGTTCAAAAATATTCTATACATTGCACCTATGGAGTTTCGGAATGGTTTGATTTGCAAATCCGAGCCGTAAGTTTGTTTGTTAGTTTCTTTCAAGACATTCGAATGGACTATGTGAAGAAATTGTAAGCATTTAAATGACTGTAAATTATTTCATATTTTTTTATTACATATTGAATTTCGCTTGTGGAATTGATACGCAAAAATAAAATACCCCATTTTTTTAGAATAGAAATGACGCTGTGAATGGTGAGTGGATTTCCTTAAGGAGGAACTACGCCCACCAAACAGGATCCTATTTTAATGCCCGCTGAGAATAATAAAATAGTATCTGCATAATTAGTAATGGCATAATATTAGCTGAACGTTTTTTCGGATCGCGCTCAATAATTAATCGCATCCACCACAACTCCCACTTTCCTCAATGTAAACACATGATGCACATGCTCTGGAAATACCCACAACAAACTTTCAAAAAAATACAAAATTATTACAAACTGAACACACAGTTTGAAATGAAATACAATTTTGCGAGTGCAATGGACGCCCACTGAAGAAAAAGTGCGAACTGAGACAAGTGAGAAAATTTAATTGAGGCGAGGAAGGTGAATGATTTGAAAAAGATTGATTTAATTGTAGCCGCCAGTCGCTTGTTGAGCGGATGCGGAAAATCCAGAAGATCCAGAAGATAAGGAAGATGAAACTGACTGGGCGACTGCCTGGGTGAACTGAGACTGTTGCTGTTGTTGCTGTTGCTGTTGTGGGGTTGGTGCATGTTGTTGTTGTGGCTGTGGTGAAGGGCCGGCCTGTCCCTGGTATCCACTCTGTGAGGAAGAAGATGAAGAGGACGAAGATCCAGATTGGCTCGATTGCGCAGCTGCAGTGGAAGCAGCGCTACTCAAAAGTTGAAGGATTCGCGCAAAAAGCGCCGGGTCAATAGCCGCACCTCCGCTGCTCTGTCCCTGGGAAATCTGCTGGGAACTCTGAGATCCTTGTTGGGCGCTTTGAGTTTGTCCTTGGTGGAAACTGGATCCGCTAGAAACCGCTGATGATGAGGAGCTACCGCCGTTGCTGTAGCCACCAGAGAATCCGCCGCTACTTCCGCCAGAAAATCCGCCGCCACTTTCGCCGCCATTTCCGTCAGAAAATCCGCCGCTACTTTCTCCGCCATTTTCGCCAGAGAAACCTCCGCTGCTTCCCCCGCCGTTTCCGCCGGAGAAACCTCCTCTGTATCCGCCGGATGGAGGCTCTGCTAGCACTACTGTGCAAACAGCCACGAGGGTGATGATCTGCAACTAACAATCAATAAATTACTTGAAAAAATAAAAAAATATTTGGCCATCAGCAATCACACACAAAAAGAATGCAAAAAGTTTAAACGAGTGAATTCCACTTTTAAAAAAAATAATGTCTATAATTTTTAGGAAACTTTTGTATGGGCCGACGCTCAAACTGGTTGAATTTCTGTTTTATTTCTAAAAATTGTGTGCAATAAAATGTGTTTAAAAATGTTGCAATTCTTAAAGAAACGCACCTATTGGTTTAAGCGTTAAAAGGACCAACAAATAGTTTGGAACTGGTTGCAGACCGTCTTACACATTTAAACTGTAATGTTTTTTCTAATATCAGAATTAAGTTTTTAACATCATTCATAAGTTGAGTAGTACGCCTCAAAGCAACTTATTGGACATCGTAATATTAAGATGCTGTTCGCAATAGCTGCGAACGGATTGAATTGAATAGATCGATGCAGCTTCCTGTCTATCATCATTCCGTCCATTTTAAAATGAAAACCTATTCAACAGCTAATTTGAAGAGCTTTTTATCATCACAATAATATTGGTTTTCTATTTTTTTAAAACATTCGAATGCATTTGCACAGTTACTCTAGATTATTGTTTGCGTAGTAATTTGCAATACTAGGGGTCGTCCTTAAATGGCGTTATTAGTAGAATTAACGGGTTTCCTTGAATACTGCGATGACTTCCCATGTTAAGGATTGGAATTTCTGTTTCAACCAATAGCTAATAGCTGATGACAGAAGAGTCCGTAGGGTCTTAGAAGAGGGGCTCTTGGGATAACATCTTTCATGGATGACCCCATGTTTATTTTATTATCCTATTTTGCAAACTGTTGCGTTTAGCAATATGTATGTACTTCCGTCATGGTAGCTGAGCTGTGTAACAAGAAGCAATATTCAGATTCAGTGCAGGGTTCACCGCACCGCTGGCAGGAGCTATATTATAAGTCAAATTCAAATTTCCTGCCAAAAAAAACTAGACAAATTATCAAATTGTAATATGAACCAGAAACTAAAAAGATGAAAATTTGGAAACCGGTCACGATTAGGATCGCATGACACATAAACAAGAGTAGTAATTTGTAAATCAAGTAATTTATTTTAACCTCGATTTGGTTCCTTTAAAAAGCTCATAATCAAAATGGTTTAGAATTTTAAAATATGTGTTTGTTTGGAAAATAATATGCGTCATTGAAATTCATAGCAATAATTAAATAGTTTAAATTCCTCGATGATTCACGTTTCACATTGCAACTCATCAAGAGAAGAGGCAGGAGTGGCCAGGATATGAAACTTGTCAGGTGTGTACAGCGAGGATCTTTCCTCACGAAGTGGTGGCCTGGCTCCGTTCAAACGTGGGTCCGGACTCAGAACAAACTCCTGGCAGAGGCTGCTTACGTACAGAAAAAGCGTGTCACGCGCCAGCTGCTCCCCAAGACATCTCCGTGGTCCCAATGAAAACGTGGAAATCAATTCCGCATTCCTCAATTTTTTCCCATCTTCACTTAGAAATCTTTGAGGGCGGAAATTTTGGGGGTCGCCCCATATTTGCGGATCGTGGTGAAAATTGTAAATGTTAATAACCACAACGGTTGCCTTCTGGACGAAATAAGGTCCAATGGCAGTGTCCTCTGTAGTGGTGTGCGGTATGCTGAGGGGTCCAAGGGGAGTGAAGCGAAGGACTTCAAGAATAAACGCTTGGGTAAATAGACAGCTGAAATTAAAATACAAACTTTAAAAAAAAAAGATAGACGTTTCTACGTATGATTTGATGAATTAAAAAGGTTTAAATTTACTCTGGTTTGTCTTGAAGGGAAGGTCTTCGATCAGAGCCCAAGACGCTGTGGACTTCTCTCCGAATTTTCTCCTGCATATCCGGGTTTCTAATGAGGTGAAGCACAGCCCACGCAAGCTGATTGGCTGTAGTGTCCCCTCCAGCGATGAAAAAGTCAGTCATGACCGCGAGCAAGTTGAGGTCTAAAATTTAATGTGGTCATTTAAAAGGTTTCTTGAATGCACATACAACCTATATAGGGTCAAGATTAAGTCGGGGCTCAGCATCTACTTTGGGTTCATCGTGGAATACAACGTAATATTGTAATTGTAACTCACTTCCTGTGCTCCCGTAAAATCCAGAGGCTGGATCTGTCGTCTCCTCAATTTGTTTTAAGTAAGCATCAACTAAATTGGTTGGTTGCCCCTCGATTCCCAGCGCTTTTCTTTTGTCAACTTTTGTTTGAAAATGACCACGAAGGTCGTCTAGACTTTTAAGCATTTTAAACATAGGAAACATCGGGAGCAAGTTTCGAAATTTGAGTAACGTGTCGATGCCTGTTTTAGTTATTTTGGAAATTAGGAGGGCGTAGCCTTGGAAATCCACGCTTGTTTTGAAACCTCTAGTGTAAGTCATTGAGTAAAATGTAATAATCACAGATTAAGTAATTAATTATTTCCAATTACTAATAATTTACTACAAAAGTAATCAAAATTAGCTTTTAACTTTTGAAATATTTTTCCTCTCCTGTATCTTGTGTTTACTCACTCATACACGCGGTGCAGGAGGGGGAGGATCTCTGGATCTTCCGTGGAGGCTCGCTCCCCCATCAGAATGACCCACAGAGAATTGAGCACTGGGACATAGAAGCTTTTGTTCGGTGAGAAGCGCTTCCCGTTTTCCGCCTTCCAACTTTGAATGACGTCATCGACTTCATTCTGAATGAACGTCTCCATGGCCTTTGTGCCGAAGCCGAATTCTTTCAAATGTTGGTGACAAAAGCGGTTCTGCTCCTTCCATCCCTTTCCTTCCGTAGTAAATAAGCCTGTGAGGGTAGTGTATTAATTATGAGTTGGTTCCTCATATCCTTATCAAGAGCTTTAAAATTGGTGTATCACAGGTTGGGTATCGTAAAGTATTTATATATCTGATTAAACAAGAGCTAAAGCCCTTGTTCAAGGGCAGCCCTAACAGCAAAATAGGGTAGTTTGAATTTAAAAATCTGGCAATTTCTGTACTACAACTTAAAATTAAAAATTCAAATTTTTAAATTTTCCTCAAAAACTTTAAATATTGTGTTAACTTTACCTCAAGATTTCGACCAGTCACTCAATAAACGTACGATTAGACTAAAATGATATATCATTGGAATGGTACTAACAAGGGAATGACGCGACATGACTGACCAAGAATTTGAAAAGACCTATTTCAAAAAATCAGGCTACTTTTAAATAGTATGGATCCAAAGTAACTTGATTGCATTTTGCGTCGTTCGCCTAGAATTGCGCGGCAAAGTTTTAAAAAAAATTCAAATTTTAAAACTTTGCTGCCCTGTAGATTCTACAGTTCTTAACCGATTTTTATGAAATATGGTTTTTTCTGATTCTGAGACTTTTATCTAAAACGTGATTTCAGGATTTTTGAAAATTCGAAAATTTTATATTTTTTGAAAAAAATCTAGAAAACCCATATTTTTGAGACCTGCTTTTTTAAACCAATTTTTCGAAAAAAAATTTATCGAATTTTCAAAATTCTTGAAAATACTTTTTAGATAAAGATCTCAGAATCAGAAAAAAACGAATTTCATCAAAATAAGTTAAAAACTGTAAAATCTACAGGGCGGCAAAGTTTTAAAATTTAAACTTTTTTAAACTTTGCTGCGCAATTCTAAGCAAACGACGCAAAATGCAATCGAGTTACTTTGGATCTATACTATTTAAAAGTAGCCTGATTTATTGAGGTAGGTCTTTCCAAATTCTAGGTCGGTCATGTCGCGCCATTCCCTTGTAAGTAGGCAAAGGTTATAAACATGGTGTTCAAGCACGATCTTTATTAGTTTAAAATGGTTTCGAAAAAACATATATGCGAATTTAAAAAAGTTAACGGATTTTGTCAAGTAATAAACTATTTAAAAGCTCTTAAAAAATACAATTAAGCAGACACCATTTTGTTTGTTTGTTGAATTTGGCCCATACAACATATTTTAGGCGGCATTTAAAAATTAAAATACCGCTATCTTGAAAACGTTTTTTTAAAATGGAGACGCATTTCGTTATTTGAATTTTGCTAGTAATTACCTTTCGAATGGTATATAGCTTGATGAAATTGGTCGAGTATTGCAAAATTTGTACATTGGTTGTAATAAATTGTCCTATTAATTACATACTAAAATGAAAACGATTGAAAATAAAAAACTTACCATATGGACCATATGAGTAGTTTTGAAACACCTCAATGGCGCGTTTCCCACAAAATATTGGATTTTTGAATAATTCTTTTCCCAACTCGTAATCGTTAATGAATGCAACTCTGACAAAAAAAAGTTTCATTCAAATCCAATACAAACTTGAGAAGGTATGACGAAATTTAGAAAAAAATATTAATTTTAAAAGCTATAATTATATAGCTAATTTCATAGGGAATGGAAAATCCTTGTCTCACATTGCCCCACCCCTCGACCTAACTGATCGTGAGGTCAAATCAAACGTTTTGTATAGAGACAATTTTCTAAAAAAAAATTCTAAATCTCAAGACAACATTGTAAGTAGTTGTGTGGTTGAACGTGAGTACAGATTTATTTTTGTTTTGTTTTTTTAAATTCACCTCCATTTCCATTTGTTAATTTGAACGATGCTCCCCAGTGAGCCGATGTACTTGGCAAATGTAATAAATCTCCACCAGGGCAACAGAAGCGTCCAGAGCGGAATTCCTGAAATTAATTTGTGATTATTAATTTTACGTACTTTGTTTTAGGATGGTTACGCATTTGATTTGACAATAAAATTAATCAATTGCCTGGAAGCTCCTTCAAAGATTGTGTCTGATTTTTCCCGTGGATCTCAAGTTTCTTTTTAGTCTTTGGACGAAGCTGGTGATAAATTGTGAGGAGGAGCAGCCCCAAAATCACTAATAACTCAAAATTTTCCATTTCAAAAACAAATTCTGTATAATATTTTTATTAAAAGTTTTTAGATCTTGAGCCAAACGTCTTCATTACAGTGGATCCAATGTCGGACTGATTCTAAAATTAAGTTGGTTCAAGATATAAGTAATAATTTCTGTTCCGTTTTGTCATTTATTAGTACTACAACAACTTCAAAGTTTGAATTCCGATTAATTTCTGTATAACATTTTTATTGTATTCTCATCATGTAATTTATTTGTTGTGAAAAAAGAATTAAGTTCACACACAAAACTGTTCCTACTTGCACTTTTTTGAGAGGAAGGGGAAACATGCAAAATTTGTTTTTAGCTTTTTGGAGTTGAAAAAAAGTAAATTTTCTAATACAGTGTTTCTTGTAGATTTAAAAAAAAAATGTACTTCACACACGCCATGCTTCCTATTTCTAGAAAAATACAATGCATCCGGGTTTTTTAACCGAAAGAAAACGTATCATTATTATGGTTTTCAGCATCAATTATTAAATTAGGTATTTATCGGTAAAGGTAGTAATAAGGACAGTAAATCACTTTCCTTTTTCAAGGAATTCTCTATTCCTTATCACAAATCTCTACAATTAAATTGAGTTGCGAAATATTCGCTACATTTTACTCATGGAATTTCGCAAAGGTTCGATATGTAAAGAGTTTGTGAGTTTCATTGCATGCAATGGGAATTATGTGAATGAATTTTGAACAATTAAATTACTGTGAATATTATTTCAATTGATTTTTTATTACATTTCGTCGATGAAGAATGAAGTTTGATCATCTCCCTTTGGAGCTAAAATGAATTAGGATCATCTCCATTCTTATTAAAAATTGGTTTTGATCATCTCCATTTTTCATGAAATACGCCAAATGAGATATGTTAATGATTAGTTAATGGTTTAGTAATTTAAAACTAAGTAAATTAAGGGTCACCCATAAATGACGTCATCAAAATATCCCCATTTTAAGTCCCTATGACCCTCCTGTCATCAGAGTACCCGTTGGGTGAATGGCTATCTTTAGCATGCGATACCATGAATATCCAAGTAGGCTGCTTGGCCATACCCATGACGTCATTTATGGGCAACCCCTTAATTTTTTTAAAACTTCAATAATAATTTTTATTGATGAAATAATCCCTGGTCTCATAAATGATGTACTAATTTATTAATAGGATTAAATTATTTCATCAATAAATCGTTATTGAAAGTTTAAAAAATTAAGGGGTTGCCCATAAATGACGTCATGGGTATGGCCAAGCAGCCTACTTGGATATTCATGGTATCGCATGCTAAAGATAGCCATTTACTTAACGGGTACTCTGATGACAGGAGGGTCATATGGACTTAAAATGGAGATATTTTGATGACGTCATTTATGGATGACCCTTAATGTACTTAGTTTTAAATTACTAAACCATTAACTAATCATTATCATATCTCATTAGCCGTGTTTTATGAAAAATGGAGATGATCATAATTCATTTTAGCCCCAAAAGGAGATGATCAAACTTCATTCTACATCGACGATTTGCTTTAATTTTGCTCATGGAATTGATACGCAAAAATAAAATACTCACCTTTCATAGAATAAAAATGAGGATGTGAATGGCGAGTGGATTTCCTGTAGCAGGATCAAACTGCACCCACCGAACAGGATCATATTCCAATGCCAGCTCAGAATAATAAAAAAAAAATATACATAATTAATTGCATTATATTATTAGCTGAACGTGTTTTCAGTTTTTCAGAGTGCACCCAATTTGACTTGTTGCACTTAAGTTATTCATAGCCACAGTATATCAATTAGTATCCATACACCCTAACCTAAATGCCGTATAACTGTATCCTAATAACCTATATTTATTATTATTCCTACCTATATCTACATAATTTACCGGAATTTTGAAAATTGTGCAATACAGGACCAATTTCATCGAGCCATATATCATTGGAAAGCCAATCAACAGTAGAATTAAAATTTAGGAACGGGCCTCCATCATAACAAAAAGTTTTCAAAATAACGGTCTTTTAATTTTTAAATGCCGCCAAAAATGTGTTGTATGGGCCGCAATCAAAAAAAAATGGTCTCTGCTTATTTTTAAAGAGCTTTCAAATGATATATTACTCGACAAATTCCGTTAAATTTTTTTAAATTTGCAATTAGGTTTTTTTAAAACCATTTAAAAACTATAATAACACTCCTGCGTGCACACTAAGTTCTTCTGATTTGCCTTATCGTCGCCGTTCGAATAGTATATCATATTTGTGAAAGTTTACTGAGTTACCGGTCGAAATCTTCATTTAACACAATATTTAAAGTTTTGGCGGGAAATTCAAAAATTGCAATATTAAATTTTTAGATTTATTGAGAATATCAAAATACCTGTGCGTAAATCGTCACAGATAACCCGTTTACGGCTTCTTCCTTTTAATTTACAACCTGTTAATTGACAACTACAATTTTGCGGCAAATTCAAAGATTGGAATTTTGAATTTTTGGTTGTATTACTGAAATTGAATATAAATAAGATAAATAAAATAACCAAAAACACATTGTTCAGCTTTAGCTTATTATTATTATTATGAGGGTTGTATTCATTTTTCCAATTTGACAGCGCATACAGTCGAGTGGCACCCAGAAAATCAACTTATTGGACATTGTAGTATTGCGATGTTGTTCCCAATATCTGGAAACTGAGGGAGAGCTTGGGAAAAGGAGACTGAACCGGGAGGACTCACCACCAACAGTTTTGAATTATTTTGAAAGGCTTTCTAGCTAAAATTTTAAAGACAATGCAAAATGCTTGTCTCACAGTACCCCACCCTTTTGTTCTAACTGAGGCTCAGAAAATCATCTTTTACAGATATTTTTCTAACTCTCGAAATAACGTAGCCAGTGGTGTAGTTATAGGGAAGGAGACAGAATTTTTTTTAAATCACCTCAATTTCCATTTTTTAATTTGAACCATGCTCCCCAGTGTGGTTGTCATTCTGCGTATCCTTTGGGTGCATTGGGGCTAATTTATAGATGACATTAATAATGGAACATCCTAATTTAAAACTCACATTTAGAATAAGAACGATGACTCACTGAACGTATGGCATAAATCCCTTTCATTAAAACAGTTCGGATAATTCTAATCAATGCTCCTGTCAATAAACTGCTGATTTGAATAACTTTTTTTCGCATCGCTTTAGTAAGTCTGTTTTCCTCAAAGAAATTTCCATGTGATATTAATAGTTGCTCAGTTGCTCACGAGCATAACTCGCCAAACCATTGCATTAGCGAGATTTTTGCCATGAGATCTTTATTTTTTCAAAAAGAGCGTCCAAAAAAACTAAGAATGGCTTATTAACATGGTGCGCGTAAAGAGTTTTGGTCGATAAAATATTTTTTCTGAAAATTGAAAAACGCCTCAAAATGGTTTTCGAACCCTATTTTTTATTTTTTTAAAAACTCTTAATTCCCTTTTTTTTCAAATTTTGACTTAACAAGGGTAAGTGTTTATAAAATTTGTAAAACAAAAATTAAAAATTTCAAAATTTTAAATTTTAATTGTTTTTGAATTTAGAATACTTTAAAAAATTGGTTTTCATGCAAAATTTAAAAAAAATGTGCTTAAGATGTTTTTTAAAAAAATTAAAAATTGGGTTTAAAAACCATTTTGAGGCCTTTTTCAATTTTTCGAAAAAATATTTTATCGACCCAACTCATTACGCGCACCAAGTTGTTAAGCCATTCTTAGTTTTTTTTTGGACGCTCTTTTTGAAAAAAAAATATCTCGTGGAAAATCTTGCTGATGGTTTGGCGAGTTATGCTCGTCAGTGGGTGTGGATCGTTTCAGAAATGATGTGCAATTATTCGATTATTAGTTTCAATTGTGGTTTCGTATGGCAAGTTTTTTGAACTATTATTCTGACTTGACATTTCTAAAAAGTACTACGACACACGCTTTACTTTCGAACCGAGTTTTCAGCAGCATCAATTCTCAAATCAGGAAAATAAAGGTATTAATTAGGACAGGTAGTAAAACCTTCCTTCCCAAAGCAATTTATTCTTTCACACACAACCGAATCTCTATAATTAAATTGCGTTCAAAAATTTTCTATACATTGCACCTATGGAGTTTCGGAATGGTTTGATTTGCAAATCCGAGCCGTAAGTTTGTTTGTTAGTTTCTTTCAAGACATTCGAATGGACTATGTGAAGAAATTGTGAACATTTAAATGACTGTGAATTATTTTATAATATTTTGTTTATTACATATTGAAATTGGCTCTTGGAATTGATACGCAAAAATAAAATACTCAATTTTTATAGAATTAAAATGACTCTGTGAGTGGCGAGTGGATTTCCTGTAGTAGGAACTGCACCCACCAAACAGGATCCTATATTCCAATGCACGCTGAGAATAATAAAATAGTATCTGCATAATTAATAAAGGCATAAATAATATTAGATGAACGTTTTTTCGGATTTGCACTCAATTAATTAATCCCATCTACCACAACTCCCAGTTTCCTCAATGTAAACGTATGATGCACATGCTCTGGAAATTCCCAGAAAAAACTTTCAAAAAAATAGAAAATTATTACAAACTAAATACACGGTTTGAAATGAAATACAATTTTGCGAGTGCAATGGACGTCCACTTAAGGAAAAGTGCGGACTGAGACAAGTGGGAGAATTTAATTGAGGCGAGAAAGGTGAATGATTGGATTTAATTGTAGCCGCCAGTCGCTTGCTGAGCGGATGCGGAGAACCCAGAAGATGAAGAAGATGAAGCTGACTGGGCGACTGCCTGGGTGAACTGAGACTGTTGCTGTTGTTGTTGTTGTGGGGCAGGTGCAGGGGCGGCAGCTGATTGGAAAGATGATGGGGATCCGTAGCTCTGTTGGGGTTGTGGTTGTGGGGCAGGCGCAGGTGCTGGTCTAAACTGCTGTGGGGCTGGTCTGAACACCTGCTGTTGTTGTTGTTGTTGTTGCTGCTGTTGTTGTTGTGGGGCACCGTATCCCTGTTGAGGTTGTGGGGCTGGAGCAGGTCTGAACTGTTGTTGTTGGGGTGCTGGGGCGGGGGCAGCTTGTTGAACAGTGGCGGGTCTGTACTGTTGTTGGGGTGCAGGTGCGGGGGCGGAAGCCTGTTGCCATGATGGAGCGGCAGATGGGGCGCCGTAGCTCTGTTGTGGTTGTGGGGCTGGGGCCAAAGGTTGGGATGGTCTGAACTGTTGTTGTTGTTGTTGTTGGGGGGCTGGAGCAGCTGACTGTTGGAAAGACTGAGCTTGGGCAGGGGCGCCGTAGCCTTGTTGGGGTTGTGGTGCAGGGGCGACTTGAGAAAACTGTTGTTGTTGTTGTTGTTGCTGTTGTGGGGCAGGTGCATATTGTTGTTGTGGCTGTGGTGCGGGTGCTGCCTGTCCCTGATATCCACTCTGTGAAGAAGAAGATGAAGAGGACGAAGATCCAGACTGGCTCGACTGCGCAGCTGCAGTGGAAGCAGCGCTACTCAAAAGTTGAAGGATTCGCGCAAAAAGCGCCGGGTCAATAGCCGCACCTCCGCTGCTCTGTCCCTGGGAACTCTGCTGGGAACTCTGAGATCCTTGCTGGGCGCTTTGGGTTTGTCCTTGGCTGAAACTGGATCCGCTAGAAACAGCTGATGATGAGGAGCTACCGCCGTTGTTGTAGCCACCAGAGAATCCGCCGCTACTTCCTCCGCCATTTCCGCTGGAAAATCCGCCGCTGCTTCCGCCGCCATTTCCGCCAGAAAATCCGCCGCTACTTCCGCCGCCATTTCCGCCCGAAAATCCACCGCTACTTCCTCCGCCATTTCCGCCGGAAAAACCGCCGCTGCTTCCCCCACCGTTTCCGCCGGAGAAACCTCCTCTGTATCCGCCGGATGGAGGCTCTGCTAGCACTACTGTGCAAACAGCCACGAGGGTGATGATCTGCAATTAACAATCAATAAATGACGTGAGAAAATTACAAAATAATTGGCTATCAGCAATCACACACACAAATAAATCAGAAAATTCCACTGTTTAAAAAACAATTTCTATAATTTTTACAAAACTTTTTTATGGGCAAAGGCTTAGACTAGTTGAATTTCTGTTTTATTTCGAAAAATTGTGTGCAATAAATTTTTTTTAAATGTTCAGATTTTTGAAAAAACCCACCAAGCCTTTCATATTTCCAAAGTGTCCCAAAGGAGGAGAAAAGAAATAAGAGAAACTGAGAAACTTTTGAGAAAAGTTAAAAGTTTAGAGATGAGAGCGGAAAGAAAAGAGATGAAGAAGATGAAGAAGAAGGAGAAGATGTGAATCCTCGTTTGTCACTGATTCCTTTTGAGACGGCCCGAGCTATTTATATGAACATTCCTAATTAGTCCTAAACAAGGCTAATCATGCAGATCATGCAAATGAGACGAACGGAAGACGCGGAGATGAGACTGTGGGACTTACATCATCCCATTTGCATCCTCCTAATGAAACGAGTCTATATTTATTTATCTATTTCCACAAACTACATCTCCAGATGCACCCACAGGAATTCACTGGGCCAATTAGTGGACATGAGAACGGTAGCGTCAACTGACCAAGACACAAGTGTCGACACACAACATAAAAAAACATAATTAAAACATTATTTTAATTCGAATATTTTAAACGGCAGATCGTCTCTCGCATGCAAAACATTTGCACAACTTCACCAAAATTCCCATCCCGTATGCACTCCACTTTCTCCACCAGTCACACTCAATATGAGTCTCAAATTATTCTGGTTGTGAAGGTGAGGCTGCGTCCATAAATGACGTCCCACAAGCACACTAATTTGTAGCACCCCTCTCTCACCTTCAAATGAGATACGAATGGCATAAGTTCAGTAAGTCGTGCTACTATTTTTAATAGAAGCCTCCCCCCTCCTGGAAAGATAATGTGGCTGACGTCATTTGGGAAAGCCCCCTTAGCTAACGGTACGTAAGGACGAGGAATGTTGAGCTGGACTTGAGCATCGAGTGAGTAATCAGAAGCCGCCCACCCGTCTTCATCTCCGTCTTCATGTTGGTCAGGTGCAATTAGCATTAGAGATGAAGTGTTGTCTGCCTCAGGATCCTTTCGTCTTATTCCTCGGCCTTTAAAATGCATTGCCTCATAAACAATTCCAATTTCCATAATTTTATATTTTAACTTTAGTTCCAAGAGGAAATGTTGATCTGTCGTTGAGAGATGCAGCTAAAGATGAAGAAGAAGAGGTGCTATACTTATTCTTAGGTATTTAAATGCAATTTTGGTAGTTAAGGGTCGTCCACAAAATATGTCATAAAAAAGTCTCAAGTTTTTGAACCCTATGACACCCCTGCCTGACGTATATTTAGCCATCGCATAAATATTTATGATTAAAATGGCATATCGTCAAGACCCGACTAAACCCACTGAGCCTACCGATGACATCGCTTATGGACGATCCCTTTTCGAATTGTTAGTTGGGTTAAAGTTAAGCGAATTTGTTTAATAATATTATTATGATTAGTCTCGTTCTGAGGAGTTTTTGAATTAAAAATGTTGACATTAAATTTGAAGTGACATTCTGTTGCAGTCGTTGTGGCCGTTATAGTCTTCTGCTATGTGTTAATTTTAATCTGCTATGCACTTCATTTTGAATTACTAGACGTTAGGATCAGCGGTGGTTAAAAGCTAAAGGGGAATATCTGCCGACTAAACTACTTACACTCATACTTAGGACTTGTTCAAATTTTCAAATGTGGCATTGTCATTTACACTGTTTTGCAGTTACCCAAAAAATACTTGTAACAATTTTTAAATCAAAATCAGTTTAGGGATGGTCCATAAATAATGTCATACGTAGGGTCAGTGGGCATAGGCGGCTATTAGTGACACACTATTTTAAAGTTTTCGTACTACGCAATGTTAAAATGATGACAAGGGAATACATAGGGGGGTCCGAAAATAGATATCACTTGGGTGACGTCATATTATATGGACGAGAGAAAAATTAAATAATTTATTTCCTGGATTATCCACGCTAGACATTGTAACTCAAGAAGATGAGGAGGGCGCAGTGGTGGCCACAATATAAAACTTGTCGGGTGTGTAAAGCGCGGATCTTTTCTCCCGGAGTGGTGGCGTGGCTCCCTTCAAACTTAGATCCGGACTCAGAACAAATCCCTGGCAGAGACTGCTCACGTACAGAAAAAGCGTGTCACGTGCCAGCTGCTCCCCAAGACATCTCCGCTGTCCCAGGGAGAAAGTGCAAATCAACTCCGTATCCCTCAAAGATCTCCCATCTTCACTTAGAAATCTTTGCGGGCGAAAATTTTGAGGGTCGCCCCACATTTCAGGATTGTGATGCAAATTGTAAATGTTGAGCAGGACAACGGTTCCTTTCTGAATCAAGTATGGCCCAACGGAAGTGTCCTCTGTCGTCACGTGCGGTAGTCCCAAGGGTGCAAGTGGGGTGAAGCGAAGGACTTCAAGAATAAACGCTTGTGTTAATGGACAGCTGAAATCATAAATAGCAATTTCTAAAGCGTTTTTCCTAGTATTACAAAAGCGGGTATACTAATACATGTAATGTACATACTCTATGCGCTAAAAGCTTAGCATCTACTTCGGGCCCACGGTGAAGATGTTAATAGCTGCGTATAAACGCTGGCGTTACTGTATTTTCGCTCATTGTGATTTATAAACTTAAAAATTTTGCATTTACTCGGCTTTGTCCTCAAGAGAAGGTCTTCGATCTGTCCCAAATACGCTGTAGATTTCCTTCCGAATGTCCTCCTGAATGTCCGGGATTTGATTCGATTTTTTTCACAAATGTGCATGTTGGATGTGTAATGCTAATGACTGTTAAACGTTGAGTAGTGTATTAAAAGTTTAATAATTATCATCTTGAATTTGTACTTTTGCTATGCTGAGCATTTTAGAAATATTTTATTCATCATTTAACTTGGAAATTCTACATAGTGTCAATTCCCACGATCAAATCCCCTCCTATCCGCCTCTTTCCGGTTGCACAAAAACTGCAACTACAACTGCATAACTTGTACAAATTTAATGTATTGGGCTTCCGCACTTATTCCTGTTTGCATGCAGCTCCGTTGAAACTCCTGAGCGACTCTGTAGAACTGACATGGGAACCTACCTTGCTTGAACACATGGATTCAAATGAATTCTATCATAACGTCTTCTACTGTGACTAGTAACTACTGCTAGTATAGTCGTTCGGTTGCAAAATCGCTGATCTCCATTTTATTTGAATTTGAATTTTCGAAATTTTCTTGAAATAAAAAGTCAAGAAAATTCAGTGGGAATAACAGTGGAAAATTTTAGTGAGGACGGGGTCCCCCCTTCCATACTTTCGTAAAAACAAAAAAATTATAACTTCCAGTAAATGTAGTGTTTAATTTATGTTTGCTAACAATTACCATCTTTTTGCAAGGGAACATAACAAAAAAGCTTAACTTTCAATAGGGTCGTCCATAAATCATGTCATAGAAACTTTCCAATTTTAGGACGGCATAACTATATATATCGCTGGCGAAGGCTCAAATCCCCTACCTTCCACTGTCGAATTAAATAAGCGTGTTATCTATCCAAATCATAATTGCATGCTTCTGAAAAGTGCAACTTGCTCTAATTGCAACATATTCTAAAACGCAAAACGTTCTAACTATATGGATTTTAAAACTGCAAACTGTTCTAACTACATCACTTCAAGCGACAACTATTCTAACTATAGGGTATTATGTTGCAAACTAACCAAACTACATGGCTTTGAGTTGCAAACTTATCTAACTACATGATTTTAAAAATTGCAAAATGGTCTTACTACATGGTTCTAACTTGTACAGTTGTACACTAATATGAATAAATAATGTTGAACATTGCAAAATGTTCTTATTACGTGCTTTTAAATAATACACGTACTTAAAGCTTTTGCACTTCTCAAACGTTGTATTTAGAGCACTTTGAAATTTCAATATTTTGTAATTAGAACATTTAAAAAATTTTTAAACATGCAATTAAAACATTTTGCACTTTTTAAAATCATAGAACATTTTGCCACTCCAAACTATGAGGTTAGAACATTTTGAACTTTCTAAAACCATGTAGTTAGAGCAATTTGCGTTTTTAAATCAAGTAGTTAGAAAATTTTGAACTTTCTAAAACCATGCAGTTAGAGAAAATTCTGTTCTTAAATCAAGTAGTTAGAATATTTTGCACTTTATAAAATTAGGTAGTTAGATTAGTTTGCAATTTTAAACATTGTAGTTAAAACGTTTTGTATATTTTATAATAATGTAGTTAGATTACTTGGTAACTTAAAATAATGCAGTTAGATTAGTTTGCAGCTTAAAACTATGTAGTTAGAAAAATTTGAGTTTGAAATCATGTAGTTAGAACAGTTTGGGACTAACATGATGCATATAGTGGATTTTATTTTTTTTAAATCATGTAGTTAGAACCAATTGCAGTTTCCATATAAATATATTATCCTATATATATTATCCATATATTGCCGTCCTAAAATTGGAAAGTTTCTATGACATGATTTATGGACGACCCTATTGAAAGTTAAGCTTTTTTGTTATGTTCCCTTGCAAAAAGATGGTAATTGTTAGCAAACATAAATTAAACACTACATTTACTGGAAGTTATAATTTTTTTGTTTTTACGAAAGTATGGAAGGGGGGACCCCGTCCTCACTAAAATTTTCCACTGTTATTCCCACTGAATTTTCTTGACTTTTTATTTCAAGAAAATTTCGAAAATTCAAATTCAAATAAAATGGAGATAAGCGATTTTGCAACCGAACGACTATACTAGCAGTAGTTACTAGTCACAGTAGAAGACGTTATGATAGAATTCATTTGAATCCATGTGTTCAAGCAAGGTAGGTTCCCATGTGAGTAGAACAGATACATATAGCTGCGCCTGAATTATTAAATTTGTAGAGAATGCGCCGAGTTTCGTGTTAGTTTCATGATATTCAAATGGAGAATGTGCAGAAATTGTCACGGAAGGAAAATTTGGCATCAAATGCGAATTTTTTTATTAGGTCGTTTATTTTATATTAATTGTAGGCTCGTATAATCGATACGCAAAAATAAAATAAAAAAGAATGCGTAGAATACAAAATTCATAGCTGAATTAAACAGGGCCTGATAATGTGGCCAGCGCAGGCAGCCCCCGCTCCCTGAATTTTCGAAAACCACATGTAAATAGAACGATTTTTCACTTTTCAAAAACGCGCAAAATAAAAAAAATGTATATTTTCAAAACATGTAAATAAAACATTTAACACTTTTTAAAAATATTCGTAAATAGAACATTTTGCACTTTTCAGAAACGCGAAAAATAAAAAAATTGTATATTTTAAAAACATGCAAATAAAAAATGTAACACTTTTTTAAAATATTCGTAAATAGAACAATTTTTCACTCTTCAGAAACGCGCAAAATAAAAAAATTGTACATTTTAAAAACATTCAAATACAAAATTTAAAGCTTTTTAACAATATGCGTAAATAGAACATTTTACACTTTTCAGAATGAAGTAAATAAAGCATTTTGCACCTTTCAAAAACATGTAAATAGAACAATTTACACTTTTCAGAATCAAGTAAATAAAAAGCATTTCGCGCCTTTCAAAAACATGTAAATAGAATATTTTGCTTTACTAAAGAAAATCGTCAATAAAATCAAAATGTGGTATTTGTATGGAAGCAAAATTGCTACCTAAAAACAACTCCTTCGTCCGACCCTGGAATTAAGTAACTGACCAGCAGTAATAATAAAACGAAGGATGTAAAACTGTTCGCACATTTCAAAAACAATTTCAATAATTTTTTTTTAAATGTTGTATGGGCCGACGTTGAAGCTGCTGGAATTTTTGTTTTATTTAAAAAATCAATAAATTTTTAATATGTTGAAGAGGTATTTATGTGTAGTGAATTCCTAATTAACAATCAACAAGCCTCATGATTCAGATCATGATCATGCAAATGAGAGCAACGGAAGATGCGGAGATGAGTCTGTGGGACTTACATCATCTCCGTTCCTCCATTTGCATCGCGCTAATGAAGCGAGTCTATATTTATTTATCTTTTTTCACAAACTACATCTGCACATGCACCCACAGAAACTCACTGGGCCAATTAGTGGACATGAGAAGGGTAGCGTCAACTGACCAAGACACAAGTTTCGACACACAACATAAAAAAACATAATTAAAACATCATTGTAATTTAAATATTTTAAACGGCAGATCGTCTCTCGCATGCGAAGCATTTGCACAACAACTTCACCAAAATTCCCATTCAGTATGCACTCCACTTTCTCCACTAGTCACACTCAATATGAGTCTCAAATTATTCTGATTGTGAAGGTGAGGCTGCGTCCATAAATGACGTCCCACACGCGTACTGATTTAAAGCACCCCTCTCTCCTTTAAGTGAGAAACAAAAGGCACAAGGTCCGGATGCATTGCTTCTGTTTTTAATAGAAGCACCCCCTCTCCCTTAGAAAATATGATGGGTGACGTCATTTGTGAAAAAAAAACTATTCCAATTGCTATATTTATGGAAAAACACATGGAGAAAATAAATCAAATATTTGAAGAAGCAACACACAACAGAATTTACTATCAATAAAATAAATAAAAATGATGAATAATTAGATTGTTATTTAGACATTCAGAAATTATTTATAAGGGAACGTGCGTAAATTACGTGGTACAAAAATCGGAAATTTTAAACCCCCCCCCCACTCTTTTTGGTATGTACGCCCATTTAGAAGAATAGGAAACTTGAACCCCTAACCCCCCTCGAAGTACCACGTAATTTATGCACGCTCCCTAATGCGATCATAAAGCGACTATAAGCAGGTATGTACTGACGGTCCAATAGAAATGAATAGGCGCCTATAATGTCTACTGCACTAAACTGGTATGTAATCAAGGAATGGTCCATAAATGACGTGACCAAATTTATAACTTTTTTCCATGTCACCACTTTAACATTGAGTATGAAGAGATATCATTAACATGGCATGTTATCAATGCTTCACTAGACCCACCCTCCCTGCCAATGACATATTGTATGGACGACCCCTAATGATAATTTAAGTAGTATGCCGCATGGAACACTTTTGTTCAGAGTGCCCCAGAAACAGGCCACACAGTTCCAGGAATAGGCTTAAATAAAAAATACTTAGAACGCCAAAAATAAAAGGACACTGGACGGGACCCCTACGATCTGCTTAGACACTCAGTCCAAGAGGCCGCTATTTATAAACAATGGGATACATAACAAAATTAAATAATCCGTCAACCACACGTGGTCGCTTCGGCTCTCCGGTGGCAGTTCCAAGAAATTGGGAAACGTCCTTGTCCTTCATGTGCTCCATACTAGAAAATAGAAAATAGTCCAAAATAAATTTTTGTCTCGTCCATTTGAATATTTTACAACTCTACAAATACACGCTCAACTTTAATTTTTGTCAAAAATGTGACTCGTTGTTTAGCATGTGAGGAATTTATTTACACGTGTTGTGTTTATTACAGTGTGTGTGAGTGCGATAGACATTCCTCAGTGAATTAAAGCAGCATTATTTTTCAAAATAGAAGTAGAAACAAAATGCAGCCAGACACAGTTTAAAATTGGGATTATTTTTAAAACTATTAGAGAATTTGTACACTTACATTATTTAAACGCTATTTCCAACTGTTATAGTAAACTAAATTATTAAGAAGCTGGAACGTGTCATGAGTGTGGCCGTAGCCGTAGCTATAATTAAATAATGTCGAGGAAAACGACAGCGGGTCAAAGTGCGAGCAGAGGTGGAAGTGGCCGAGTTGTGGTCGTGAAGCGAAATCCGATTTTTCCAGTTTCCAACGAAGAACAACTCTACAGGCGCAGTGCTGCCCTCCGACTGGAACATGTAACATTTTATTTATAAATAATATCGTGTGTGAAGAACCAAAATGACCCATATCCAAATTTAAACTGGAATCAAAATGAGCTATATGTCATAAAAACGAAGTGAGAAACATGCGTAGAATGTTAATAACGAGTTTTTGAAAAGCGTAAATTGCTCTATTTTTGGGTTTTTTGACAATGTAAACTGTCCTATTTGCATATTTTTGAAAAGGTGCAAAATTTTCTAAGTCCATGTTTTCCAAAAGGTGCAAAATGTTCTAATTCCATGTTTTTGAAAATGTGCAAAATGTTCTAATTCCATGTTTTCGAAAAGGTGCAAAATGTTCTAATTCCATGTTTTTGAAAAGGTGCAAAATGTTCTAATTCCATGTTTTCGAAAAGGTGCAAAATGTTCTAATTCCATGTTTTCGAAAAGGTGCAAAATGTTCTAATTCCATGTTTTTGAAAAGGTGCAAAATGTTCTAATTCCATGTTTTCGAAAAGGTGCAAAATGTTCTAATTCCATGTTTTTAAAAAGGTGCAAAATGTTTTAATTCCATGTTTTCTAAAAGGTGCAAAATGTTGTATTTACATATTTTTGAAAATAACAAACTTATCTATTGAAATGTAAATGGTCTCAATACATGCTCCAAAAGTTTTGCAGATAGTTGATATTGTTTTTAGGTAAAAATGGATATGGGTCATTTTGGTTTTTCACAGACGATATTTACCTTGCTGCCCCTCATGGCTGGGTGTACTCTTGACTCTTACAAATCGTACCCTAACAAATCGTATCCTAAAAAACTGTACCCTTGTTATTTTTGAACAGTTTACATAAACCCGTTAAAAACTCTGTTCTGAATTGTAATATAATCGTTGGGGTTGTTGCGTTTAACAGGTGCAGGAGATGATCCTGGGACATATGGACACGCGCACATTGAAAGAAGCCCGCCTCGTCTCCCGCCGTTGGCAACTCCTGGCAGCCAATGAGCTTCGGCGCCAACTTCAAATCGACATCTACCTCCCCACAGACTCCAGCGAAGCACTTCACGATCCCCAGAGTCGCTTCAACAAATTAGCATTAATAATGAACGCATCCCCCCGATTCCCGTGCAGCTCCTTTCTTCTCTACACAAACCAATTCACCCTCCCCCACATCCAAAATCTTCTCACCGCCATCGGCCCCCACGTCCAGAGTCTCTACCTCCAAATGGATTTCGTGGACGACCTCGGGATGAACAACCCCTGGGCGTGGCAGTCCTTCACACAGATGCAGCTCATGAGCCATCTCAGGAAACTCTTCACGGAGCAAGCGCCCAATTTAAAACACCTCCGCCTCAGAATCCTCGTCCCGCCTTTTTGGATGGACCAGATCCAAGAGTGGGACTTGGACGCGGACGAGCGCTTCTTTACCGAAACTGAACAGCCACATTCCCCCCTCAAACTTGAGCACCTGGTCATTGAGACTCCGTTCCCAGGTAAAGCCTTCGCAGAGATTATGGACGCAGCGGGAAATTTAAAATCCGTGTCGCTCCTCCCATGGGTCCCGCCCGCCAACTACGAAATCGGCCCCGCGATGGAGTACTTCATCGATGGCGGGGGACAGACGCGAATTAAACTGTTCAAACAATTCATCTTCCGCCCGTCATTCGAAACCATCTCGTTCAGTGAGAGACTCGTCCGAAGACATTCGGAACAGCTCTTTTTTGAATTCCTCAAATTTGGAAGATTGGACCTGAAGCCTTTCACGGAGACGATCCCAAATTACAAGAAGCGAGTCAAGGACGTGATTGGTCTCCTCCTGGGGTTGAGCGCGGGGAGCCTCAAGAAATTAATCATCCCCCATTTTCAGTGCTTCTCCAAAGTGGCGATCCCTCTCCTCCCAAAATTGGAGCATCTCGAGTTTAAAGACTGTTTCCACTGCTACGAAATTGTGCTGGGGAAGAAGACTGAGAAGCGCTCCTGGCTTCGATCATCATCATCAACTAAAAAAGAAGCCCGGAATTTTTTGCCGCTCGTCTTCAAAATAATTTCAAAATGCCCCGCGCTCAAAAGCATCGATGTGACTCGGGAGTGCTACTTCATCTCGAACTTGACGGGGAGCAGACACTCGACGTATCCCCGGGAATTATTTGAAATGACGGAGCCGGTCTCGTCCGTGGAGCGGATTCGAATTCATAAAACTTGTAAAATCTCAGAGTCTACATTCCAAATCATGTCCAACATCTTCCCTAATGCGCACATCTCCGGATTTAATAAATAATAATTAATCTGCTTTTTATATTAACGTGGAATCACATCTTCTTTCGATCTTTTGTATTTTGGCAGATTTTTAATAGTTAATTCAAGTCTTATCTTTTGTTTTGTATTTTTGTCTTTTCCAAAATTAATAAAATTGCGGAATTGTAATTCATCAATAATTCATGGAGCAAATTTTCTACTTTCACACAGTAATATACATTTTAACAAAGTTTGTCAGCGATTTAATAAAAAAATTTGAAAAAATTGTAAAATGTTTGTTGAAATTTAATTCCTTTAATAGTACACAGATTTTAATTCATTTTTTGTAAAAAGAAATGCAAGAAGCCAGACGCCATGATCAAGTTCAATCGGTTATTTCATAGTAGTTAATTGAATATTAATCTCATTTAAACAAATTCCAAATGCACGTAATACATATGATTTTAAAACGCAAACTGTTCTAACTACATATTATGGTTTTAAACAGTTCAAAGTGACCTAATTCTAAATACACGATCTTTAGTTTCAAACTAATCTAACTATACATGGTTTTAAAAAGTTCAAAATGTTCTAACTACACGATCATTACATAGTTGCAAACTCATCTATAACTACTTGATTATGAAAATACAAAATGTTCTAACTACACCGCGTTTTCAGTTGCAAACTAATCCAAATGATTTTAAAAAGGGCATAATGCTCCAATTCATAATATGATTTTGAAAAGTTCAAAATGTTATAATTACGTGCCTATGAATATTACATTTAGTTTTTTGCACTTCTAAAATGTTGTATTCAGAACAAACATTTTGCACTTTGTAATAATGTGCAATTACAACATTTTCAATTTTAAAAAACATATGCAATTATAATATATTGCAATTTTTAAAATCATCTAGTTAGAATAGTTTGAAACTTAAACCCGTGGGGTTAGAACTTTTACAATTTTTAAAACCATGTTATTATAATTTGGTGAGTTAAGGCTAAAACGCTCATTTAAATCAAAAGTGGAAGATAGCGGATTTGCTTTTAGTGTAAAATGGAAGTTAGCGAATTTGATCCTTCGCCCACGATAATATAATTAATCAAAGGGAAATATTTAAATTTAATATAGTTAATTCATTTTAATTGCAAAATTGTGCTCAAGTTTTTTTGGCACAAATACGTTCATGGTTGGAGCGCGAGGTTGGCTGTAAGAAGCTTCTCGTGCAAAAGTTGCACTTGTATTTTCTGCTGTGAATGTTCTCGTGCCAGTTTCTGTTTTTCTTGGATGCGAACCCTTTGCCGCAGTAGGAACACTTAAATGGTTTGTCCACCGTGTGGGTTATTCGGACGTGTTCCCTGCTGTGATTGTGGTCTGAGAAAGATTTCTTGCAAAAGTTGCAGACGTAGGATATCCCCGCATCCGGCGGTGTGACACGCGTCAGCAGATTTTTATCCTGCGGCTTGGCGGCAAATCCAGGCTTCTGTTCGGTCATTGTAACTCGGTGCTGACGACCCTTCTGACCCCCCTGTTTCTGCTGCACTGCAACATTCTCCAATGTGGTGTCACGAAGCCTATGAGCAAAATTGAATTTGTTAGACACTTAAATGCAAATGGTACTCAAGATGAAATGGGAACTATTATCAGCTTAGGGCCGGACGCAGGAATTGCTTTTAGGCAGGAATTTGTTTCCATATTAAATTAAAAACTACCATTTTGATTTTATTGATAGTTTTCTTTAGTAAAGCATAATGTTGTATTCCCATGTTTTAGAACAGTGCAAATTGTTCTTTTTACGCTTGATTCAGAAAAGTGCTCAATTTTCGTTTTACATATGTTTTGAGAAAAGTGGAAAATGCTTTATTTCCATGATTTTGAAATGTGCAAAATGATGTATTTACATGTTTTTGAAAAGTGCAAACAAAATTTTGTACATGTTTTAGAACGTGTCAAAATCTCCTATTTACATATGTTTTTTGAAAAGTTTAAAATTTTCTATTTATTTGATTCTGAAAAAAGCAAAATGTTCTATTAACATGTTTCGAGAAAGGTGGCAAATGTTGTATTTCCAGGTTTTTGAAATGTGCAAAAAAAAGTATTTAGCACTTTTCTGAAAAGTCGAATTATTCTTTTAACATATTTTTGAAAAGTGCAAAATGTTCTTTCTACTTCATTTAGAAATGTGCTCAATGTTCCATTTACATGTTTTGAGAAAAGTGGAAAATGTAGTGTATTCCCATATGTTTTTGAAATGTACAAAAAAAATGTATTTGCATGTTTTTGAAAAGTCTCAATATTCTATTTACTTATTTGTGAAAACCGAAAAATGTTTCAAAATGTTTTTTTTTTAAATTCAAGCAGCGCGGGGGCTGCCTGCGCTCGCCGCATTATCCGGAATTCGGCCCTGACTATTATTAGGGTCCAAATTATCTCTTATTACTATCGACCTTGATTTCTTACAATTACAACTGACCTCATTTTGTGAGTTCGTTGGTCATTCTGCTTCCGGGACTTGACCTTTGCCTGCACTGCATCTTTGACACGGACTGACTTGGAAGACGTCGCATTTCTAGAAGATGAGGCAATTTGAAGCGGCTGAGGACGAGATGCTACAGCATGAAGACGGGAGCCCATCCTTGAATTACTGCCGGGGTGCGTCCCCATGGATGGGGTAGGCAGAGGGGGATCAGCCCACTGAGGTGGGGGTGGGAGGAGTGGGAAATTCTCAGGCGGTGGTGACCCGGAGGACGCTCCTGGAACTGGAGGGAGCGGAGGTGGGAGGGCGAGGAGTGATTTGACCTGGAATGGTAGCTCCTCCTCCTTCTTAACCGAAGTTTCTGATTTAATAGGAATGTAGTCCGACTCCAGCTTCACTTTCATCAGTGCAGCATTTACTGGGATGGAGAATCCGGGAATTATCCGAATATTCTTTTTGTTTATTTTGCACGGAAATGAGGCTTCTAATAATTCTGATTTTCGGATTTTCTTTGGCTCAGTGCGAGAGACATCCGTCAAGTTCATTAACTAAAATTTTAAAATGCAATTTAATTAATTACCACGTAACAGTAATTATTACGATTTTCGTGAGTGAATCATAATACAAAATAATGCCAGCTGATCATTTACAAAATCAAAGACTGTAGCAAGACGTATGAGCAGGAGCAGGGCGGGATAATGCGACGAGCGCAGGCAGCCCCCCCCCCCCCCCCCGTTCCTTGAATTTTCAAAAAACATGTAAATAGAAAATTTTGAAGTTTTCAAAACTATGTAAAAAAAATATTTTGACTTTTCTAAAACATGAAAATAATGTTTTTTTGTAAATTTCACAAACATATGCAAACAAATTTTTTTTGTGTATTTCAAAAAAAATGGAAATAAAAAATTTTCCACTTTTCTAAAACATGTACATACAACTTTTTAAACTTTTCTCAAAACATTTAAATAGAACATTTTTGACTTTTCTGAATCAAGTAAAAAGTACATTTTGCACTTTTCTCAAAACATGTAAATGGGACATTTTGAAGTTTTCAAAACTATGTAAAAAAAATATTTAGACTTTTCAAAAACATGAAAATAATTATTTTTTGAAATTTCAAAAACATGCAAATTAAAGTTTTTTGTACATTTTAAAAACATGGAATTACAACATTATGCACTTTTCCGAGTCAAGTAAAAAGAACATTTTGAACTTTTCTGAATCAAATAAAAAAAAACATTTTGAACTTTTCAGAATCAAGTAAAAAGAATAATTTGCAATTTTCTTTAAAACATTTAAAAATAGAACATTTTGCACTTTTTTGAATCAAGTAAAAATAAAATTTTGCAATTTTCTAAAACATGTAATTAAAACATTTTGCTTTACCAACGAAACCCATCAATAGAATCAAAATGGTAGTTTTTGTATGAAAACAAATTCCTACCTAAAAACAATTCCTTTATCCGGCCCTGCATATGAGTGACGATGCAGTAAATGGTATTTGCAATCCCGTATTAAGAAAATCATAAGAAACCCCACAATTAACTACACAGTGCATGCATACCTGATTTCCTGTTGATCCACACGAAAGCTTCTTATCCGAATGATTCCTCTCCCGTTTCTTTCTGCTGTCTAAATAATGCGGAATCTGATGGCTACTGCTCCTACTGCTATGACCACGTTTCTTCGAACCCAACTCTTCTGAACTTCGGACACTTGTGCTCGTTTCGCCGTCATCATCCGAATCGGAAATCTGGACTGTTTCGATCAATTTTCGAATCACAGATTCTCTGCTACTGGAACTTATTCCCCCGGGGCTCATATTCATTGTGCGGATCTTCGTGGGATATCCACCTGAAATCGGATTTGGACCACGAATGTGATCTTGAGTCTGAGATGCGGACGAATGGTGTGAGGATTGAGCATCTTGGTCCCCGGCAACCGAAATAGTGGTTAAGTCAATGAGTTTCCTTTTGAGAGGTGTTTCTGAATGTGGCCGCCGTGACCCCTTCCAACCAGTGGCATCAGTAGCCATATTTTTTCCTGTCACGGATCCTGCAGACCAACAAAAATCCATTCCTGGCATATTATTAATTAGTTTCAATGTCAATAGTAAACTCAAACTACGTAACACATTTCCCCTGCATAGAATTCTACTGGAATTGCAACTATTACTAATTTACAATTAATGAATTAGCTTTATTACATTTTTACGCGACTAGTAAAAAAGTTGACCAAACTTACCCGAACCACGATCAAAATCTGTGAATTCAACCAATGACTATTGTCGACTGTGATGAATAATTAATTTCTAACTCACGCTCAAAAAACAGCCTTTTGTCAAATTTTACAAATTTTTATGATTACTAAACTCACTCGGTCAGTCAGAATTTCAGAATGTGGTCCACAGCAGAGTGCAAAAGACTAAATGACTGGCGATGATAAAAAAAACAAACCGACGCTTCGAAAACTCAGGAAAAATGGGAGGGGCTGAAAATAGGCACAAAAAGCTACAATTTGAGGGTAAGGGAGTTTCCAAGGATTACGTTATGAAAAAATATTTTTTTGATAAGTATATACGCACATGTAAAAAGAAAGAGTAGCTAAATTTTGACCCCACTTAAAATGCACAATGTAATTGTTGCAAGCCCCCCTCCCCCCCCCCCGTGTTTCTAATTTCTTCAGGACGCGCTTCGCCCTTAAGCCAATTTTTTTCTGAACGTTAAGAAAAGGTGAACTGCTGCGGTGCGGTGGTGGGAAAGGAAATCAACTATGTAAATGCGCTAAAATTCTTGTGTTTTAAATAAATATAAATGTCAAATCAAATTGTTGTAACTACAAAGCCAAGACTTTTGCGGGTCTAATAAACCTGTGGATTCCAGTTTCTTCGACTTAATTCAAGATTCAATCTTCTCTCATCTGATTTATGAGCTTGTTTAGTTTTCCTTTCAACCCTACTTCCAATAAACCACTGGCGGACTATTTAAAAATAAATAATTTTGACCCGCGCTCGATTAGAGACCCGCGCTCAAATGAGGACGGGAGTCTTTGAAAAGTGAATGCTTAGTCGCTATTTATTTACGCATCTTCGAGTGTTCCATTTACACACGCATTTGAAAATAACCAAAATGTGCCATTTGCCTATTTTTTTTTATTTTTTGAAAAGTGCAAAATGTTCTACAATTCTACTGAAATCGTAAATACTACTAAATACTTCAAATTTATGACAAGTGATATGAAAGTCAATTTCTGCGAAAAGCAACTACACAAACTTACCACAGCCGCGATCAAATCTACAGATGCAATTACTGTCAACTGTAATTTTATTATTGAAAGTAAAATTTCGAACTGACACCTACACAAAGAAGCTACGTTCTATGAATTCGCATAAATAAAACTACGACCACAGGTCACTCCGCACTGACAGAACACAAAAAAGATTGACGATAATAAAATTCACAAACTGAGGACTTTGAATCATAAGGGAAACTGCGGAAAATAGAATCAAATACCAAAATCTGAAAGCATATGCTGTAAGGCGCAAGGTATGAGATGGGAGCGTTCGTAAATGATATCATTCCGTTTCCTCAATTTTTTGACCCACCCACCTCTCGTTCCCAATGTAAAACATATTATTATAATTACATAGCATAAATCGTCACTCTTCAGACCTACCTACCTACCCAAGTGATGACACCATTTGTGAACGCTCCCTAAATATTTCTAGTTTCTACTTCGCACTACTTTTCCTGCTTAAAACGAACTGTTTTCGTACCATGCATGAGGCGGGAGACGGGGACGACTGCCGTAAAGCCTTCACACGGGTCTTATTATATGCACGAGCACGTGTACTTTATGAAGCGGCTGAAAAGTATCGTGAGTGAAGAACCAAAATGACCCATATCCAATTTAAGCTACAATCAAAATGAGCTATATCGTAATAACACCATGAGAAACATGCGTAAAATGGTAATTAGGAGTGTTTGATAAACGTAAAATGTTGTATTTACATGTTTTTGAAAAGAGTAAATTGCTTTATTTGCATGTTTTTGAAAAGTTGCAAAATGTTCTAATTCCATGTTTTTGAAAAGATGCAAAAATTTATAATTAAAAGGATATTGAAAAATTGCAAAATGTTATATTTGAATATTTTTGAAAAGTTCAAAATGTTCTAATTCCATGTTTTTGAAAAGATGCAAAAATTTATAATTAAAAGGATATTGAAAAATTGCAAAATGTTATATTTGAATATTTTTGAAAAGTTCAAAATGTTCTAATTCCATGTTATTAAAAAGTAAAATTTTGTATAGTTACATATTTTTGGAAAGTGCAAAATGTTCTATTTACATATGTTTTTGAAAAGTGCAAACTGCTCTATTAAAATGATTCCAAGACATATTTGAATATTTTTGTAGATAGTGGATATTGGTTTTAGCTAAGAATGGATATGGGTCATTTTGGTTCTTCACCGACACCGACGGTCGGTATGACAATAATTGATGAGGATAGCGACAATCAAGTTAAGTTTGCAAGATGCTATTTTAATGAGTTTCTCCGCTATACCCTATATGCTGAGGAGTCAACCATTACAAGTAATTTGAGGTCAAGGTCATCATCGGGGTCAATGTCGAAGAATAAATAATGCCTTATCAAGTATAACGATTTTAAGTGGGTGTATTTATTTTTCAATGCATACTCGACTTTTTACAAGATGTTATAGTTATAAATGGTTGAATTTAACATAACTTTAAAGATATGTTGCTTAGTTAGATTCCTTTTAGATTTGTACACAAAATTACGCTAAATAGTGTGGATGAAACAACTACTGCATTTTATTCCTTCATTACTTTGTACTACACAATTTAGCTAATCCAAAAATGAAAAAGTCATCCCAAAGAAAAAGTGCTGTTAATTAGTTGCGTAACGTAAGCGTAGTACAACAAGAGCAATTTTTAAACTTTCCGCTGCTCTTCACCGGTTCATCCAAATTACATATATTAAAAATGTAAAAACTATAATTTCTTATCTACATAATTTGGATGACTGAAACGGATAAGACTTTCGCCTACAGTCTAAATATAACAGCTGACAGTTCTGGAACTAAAGAATTGGTACTTTTCCTCAATAAGTAGTCAGTAAGTTCAAAGTTGATGAGCAACTTATTCCTCCACGGATCCTTTCGTAAGTGACGGTTATTTATATAAAGCTTATTGCACTAACTATGTATTTTGTATTTAATGAAATGTACTAATTTCGACATCGGCAACTGGCGCATCGTCAACTTGGATTTACATACAACAAAATTACTCTTTATAATCTACGTCACCGCACCTAAAGATATAATGTCCAGTCACCAGTCCAGTTGACATTCGTACCTATGAAGTGCGTCGTCAGTGTCTTTCCTTTCCTGATCCAGCTCCAGTCATCAATCTAATTTTAGTCTTCGGTCACCTCACTACCCATCACTATTATTCCTGCATCATTCGCTTTACACTTTTGTTATTACTTTACTTCAACTTCAACCTTCCAGCTCCAGCCCAGCATCCAGAATTCAAAGCACAGTGGAAAAATTGACTCCACCTAATTATTTAATCAAACTTGATATTTTTGAATCTGCTCAGTTTTCAGTTCAGAATTCAGTTTCATATATAATTTGGAAATATTTGGTTAATTTCAAGTTGTCTAAGTAAAGAAATTGTAAAAATGGAACGGAATGCAATTATTAGAGGACAACGTGAAAAAGTATTATGCTGTGAAGCCCGGACCTGGGCTCTTGTCATCGGGTGGTTGCAGGCGGTAAGTTAATTGCATAGTTAATTACTCACATTTATACTCAAAACTGATTATTACCTGCATTATTTAGGCGTTGTAAAATCCAGAGTAATGAACTTTAGGAATTATACAGCGTTAAGATGTAAAGAATTGCTGGATACGATGTGGCATTGTCTAATCGATATTGATTTTGATGACGGTTATTTTATCTTTTTCGTTCAGGTTGGAAGTGTCATTGCTTTGCTATCGGAAATGACAGGCTTCTTTACTCTGGATGATGAAGACAAAGAAGCCTTCGGAATTGGACTCACTCGGCACTTGAGTATTCTCCTTCTCATTCCTGAATTCGGGATTTGGCTCGTTGAATTCTTTCTTGGCGTTGTCCTCATTTGGGGTGTGGAACAGGTGAATTAAGCACAATTTAATACTTTATAGCTATTACCAAGAACAATACTTTGAAATAATAGTTTGAAGACCTCCTGGATCACATCGATGTTTTAAATTAATGAATGCTGCTGGTGCTGATTTAGTGACTTTCTTTAACGTGTTTCATTTTCTATTTTGAATATTTAGGGAGATCCCAAGAAAGTGTTAGTCTGGTGTGCGTTCAAAGTGTTTTCCGCGACACTCACTGCTGCTACTGCTCTGTGGAGGCGGTGTTTTGGGGAGTTTGGAAGATTTGCTGTTGGCTTGATTCGTTTCGGTATTTCCTACTTTTGCATCTGGGTCGTCAATATTCACCGACGGGAGTTGATTGTGGGTAAATTCGGCAAAATCTGATTTTCTTCAAGCTCGGGAACCATTTCAATTCATTGTATTCGTTAACTTCAAACTTATTGGGATTTTTTCATTTAGTTATTGTAATTAGTCAGGTTGAAAATTAACCTTGGTATTTAACCATCTTTTTTGAGAGGGTGCTTTTGCTGTCTAAAGAATATAAAAATGTAAACTCGTAATTAATCGTAATCCTAAAATCACTTTTGTCTTTTGATGGATCCTTTATTGTTGTATTTATACGAAGTACTTATAAGATCTGTTCAGTAATTATTTTGTCAGTCACGACATAATGTCTTAATTGTATTATTGTATGTAATAAAATCATTTAAAACGAAAATCTTGGAAGTTTCTGTTTTTGCATTTCATTTATGTAGTGATTTAGTAACTTAGCCGCTGTTCACTGTCCATTAATGTTCAGGGTCAGGAGAAAAGTTGCAATTATCCATCTTCCAAGATTCTATCGTCAGATCTTCTTGAAGGATCCGGACATGCACGTTCATCTTAATGCTTGGTGATAAAACTAAATGTGGCTTGATAGGTTTTGCAATGAATCTCCTAATATCGAATTTATTTCGTCCACATATCAATTTTATTATCGTTTTCGTTTTCCGAATCTGCATCGCGAGTAATCTTTTCAACGTCATTATCTTCACTGCTCAGGTAGAAACAGTTAGAAAAATATATAAATAAAACTGATGAATAATTAGATCCATATTAAAGACATGTAGACATTATTTCTAATGTGATCATAAAGCGACTACAAGTAGGTATGTGCTATGTTCGCTTGTGGCCACAAACTAATAGAAATGAATAGGTGCCTAAGTATATCTACTGCACTGAACAAGTATGTAAGTAAGGCATGGTCCGTAAATGAAGTCACCAAAATTATCACTCTTTTTATATCTACCCATCCCCATGTCATTACTTTAACATTACGTAATTGGCTATTTCTAGCATGGTGTGTCATCCATACCCTACAACACCCACCCACCCCGTCCATGACATATTTTATGGACGACCCCGAATCATATTTTAATTAATTCGTCTTGTGTTTAGTACCTACTTACTTAAGTAGGTAAGTAGGTCCCGTGGAACACTTTCTTTCACAGTGCCCCACAAATCCACACAGTTCTGGGAAATAAGCTTAAAAAATATTTATGTAAAAAAATAACTATGTATTTTGCATTTAATGAAATGCACTAATTTCGACATCGGCAACTGGTGCATCGTCAACTTCGATAATTTACATAAAACAAAATTACTCATTATAATCTACGTCACCGCACCTAAACATATAATAATGTCCAGTTGACATTCCTTCCTACCTATAAAGTGCGTCGTCAGTGTCTTTCCTTTCCTGATCCAGCTCCAGTCATCAATCTAATTTTAGTCTTCGTTCACCTCACTACCCTATCACTATTATTCCTGCATCATTCGCTTTACACTTTTGTTATTACTTTACTTCAACTTCAACCTTCCAGCTCCAGCCCAGCATCCAGAATTCAAAGCACATAGTGGAAAAATTGACTTCACATAAATTAACTAATAAAACGCCTTATTTTTGAATCTGCTTATACAATTTACTTTAATATAATTTCGAAAGTTTTTCATTGATTTCGAGTTGTCTAATTAAAGAAATCACAAAAATGGAACGCAATGCAATTATTAGAGGACAACGTGAAACAGTGTTATGCTGTGAAGCCAGGACCTGGGCTCTCGTTATCGGGTGGTTGCAGGCGGTAAGTTTGTTGCATAGTTAATTACCAACATCTATAATGATTATTAACTGCATTATATATGCGTTATAAAATCAACAGTGATGCACTTTGACTCACCAGTCACTAGTCAGTTAGTTAGGAACTATACTGTGTTAAGATGTACAATGTACAGCAATGTTGACTACGTTGTGGCGATGTGGCATTTTCTAATCGATATAATATATTGATATTCTCAAGTTTATGATGACGGTTATCTTTTTCCTTCAGGTTGGGAGTGTCATTGTTTTAGTATCGGAAACGTCAGGCTTCTTTGCTCTAAATGCTGATGACAGAGAAGCCTTCGGAATTGGACTCACTCGGCACTTGAGTATTTTCCTTCTCATTCTTGAATTCGGGATTTGGCTCGTTGAATTCTTGCTTGGGGTTGTTCTCATTTGGGGTGTGAAACAGGTGAATTAAGCACAATTTAATACTTCGCTATTAACAAGAACAATACTTTGAACAAAAAGTTTGAAGATCTGCTGGATTACATCGATGTTCCAAATTATTGAATTCTGCTGATGCTGATTCAGTGACTTTCTTTAACGTATTTTATTTTCTATTTTGAATATTTAGCAAGACCACAAGAAAGTGTTGGTATGGTGTGCGTTCAAAGTAATTTTTGCTTCACTGACTGCTGCTACTGCTCTGTGGAGGCTGTGTCTTGGGGAGTTTGGAAGATTTGCTTTCGACTTGATTCGTGTTGGTATTTCCTGCTTCTTCATCTGGGTCGTCAATATTCATCGACGGGAGCTGATTGTTGGCGAATACAGCAAAATATGATTTTTCTTCAAGTAGGAAAACTACTTCATTTCATTGTATTTGTTAACTTAAATTGGGATAGTTAAATTTATTTAATTGTAATTAGTCAGGTTAAAAACGCAGCTTTGTTATTTATCTGCCTGTTTTGAGAGGGTTCTTTTGCTGTAAGGATGTAAAAATGTCAACTCGTAATCGTAATACTAAAAGCAGTTTTGTCTTTTGATGGATCCTTTATTGTTATATTTATAAATACGAAGTAAGATCTTTTTAGGAATTATTTTGTCTGACACGTCATAATCATAATCATAATGTCTTGTCTTAAAGTGCATAATTAAATCATTTGAATTTACAAAAATCTTCATAGTTTGTGTTTTTGCATTTCATTTATATAGTGAACTAACTTACTTGTTAGTCACTGACCACAGTTCATTAATATTCAGTTTAGCAGAATAGTTTCAATTTTCAATCTTCCAAGATTCTAGCAGATCTTGAACGATCCGACGGCCGCCGATCATTTGATTCAGCTCTGATCAACACCTCGCTTTCCCCGAACTCTTCAAACCAGTGAATCAGCCTTTGGTTCCTGTAGGGCCGAAGAAACTCCTCAAAATCGTGACTTCCTTCAGCAGGCGGTCTAAATACACCCTGAAGTCAATAACAAGAAAATTTTTAAAATCGCGAATTATCAAGAAATAAAAATTGACAAAAATTCGTGCTGAAAAATGATTAGGTACGTACATCGTGTCGGTACTGAGCTATAGAAACTGAGCCCTCATAACGGGAGTTCAAAGTGATAAACTTATTGGCCTGTTCCAGTATTGCATCTCCCAAGATGATCAAAAAGTCTCCTTCTTCTAAACACGACGCTAGCAATTCTGCCAGGGACCCTTCAGCGATGATTTTTCGTCCCATGGCAGCATCACTTAGTTGGTTATTATCCGCAGTAGTGATATCATGGCACTCACTAACAAATCTTTTGGAGCCGTTGCCCCAAATAAAAATCCCACCAACTTTAGTAACTTGAATCTTTATAGGGACAAAATCAAATCGATAGGAATTAAAAGATGAATTCAAATTAAGTTATGTTTAATATACGGAATCGAAAACAATAAACTACTAACCGCTTGGAAAAATATCCATGGATGAAAATCAGTGTCTTCAGTAACTTTTTCGTGGAAAAGTTGGCCCAGCAAGTGTCGAGACAAGACCTCCCCTTTTTTCATATGCTCGTCAAAAGCTGAATAAATTTCTTGACTAAACACCCTGCAAAATGCCCACTGTTCATGAACGTTATTCATCTTGTTTGGTGATAAAACTAAATGTGGCTTGACAGGTGTCGGAATGGATCTCCTAATCGAATTTTCTTCCACATCAATTCTATTATCTTTTTCGTTTTCAGAATCTGCATCATCGAGAGTAATCGTTTCAACGTCACTATCTTCACTGTGCTCAGTTAAAAACAGGTAGAAAAATATTTCTTATATCATATATAGAATTAGATTAGATTGAGAACACAAGTACCACGTTGAATCAAAGTGTCATAATTATCTATGTGAGCTTAAATACTATGAGTTCCAAATGTAATTAATGACAAACCTGCGAAGGCGAAGGGAGGGTCTGTTTTTGTTTCCTTTATTTCTTTGTGAGGGACTTCGTTGAGGATGATGGTCATTATCACTGTCACCCATTGCGGTTGCGAACGAGCTTGATTTCAACTTTCCTTTCGATTGATTAACTCTTGACAACGAATAATCGCTAAAAAATAAATACTATCAAAGCAAAGAATTAAAACAATTAAAAAGTTTCAACCTAGATTTCTGCTAACGATAAGAAACCTACAATTCAATTCTACGATTTTCGTTGTCGTTGTCATCGTTCGGTCGACGTTCGAAGGCCGCCCCTTAAAACTGTGAAGCAAATTTTAATGCTGGCGCCTGTAACAATGGGGACCACTTGACTGGGGCAACAGGATAGCTTTCTTGAGCCTACATATAAGGAATCGTCCATAAATAATGTCATGGACGGCATGAATTTTTTATGATAAAGCTCAAGAAGTCAAGAACAAGAACCCTATAGCAATCCGTCTTTGCCAGGTGCAGTACATAAGGCATAAGGTATTGACTTTCGTGAAGAGAATAAAATAAAAAATTAGAGTAACCGGGGTAATTAATGAAACTGATAAAACTTAACTTTTCACTTCTTGAAACTTTTTAGATGCAATTCTCTGTAAGCCTGTTTTTAGTATATTGTATATGACCCTTTGTTACGGAACATATATTATGCTAATTAGTTATATATGAATGTGAAGGCAGTAGGCATTATATTATCACCCTCGATGAGCATTACCATCTTAAAAAACAAAAAGTCAAAAATTCAAAGCGTCAAAATAGTTTAATCCTTAATTTAACGTTTTACATACTTTTTCATACAGTTCAACGAACAATGGCATATACTATACTTTACTTACAAAGAATGGCATTTTTCGGTTTTTCCGGACTATTGGTAAAATATTACAAAATGTAAAATTCGAAAACAAATGTATGGAAAACCTGTAAATGTACGAACTCACTAAATACAACTTTTTTCATATTTTTTAAATTAGTACTTAACGTATCCTGTAAATTGACAGCAGGAGAACGAACAATCATTAATAACAACATGAAAAAGGCAGATTATTTTGAGAAGGTTAAAAAAACCTTGTGGCTTGTGCTGAGTATCACGTTTTGTTCCTATGGCTTCTGGCATTGATCGAATAAACACACTGGAGATGAGTAACAAACTACGTAACATACATACGGACTGACTAGTTAATTAAAATTACAACGGAAGATACACGAAAATGAAATTACATATTTTTTATTTTAATTCCTAAGTAGTTGTGCCAAATAGTGTGTAATTATGTGTAAGTACAGTAGAACGTACAGATTGTACGTTTTTTTTGAAGTATTTATTTGGTTCTGTCTCCGTCTCCGTTTTCTGACGCGACGCAATCTGCTCTTTTATCTGGTCCAGGTCCTTTAAGCGATGAAAATAAAATCTGAGCCATCAATTAATTACAAAGTGTGGGGTGAAATAGATTTCCATAATTTGAGACGGGAAGTCCAGGGCTCTTCCACAATTTCCGCCTCCATGTCCAGCCGGAGATATCTGAGCGGTTTCGTCCTTTCCACCCGTGGCCAGGCCTTCCCTAAGAAAGGCAACGGCTTCCTACGGCCCAAAGTAAAGTAAGTCACAAGAATATTAAACACCCCCTCATAAATTCTTTAAACAAGTTTTTAGTTTTTTTGTGGATAAAACTTCGTACCCAGTAGCAGCAAAATAGGCCCATTGATGGACAAGTGCCTTGGACACGAAAAAGTCGTCGTCATACGGTTATACGGTTTCACATTGGTCACAAAATCAATTCGGAAAAATATCCCAATGTCATCCACATGACACGTCCCTGATTCCGAAACAAACACCCAAATTCAAAATCCATGTCAACCAATACATTTTCAATGTTGAGAAATTAATTAATCAAACACAGTGACAGTATTGAAAAATCAATTAAAATTTAAAAATGAGGAGGGGATAAAAGATTTTTTGAACTACTAAATGATGCTCAAACTTGATGCAGAGGAACTCGGCGGCAATCCACCTCCACAAAAGTAGAAGACCCGCATCGACGAATTGCTTGAGCGGCGGGGTCACGGGTCATGGTCCAATGGCCCAGGAAGCGAGTCGATAATTGATGGTGTGACGAGGACGAGGTCTTCGTCCATTTAAGGACGATGCACAATCAAGGGATGTAGCAAAAAGGTAAAGTTTGTAAATTAATATTGAATATTTAAACAGTATTGATTGCCTTCCCGTTTCCTGGTCGTGAAGCCGAAGGGCGCAGCTGAAGAGTTTAACTGGAATTGATGGATTTATTTAGAATCTGTGTGTCGTGGGCTGAAGACGAAGACGACGAGGAGTGGTGGTGGTTGGTGGTGTGTTGGTGGTAAGTAGGTGACAAATCTCTTTCTTTTTCATGTCCAAAACTTCCTGCCTGACTCACAGCTCACACTGACTGTAATGCAAATTACAAAAACCAAAAAAGTAGAACTTTAGTTCAAAAATTCAGAAAAAATCTCAAAAGATATATTAAATGAATATATTTTGTTTTCATAATTTCATTTTACAATCTACTCCCATTCACTTCATTCATTCTTTTTTTTATACAGATTTAATTACGTACTGCTATAAATAGTCCTCGCACACTCCAAACTACACAAATAAAACACATACTTTTTCAACTTAGGAATTTTATTGTTGACAATAAAATTGTATCTAGTAATAATAAATAGCCCATGAATATGGAAGGTATGGCCTAATTAATTTTTAGATAATACATTTAATCACTATATATAGCATAATATAGGATATAAAGTTTAGCACACTAACACCTGACCTCACTCAGTTTCAGCTATAGATCCGACTTTAATTAAATTAATTTGCTATGTGAAGCAATAGCAGTCAACAGTATAAAACAGGATACTCCTTAAACAAGTTAATAACATGTGTTTAAAAGGGTATTAAAATCAAACGTGGGTGTAACAAGCACAATCAACAGACAGTCACAGTCACAGTAATCAATAACGATAATGATAATGTCCAATTTATAACCACAAACTTGAAACTGTAAAAACTAAAAATCATATTTAGTTAGTTCTCTTTTAGTTAATTCTTAATAGCAGCAAAAAATTCGAGCGGCTACTTTTTTCGATTTTCTATTTCTATCAATAACAAAAAGTCACAAGGAAGATCAATTAAAATTTAATATGTTAGAATTGAGTTGAAGCCTCGAATATTGTACACAAGTTGAGAGTAAGTCATAAGTCAGTCAGTAAGTGGTAAAACACTAAAACAGTCAAGTCAAAAGTTGAAAGTAGCTGGCAGTTAATCAATATTAATGAATGTCAATAAATTTTGAATTTTGGGCCATGGCCAATGATCAATAATGGTCGGTAATGTAGAATGTAAAAATGAACAAAAATGAAAATTAAGTTAAATTAAATTACCGAAAAATCCTAGAGCCAGCGCTGCACGTGTAACAATGACAAAGTGTTAAATGCAGAGGATCGACTGCTTTACGATTAGTTGATATAGTTTTAGTTGTGAGTAGTAATTTTGGTTGTCAGTTGTTGTTTCTAGACTTAACTGACAACTGATGCAAAAGCTGCACGACCTTATATTTCATATTTTACTAGCAATGTTGAATGTTGAATGCCTCATGTACGTGTACTTTGTACTGTTCACTGTTTTAAATATGTTTACTGAATGACTAAACTAAATTCTCACTGACAACGTAAACTGATGAGACTCACTAGTCAGCAATGCAGTAATAAAAGTTACTATTTTATAAGTGTGGTCAGAGTTAAACATGATTACCTTTAATTGCAATATGAGGAACAAAAATGTTGAATGTAGAATGTTGAAATTAATTTGGACAGAAAAAAAGAAGTCGACGGGGAAGATGAAGCCTGAACTTGTAAATAAATTACTTAATAGTTGATAGTTAAGTCGTCATAAATTTGGAGTTAGTCAATGGATTACGATGATTAGTATTAGAGTACTTTACAACTTTGACTAGTTTTTAATAGTTGAAATCGTGGAACATAAAGATGTAGCAAAATTTATTGAGACCGAATTCCGAATTTATTTTTTGATTTTTGTAGAACTAATTTGAATTTAGATTTGAATTATTTGCCAACTTGTTCGTCATATTGGAGGTATTTTCCATCCTCAATGAGGATTCCTCATTCCTCCCAAACCAAAACCAAACCACCAGCAGCAGAACCAGACAAGAAAGCACATACAGGAAAATTCGGAAAATAGGAAAACCGTCTTTGGCGTCAGGCTCTATTTTTTTTCTAGTTCGTTAAAACTGCTTTAAGTATTATATAGTTTGCGTCTACCTGTATGCGAAAATATTGCCAAACAACTGCCCTATTTAAATGCCTCTGTCTCTTTTTCTAGTTTTGCACTTTAGTAACATAACAAATTATAATTAACTGACTTGTGAAACAGTACATATACTGTAAAAGCACGTATTTAAGTAGGTACTTTGCATTATTTTATAACTGACAAATTGACAACTGACACTCGTTTTAACATGTTTTTAACGCACTTTGTTTATTTTCTGCATTGCTAATTTTCTTTCTTGTATCACATTGTTCTCTCGTTTTCCGCGCGTCTTACTATTGAGCAGATTCGCAGCTGTAAAATTTAATACTTAAATGTTAAAAGTAATGACACCATAACACAGTTTACAATTAGTGAATATACAACATGATAAAAATAAATCCCAAAGTGTGCAATTTGATTTTATAGCCAAGCTACCCAAGTACTACCTACTAAAGTAGGTTCTCCTCTATAGGTACTTACGTAATTAATAATCATATAGTGTATAATGCGTCACATGAACTACTATTAATTTTACCAGTATTTCAACCTCTCACGCATTCTCAAAAAAAAACATGTGGAAACATGTATAAAAATAGCTTCTAATTTTTGCAAAGGGTGATTACAATATAATATCCTAATGAATTATGCATAATAATAGTTTCGCAAAAGGACACAAAATGTTTTAATTTTTTATGCAGACGTTACACGTTCCATTGGATTTCCAGGTTGAGCTTTGAGTTGTTCAAGAAGTTGGAAGAAATGTCGCTCACTTTCGTTTCCATTTAAAACCCTAGAATCAAAATTATCGCAAATCCAACGTGAAGTCATGGGTGGGAAACCCCCAATTAATTGGCTTCGTATGTAGGAAGATGTGTATCTTTTCGTTGGGAATTTTGTGGCAGAGATTACGTATCAATTTCCTTTTCTTTGTTTTGTTTTGTTTCGTCCTTTTCACCTCCTTCTCTGAGCGTTTTCTAATCATCCGAGAAAAATGCTGTAGAAAATTTAAGGGATCGTCCATAAATGACGGCATCAACAAATCATGATTTTGAAGACTTCCTGCCATTGTAGCTTAACTATTATTTTAGTGGATATTCCTGCAGCATGGAATGTCATCAATGGCCAAGAGTAGACCCATTCACCCTACCGGTGGCGTCATTTGTGGACGATCCCTTCACAAAAGTTGTTGCTTGTTATGAGAAGGTACTGGAAATTAATAAAGTGTGCAGTTTTTAGTTGCATCTGCTCCCGCTAGACTGCTCTAAAAACATGGCACATTCTGTACGTAGTAATTAATCAAGTGGAATAAAAGTAAAGGCTCTGCTGGAACATTAAATTATTTACATACACAGTGACATACGTGGATATCAAAAATACGTGAAATGGAATGGAGCGTTTTGCACTTTTAAAAAACGTGTGATTAGAACATTTTTCAATTTTCGAACACATGAAAAAATAGAAAAATGTTTACACTTTCCAAAAACATGTAGATAAAATATTTTGCACTTTTCAAAAAACATTTGTAAAATGAATTTTCTGTACTTTTCAGAAACATGCAAATAGAACATTTTGCACTTTTAAAAAGCACGCAAATAGAACATTTTGCACTTTTCAAAAAGAATGCAAATAGAACATTTTGCACTTTTAAAAAGCACGCAAATAGATCATTTTGCACTTTTAAAAAGCACGCAAATAGATCATTTTGCACTTTTAAAAAGCACGCAAATAGATCATTTTGCACTTTTAAAAGGCACGCAAATAGAACAATTTGCAGTGTTAAAGAAGATGTAATTATAACATTTTGAACTTTTCAAAAACTCCTGACTAACATTTTAACTGCCCACTCATGTAACATTTGTTGACAGAGCGCATTTTCCTTGTAACTGAAATTGGACATAAGTGATTTTGATTCTTCATTCAGGACGCAGTAATTATATTTTTATAAATAGCTTGATATGGAAATGTGAGACTGATAAAAATAAAAGTAAATGTGGAGTAAGCAATCAAGTGAGAATGTGAAGTGTTGACTGGAGACACGATGTGAGTGTGGAGGTGTCAAAGGTGAAGAGTAATTACGCTCCGCGGCCGCGTCTCAAATTTCCTCAATAATTATTATCACTCTTCCCTTTCACACGCTCAATTTATCACGCAAAGAATTGTGTGTGTCACTCCATCGTCCTCATCCGTCATCTCGTCTCCATTCAACTCTCCACCGAGATCACATTTCACACAGTCAACAGTTCAACAGCCAAACGCTCGTAGTACGAATTATTCACTCGCTCACGTCTCCCTTTCATCTCTATTTATTTATGAACGAATTCAGACACAACAGCGTTTCTACAGTGAGGGATCGTCCACAAATTACGTCATCAAAAAATCTTCATTTCTACGACCCTTTGATACCCCTGGGATCTTCCTAATCAATGCTTAAATGACTATCTTTAGCACGGGATGTTTCAAGAATTTAGGATGACATCATTTGTGGACGATCCCTCAACACTCCTTCCCATTTAAATTCGACAATCCCTCAAGAAAAACGCTTCCTTATCCCCCTTTGTATTTGTATTTTTTGCTCCACATTTGTAATATTTTGCTGTCTGACGCCTAAATTTTCATATTTTTGATATTTTTTATGACTTAACACAGTGCAATCTGCATCGTCGTCGTTGTTGGCTGCTGGCTGAAAAATATTTTGTTGCCGGAAATGCGCTGAGCGGATTTCTTTTTATTTCTCGCCTTTATTTCCCTATTAAAGTCCACGGATGAAAACTAATTTTTTTGAAAGCATCTCCACCGTTTTATGATTTTTATGGGCCATATGTAACTCACGTGTTGCTCATGGGAATGGATTTTGATATAAAACAGATGTGTGGCTAATGAGGGGAGACGGACAAAGTATAGCGACTAATAAATATAAGGGATCGTCCATAAACTACGTCATCTAAAAATGGCCGGACAGAGCCGGACCGGAAGAAGGAATCACATTTAGGCAGCAATTTGCTTCTATACAAAAATCACCATTTTGATTTTATTGATTGATGGCTTTCTTTGGTAAAGCAGAATGTTCTATTTGCGTGTTTTATAAAAGTGAAAAATGTTGTGTTTACATGTTTTAGAAAAGTTGCAAAATGTTCTAATTCCATATTTTCGAAAAGGTGTAAACTGTTTTATTTACATGTTTTGAGAAAAGTGGAGAATTTTTTATTTGCATGTTTTTGAAAAGTGTAAAATATTTTATTTGCATGTTTTTAAAAATTCAAAATATCCTATGTAGGTACATATTTTTTGAAAATTCAGGCAGTGGGTGTTGCCTGCGCTGGACGCATTATCCGGCCCTGTGTCCGGATTTTAACAACAGGATGATCACATTTTTGAATGGCCACATACTTAAGATGGGATGTCACAATATTGTGACGTCATTTGTGGAGGATCCCTAATGGGTGCAATGTGAAGAGGAAGATGCTGAGGGAGGGAGGGGGTGGGAGGGGAAGGGGTGAGAGAGTGATAAATAATAAAGTTGGATTGGAAAGGGAGACGTTGTAAATGACTGGAATAAAATAAAAAGAAATGACAAGTGGTTGACTTTTATGAAATGTTCTCCACTCAGACATTTTTTTCTCCGCTCTGGTTTCTGATTTCATTTTTATCGTTTAGTGAGATGCTCTGCTCGGATTCGGATTACGCCCTCCACTTCCACGAGGCTCGTCGTTGTCGTAATTAGCCGTCCTCCGTGCGCCTACATGTCTTTTAGTCATGGAATTCCAATCGAGATTCCTATTAAAATTTACTATTGGGAATTTACGAGGAGGATATGTCACGAGGATCCAGACCATTGACATTACAGCAGCCGCATCATCCCGCTCCAATGGGCTTTGCCATGGCATTTAAGCCGCCGTCCAAATGTCCGCGCAAAAATCCTCTATCTACTGGCCTTTAGCGCAGGAAGGAGCTACACTTGGCATCTTTTGCATTTGGAAGCGAAGAGTGCGAAGGCTCTGTGATGTGATTAGTTTATGGACTTGGGCATGGAGCATCATTTGTTATGATAAGTGCGCTGCAGTGGAGACAACACTTCCACAATTATTACAATTAGACATGTTACATCTCACTTAGGGGAGTCGTCCATAAAGGATGTTATCCAATTTAAAAGGAGCACTGGCAGAGATTGCGATCAGCAGGGGGTGGCATATTTAGTATCGTAAAATGTGAAGCAAAAATGTCAATTTTTTTAAGGGGCTGAGAATTATTGTAATTTTTTTGTAACGTCATTTGTGGATGGTCCCATGTGTTCAGAGTGCAGCCAGGACATAATATTCTGTGTGAAAAATCAAAATGACCCACTTTCAATTTTAAAATCGTTTTTTTTTGAAGCGTGCAAAAGGTTTTATTTACAAGTTTTGAAAAGCTCAAAATGTTCTATTCGCTTGTTTTTTTTAAGTGCAAAGTGTTCTATTTCAATGTTTTTGAAAAATGCAATATTTTCTATTTCAATTTTTTTGTAAAGTGCAAAATGCTTTTTTTGATTTTTTTTTTGAAACGTGCAAAATGTTTTATTTGCATGTGTTTGAAAATGGCAAAACGTTCTATTTGCATATTTTTTGAAAAGCTCAAAATGTTCTATTTACAGGTTTTTGACGAGCTCACAACTTTCTATTTGCTATAGTTTTTGAAAAGTGCAAAATCTTCTAATTGAATGTTTTTGCAAAGTGCGAAACTTTCCATCTATGTACATTATTTTTGAAAAGTGAAATGTTTTTCATGTATCTGCTTTTACAAATTCCAAAATGTTCTATTGACGCCCTTCCAGGATTGTGACATTGTGTAATGCTTGTAGATAGTGCATTTTTGTTTAACTCAAAATGAAAATGGCCTGTTTTAACTCTTCCTTTCTGATACATAGTGTTTGTTTGTGTTTTTTCGCATGTATTAAAAATATTTGAGAGGTACGTGGAGAGGCTGGGCCATAAATTAGACGAGTGATAAAAGTGAAGAGATGGAAAGCGTCTTGCAGTCTCATGTTGCGTGTTGTTGCTCTTGTGGCGGATGGAAAACTGGGTGAAGCAGACGAATTACAATTTCGGAATTGTTTCATAATTCATGACGCAAATCTCGCTCTCGTTGGGCATCTCATTGAGCACATGGCTCGGCCAAATTTGGAGGCTCACTAAGCACTGTGCGTATGTACGCAAGGCTCAAGATGCCGTCGCCGTCGAGAAGTGCACATGTTTAAGAAGTGAGTGGGGAAATTACGAGACGCTGGATATGGACACGGAACACTTGTCACGATTTGGAACAAAATTATTCGGAATGTTCTGAAAATCTCGTAAAACTTTTTAAAAGGTTGTAAAATATGACGAGTGACGCTGGACGGGGAATTAATTAATTCGGATCGTGATGGATTTGCATAAAATGTAACAAAATATTCAATCGGGGGAAGATCCTCGCAGTTTGAAGTTGCCTCTTGGCATTGGCTTCTCGATGCAGTTGTTGTTGTTGTTGCAGTTGTTGTAGATTTGGACGAGATAAAAAGAGTATAACAGTATTTGAAGGTTGACATTTCGTGGGTTGGTCGGTCTCGGAGTCGGCACTGCTGCATTTGGCCAGACTCAATCGAGACGAGAATTGACTGCAGTGCTGAACCAGTATGTACATAAAGTTACTTTAGGGGTCCTTCATAAATGACGTCATGAAAACTCCCACATTTTTATGGCCCCCTCTTATGAGCTTAGCCATTGCTTAAATGTCTATCGTTAACATGGGAGTTCAAGATGTTCTATTTACCTACTTACATGTTTAAAAAAATGCAAAATGCTCTATTTGAATGTTTTTGAAAAGTACAAAATGTTATATTTGCATGTTTTTGAAAAGTGCAAAATTTTCTTTCTGCATGTTTTTGAAAAGTGCAAAATGTTCTATTTGAATGTTTTTGGAAATTGCAAAATATTTTATTTGAATGTACATATTATGAAAAGTGTAAAATGTTCTATTTGCATGTTTTTGAAAAGTGTAAAATGTTTTATTTGCATGTGTTTAAAAATGGCAAAACGTTCTATTTGCATGTTTTTTGAAAAGCTCAAAATGTCCTATTTACAGGTGTTTTAAAAAGTGCAAAATGTTCTATTTGAATCTTTTTTTGTAAGTGCAAAATGTTCTATTTGAATGTTTTTTGTAAAGTGCAAAATGTTGTATTTGAATGTTTTTGAAAAGTACAAAATGTTTTATTTGAATGTTTGAAGTATCCAAGCCTACCCATCGGCCATAACCGGGACATCATTTATGGACGATCTCTTACGTTGTCGTCATTGTTTATAAATGAAGCTGCTCCTCAAAGGAATTCCAGTCAATGGAGCCAGTGAGACTAGGAAGATGCGCGGGCGGAAGAGATTAAAGTGAGCAAAAACGATACAGACTATTTTTTTTGTGATCACGCCGCCGGTCCGGTGCCGGTACCGGTCGCCCCTTTGTCTCTGTTTTTTTTTCTTTTGGCAATGAAATTTTGCAATCACATGTTTCATGGTTTCCATCCTCGTTGATTTGTATTTTAGTTTGATATTCTGTACTGAATTACGCGAGTAATGTGACACTGCATAACGAGCTATCTAATTTTTATTTTGCTATTTTCTTAAATGGAGCTTTTCCACCCTATTAAACACAATATTTATTTTGACATGAATACTGCAAAACAAAAAATAAAAACGAATAAAAAAAATAATAAAAAAGTAAATCCGAGAATTGAGAGAAAGCGTCTGGCGAAACCGGATCCGGAACTGGAAACTACTAAAATTGCTGTGTTTATTTTGTTTTGCAATTTTGCAATTCCTTTGGATGGAGTTTCGAGCCGCATCGGTTACTGAGATTGTAGGCCATTGCCTGTCAAGCGGAGTCACAATATTTAGACAGTTTTTCCAAATATTTACTTTTCTTTCGCCGTGGCGTGTTGAGAGCTTCGTACATCGTTTATTAAAAGTGTGCATAAATATTTTGCCACTTTGAAGTTTTAAATGACCTAATGACTAATGCCAATTCGCCGAATTTTAATCTGGAATAGAAATGTGAGTGGAAAGTTGGATATCGTCTGTGAAGAACCAAAATGACCTATTTTCATTTTTAGCTAAAAACAATATCCACTATCCATACAAATATTCAAGTGTGTCTTGAGAGCATTCGAATAGTATAGTTTGCACTTTTAAACATGGAATTAGAACATTTTGCACCTTTTCAAAAACATGTAAATAAAACATTTTGCACCTTTTCAAAAATATGTAAATAGAACATTTTACACTTTTCAAAAACATGTAATTAGAACATTTTGCACGTTTTTAAAAACATGTAAATTGGACATTTTGAACTTTTCGAAAACATGGAATTAGAACATTTTGCACTTTTTCAAAAACATGGAATTAGAAAATTTTGCACCTTTTCAAAAAACATGTAATTAGAACATTTTGCACCTTTTCAAAAACATGTAAATAGAACATTTTCCACTTTTCAAAAACTCCTAATTAACATTTTACGCATGTTTCTGATTCTCTTTTTATGACATAGCTCATTTTGATTCTAGCTAAAATTGGATATGGGTCATTTGGGTTCTTTACAGACGATATGTGGCATTACAGAGACGTAGCATATCATATGAGTGCAATGGTTGGTATTGGATAAATGATTGAAATTAAAAGTCTGCTTGAATTCTTGGATCTTGTTGGTGTATTTGTAGCCTGTGACGTGTGTCGGTGTTTGTGGTGGCTGAGAAAGACACATGTTGGAATTGAATCAAGTTAGCGTGGATAGTCGATATTGCGAAATGTGGAAATGTAGAAATGTGTGGCAAGTTTAAGTGGCCCTGAGTCATATTTTATATTTAACCGAACATTCAATCAACAAAACAAATGGATTTCGGTGTACGTAATTAGAAGAAAATCCTGAGTGAAGTGTCGAAATGAGCCATGTGCAATTGACGCTACAATTAAAATCAGCTATGTTCAAGTCGAAAAATACAGTAAGTGAGAGAGATTCGTAGAATACAAATTACCGTAAATAACCGAATAAGCGCCGAACTAAGCCAGAAAGTCAGTCCAAAAAATATGTATAGCGGTTTTTCGATCATTTACGAATCTTTTTAAATTGCAAAATATTCTATTTAATTGTTTTTTAAAAAAGCAGAATGTTGTATATATACTTAGTTTAAAAGGTACCATATATTATTTTCGCATAGTTTTGAAACGTGCAAAATATATTATTTGTATGCTTTTGAAAAGCGCAAAATGATTTATTTACAAGTTTTGGAAAAAGTGCAAAATGTTCTATTTACATGTTTTGGAAAAACGTAAAACGTTTTATTTATTTATTTTTTAAAAGTGCCAAAAATGTCTACTTACATGCAATTTAATGTGTGTGACAATAAAACTAAATTGCAAATAAAATTTTACTTTTGGCAAAAAAATTTAAAAGGGTGGTTTTGATCCTTCACTGGCAATACATATTCATAAAAAGCGACACATGTTGTTGTCTTGTTTTGCAGTTTGTATTTATTTATAATTACAACAAGGAACGTGGAACCTGCGGATTCGCCGTGATGCTACACATTAATAAAATCATAAAAATAAAAAGATGCTCTCAAACTGAAGGCGAAAAAGGTATAAATATTTGAGATGTGACTTTAGTGTGCCCACAACACAGAGCAGCAGAAAAGAAGGGGCCAAGTCATAGGAATTACAAGCTAATGTAAATTATGCAATGTACTCGCGTAATTACAGCTCCATTCTAATTCCAAATCCAAAGCAGTCGTCATCTCCTCAACAACAACAACAACGACAACAACGTCTGTCGGTCTCGCTCGCGTATCTCGATCGTCGCCTTCGCCTTCGCCTTCCTTTCCACACGCCTTCAAAAACACTCAAATTAAATACGCGAAAATCTCAGGAGTCGTTTTCGTTTTGGTTGAGAATCTTCCGTCAAGTGCATCTCGCGTTTTTGGCTCTGATCTCGAATCATGTGGCCTCCCTCCATTAATCTCATAAAGCTACACCAGCAGATAAAACGGAACCAGAAAACCAGAAGACGACGGAAGCCAACGTAATAAGCACAATAATGCTAATTATCAAAATCCCAAAAAACGAAGACACTCTCAGCTTTCAGGGTTTTTTGCAAATAAATGAAAAAGATGGGGGATCCTTCACAAATGACGTGATAAAAAAATCTACCCGTTTTTATGTTCCACCCGTTACCATAGTACCAGCCTAATCTTTTGCTTTTAAGTTGAATAATCTTTAACATGGAATATCATGAGTATAGACAAGTAGACCCTATACAGATGACGTCATTTGTGTACGATCCCTAAAAGGCGGGTGAGTTTTGTGGGTGTTTTGGGCTTTTGGGTTTGGGGATGGATGCGATTAGTGAGGTTGATTTGTTTAATTAAGTGCGAACATAAATACTTTCAAATCTACACATCTACAACCCCACAAATCCACACTAATGTTTTCGCTAAAATAAACTCTGCAAATTACATCACTGCACTCAGCAAGAGGACGAAGCTCTGTGACCCTCACTCACACTAATCATCATCTCCTCACGAGGGAGCATTCACATATGACGTCAGCGACAAATATATGTGAGGGATTCAAATATAGCAAGTTTTTGAAAGCATGTGAATTGAACATTGTGGGCTTTTCAAAAACATGTAATTAGAATATTTTGTCTTTTGTACTTTTCAAAAACACTTAAATCGAGCATTTTGCTCTTCAAAAAACGTGTAAATAAAATATTTTGCACTTTTCGAAAAACATGTAAATGGAACATTTTGCACTTTTCTTAAAACATGTAAATAGAACATATTGCACTTTTCTCAAAACATGTGAATAAAACATTTTGCACTTTTCAAAAACATGTAAATAGAACATATTGCACTTTTCTCAAAACATGTGAATAAAACATTTTGCACTTTTCCAAAACATGTAAATAGAACATATTGCACTTTTCTCAAAACATGTGAATAAAACATTTTGCACTTTTCAAAAACATGTAAATAGAACATATTGCACTTTTCTCAAAACATGTGAATAAAACATTTTGCACTTTTCCAAAACATGTATATAGTACATTTTGCAATTTTTTAAAACACTTAAATGCAGCATTTTCCAATTTTTAAAAAAAGTGTGAATACAACATTTTGCATTTCTCCGAAGCACTTAAATAGACTACTTTACACTTCCCAAAACCTCGTAACTAACAACACGTCTGCAACACGTCTGCCTCATTTGTTTGGTATTTTGATATAGCTAATTTTAATTTCAGCTTAAATTACATTTGGACCATTTTGATTCTTCACAGACAATATGCATCGCCCAAGCCAGAAAATATTTCTAGATCCGCCCCTGGATCCACCCAAACGTATGACTGACACTGACGTATTTTATGCACGTTCCCTCAAGTTGGAATGGCGGGAGCTGGTTGGGATTCCGCATTCCGCACTAATTAAATAGTATGCGTGGCGTAAGTACATAATCAAAATGAAATTAATCCTTGAGGAGCGAGACAGAGAGGCGGATTGATGGGCGACATACGGGACGTGTGGTTGAGTGGGGGGGGGGGGGTGGAGAGTGTGTGGAAGTGTTGGATGCATCGGTGGAGTGATTAGTTGAGACAATCAATCCACTGAATTAAATTCCCTGTAATCAGCCGTGTACTTTATGCAACGCTCTGCTCCCAGCCTCTCATTACTGTCTTCGTATTCATTAATTTATCTTCTCCACATTTTCAGGACCAAATTCCTAATCTAAGGTCTCCCACGAGTCAGAGGTCAGTGGGCAGTTCAGTTTTTTTTTTGGGGAAATTATACTTAATTATCATCTCTCCAAACGCACACCACACTCTCATCACTGCCTCATCGGATCAACTTTGATATTTTCAAGCCCTGAGATTAAAGAGGCCCGCTCTACGGACGGACGTCACCGTGTCTGTGTAGATTTTGTAAATTGTAAAATTGTGATAAGTGTATTACCTAATGCATAGTTATTTCAACTAGTTTTCTTGATTTGCCCCCATCTTGAAATTGTAGGTGTCAAAATATGCAGAATTTTGGTTTTTCACGTTTTTACACGTAGGCTGTAATGTTTAGTTGTCGATGGAATGATTTTAAAACAGAGATACATATAATGCAGATTGTTTTTACGGTTCGTGTATTAGTCGTACCCGGAAATGTCACACCGAAATTACTCGCCCCTGAGTCATATTATTATTAACTCGCAGAGTTTGGTTTGCTTTAGCTCCTGAATTACTCGTACCTATCATATTCGTACCCTGTTATTAATCGCCCCCACACAAGTCGCACCCGAGCATTACTCGTACCTGTCATATTCGTACCCTGTTATTAATCGCCCCCACACAAGTCGCACCCGAGCATTACTCGTACCTGTCATATTCGTACCCTGTTATTAATCGCCCCCACACAAGTCGCACCCAAGCATTACTTGTACCTTTCATATTCGCACCCTGGTATTAATTGCCCGCACAAAAGTCGCACCCGAGCATTACTCGTACCTGTCATATTCGTACCCTATTATTAATCGCCCCCACACAAGTCTTACCAAAGCATTACTCGCACCCGTCTAAGCTATAAGTATTATTTGTTTTAAACTGAGAAAACAGTTTTTTTTTCGGAAATTAATAAAAACAGTTAGTTCGAATTTGAAATTCAAATTTTCTAAACAAAATTATCGCATCACCCATCCACGTCTTTTGACACCTTGTTGAGTCTATTTTGTATAGAATACAGCGATAACTCTGCATTATGCTGGACACCGGACGCCGGACACTCTAAACTTGTGTTTTATTATGATGATGACTAACAATAAGGGATAAAGAGAAAACTCTCGGAGACCATAACTCAACTGGAAGTGACGTGAATTAGGGAACTTTCGTGTTTAAATTCACCCATTAAATTCAGATGCGTGAGGCGCTCTTAGAACTAAAGTAAATCAAGTGTTGGAAACTTAGATAAAAAAACTGTAATGTTTCTATCAATTCCAATTCCCAGAAATCATAATTCACTCGTTAGTACTTCTTTATATATAGGCACGGTGCTATAATTATTCTCAATAATAAGTGTTAATATTTCAATTGATTATTTTTTTCAACGTGCTTATATTAACCACAACCACTAGGCTCATTTTTTTAAAATTGGAGGGAAAACTGAACCACCGTTAAGCGCTTCAACTCCTCAGCCCCACTTCACATTTTTGAGTACGTGTCATAATTTGCATTTTGTGTGGCATAATATTTGTACACGATACGATGAATGCCTTTGAAAACTGACTGAAATTGTGTTGATTTATGTGCATGAGACTCATTGGACTTGATCTGAATTGTGGATCCGACCGAATCTCTCGCAGTCAGTCTCCGCTCGCTCTTTGTTTTTTTTTTCCTTTTGAAGTGGATGGGATTTGGACGCGGAGACCTCAGTCACGTCCCAGTCTCCGCTCCCACAACAACTCTCCACTTGTTTTTGTTTCTTCCATCCCAAACCACACAGAGCAACAGTCACAGGCGCAACATTCTGATTTATTTAAAAACATTAAATCCCGATGAAACTATTCTCGACGTTGCTAATGAAGGACTGAAACAAAGAGTGAACTGCGTTTATTTTTAAATAATTCAAATTCAACCAAAAGCCTGACCTACATTCCCCGACCAACCTTCATTCATCATTAATTATTCCGTAATTAACAAGCCAACTAGCAACGTATGGCCCCGTTCAAATCCCCACACAGTCCACAGTCCACAGATCTTAAGACCAAACTAATTAGTTAAAAATGAAACTATTTTCTATTTAAATTCAACGCACATCGCCGACCACCTGACCCTCAGTCAGTTGCAAATTGCAATTTATTTGAAATATTTAATTTGGAATTAAATTAGAGCGTCACTCCTGCGCCGCCGTACTTTTTGATTCTTGTACATAGAAACTACAGACGACGGATGTTTTTTCTCAAAGTGTCTCAGTTTTTAGTTTTTTGTGCAAAATTATTTTTTAGAAAATTGTAAAATTGGAGTTCTGACGAGTGAGTGTCTAAAATAAAATTTGTGTAAAAAGCGTACATGTAGATTATTGTAGATAGTGGAAATTAATACTTGGAATTGACTGTCGCCTCCGCCCACAAATGTGAAGGAGATCGGAAATAAAATTTAATAAAATTAATTGAAAGTCCAGAAAATGGGAAATTCAGTGATGGGAATTAAGACGGTGGGAAGGGAAAGTGTGCGTCACCGTGACCGTGGAAATTGGTCCGTGACCGTGTGGATAGTGAGTCTCTTACTTTTGTGTGGGTTTCATTATGGACCTGGAACTGGAACTGGAAGTGGTTTGGGATTTGTGACTGGAGAACCTGGAGATTCTGGAGAAATTGCCCGAGAGGAGCGTCTAGCTGCAAAGGCCAAGGTACACACACGCAATTTTCAACTTTCCATTTTTTCACATTTTGTTTTGATTTGTAAATAAAAACCATAGATATAAATAATGTTTTTATGAATTAAAAAAATGTTGCAATTTTGAAGCTTTTTTCCTTGAAAATTGTAAAACTTTCCTTATGGAAACTGTTTGGAAAAATTAGTTTCAAATTTAAACTCATATATCGTGAGTGAAAAACCAAAATGACTGATTTCTATTTGTAGCTAAAAATATTTTCCACTATCTACAACAATATTTAAATATGTCTTGAAAGAATTGAAATAGAATATTAGAACATTTTGCACCATTTCAAAAACATAGAATTAGAACATTTTGCACCTTTTCAAAAACATGGAATTAGAACATTTTGCACTTTTTAAAAACATGGAATTAGAACATTTTGCACTTTTTCAAAAACATGGAATTAGAACATTTTGCACCTTTTTAAAAACATGGAATTAGAACATTTTGCACCTTTTCAAAAACGTGGAATTAGAACATTTTGCACCTTTTCAAAAACATGGAATTAGAACATTTTGCACCTTTTCAAAAACATGGAATTAGAACATTTTGCACCTTTTTAAAAACATGGAATTAGAACATTTTGCACCTTTTCAAAAACGTGGAATTAGAACATTTTGCACCTTTTCGAAAACATGGAAGTAGAACATTTTGCACCTTTTTAAAAACATGGAATTAGAACATTTTGCACCTTTTTAAAAACATGGAATTAGAACATTTTGCACCTTTTCAAAAACATGGAATTAGAACATTTTGCACCTTTTTAAAAACATGGAATTAGAACATTTTGCACCTTTTCAAAAACGTGGAATTAGAACATTTTGCACCTTTTCGAAAACATGGAATTAGAACATTTTGCACCTTTTCAAAAACATGGAATTAGAACATTTTGCACCTTTTTAAAAACATGGAATTAGAACATTTTGCACCTTTTCGAAAACATGGAATTAGAACATTTTACACCTTTTCGAAAACATGAAATTAGAACATTTTGCACCTTTTTAAAAACATGAAATTAGAACATTTTGCACCTTTTTAAAAACATGGAATTAGAACATTTTGCACCTTTTCGAAAACATGGAATTAGAACATTTTACACCTTTTCGAAAACATGGAATTAGAACATTTTACACCTTTTCGAAAACATGTAAATAGAATATTTTACACTTTTCAAAAACTTTGAATTAAAATTTTACGCATGTTTTTCATTTTTTGTTTTTATAACATAGCTCATTTTGATTCTAACTTAAATTGGATATGGCTCATTTTGGTTCTTCACACACAATGTCTTTGACATAGTTTCACTAAAAGCTTTATCAAAAATAAAATTGACAAAAACGACGGGATTTTCCACGTTATTTACCGCTAAGCTTAAAAAAATGTAAGAAAAAATGTGTGTTTATTTAATTGGGCTCATAAAAAAATGTGTAGTTGTCAACTTTTAGCAAAATTATGAATATTTCAATTTTTCATCAGATTTATGGTAAAAATAAATCTGCTCAACCAAAATGGGAGAAAAGCGAGGAATATTTATGGCCCACTTTATAACAGTCTGCGGGGCTTTTGGTTGTAGTTGTAACATTTTAAAAGTCAGCCTATGCACATTGGACGTAAGTTACAAGGAAACACATACCATACGTAGCTACATAAATTCGTGTAAATGTCAAAAGCGCACAAATTCTTGTGAAGCTCAAGTGCGACTTAAAGTTGGAAAATTGGAAATTTGAAAATTCTGTGTGATTTGTATTTATTTAAACATTTCACGTCAACCTGTCATTTCCCATCTCAATTCCAACCAACAAATAATACGGATAAATATTGTTTTCTCATGTTTATCTTTTCTACTTGACATTTGTACTAGGGAAGTGTCCATAAATGACGTCATGAAAAAATCTAAATTTGTAGGACCCCCCTGTCACAGTCACCCCCCTGCCACTGACTTAACCATTGTGTGTAAATGGTTACTAGACCATTTTCACCAACTAGACACATCGACCCTGCCGACGACGTCATTTGTGGACGATCCCCCCTACGGAATTGTTAACCGTAATTCATATAGAAAAGTGGGAAAAAGGCCGAAAAGTAAGGGATTGGAAACAATAAGAAAAAAAAATGAATGAAATGAATGATTCATTCATCGTCTGCAATTCGCTTGATGATTTGCGTTGATTCTCAAGCAGCGTCTTTTAATTCATCTTGTGACTATTGAGACGTTGAGAAGTTGGGGAGTTGAGACGGATAAATGAGCCTCTTGAGTCGTGACTCGTAAATCAACGCAAAACTTGAAAATCCAAATTCAAATTGACTTCAGAGTTCAGACGCATCGTTAGTCGTTAGACTCTGGAAAAGAAGAGTCAAGATTGATTGCGAATATTTTAAAAATGATTTTGTGGTTTACATTTCATTTTATTTTTTATCGAGAATTTAATTTTCTTGACTTGCGGCTCAAATGCCGACGCAGAAATACAAATATTTCATTCACGTCCCCGATTCGTCTTAAAATTTCGTATGTGTATCAATAAAACGCGGAGAATGAACGATGCAAATAAATTAGTGGAGGGCTTGAACTTTGTGTTGATACTCGTAGGGAATGACAGGCTGAATTTTTATTATTTGATTTATTGGCGAATTAATAACTGCGTCTGTCCCCAGTTCATTTAACGCAGTAATTTATTCGCATTTATTCTGTGACGTCATAATTATCTTCTGTGTAAACTTATTAGCGGATGCGAAACATGTCCATTAATTCAGTCATTCTTCAAAAATTAAACGTAGCATATTAGCTCTACATATAACGTAAATATGTACTTTTATTTGTACTGGGGGTCGTCCATATATGTTGTCAAGGGTAGAATCAAATGTGTGTCTACTTGCTCACACTGATGACATTCCATGCGTGAAAGACAGTCATTCACGCAATTCTCATGACAAGGGGTAAGGATAAGGTCTAATAAAAATGTTGATTTTTCGATAACGTCATTTGTGGACGATCCCCTAACAAAAATGTATAGAAAATTGTCATTTACTTCTAGCAGTTTAAAAAAAGGTGAACTTTTACCTTACATCTTTACGTAATTACATCAGACCTATAAATACGTACATATTATTGTATGGGGTTGTCCACAAATGACGTAATTGGTAGTTTTCATGGGTCTCTTCCCATATTGATGAGATCCCATGTTATAGATATATAGCCATTTACGCAATGCTCATAAGCTGATCTCATGGGGTCCCAAAAATGGGAAAGTTTTGATGACATTGTTTATGGACGATCCCTACTAAGACTGACATAAAATGTTGGAAAATATGTAGACATTGTTGTAGTGCTCGAGTGCCGTGTAATTGAAAACGATTTACAGGTTGAAAAGTTAAAATAATGTAAATTGATGAGCAGATAATAGCCTATTCAATTGAATAACATTTTCGACAGATGAACCTGGTGAAGGAAGATATATGATTAAGGGGCGTCCATAAATGATGTCATCGAAAACCTTTCATTTTGAATGCGCTATACCTTCAGCTTAATTATTGCGTAATTGACTATCTTTAACATGGGATGTGACCAATATCCAAAGAGATCCATTGACCTTACCCGTGGCATCATTTATGGACGATCCCTGATAGGGATTTTATTTGTTTCAAGAGGGGTAATTTGAATGAAATAAAATGGAAATAAATGCGTATGTACGTCTGTGCTGAGGACGGGGAGGTTGCGTTGTTGAATAATAAATTGGAATTTAAATGAAATCACGTTGTCAGTCATTTGTTTCCCGTTTGCCCATTCCGCAGTTTCGAGTCCGTCATGAATAAAAATGCGAGAGACTCGGAATCTGCATAAAGTATTGAGCCCATTTTTCTGCTTTCTACACCGATCTTGGAAGTTGGATCTTATATCACCAGTACCAGTCCACGCACAACAAACATTTTTTTCCCCACTGCAGTGCAACGTACGTGGAAATGAATTGTGAATTGTCGCATCTCCTCGGCGTCTGCTGTCTCGTGTGATGAGCCGAGAGATTCGTCATTCATTCGTCTGTCTGTCTCATGATCTGAATTTCATGTGGGATCGTCGTGTGGAGTTGAGTGGGTTGTCTCCTTGTCTGTCTCATCTTTTCTTGTTCGCCTCTGACCCCCGTAGACTCCCCATTAAAACTACATTAATCATTCATTATGTACTTCACCTCCTATCTTATTATCTCTGTAACTTGCTTAATTCTGCCCGCACTCATTTTACCGCCAAATTCATTTTGAATTTTTAAACTCGGCATTTTGCAAAAATTATTAAAGAAAAGTAAATTTGACATTTTTTCTATTTTTTGGGGCTGTTGGAAAGTTACTTGGAGATTTAAGTGGAATAAAATTAGAGCGTCTGTAGATGTTACATTTTGCACTGCAAGCAAAAAGATAACTACAAAGAGCAAATAGGGTTATATGTATGTGTAGTTGGGACTAAAATCGAGGTATAGGGAGAGTTATTTAGCAAAATTTTGAGTGTTAGGTATCCTCTAAACATTAATTAAGGGGGTAAAACTGTAGATACAACTTTTTGAACTGGACTGAAACAAAAATATATGCCTATATTCATGATTCAATTTAATGCAACATGTGTGGATATCGCCTGTGAAGAATCACAATTATCCATTTTCGTTGTAGCTAAGACTGAAATGTACTATTTACAATATGTAATTTTAAAATTTCTTCAACTTGAAAGTATGTAGAACATAGAACACAATAGAATATTTTGCACTTCTCAGAAATAGGTAAATAGGATATTTTGCGCTTTTCAAAAAATATTTAAATAAAACATGTCACACTTTAAAAAACATGGAATTAGAACATTTTACACTTTTCAAAAGCGTGCTAGTAGAAGATTTTTCACTTTTCAAAAACATGTTAATAAATCATTTTGTACGTTTCAAAAACATGTAAATACAACATTTTAGACTTTTTAAGAAACATGCAAGTAGACCATTTTGCACCTTTCAAAAGCATGCAAATAAAAGAAATTGCACTTGACTTTTAGGAACTAGTAATTAACACTTTACGCATCTATATGTATCTCCTTTAATGTTTAGTGTAAAGTCGGCTCATTGTAATCGTAGCTTAAATTGAATGCGACCATTTTGCTTCTTCACTCAGGATCTACATAATATTGTTCATCTTAAATGACTGTCTTGAGGCCACGCACGAATAAGCCAAGAAGACCAGTGTCTTCAATGTATGATAATGAACTTGAGGCGTACATAACAATCCCTCGACTTTAAGCCACAATGCTTCTCCACGTAAATTAAGTTTCGAGTTAAAACAAGAACGAGCTCCACACGCAGACTAATTACACGCTCTTGTTCTGTTTTGCATTTAAAATATTGGACCCCATGAAGAGCTATCTACCCACGGGGTCCACGGACACATTTAAAACATTCCTATTACTTTTTTAAGCAGTCATCTCCGCGTAGTAAAAATAAAATAACAATAATAATCCAGTTTAGAAATTAGCGGACATTGCATTGGTGGTCTGTAAGGGATCCTTCACAAATGATGTCATCGAAAAATCTACATTTTTTTTTAGTACCATATTATTAGCCGTTATCCATCTCATAAATATGGCTTTACTTTTAGCATGGGATTCCAAGTACACCCATTATTAACCCTACCCGTGACGTCATTTATGGACGATCCCAATCGGAAAGTTCCTTGAAAAACGAAACTTGAGCGTCTCGTCTGATTTACATGCAAAATAGAATTTAAGTCTGACTTGAGAGAGTTTTATTAATTCGGCCCTGGCCCTTCCCTCATCTTCCCTCTCCGCATCTCATCTCATCTCCGCATCCTCATCTCCTTCACCAAGAAGATCACCTCATTCACAAATTCAAATGACTCGGATAATTTTATGTTTACTTTCCGTTCGCTCCACATTCCAAATGGGAATGAATCAAAACTGAAATGGAATGGAAAAGAAGATCAAGTGGGATGCGAGATTAGGAGATGCGGTTCTGTGCAGATCATTTTCATCTTTTATCCTCTCGTTATATACGTACTTACGTACTTAATGTGTGGAATATGCAAATCTCCGTTTGGCCTCTTCAATAATTTAGAAATGAAGCGGATAATAACTGTTATTACTCCCAGACTCCCAGACCCCAGGAGACACATGGGGAGTCGTCCATAAATGACGTCACAAAAAAATCCACATTTTTACAGGACCAATTTACCCCCTTGTTAACCCCTAGCTAATTAACCCATGCGTATAAATGACCATTTTTTTAAGATGGGATGTCATGAGTGAGATTGACGTCATTTGTGAACGACCCCTGACGTAGAATTATTTTTTTGTAATCTTTATAGAGATGCAGATCAAAGATGTGATGTGATGTTTGATCCTAGGATGTAATTACAGATGTTGTGTGGGTCGGCAATAATGTCGGCATTTTAATCCCATTTCACGCTCATTAATTATTTTGATCACATTTTAATTCACATGGTTTTAATTGATTCTCTTTTGTGTGCAGTACGAAGCCGAGATTCTGATAACATCTTCATCTTCATCTTCTGTAGACAGCAATTGCAGCTGCGACTACGAAAACATCTTTGAGAGACTTCCATATTTCTTGCAAGTGAGTCAGGTCTTAAGTTAATCTTTGATTTAATCTTAATTAATTCTTTTGCGCTTTTTTGGGATCACTCGTTAAGTCCTTCCTGGTCCAAGAGTCAAATCAAACTATTTACACAATTACAATGTGCTTTTAATAAAGCGCAAAAATTTAATTGTATTTAGGCTTAAAATCACGTCACTTTGAAGATGGTGCTAATAATAAGTTTATGTTTTACTAGATAACAGTTTTTGCTCCACGTCTAAATAGGAAATTTTGCACCTTTCAAAAGCTTGTAAATACAACATTTTGCACTTTTCAAAAGTGTGTAAATAAAACATTTTGCACTTTCCAGAAGTATGTAAATACAACAATTTGCACTTTTCAGAAGCATGTATTTAAAACATTTTGCACTTTTCAGAAGTATGTAAATACAACAATTTGCACTTTTCAGAAGTTTGTAAATAAAACATTTTGTACCTTTTAAAAGCATGTAAATAGAATATTTTGTACTTTTCAAAAACATGTAAATAAAACATTTTGCACTTTTCAAAAACATGTAAATAGAAAATATTGCACTTTGAAAAACCATTTATTTAGAACATTTTGCACATTTAAAAAACTTATATTACTATATATATATGTATACTCATTACAATGCGGCTAGTTTGGATGTTTTGCTGCTTTTGCATAGCAATCTTGGATAAAATTTTGACTCGAGACCAATTGCAGTGATGTGGTTGCTTTGACCTTTGACCTCTGTTGATTTCAGGACATTGGTCGAAGCGGCGACTTCGACTTTGCCTTCCAAGGAACGAAGGGAGAGCGGGGCTACGACGGAGCAGAGGGACCGCGTGGCGAGGAGGGGCGATCGGGTCAAAAGGGGAGCAAAGGTGACACCGGGGAACGGGGGCTTCCCGGATTACCCGGTGGATCTCATATTTCCGTTCGGTCTGGTGCGGGAACGGGTCCAGAGTCCGATTACGGTTCCAGTCCGGGCTTAAACTTTGGTCGGGGGGAAAAGGGGAACAATGGAACTCAGGTAGAGATTCAAATTTATTTCAGTTAATTAATTAATTTAAAACAATTCAGTTTAATTGAGATTTTTTTTTAATTCAGGGGCCACCGGGGCCAAGAGGTCCAAAGGGGGAAAGAGGCGAAGCCGCTGGATTTCTTATACGCAATGGGCTCTACACACAAGTCAAGGTAACTCCTAATTCACTGCTTTAATTCATTAGGGAGCGTCCATAAGTGATGCCATCTGAAGGGGTAGTGGGTCTGGTTGGGAAGATATGGCACACGCCTTGCTAAACACAGCCGTTCAGTTGATTACATTAGGGTGGGTGGGTTCAAAAATGTAAAAACTTTCGTGACATTATTTATGGACCATCCCTTATAACAAGAGATTCAAAGCTACAAAATTACCATAACGATATTGATAAAAAAGACGTCATTTATGGACGATCCTTAACTTTTTTAAAAGTAATAAAAATAAAATAGTACAAAAAGTATTTTTCAATTTAACACGAAGGTTGAGGATTACATACTGCACTCCTCACGTTCTGTGCCTTAGGGATCGTCGATAAATTATTTAATCCGCAGAGTGGGTGGGTTTAGTCGGGGATTGATGACATGCAAAATGCTAAATAAGCCGTTTACGTACTATTAAAGTGATGAGATCAAGGTGGGTGGATCCGAAAAAAAATGGAAATTTGAATGACATCATTTGTGGACCATCCCTTACGGTCGATAAATTAAATTAGGGGAAAGGACAGTGGGCAAAAAATAAATTGAAAAATGTTGACACACTTTTTTGGTTGGAAATGTCAAGATTTATTATTTGATGTTTCCCCCAAATTCCTCGGGGTAATTACGCAGCATTACGGAGCTCCATTAGTTTCAAGGCTCTGTGGTCCACATTCTAAATTTCAATCGAAAATGGCTCACTCAGTGGGACTTTGTTAAAAAACTTTAATTTTGGACTGGGAACTCCCCGCAATTGATTCATGATCCCATTTTCAATTTGAATTTTATGACTTAATTTATTCTCGATTTTGATTGATATTAGTGGGGGTTGTGTGGGGCTGTATGGGAGACTGGGTTTAATTTTATGGGCAGTTTCCGGGTGGACGGACTCAAAAAGCAATCTGTGTAATTTATATAAATCAAATTACGGTCCCGGCGACGACTCAATTCCTGCGTATGCACACACTGTGCAATTACGTGATCTCCCAATGTCCCAATCCGCCTCTGCCCCCAACCATAACCAAATACGCCACCACAACAAAAACAACAACTGCAACTTACGATGCGATTAGATTAGATTAGAATATACACCACTTTATTTGTACTTGCCCATCCTTAAGATACTCACGGCTATCTGCATAATTTTATTCTGTGGCCTACCGTCCACCGTTCCCACAGATTCTTCGTAGATTGTAACTGGGTTAAAACTTTAAGAGGAACTAAAATAGTTTTTTTTACGTCAGTTATGGAAGACACACGTGGGTGGTATTGAGATTGTTTAATTTGCAATGCTTTGTGTACTGCAGGGTGAGCAAGGAAAACGTGGACGACGAGGAAAGCCAGGGGAAGCAGGGCTAAACGGACTACCCGGGGATCGAGGCGAACCTGTAATTTTTTCAAATTTTTTGAGCAAATAAAATTTCGATGGAAAATTTTTGGTTGATATTGACATTTTCCTCGTACTGATTTTTTAGGGGATTCCAGGATTAAGTATTCAAGGAGAAAAAGGAAGCAAAGGAGAACCCGCACAACTTCCTGATGTCGAGTATTTACGCGGGTCACCGGGACCACGCGGTACTTTTCAAATTTAGAATTTTCAGATTTTTGATGTGTGTATTTGGGGTCGTCCGTAAATGGTGTAATCGAAATACTAAGAGGCTCAGTAAGCCACTTGTCATAAGTTTACCCACTGCTGTAAATTGTAAATTTCATTAATGTCTAAGCAGACAACAGATTTAATAACCCTACGAGCGACGCCATTTATGAACGAACCCTTTTAAAGTTTTGCTTTTATATTTTTGCAATTAAAATCTCGTGCTAAAATACAGTGATTTTTGTTTGTATATTTATGACGGTAGGCCCACCTGGTTTAGCAGGCCCCCCTGGTTTACCCGGTCCCCCTGGACCTGGAGGTGGGGGTGGAAGGCAAGGAGGGAAACCGAAGGAGGGTGTGCGACTGAGCATTCCACTGAAAGGGGAGCGGGGGGAGAGGGGTGAGGCGGGAACTCCGGGGGTTTCTCTTCAAGGAGCTAAAGGCGAACCTGGACTCCCTGGGACACCCGGTAACTTTTCAATTTTAAACAAAAACTTTAAAAAAAAAGTTGATAATTTTTAAAAAATATTTCAAAATCTGTTTTGAATTTTATAGGTTTGGCGGGGCTACCTGGAAAAATAATTGTGGAGGGGAATGCGCCGGGTGCGATAAATGTGTTTGCTGAAGAAGATCTTGTTAGTCCAAAGTGTTATAATGTTTAAAGGGTCGTCCAATAATGACGTCATGGGTAGGGTCTCCTTGGCTGCTGATCGCATCCCATGCTAAAGATGGCCATATACTATTCAAAAGTAAAGCTGAACAGGGTCATAAAACCAGGGATTTTTCCATGACGTCATTTGTGCACGACCACTAATTTAAATTAAAGCAAATTAAAAGCAAGTTCACGCTTTTTAAAATGTCATTTATGAATTTTCTAAATATAAAAAAATTGAATTGGAATTTATTATTGATAAAATAAAGCCGGAAATTGTGGAGCTCTCGCCTGGAACTTTGGCCTACGTCATGGACACTGAGAACGTTTTTATCCGCGGGAAAAACGGCTGGAGACAAATCCAGGTGAGTTTAATAAATCATATTTTCAATAATGGTACGCAGGTCATTATTTCAGTTGTTAATTGTACGCGTGTCTTATTTTGAAAATTTAGCTTGGGAAGACGCTCGAGGATAAATTCCTCCCGGAAGATTCATTGAGCAATGATGTCGGGGACAAATTCTTCTTTCAGGAGCTGCGACAGGCTTCAGCGTCCACGGAGCATGGGACGAATGGGGGCAGTGACCTTGGCCGGGGTCATGACCATCATGACCTTGGGTCAGTGAGAAGTGGTAGTAATCATATTGAAAAGGAGACGTGGACTCGACGAGAAGGCCCACTGACTCACCACCCGAACAGACATGCGCTGGATCAGAAACCTCACGAGAACCAATTCAAATTCCCAATTATACCGCGCTCGTAGTTCTAGCTAATTATTTTATTATGATATTTTATGGTGTGAAATATTTTAATACAATTAATAGAGATATTACATTTTGGAAGGCGCGATATTTAATTAAAGTTTAAATTGGGGCTAAATAAGATCCGTTTAAATGGCAACATACTGAAATATATAGTGTGACACTCTGAAGAGAGATTTGTATTGAAACTGGAAACCGACTATGTAAAATTAATTAGAAATATTGCCACACGTTTGTTGTTCACAAGAAAAATAAGAATTCGTTGCGTATATGTAGTTACACAAATTGTAAAATCCTTGTATAGATGTTAATTATTATTATGTACAACAGAATAAAAAATGGAGCTTGTTAGATATTTAAATTTGTGAACAAAGTTTTTTGTTTTTACTAATTACAAAAGTCAGAATTTAAAAAACAATTAAATATTTTTTAAAAAATTTTGGTTTTATCTTTTTATTTGGCTTTTGCGTTCATTTTCTGTGTGGTTGTTACGATTGCTTTCATATTATTATTGTTTTCATTATTACTAAATTACCGCTAAAATTCCTGCGAATTCTTTGAATATTCCATTTTAAAATGCACTTGGAAGTTAGTTTGGAAACATTCCCGGAAATATTCCTAACCTTAATGTGCATAGCATAGCAGTATCACAAAGTTTTAGATTGAGACTATAGGCTAACCTTAGGTAAGTTTTCTATATTTCTTGACATGTTTTTTAAATGTAGATTACAATTAGTGATAAGCTGGGAACATTGCCGGAAACATTTCTCAACATTTAAGCTAGGTACTTCAAAAAGATTTTAGAAATCACGTTAGAGTTGTTCTTTCGAGTTACTTACTTATCAATTGTCTCGACATTTTTGGATGGACTTTCTGAACAGAATTTGAAATTGCAACAAGGAAACATTGCCGGAAACATTTCCCAATCTCTATGTATAGTAGTATTACAAAATATTAATATTGATTTAGACTCCTGAAATTCTTTTATGCATTTCTTTTCTTGGTTTATTTTTTAAATGTAATTTGTAAGCTGGAAACATTGCCGGAAATATTTCCCAACCTGCATTGTTTGTAACTTGTAAAATCTATTTAGTTTTTGTTGCAGACTTTTCTCCTAAATAAAATTAAAAGCTGCGGTTGCGGTTGATTAAATTTAGCAGTAGTCCCAATGGGTCCCGTTCTCGGGGCGACACTGGACGGGACAAGGACTGGGCAGAGGGAGATTGTAATTGGGAGCGTGGGTGAGCCCGACAAACTCGATGTTGTTCTGACGTCTCGTGGGGAAGGGGAGACTGTCCTGAAAAATCTCACACAAGTAACTGTCATGTGTCAAGATGTGCTTTTCAAATTTGTAATAAATCACCTTGGCAATTATCTGTTGGTCGTTGTAGTTATATATCCATTTCCAAATTGGCTGAAAATGGGTCAAATAAAAGTTTTTTAAAATTCAGCTCAGGTAGCTCAGGTTGAAATGTGGAAATAATTTAAAAAAAATAAATTACGCTATTTATTTGGTTCCGAATTTTAAACCCAGTCTCCAAGCACAACTTGTAATTGTCCGCCCCCCACATCCCACCCATCATCTCTGTCTCGTGCACTGGATTATCTCTCATCCCGTGAATTGGGAAACTCGTCTTTTCCCATTCTGCGACTGCATCTCTCTCCCTCTCCGAGAGACGACTGTCCAAATCTCGAACTCCAAACTTCTCCACGCTCCCGTCCCCAATCAACAGAAATCTCCACGTCATCGGGTGCAACCCTCGAACGTCCCCTGGACATTTTTAACAATCGCTTATTTAATTCCGCTTTATTTTTGGCATGCAGTAATTTAATAAATATGAATTAACTGATTAATTAGGTAATTAGTTAATTAGGAAAGTACCGATTTCAGGGAGTTGACTCACATCGCAGTAGAAAATATCCGGACTGGAGCAGATGATCTGACACATTTCATCTTTGAGCGGAAGATCTGAATAGATCCGCATCACCCACCCCGGGTAGAATTTTAGCATTCCTAATAAATTCTGGGAAATATCTTCAAAATAACGAAGTTTCCCGGGTTTTAAAGCTGCTTTTTTCGACGGCTGGAAAAGGGAGTAGCTGAGCACTTTTTGAAATGGCCCCGAAAGCGTAGCTTCCAAACTACACGAAGAGTCTGTCTCGATTTTTACACTGCCCCCTCTTGTTTTCCCAATTGCTATATTCCTAATCAAGATTTTAAACACGTTTATTAAAGTTGAAATACTTTTTTTATTGCATATTTTACATTGTTTGAAATTAGGGATGGTCCATAAATTATGTCACACTCTCTTAGTGCTCACTCACACCCCGTGTCACCTTTTTAAAATTACGTAAATGGCTATTTTTCACATGTCCTCGACTTGACCCACCCACCCTACCTATGACATCATTTATGGACGATCCCTAGTATGCAAGAATGCATGACTTGCCTCAAAAAAGGTGAGATCCAGGAGCAGTTGCAAATCCCACGGGGGTTAGTTTCCAACAAGGCTTTCAAAATTTCTAAAATCATAAATATAGAAAACTTGTAAATGTCAAATTACATAAGGGGTTGTCCATCAATGACGTTAAGATTTAAAGGAGGGAGGGGGAGGGAGAAATGACCTGTGTAAACTTTGTATGACGCTACACATTGTGGAAGTGCGAAGCTATATAGGGGAGGAAGGGGGGAAATTTGTCTTTTTCCGTTTTCTAAACGTCATTGATGGGTGATCCCAAAGGAAATCAATGTACTAAATTTTATTCATTATTCTTACCTGTGTATGGAACCTGCCGAGAACTATTTCTCTGATTATTATTGCAATTATTGTTATTATTTTGCAAATTAATCTCTCCACTTGTCCCGTTGAGTGTCTCGTGCAATTTCTTGTTAAATTCAAGTTCAAAATGTGTCGTCTCGTTTTTATTCCAATTCACTAAAATCTTTGCACTTTTTAAAATGCTCCCACTAAAAACTGCACACAAAATGATGAGGACACTTCCAGCGATTACGAATTTGATCAATTTGCGATTTCGAAACACAAAGGACTTCATTTTAATTCCGGGCACAAAATTTTTATTCGTTAAATTCATCATAAATTTTTAAAATAATAATTTAATTATTACATAATTGGTATGATAATATTTTTTGGAATGTTTCAAAATTTTGGAAACCAGAGGTGGGGGCTGTGCAGAAAGAATGGCTACTGAAAATTGGAACGGAATTTGACAGAAATGAAGTGTCCTGCGCAATAAACGGATTATTATTGGAATTTGGAATCAGAGACTCGTCGGTTTGTGGCATTTTGTTCCGCGTAACGTGTAACTGTACTAAAAATATTAGTCTTCTTCCCATGTGGAAAACAACGGTGACGGTGGGATAATAAATCGTAAAAAAAAAAACAAACTGCAAGTCGATGCCCAATGAAGCCCACATTTATTCCATTCATTTTTAGTGTGGATCGACGTTCTACAAAGTGACAAAACTTAATAACACGTACGTCTGAGGCAGATCGTTTCCTTGCGGTGAGTGGAACGGAATTGTTTGTCAGTTTTATTTTATTTGAGAGGTAATTCATTTTATTACACTGTCTTATTCAGACACACAAGCCTCATTGGGAACTTTAGTGAGAAATACAGTGAGCGCGAGCAGTGAGCAGTAAAGGGAATTTCACAAGGGGGTCGTCCATAAATGATGTCAACGGTGGAGAATTTGAGGGAGCATTCATGACTTGCCGTTGCCGTGGTGTTAAAAATAGCCATTTATTTTTAAGCAGTGTGCTTCAGCTATAACATAATATGTGGAGGTGGGTGGCTCCAAAAGAAGGAAGAATTTGAACGACATCATTTATGGACCATCCCTAAGATATATAAATGAGATTTATTATTCACCATCTCCTTCTTATTCTTTTATCGTTATTAGCTTTATAAAGTTTGAAAATAATTATTTTTAGTGTATAGTGTTTTTTGCATTATTTTATTTAACCCAATAGTGCGAGGAGTAGTATGGGAGCGTTCATAAATGATGTCATCAAAATATCCCGATTTTTAGGATTTATGACCCCCTGTCATCAGCATGGCTATAGCGCAAATGGCTATCTTTAACATGGAATGTCATCAATATCCAAGTGGACCCAATGACCCTACCTGTGACGTCATTCAAGGACGATCCCTATTTGAATAGCATGATAAAAATAGGATCGTCCACAAGTAGCGTCATCACAAAATCCCCATTTGTGTGACTCCCTGTCATGTGAGCTTAGCCATTGCGTAAATGGCTATCTTTAACATGGGATATGATTAGTAGCCGATTATATACCTATTAACTCTACCCATGACGTCATTTGTGGATGATTCCTAAGCCTCCCCAGTTTGCTTATTTTGAAGTTAAGCCCCAGACAGACGTAATATCTGTGCGCCCCTTGAGATGGAGTTGTGAGCGAAAGTTTGAAAGTGAAAGGGATTGCATTTTTTGGAAATAATTATTTAATTGAATGAATATGTCATTGTCATTGTTGGAATTTGGAGGTGAGCAAAAGTTGTATCTCTTTTTATTTTACATTGTTTTTAACTGGCTCAATAATTACTTAAACGCTCATAGAGCAGCTTATAGTTTCGAGGAAGCAAAACTGGTTATCTACGCTATACGCTTAAGATGCTATGTACGGAGCGGTACGCACAGGATCCTTTACGACTTTATCTCATCTCGTCCTGCATTATTACTTCTCCTTATCTCAATGCTACAAAATGAGATAAGTCTCATAAAATCTGCAAATGGTGTTTTAATGAAATGTAAACAAAATTCTACATGTTTCCATAGTTCATAAAATAATTCCAAAGGCTGAAGGACGCATGTAGAAGAATTGAACGGTTTCGTTAACGATTTTATTAAATCACAATTAGCCCTGTCAACGGGGAGATAGCGAGACCAGAACAACACGATAATTAGCAGCCAGCAAAATTACAACTTGACCACTTGACCAGAAGAGCCAATTTCCTATTTTATGATTTTGACTTTGACCCTTTTTTTATTTATTTTTTTTTTATTTTGATTCCATTTTTATTACTACTTGATTCCTCGAGGTGAGCGCTGATTATTTTACAGAATTCTTTTAACTTTGACTTTTAATTATGTCTTGGATTTTACTTCGTCTTGGCATTTAATTCTGTTGACATACTTTTCGCCTTAGCAAATTTTTGACGAGTGTCGTCTCGTTGGCTCGCGTATAAAAAGGGAAGCGACAGCCACGAGGTTCAAGTGTCCCACGTAGTTTCGGCGTTTGGCAAACGGTTATAAAGGAGGCTGAGCTACGCATCGTGTCATTAACAAAGGAGCGCGCCATGAAGTCTGTAAGTGCAGAAAAAAAACGTGTTCTATCTATCGATTAATTGAGCCTCTAATTCTGCTTTTTTTTCTTAATTATTTTTATCTTTGTTGACAAACTTGGCAGGTTGAGTTGGTGTTGGTTGCGTTGGGGATTTTACTTGGACTTGGGATACAAGTGTCCGCCCGCCCACAGGAGCTCCAAGACGGAGCAGGGTCGGTGCTGGGACTGGGAACGGAACCGGTATCGGGATCGGGACCGGTACAGAAATTGGGAGCGGAAGCTCTGGTTCAGAATGAAACTGTTTTAACAGGAGATCCGGTAAACGCTACGACTAAAGCGACAGAGGAAAAGCTGAAAATTTTAGAAACTCCAATTTTTGAAGGATCCTACAGTTTCCAGAATGAATACGGGAGTCCTGTCAGGTGCGTACATTATCCGTCTTATAAAATTTGTTAATGATTTTAAAAAATTTTAAATGTAAGCTAATTATACGCATGCGCAGTATCACATACGTTGCGGATGACAACGAATCTCCGGGAGTGAGCTCCGCCTCCCCGTCATCCGAACACATCAAGAGACTTTTGGAATTAATCGGCTCCACAATGAAGAAAGAGCGGGAGGCGGCGAAAGCGAAAAAAGCTGCAGAAGCTGCTAAGACATCAACAACAACAACAACAACAACAACGTCTTCTCCAACACCAACGGATACTGATCTTTCTCCTGATCTTAATCTTCCCCAAGAGCAAGAGCACTCATCTGATTTTGTCATTTGAGTATTTTTTCAGTGTTTTGTTTGTTTTTTGTATTAATTTATTTTTTTCAATATTTTTGTGTCCATGTTAAAATTTTCTCACAATTTTTCAAATGAGTCATTAAGAAGCTACTAGATGTAAAGTTTAATGTTGTTTGCATGGGACTGGGAGCGTCCATATATTACGTTATATAAATGTGTAGAAGGCCAAGAACTATAACAACTAATTACATAGTTTCCTTCTTTACTTAATAAAGAGAGTATTTATTATGTATGTCCTATGTCGTACTATACTGAATTTATATTTTACTTTATTTGGGGGGAGGGGGGGGGGGGTTAAAAGGGGTAATTTATGCACAGCCCCTTCTAACTTTCGATTTTCATATTTGTTTGTTATCTAATACAATCTTGTGGACGACTAACCCCGACCTCGTGTCCCTCAAACATAGAAATGGAAACTATAGCTAAACACAGTTGGGGGCGTCCATCAATGACGTTAAGAATTATGGGGGGAGGGAGCGGGAAATAACTTATTATAACTTATAATAAACCTATTATGACGCCATAATATTCTGGAAGTTCTAAACTAGAGGAGCGAGGGGTAAAGAATGTGTCATTTTCCTGAACGTCATTGATGGACGACTCCGCCACTAACTAGTAAGGAATCTATTGCTCTGTTTGTGGAGTGCTTTCTATTGTTTGATTAATTAATTTCCTTTCAAGTCTCTGAGCTAATGACCAATGGAGAAGAATGAGGAATGAAATTAATTAGCGCGTCTTGATTTATATTTCTTGGATTGTTCCTTTCAGTTGTTGGGGAGATGGTGTCATGTCCTTATTTGGTAATGTAACTGACCCATTACGTGTCAAGTATGTACATGCTTGGGATTCAAGCGACAGTAACTAAAGCATTGGAGATGCAGTTGGTCAGATCACATTCACAATCCACTGTTTGCATAATGTTGTGGACTGAGTGGAGATTACAAAGGATTTGATGACACGCGTCTCTTGGAGTAACTGCCATGTCCATGTGTTGAATTCCTGAGCGCCTTTTGAATGTGTTCTCGTTATGAAATTCGATGAAATGTACAACTTTCTAAAGTGGCCCCTCTTTCCATTTTTCCCATTCACATCTGACGCTAAGTACCTACGATACGTGGACGTGGATTTGACAATATTTATGCACACGACGTGGGAATTAGGATCCCAGAAGGCGACCAAGTAAAAGTTGAGACCAAGACACGAACTCCTTCTACTTCTGCTCTCTTTCTATTTTATAACTCCATTAATTTCTATATTTTACAAAAGGGACAACGACGTCAGATATCAGCTGCTCCCAGTCTATCAGTTATCAGTGCAGTGCAGTTAGTGCAGTACCTTCCACGCCAGAAAAAAAGAGACATTTTTAAATTGAGAGATTTGTGAAAAATACGGAATTCAACCAACATGAATTACGTAAGTTGCCAACAACATGCCCCATTTTAAAGGATAATTTTAATATTTAATTTGTATATTAATTTTGTTTTATTTTCATAAAATTCAAATTTTATTTTAATGCATTTAATTTTGCTTAAAAACTCCTTTTTAAAACTCATAAAAAATAATTTTACCAATTTTAAGATTTTTTTTTCAGGACATTTAGGTAGTTTCAATACTATTTTAAGTACAGCCATTATTTCCCATATTTCTAGCATTGATTCAGGTGGAATTACAAAAATTTTCTTTTTTTTTTTTTGTTTTTTGTGAAAATTAAAATATTCCCCTTGCAATCAGCAATGAAGTATTTTGACTTTTATTGGCGCTATGCACATTTAGTAAAGCGTATGTTTTTTAGAAGGAAACGTTACGATTTAGGGACCATGCATTAATCACGGCTACAAAAAAATGGGAGATTTTGACCCCCCTCCCCCCCATTTTTTGGTTTTGGTACGTACTTCCATTTAAAATAATAGGGAGCTCAAACCCAGACCTCCTCCCTTATTTCTGAAGACGTTACAAATGTGTGGCTCTTTTGACAATTAAATTTGTTATGTGTGACACGCAGTTATAATAAACTGGAAATGCTAAATACAAAATGACAAGAAATTAAAATTAAAATTTGTGTGTTTCTAGTTAATCGTTTTGTCACTCGTGGTGGGGCTAAGTTTTGGAGTCCCGCAGCAGCAGCAGCGCCAAAGACAAATACAGAGACAGGCCCCACAACAACAACAGCAGTACCAACAACAGCAACAACCCCAGCAACAGTACCAACAACAACAACAACAACAACAACCACAACAGTACCAACAACAACAACAGCAGAAATCAAAGCCCGCGGAAGATTACGACGATGGTCAGTACAGATACGACAACACGGAGGACATTTTGGGCGACGGAATTTTCAGCTGGACGCAGACGGACCCCAACGGAGCCACGCACACGCAGTCCGGCTACATCAAAAACCCGCAGGAGCAGGACCCCAAGAAACGCATTCAAGTCATCGAGGGCTCCTACACCGTCCTCACCGGCACCAAACCCAGAACGTAAGCGTCCCCATCAAACCAAATTAAACCAATAATTTTAATCTAATTAATTAAATTAGGGATCGTCCATAAATGACGTCATTAAAATCTCCATTTCTAGACCTCTAAGGCCCCCCTGTAATTAGCTTAACCATTGCGTAAACATAGCTATCTTTAACATATATCGTATGTGAAGAACTAAAATGACCTTTATCCAATTTAAGCTACAATCAAAATGAGCAATGTCATAAAAACAAAATGAGAAACATGCGTCAAATGTTAATTACGAGTTTTTGAAAAGTGAGAAACGTTTTATTTACATTTTTTTGAAAAGTGTGCAAAATGTTTTATTTACATGTTTTCAAAAAGGTGCAAAATGTTCTAATTCCATGTTTCTGAAAAGGTGCAAAATGTTCTATTTAACATGTTTTTGAAAGGCGCAAAATGTTCTAATTACATGTTTTCAAAAAGGTGCAAAATGTTCTAATTCCATGTTTCTGAAAAGGTGCAAAATGTTCTATTTACATATTTTTGAAAAGTGCAAAATATTCCATTTAAAAGCTTTCAAGACATGTTTCAATATTTGTATAGATATTGGAAATTGTTTTTAGTTACAAATGGATATGGGTCATTTTGCTTCTTCACAGACGATATTATGGAATGTCATCAATAACCCAGTAGACCCATTAACCATATCCGTGACGTCATGTATGTGCGCTCCCTTAATAAAAGTATCATCAATTTTAAATTAATTATTTAATTTTTCTTTCAGCGTCAGCTACGTCGCTGACGAGAACGGATACCGCGTGGTGGGAGATCATCTCCCGAATCTTCCTCCAGCTGCCAGACTTTAGATCTTATCTTCAAATTAGTGTACTTACCCACATACTATTTTTCTATTAAATTACCAAATTCGCCTATTTTTGAAACATTTTTAAAAACTGAAACCAGAGTACAACTTCAACGCTAAAGAGTGAAATTTAATCGAGTGCAATAATTAAATAATTGTGTGTGTAAACTGTATACTCTTTTGATAAATGCAAACTGTTCTATATGAATGAAATGAAAATAAAAGCAAATATTTTTTTAACCTGACAAATTATAGATGCAAAATGGAACATCTTTTAATGAAGCATGAAACGTAGATAAAACATATTAACACTCATACATTTGGCATAATTACAAGCGCAAAGCGCTTTAAAACTCTTGAATGAAGCAAGGAAAGGAAATGCAGATGAAACAATTTGCAGCTTGCACTTTGCATTTTCTAATTTGCAAACATAAGTACGCAGTTGTTTAAAAATAGTTTTCTAGAAATAGACATTTGGTGTAAAAATAAACTTTCTATAAATAACCAAGAAAAATGACAGATGACGTCGTGAAACTGTTTCTTTAATTCTTGTCAAATTCACTGCCAAAAATTTTCTGCATTAGAATAATTACGTAATGCAGATTTCTAGATTTTTTTTAAAGACGTTTGCATTTTTTTTGAATGGATCCAACGAATGTCACTGCCGCCGTTTCGTTTTTTTTTTTGATTTTTCGTCGGCGTCCCTCAGCATTGAGCATTAGGAGACTATTATTGAAGAGACTGCTTCGAGTTTTTTTTTGAGTGGATGTTTCTTGGCAACCTCTCCACTCTCCACGCCATACCTGTCGCCTGTCTTCTTCTTCTTGAGCATCTTCCCATTTCCCATCAATAAAAAACATAAAGATTATAGAACAAGCAAAAGATGATGTTTGGGAATGGAAAGATTCCAAATCCAAACTGGTTTCTTGAACAAAGCAATTACAACGACAACGACAACGATGGACGAATACAAAGTACAACATACAGGTGTATAAATAAATTCTACGATTCTCAAACCGTTCGATTTTACAGATTTCCCACGGTGATGGAGATGCTACACAGTTATTTAGTTGGGGGATCGTGCATAAATGATGTCATGGTAACGGCAACGGTCAAAATGTATATTATGGCATCGATGACATGTCTTATGTTAAACAGGGCTGGACAAAGGAATTGCTTTTAGGCAGGAATTTGTTTCCATACAAAAACCACCATTTTAATTTTATTGATGGCTTGATTTAGAAAAGTGCAGAAGGTTCTATTTACATGTTTTAGAAAAGTGCAAAATGTTTTATTTCCATGTTTTAAAAATGTTCAAAAAAATTTATTTTATATGTTTTTGAAAAGTCAAAATATTTTCGTTTACATATTTTTGAAAAGTGCAAAATTTTCTATTTACATGTTTTGAGAAAAGTGCAAAATGTTTTATTTCTATGTTTTAAAAATGTTCAAAAAAATTTATTTTGTATGTTTTTGAAAATTCAAAATATTTTTGTTTACATATTTTTGAAAAACTGCAAAATGTTTCATTTACATGTTTTTCGAAAATTCAAGCAGCGGGCAAGGCTGCCTATATGCGCTCGCTGCATTATCCGGCCCTGATGTTAAAGACAAAGATAGCCGTTTGGGGAATGCTAAAGTGATATGACATAGGGGTGGGGAGTCCTTAATTAATTAGTGACAATTTGAGTGACATAATTTATAGACCACCCCTGTAAACAAATGGATAGGAAATTATTCCATGATTACGTAAGTCACCTCAACCTGCATGTTAATGAAAATAATTTTTGTGTGTGGACCTCCTCGTGTCCTAATGACAATGCTAAATTGTTTTTTTTTATTTTTCAATTATCTACTCAGCAATAATAATTATTATGTTAATTTTTACGTATTTGTCATTTAGCGATTTAACTTTTGAAATAAAGTCGGAAAGTTGGCCTATTAAAACATAAAGATAAAAATGTGGATTTTTTTGTGGAATTATTTTCGAGTCTTAGAATGCTGCTAATTCTGGAGGAATTGTTGAATTCCGAGATTTCTAATGCTCACCACGTGCTTCCTTAACAATTTATTTTTATCTATTCATTTGCTGTACATTCCGTTTCTTGTTTCTTTTCATATGCTTCTACCGCTACCTGTATCCCTGTATCCTATTTTACTACATACAGATTCTTTTATAATTTTGCCAGAAACTTGCTGGCCTTTTGCCGTGGCACTATACTCAAACATTTACACCATTAATTTGATTGCTAATTTTTTGCACATTTTTGGAGGTGGTTCTCTCACCATGAGCAGACCTCTGGTTTTGTTATGTAGCTACATACAGATTATGAAACGAGGCTCCCCGTTTCGTTCTCGAGATTAATTCATTTTTTATCTGATTTAAAAATAATGTTTTGTGTTTTATTTCGCTTGTGGATTATTAGGATATTAGGAAGAAGACCTAGAAATTGTAATGGAGACGCCAGATTAAGATGCTAATACCTTTTAGTTTTTTTATGCGGCATAGGGAACGATGATGAATTAATGAGAGACGAACCTCTGTGCTTCTGTTCTGGGTTCGTGTATAAAAGGATGAGGCAGTCGTTCAAATTGTATCAAAGTCTTTGTAGCTCACGTTTCAATTTCATACAGCTGTCCAGTCTCCAGTCACCACTCAACAATCATGATGAAATTCGTAAGTTTTTAAAAAATTTATTTAAAAATTATAAATTTTAAACTGTTTTTAATTCCAAATTTTAATTCATTTTTTTGTAAATTTTAGCATTTTAGCTTTTTTAAATCCCTTTTTAGTGTCAGTCTTAATGCATTGTTTATGCTATTTAATGCACTGTTATTGAATTTAAGCGGCATTGTAATTAAATTTTTAATGCAATTGAAATGCACTTTCAAAGCATTGTAATTAAAATTGTAATGCACTTTTAATGCATTTTAATGACATTTTAATGTAAAAACTTTAATTTAAATTCTTAAAACTATTTTAACACAAATATTTTCATAATATTTTTTAAAACCTTGTATTGCATCTTTAATGCACTTTTGATGTGTTTTAATGACCTCTCAATGATATTTGACTCACCTTTTACTATAAAACATCCAATTTAATTCTGAATTCAATTTTGAATATAATTTGGGATTTATTTTTGCAGTTGGTCCTCCTTGCCCTCGTGGCTATTGCCTCCGCCAAACCCCAGCAACCCGCCGTGGAGATCCTCCGCAGTGAAGCCGAAAATGACGGTGAGGGAAACTTCAAGTGGAATTTCGAAACGTCGGACGGTGCGAAGCAAGAACAATCCGGATACATCAAGAACCCAACTGAACAAGACCCAGAGAAGCGCATCCAAGTCATTCAAGGATCCTTCACCTTCTTGGACAAGGAGACCGGGAAACCCATCACGTGAGTCTTCAAGAAATTTACAAACAACTAATTTTAAGACATTTCCATATTGTCAACATACTCAAAATTTTGATTTTAATAATTTTTGATTTTTTTCAAATTTCAGTGTCACCTACGTCGCTGACGAGAACGGATACCAACCAAACCTTGACGGAGTTAGAAAGTAGATGTTCAACACAAATTTAAAATAGATTCTTCAAATAATTTTTGACATGTTTCTAAAATTTCAAATATATCTATATACAACAAATTTCTATACAATTTTCTATATGTTTCAAAATGAAGCCTTGATTTTTCTATTTTTGTGATGTTTAAAAAATAAATCTTATTTCACTCCTGTCTTTCTTTCATACACTAAAATACCGAATTTTGAATAATGCACATTTTTACTTTTTAAGTTTACGCACGGTTTTTAATTAAACAATTTGCATACACGAACTGACTTCAATGGCATAACTTATCTTCATTTCTAGGGCCACGATTAAGCACATACAACATTCAAGTAGCTAATAAAAAAAGCACGGAATACCTATGCAGATACATAATATTATCTCATTTATTAACCAAAATAAATTATAATTTCTTTGCCCTAGATGATTTGAACGTAAAACTTTTATAAAAAATTAAAAACTGACGCCACAGAAATACTTTTAAAAACGGCATTTTTGGAAGTATTTTCATTCCGAAAACATCAACTAAAAAGCATTATATTTTCTTGCCTTGCATTGTACGAAGAACTGTAAAATCTTACCGCTAATTTTACATAATATTTATTCTGCTAAATGGCTGCAACCTCACCCTTAAGTATTACCAAGTTTTTAATGAAAATACATACATACGCATGGATTTCTAGCTATTTACATACTACATACATACTACTTATGGAAAATTCGATAATTAGCTAACAACTATACAATACACTTACTTGGTACTTGCTAATGCTAATGATGCCACCACCAAAAAACATGTGCATGATAATAACAGGACGTATGTATATAACAGAAGAAATTAGAACAAAACAGCCTTATTGCATAAAAATACGTAAAATATTATTTCAGGAGTTTCAATTAATTTGAAATGATTTTGAATGTTGGCAACATTGCTGGAAACATTCCCGTCCACTTCGTAATAAGCTCCCCTCCTCAATAGTGATTATCTGACAATTTAGCGATGACGGAAACATTGCGGGAAACATTGCCGGGAACATTTCCAGTCTCTTCCCATAAGCGTAGAAGGTGGGAGGTTGCTTGATGATGGACGGGTGAGAGGTGAGAAATAGGAAAATCTCTGAACAGGTAATAAAGAACAGCAACACTGCTGCAAAGATCCTCTAAAATATCCTAACGATTAAATAATTAATGATTTTTAGCAAATTTTTGTGATTTTGTTAATACTCTACACGTCTGTCCATCGTCCTGTCCGTCCAAATCCCAAGGAGTTAAATGGGCAAATTCGCGTAGTTCCACGTGATTTATTCACAAAATTACAAGGAATAATCTTGAGATGTTGAGTGAGAGAGAATCCGTGAAGACGTTTGAGTTAATTTATAATTTATTCTCAAATCCTCTCAAATGTCTTCTCATCAGTCATGCAACATGCAACTTGGGCGAGAGAAGGACCATCGCTAAAAAAATCCCAGCCTTCTTCTTCATCTTCATCCCTTTCATCTTCGTTTTCATTTTCAACTCGTCAACTGAACCTGTACATTTATTCAGCTCGTCTTCGTCTCACTTTTACATTTTATTATGCTACTTCATTTTTATGCACTTGGCCCAACTGCCTATAGCACAGACTATGCACCCCACAGTATATATATAGTCTCCTGTAATTTTTATTCTAAACTGGGCGACCTTTTATTTAATTTTTTTGTGTTAAGTTTTGAGGATTGAGTGACCAAGATTAAAAGATGCGCCACATCAAAGTGAGAGAGAAAAAAGATTCGTCTTTGTCTTTGTCCATGGCCCACGGATTTTTGGACAGTTTCTCATGTTTTATGGAAATACAAATAAACTTCTAGCACATTTATTTGCCAAACAACAAAAACAAAAAACAATCATGTAAATGGGAAACTGGTCTTTCATTATTGTTTTCCATGCGAGATTCTTTGTTGTGCAGTGTGAAGGGAGACGGAGACTTTTTCGCAGAAAAAACAAATTGTAAACATGTGTTACGTTACGTAAGAAAAAAAAAGGGACGACAAAAGACGAAGACGACGGCAAGTAATTAAGGAGAGGATTGGAAATAAATTATCGCATCTTCTTTCCCTTGTTCTCCGTCCTCAGTATAAAAAGACCCACTGCATTTTACGACACTTCACACTCAACTCATAAGTCTTTTTCTGTCCTCACATAAAAATCTACAATTTTCTAATTCTTTTTCATTTTTTACGGCAGCATCATGATGATGAAACTTGTAAGATTTTTAAAAAACTAATTTTAAAAAATTGTAAAGTTTAAAAAATTTATTTTTTTATCATGCTTACAATTTACTGTCTGTAGTACAAAATAAGTTACAAATTTTATTGCAAATTAATTACTTGTCTTTCTTTTCAAAATCAAAAGTTTGTCTTAAGAATTCTTGACAGCGTTTTTATAAAATTTTAGAATTTTGCGAATTTTGCAAATTTTGCAAATTTTGCAAATTGTGCAAATTTTCTGAATTTCTTGAATGTTACAGTTGGTCCTCGTCGCCCTCGTGGCTTTCGTCTCAGCCCGCCCCCAACAATCCGGCCCACCAGTGGAGATCATCCGGTCCGACTCTGAAAATGACGGAAACGGCAACTTCAAATGGAACTTTGAAACTTCGGACGGAACCAAACAGGAACAATCCGGCTACGTCAAGAACCCCGAGGAACAAGACCCAGACAAGCGCATCCAAGTCATTCAAGGATCTTACACTTTCTTGGACTCTGAGACCGGCAAACCAATCACGTAAATAGCCCACTCACAAAAATTACTTAAAATTTTTTTCAAAAATATTAGAGTTAAAATTTTACAAAATATTTACAATTTTTTCCAGCGTCACCTACATCGCTGACGAGAACGGATACCAACCCACTGTTGTCGGAGCCAGAAAGTGAATATTTTAAAACGGAAATTCTGAACTAAATAATACTCAAAAATGGCCAAAAAATAACCATTATTTTATTTTGCAAAAATTATTAGCGAAAATATGCAATATTTATTTATTGTATTTTTCTGTTTTATATTTGAGTAGCTTTTAAGGGCCCTTCCATTACACCTGTTAATTAGTTTCCACTTTTTGATACGAAAATAATTTTAATTTTAAAAAATTTTTGCTCAAATTACAATTTAATTATTATTACTGCACTGTTTGTTTTGTATGTAGAAAAAAGGTAGAAATAAAAATGTCTGGATATTCTTATGCAATTACATATAAAATTATTCGGTCTCGGTCAAGATTGAGAGATTTTATTTGGTGGGAATTAATTAGCATAATTAGTATGCATAGCGCGTTGTGTGTGGTATAGGAAGGTCTGCGTGCACAATATCGTGAGTGAAGAACCAAAATGACCCATATCCATTTTCCGCTAAAAACAATATCAACTATCTACAAAAATATTGTAATATGTCTTAAATTCATTTAAATATAACATTTTACACCCTTTCAAAAACATGGAATTATAACATTTTGCAACTTTTTAAAAACGTGTAATTAGAACATTTTGCACCTTTTCGAAACATGGAATTATAACATTTTGCACCTTTTTAAAAACATGGAATTATAACATTTTGCACCTTTTTAAAAACATGGAATTAGAACATTTTGCACTTTTTTAAAAACATGGAATTAGAACATTTTGCACGTTTTTAAAAACATGGAATTTGTACATTTTGTATTTTTTCAAAAACATGTAAATACGGCATTTTACGCTTTTCAAAAACTCGTAATAATTAAAACTTTACGCATGTTTCTCTTTTTGTTTTATGACATAGCTCATTTTGATTCCAGCTTAAATTGGATATGGGTCATTTTGGTTCTTCACCGACGATATGTATCTTACGTGCATGTGATGCAGAAGATGCGGGGCAACGGGACTGACGACTCAGATGAGATGTAACTGATTCCGCATCCCTCGTTTTCTGATTTTTTACAGACATTCGATCTTATCGTTAGCATTGGCGTGGATGTACATAGGTACATGGAATTTTAATGAGATGCGCACTTGTTGTGGTTTGCAATTAATTCATTATTATGTACATAATATGTGGTGCAGTACAGGCGGTGTATATGGTAAAAGTGGCAGAAGCTTCTTCTTCTTTTTTTTTGATCTGTGCTAAGTTTATGAGTAATCTTCGTTTTTCATTCCACACGAACCTGTGAGATTATGCAAATTACCTAAAAATCAAAATCCAGTTCCACATTGTTACGCTCCGTTTACAGATAATTATTCGTCCAGTTTTATGTGATGACGTAAAAAGTGGTAACTGACAGCAGTTTTCCAGTCATGGACAACCTTGCGCTCAAATTCTAAATATCGTGTGTGAAGTACCAAAATGACCCATATCCAATTTTAGCTGGACTCAAAATGAGCTATGTCATAAAAAACAAAGTGAGAAACATGCTTAAAATGCTAATTTAAGAGTTTTTGAAAAGTGCAAAATGTTCTATTTACATGTTTTTGAAAAGTGTAAAATGTTCTATTTACATGTTTTTGAAAAGTGTAAAATGTTCTATTTACATGTTTTTGAAAAGTGTAAAATGTTCTATTTACATGTTTTTGAAAAGTGTAAAATGTTCTATTTACGTGTTTTTGAAAAGTACAAAATGTTCGATTTACATATTTTTTGAAAAATGCGAAATTTTCAATTTACATGTTTTGAAAAGTCCAAACTGCACTATTTTTAGGCTTCTATGATTTTAATGATTTTGTTGATAGTTCATTTTGTATTTAGCTAAAACTGGATATGGGTCACTTTGATTCCTCACACACGATAATATGTTAAAAATATAGGTACTTACAATGTTAGAATTAGACATGTACATACCATATGTCATACATGCAATATTTTTAAATTACAATTAAATAAAACAATGTGCGACTAACATGTAAGAGTCGTTCATAAATGATGTCATCAAAATATCCTAATTTATATAAGATCCAATGACACTCCTGTGATATGCTTAACCATTGCGTTTATTTTATGGCTCTCTATAACATGAGATGTCATGAATATCCAATAGGAGATCCACTGACGTCATCTATGGACGATCCCTTATAAATTTACGCTTAACTGTAATTACTCTACACAATTTGCACATGTTGTTCGTTCCCTATATGATTCGATCGCAAATGATTTTAGCACGTTGTCTGATAATAATTATTTTTGCACAGATAAGACTTTTTGCAACTCGCCGTGGCACGTTGCTAAAAAAAAACTGGAATAGGACTTTGTTGAGTTAACTTACTTTTTTGATAATTTATCAAGTTTGAAAACTTGTTTTCTGGAAATGTGACAGAAAAACAAATCAAGTATTTTAATTTCCACTTTTCAATGAAATCTCTTTAATTTATTCCTCCATCTTCTTCATCTTCATCGTCTTCTTCGTGGTCTTTCGGAGGCAAAAAACTTTTTGCATAATTCAAATTTCAATGCTAAAATACAGTGGGACTGCATCTCTTCAGGATCTCAGCCTCTCACTAATGACATAATTACCCACAAACAGTTGTTCCAACAACCAGAAGCAGGAGATGACGAGGACTGACATGAAGTATGAAGATGAGGCGGATGCAGAGATAGAGATGCGTTTCTGTTATGCAATCTCCACGCGGTCAATTAATGTGACACATAATCGTAAACAATTATTCCTCCGATTAATCCACGACACTAATTTTCTTTTACCATGTCAAATTAATTTTCATTTAATTTTGGATTTGTTCGCGTTTTATTAGTCAACTTAAAAAAAACTGGGAACATGGACATGGGATTTGGAATTTGGGAGACACATGGCATTTTTTTGGGGTTTGTTTTACCGCCGCCGTTACTGTACTGTGCTGTGCTGGGCTGGGCTTTGTCTGGATTCTGGATTTTTGGGGCATGCGGAAAAGTTGATCTTGATGGCCTTTGATTTTTGGGAATCTTACGATTTTTATGACTTTCCACCTTTTCACAAACGAGAACGACTTTTCGCCTCGTGTTTCTCCCTCCTATTTTTAACATGGGCTTTTTTAGGTGTGAGATTCCACTAAGAAATTTAATTGTCTCCACGTCTTTTTCTCCACTGGTACTGGTCCACAATGTAGGGTCGTCCATAAATGACGTCACGTGTATGGTGAATGAGTCTACTTGGGAGAAGAAGATGCCCCATGTGAAAGATAGCCATTTTTACGCAATGGCTCAGCTAATTACAGGGGGGTCAAAGAATTCTAGAAATTTGTGAGATTTTTCCATGACATCATTTAGGGACGACTCCTGTCTCAACTATAAAAAGGAACAGGGAACGACCATTTGGTATTCAGACTAATCCCATCTTCTCCAGTAACACTTCTTTCCACTGAACTGAAACTAACCTCAATCAACATGCAATACGTAAGCGGAAATTTTTATAAAATCACATTACATAATTTAAAAATTATTTTCTGCAGTATTTTACTACTGAATTTTATACTGTAACTTTTTTTTTACTTTACAAAATTCTTTCAAAAATGGAAAATTTGTAATAATTCTTGTCTTTGTAATTTAGCGCCATTTTTTAAATTTCCACGAAAATTTAAAAAAATTTAGACACTTAGAAAATTAGTAAAAAATTAAAAAGAGTAAATTACTATGGTTTAGTTTTTGTCCAGAAATAATAATTATTTAAGGAAAAACTTTATATTAGTAAATTAATCCAAAATTTTTGTAAAATATTTTCGGGTATATATTTATGGCTAGGGATCATCCATGAATGACGTATAGGAAAAATGTAAATTTTGAACCTGAAAATTGTGTAATTTTGAAAAAATGAATAATTAATTTTTTTGTTGATTTATAGTTGTTTGCCCTCGCCTTGTTGGCTGTCTCAGCCTCGGCCCTCAGCGCCCCCGAAGTGACTGTCCTCCGCAACGAGCAGGAACTGAAGGAAGACGGGAGCTTCAGCACTCTCCTCGAACTCTCAGACGGATCCAGACAACAACAATCCGGCTACATCAAGAACCCCAATGAACCAGACCAAGAGAAGAGATCACTCCTCGTCGAGGGCTCCTACTCCTACGTTGACCCCGCCTTCCCCAACTCCGCCCCTTTGACGTAAGCTGCGTTTTTCGCCACCTCACTTGCTAATTCTGAAATCAAATATCTGAGTTAAATAAAAATAATTTTTACATTTTTTTATAGCGTCAACTACGTCGCTGATGAGAATGGATACAGAGCGACCGGAGATCATTTGCCCGTCGCCCCACCCACCCCAGACCACGTTGTGAAGCTCCTCGAGATCATCAACGCTAACGTGAGGAAGCAACGAGAGATCGCTTCCCAACTCCCAAGCCGAAACTAATTCATTTTTAATTTTTATTGTATTCATTTTTTTTTATGGTGAATTTTATTTTTGTGACTTGCCAAATTGAAAATTGTATTTTTGCGAAGCACCTTCTTCAACTTTGAAATGTGTAATGATCATTGTACTGCAGAGCTATTTATCTTCCAGACTTAATAAACCAATCAGTGTCATCCTAAGTGGACTCCCATTTCATTCTTTTTTCGCATCATGTTTCATACAAACCTGCTACTAACCTACTGCAAATTCTTCCATTGGTCGGTCCGGTTCGGTCCGATTCGGTCTGGGTCAGCCCGGTTCTGCTCGATTCGGTCCGATTCGGTCTAGGTCAGCCTGGTTCGGCCCGATTCGGTAAGGGTAGATCCGGTTCTTAAGACAGGTCCTTTACTTCTATTCCAAAATTTTCAAAAAAATGGCTACACAAATCTACGTGTCCTGCGATAGATAATAGCATTTGTCTTGGTAGTGTGGTAACGCATAATAAATTCAGATTTTATTCATAACAGCTGCTACATTTCCTCCGTAGGACGGCATAGAATTACTAGCATAGAATACGCTTGAAAAATAAGGAACCACGTTGTTGACTGTATATATCAGTAGACTGATACGAAGTTTGAGTATTTATGCACCGCCATAATTAGGGGCGGATGTAGCAACATTTTCTAGGCTGAGCCATACATACATCATCGAGAGTGATGAATAAAAGTTGACCAGATCCTATTTAATCTAGAATTAAAATGAGTTATGTAAAAAAAAACACTAAATGAGATAGAAGCGTAAAGGGTTAAAGGGTTGAAGGGTTAAAGGTAGTTTTATTTGCAAGGGTCAGATGTTTCAATCAATTAAGACTGTTCTTCCAACATGGACCCTCGTGTGACCAGCTTACCCCGTACTAACACAGAGCCTAAAGAGTAAACTTTTAATGATGTAGACCGCCACACATGTGGAGAGCCCGGCGTTTAAGATCAACTTTCTTACGAGAGAGATTCGAGGCAAGTGGGAATCGAACCCACGCCTAGTCAACAGTAATGGAGAGTCTCAGACGCTATGTCTCGCCCAGCGCCACTGGACCACCAGGGCTCTCTTAAAATGTTTATAAAGAGTTTCTAAAAAGTTCAAAATGTCCTATTTACCAGTTTTTTGAAAAGTGTAAAATGTTCCATTTACAGTTTTTAGAAAAGCGCAAAATGTTTTATTTACATGTTTTTTGAAAAGTGTAAAATGTTCCATTTACAGTTTTTAGAAAAGTGCAAAATGTTTTATTTACATGTTTTTTGAAAAGTGTAAAATGTTCCATTTACAGTTTTTAGAAAAGCGCAAAATGTTTTATTTACATGTTTTTTGAAAAGTGTAAAATGTTCCATTTACAGTTTTTAGAAAAGCGCAAAATGTTTTATTTACATGTTTTTTGAAAAGTGTAAAATGTTTCATTTACATGTTTTAGAAAAGTGCAAAATGTTTTATTTACATGTTTTTTGAAAAGTGCAAAATGTTTTATTTACATGTTTTTTGAAAATTGAAAAATGTTACATTTACATTTTTTAGAAAGATGCAAAATATTATATTTACATTATTTAGAAAGGGGCAAAATATTCTATTTACATATTTTTCAAGTTCAATTTATATTTTAATAAATTTTTGTACGAATAGAGTTTTTGTTTAAGAAATGGTTGTTGCTAAGGAAGACTTCAGGGACCGAATATACTGATGAAAACATTGTCGCAAGGTTCCCCATTAGGGATCATTCACAAAAAAAGTCATCAAAATATCTCCATGTTTAGTACCCTTTGACCCCCCCCCCGCCCTCTATTTAATCAACTTAACGATTGCGTAAGTAAATTAGCATGGGATATCATTGGTAAACAGTTAAGATGAGCCATTGGCCCTGCCAATGACGTCATTTGTGGGCGATCCTCTACCTGTTTTTGCTAATAAATTGTCTATAATAATGATTTGAATGTTAAAATAGTAACTATGAATTATATTAATCAAGGTTTGAATGCGGGTCTAATAAAATGAATAAAGAATTAATTTTAAAATACTGCAGGACTGCATATCACCGCAGCCTACTGGTGCGGCACCGGCAACCGGTACAGGTCTCGTAAAAAGATGCTAAATATGAATAAAACAGATTACGTGAGTGCGGATTGAAATGAGATAGGTGATCTGTGCGACACTGTCTCGTTAGTCGTTGTCGTTGCATTACGGCTTCACTCTCTATGCTAATAATACAACGACTTTAAACGACCGCTCATTACTCATCACAAGAACCAGAAGCAGCAGTAACGTATGAGCACTGCAATTAAAATAGATACCGTAAAACCCCGAGTAAGCGCCGTCTGTTTAAATATGCGCCGGAGTTATGCATAACCTCTAGGCAAATAGTATAAGTATTACAGAACATGTTTGTTTAGTTGTAAGGCCACATTCATTATTACATTCTGAAGAATCAAATGAGCCATATCCAAATTTAGCAAGAATTAAAAGGAGCTATGTTAAACAACACACATACTATATCCAGGCAGATACGTAGAATATTAATTACGATTTTTTTAAAAGAGCAAAATGTACTATTTGCATCCTTTCGAAAAGTGTAAAATGCACTATTTTAAGAATTTAAAAAAGTTTAAAATGCTCAATTTGCAAGTTTTCAAAATTGCAAAATATTCAATTTACATGTTTCCGTAAATTGTAAAATGTTCTATCTACATGTTTTTTAAAAATTGTAAATTGCTCTATTTGTGTGCTTTTTTAACTCCAAAAGGTTCTATTTACATGTTTTTGAAAATTGTAAAATGTTCTATCTACATGTTTTTTTTTTGAAAAGTGTGAAATGTTCTGTCTACACTTTTTTAGTGCGAAATTTTCTATTTGTGTGTGTTTTTAACTCCAAAAGGTTCTATTTACCTACGTGTTTTTGAAAATTGTGAAATGTTTTATCTATATGTTTTTGAAACGTCCAAAATGATTTATTTAAAATTTTTTTAAATTTACAAAATATTCTATGTAGGTACATAATTTTAAAATGTGAGAAATGTTCTATCTATGCATTTTTGTAAATGCAAACTAGTAGTAGTAGTAGTAGTAGTAGTAGTAGTAGTATTGCACTATTGCGTCTGGGGCTTTACCCATACACAGTGTTCTTTATTTTGTGATTCAGACCTCAATCTATTCTATTTTGGTCTTTATGCTGACCTTGCTAATTTTTGTTAAAGATGGTACATTTTGTTTTTAGCTGAAAATAGATGGGTCATTTTGAGCCTTCACTCACGATATACGTTATTTTGCTTTTAATTAAAACAATTAGTGAAAACTGTGGTTTCAGAATTTATTCTTGATTAATTGAGCTTTATAAATTGGCGGTAAGCCTTGAAAATTAAAATAAGAGCCAATTCTGGGAAGTAAATGCCAGGACGCTTATTCGGTCAAATACGGTACGGTAAATAAATGCGGCTTTTCAATAATTTAATGAAATAAAAATCACAACTTGACCACTTGTCACAAATCATAAATAATTCTAAGTGCACTATTAGTCCACGACACGTATTTTATTTTCCTACCCAATATAACGACAGCTTGAATTTTTGTATTTGGCAAAAGTGCAAAATTGTTTGAATGCAGATGCACGTGCTCACAACTACAGAAACAATGGGAACATTAAGAAGAACGGGAATGTGTGTGACACAGACGGCAAGTTTTTCTTTCATTATTTTCCTTTTTAGCTTCTTGGTCGCGTCTTTGTGGCCGTGTGGTTATGGACTTTGTCTGGATTTTTGGGAAAGGAGAAGATTAAATAAAAGATGCGGAAAAGTTGATCCTGATGGCCTCTGATGATTTTTGCAAAAAAGTCAAAATCACCAAGTTATCTCCACTTTTATCATGGAACCTACATATGGATACTTACTCGAACGTTTTAAACGGCTTTTCTTGTCTCCTTATTCCTTCGCAGTACTTTTTGTCTTTTTGTAAGGTGTGAGTTTCCACGTACAATGGAATCGAATTTTGTGCCATAATAATTGTGCTTAATTGTCCCAGTTATCTGTCTACATCTTCCTCACTCAGATTAGCACACAGGTATAAAAAGGAATGTGAGACGTCCATCAGTATTCAGACAATTACCACAGCTTCTCCAGTAACTGTTCTTTGCACTCAAAACCAACTCCACACTCAATCAACATGAAATACGTAAGTTTAGAAATATTGTTACTAATTTTCTACGATTTTCAACTCATTTTAGTATTTTAAGCAATTTTCTAAAATGGAAAATACGAAATTCCAATGTACTTTCAAATTAGGTTTTTTAAATATCCCACGTTTTAGAACGTTTTCTTTAGTAAAGCAAATTGTTGTATTTATCATTTTTAGAAAAGTGTAAAATGTTCTATTTGCATGTTTTTGAAAAGTGTAAAATGTTCTATTTGCATGTTTTTGAAAAGTGTAAAATGTTCTATTTGCATGTTTTTGAAAAGTATAAAATGTTCTATTTGCATGTTTTTGAAAAGTGTAAAATGTTCTATTAACATGTTTTTTAAAAGTGCAAATTGTTCTAATTCCATGTTTTTGAAAAGGTGCAAAAACTTTTATTAGCCTGTTTTTGAAAATTTTAAAATATTCCATTTTTATGTTTTTGAAAATTTCAAAATATTCCATTTTCATGTTTTTGAAAAGTGTAAAATGTTCTATTAACATGTTTTTGAAAAGTTCAAAATATTCAATTTTCATGTTTTTGAAAAGTTCAAAACATTCCATTTTCATGTTTTTGAAAATTTCGAAATATTCCATTTTCATGGTATTTTAAAATTCAGGGAGCGGGGGCTGCGTGCGCATTTTCCGGCCCTGCGGGTTAAGTTAATGACAGGGGATAGTCATAGGGGGATGAAAATGATAATTTTTCGAGTACATCATTTATGAGCGAACCCTAATTTGTTGATTTAGCTTGTTGCCCTCGCCTTGTTGGCTGTCTCAGTCTACGCAATCGATCCAGAAGTGACTGTTCTCCGCAACGACCAGGAACTGAAGGAAGACGGGAGCTTCAACAACGTTCTGGAACTCTCTGACGGATCCAAACAACGATCTTCCGGCTACATCAAGAACCCCCAAGAACCAGATCAAGACAAGAGAATCCAGGTCATTGAGGGATCCTACTCCTTCGTTGACCCCAACAACCCAAACTCCGCCCCCTTGACGTAAGCTACACACCTTTTCCGCTATGTCACAGTACAACAGTATAATATAGATCTTCATTAATTATTATGAATTGATTTTTCAATTTTTTAGCGTCACCTACGTCGCTGATGAGAATGGATACGTCGCATCCGGAGATCACTTGCCCGTCGCCCCACCCACCCCAGACCACGTTGTGAAGCTCCTCCAGATCATCAACGCCAATGTGAGGAAGCAACGTGAGATCGCTGCTCAACTCCCACGACGAAACTAATTCATTTTTTCTTTTATTTTAGTTTTGATTTTTCCTTCTTTTTTTTTTGAAAATAAATTTTATTTTTGTGCAGAGCCTTCCTTGAACTTTGAACTGTCGTATTAAAATTGTATTGTGCAGAGGTATTTATCCTCCAAAGTTAATAAACCAATCAGTGTCATCTTATAACCTTGCTCACATAATTTCAGTCTTTTTCATCTCTTGTCATACTTTTAGCATATCTTCATAATGGTAACAACAATACTAACAGAAGGGAATGACGTCACATGATACACCCATATTTCACAGAGACCTATTTCAAAAAAAATCAGGCTACTTTTCAATTGCATAGATCCAAAGTAACTCGAGTGCATTTTGTGTTTTTTGGTTAAAGTGACCCGCTAAAGTTCAAAAAAATTAAAATTTTGAAACTATTTTTTGGAATTGTTTGGAATTACAGTGCTAGCGCAAAAACATTTATTTTACAATAAAAAATGTTTAAAATTATGGCGGGAATTTTTGATTTCCTAGAAATGATGAATTATTATGCCTTGAATTTTTATCTGAATTTGGAAAAGTTTGAAACTTTTACATCTTTATAAATTACCTATTTCGAAGAAATTCGAAACACTTTTAATTTGGTTTAAACAAAAATATTGTAATATTTTGATCTTATAGCCATTGAAAAAATACTGGAGTTTTTAAAAAATTGAAGATTTTTAAAATCCTAGAAATGACTGTTTGTCAAAAATATTATGATGACCAAGAAACTTGAAATTGTATCAAAATTAGTTGATAAATGTATATAGCCTGCAGGCAGACACAATTGATGGCTAAAAAATATGGCGTCCATTTATAGTTATCATTAGAAAAAATTTATGTTTTCTAAAATTTTGGTAGCAAATCAGGAGGCCCATTTTGAGAAATCGTCAGTGAAGAACCAAAATGACCCATATCCAATTTCAGCTTGAATCAAAATTAGCTATGTCATAAAAGCAAAATGAGAAACGTGCATAAAATGGTTATTAAGAGTTTTTGAAAAGAGTAAAATGTTCTATTTACATGTTTTTGAAAAGTGCAAAATATTCTAAATACATGTTTTTGAAAATTGCAAAATATTCTAATTACATGTTTTTGAAAATTGCAAAATATTCTAATTTCATGTTTTTGAAAAGTGCAAAATATTCTAAATACATGTTTTTGAAAATGCAAAATATTCTAATTTCATGTTTTTGAAAAGTTCAAAATATTCTATTTACATGTTTTTGAAAAGTGCAAAATATTCTATTTACATGTTTTAGAAAATTTCAAAATATTCTAATTTCATGTTTTTGAAAATTTCAAAATATTCTATTTACATGTTTTTGAAAACTTCAAAATGTTCCACTTACATGTTTTTGAAAATTGTAAAGTATTCTATTTAAATACTTCCAAGAAATGTTTTAATTTTTTTTAATTTTTGAATTTTTTAATTATACTAACAGTCATAATCTATATTTAACAAATTTATGTTACGTATACTGAGTCCTTTGGGCTATCCTCGTTGGAGGACAGTGTCAAGTTTATTTTAATAAAGTTGTCTTTCTCTCTTTTGTAGATAATGGATATTGTTTTGAGCTGCAAATGGATATGGGTCATTTTGGTTCTTCACTGACGATATGATTTACGCTGCTCTATTTTTTGTACGTGTTTGTATTTAATATAAATAAATTGGGCGATTCCGTCCGCGTCGCCCGACTGTGACTATTCTATTGTAAGGTAGATAAATTAAATGCCCTATCTTTCAGAAAAAATACCTTAAACAGAAGGTGGGGGGCTACAAAATAGGATTGTCGTATGCGGTCCTACACAATGATATCTATGTACCAGTCTGCGCCTGTCAAATATTTTTGTTTCATTTCTTTTTGCATATTTTATTAGAATATAGTTGTTCCACTGAATTCACAAACAATCGAATATTACCCCAATACTAAATACTACACAAGTGTTGACTTTTAAATTTTCAGTTATGTTGAACAGTTAATTTACAATAATAATTACAGACTATTACAAAAATAATATGGCACTGTTGTTGGCAGTCATTTTTTAATTTCATATCCATGTCACAAAAACTCCAAGCTGCTTTGTATATTTTCATACAAAATACTTTTCGTTTTTTCATTTCTAATTAGAAACGTCCAGCAGATCGCTTACGTTGTTGAGCGGCGTTGGCGTTGATGATCTCCAAGAGCTTAAGGACGTGGTCTGGGGTGGGTGGGGCAGTGGGGAGGTGATCTCCCTTGGGCTGGAATCCGTTCTCATCAGCGGTATAGGTCACACTGGAAGTTTGAAAAATTCAATTAATTCAATTCGTTCATTTAAAAAACACTATAAATTTATGGCGGGAATTTTAGCAAGATTTAAATTTAAAAACCCACCTGATTGGAGCTCCATCCTGGATGTAAGTGAAGGATCCTTCCAGAACTTGGATGCGTTTTTCTTGATCTGGTTCCTCGGGGTTTTTGATGTATCCCTTCTGGTCCGCTTTGGATCCGTCGGATAATTCGTAGGCCCAGTTGAAGCTTCCGTCTTCCTTTCGCTCATCTTCGCTTCTTAGAAGTGTCACCTCCTCCTGTGGTCTTCCCATGGCGCATGCCACAAATGTAGCGAACAAAGCGAGTGCCACCAACTTTAATTTCAAACCCCAAAAAAAAAACGTTTTGAATTATTTAATAAATTATTTTAAACTGCAGCTTGGTATTATTTTGTATGGATTTAAAATTTCTTTCCCGCTTTTTACTTTTCAAAAAACAATAAAATGAATTTTGCACATTTTTCGTGAATAAAAAAATGGCAAAATGAACTGAATTTTTGTAAAATTTTTGAACGAGCTCAACGCCGTTTGGGATTAATTTAGGAAATTTACATAGAATGTAATAGAGATAAATCTGACAAATCAAACTGCTTGTGAGAAATTAGAAAAAAATAAAAATCCAAAATTGTTTAAAAATTTAAAAAAAATGTTTTTGCAGTAATAATAATTGAAAAACTTTCAACTCACGTATTTCATGATGCTCGAGTTAGTTTTGTAATCTGTGGAGATTAAATTGAATGTTTTAATTGTGAGGAAGCTGAATGTTGTCTGATGATCTTCTCTCATCTCCTCTTCCTTTTTATACCAAAAGCTCAGAATTAAATTGGGAAAAAAAGGCTTAAGATGAAGAAGCGCAGTGTATTGCAGTGAAATGGCTCGAATCTCAATCGAATTCGAATTTGGATGAGTCCAGCAGACGAAGAAGAAGGAGGAGATTTTTTTTTTAATTGAATTACAAATTAAAATTCCAACATTTAAATTATTGGACTGAAAACATCAAAAGTGCCCCAAAAGTTTGAAAGGAGAGACGCGGGGGGAGCGCAGTGGGTCAGAAATTAAGAAAGAAACCAACGAAGGTTAAAAATAATTAAAAGTCATCTCAGTCAAATCAAATCCAAACGACAGTTGTATGACATCACTCACATTTTATACGATTTGTGCTTACCAAATATTTGCTATTCAATTCAGGAATCAAATAAACCACATGTATTTTTTGGTTACTTGTGGGATGGGATATATCAGCAGGAGTGAAGAATCAAAACGAGCCATACCCAGGATTTGCTCAAAATAAATTCTAAACAAATTCACAGGATGCTATATGTACCTTGAAGCATGTATGTAAATTGAACATTTTTAAATTTTCAAAACAAATGATGAAACAACTGGCGTTTTCAAAACTGTGCTATTAAAAAAATTTTGCACTTTTCAAAAATATGCGAATTGAACATTTTGCATTTTTTTAAAAACAAATGTAAATAGAACATTTTAAACTTTTCAAAAAACATGCAAATAAGGTATTTTGCATTTTTAAAAAACATGCGGTTGGAACATTTTGCACTTTTCCAAGACATGTAAATAGGTTATTTTGCACTTTCAATAAACATGCGGTTAGAACATTTTGCACTTTTCCAAGACATGTAAATAGGCTATTTTGCACTTTCAAAAAACATGCGTTTAGAACATTTTGCACTTTACCAAAATATGTAAATAGGCTATTTTGCACTTTCAAAAAACATGCGTATAGAACATTTTGCACTTTTCCAAAATATGTAAATAGGCTATTTTGCACTTTCAAAAGACATGCGTTTAGAACATTTTGCACTTTTCCAAAACATGTAAATATAGAGCGTTTTGCACATTTCAAAAACATTTAAATAGAGCATTTTGCACATTTCTAAATTAAATAAAACATTTTTCAAATTTCCAAAATATGTAAATAGAACATTTTGCACCTTTATAGAAATTCGTATTTAACATTTTACGCATCAGGTTTTTGTTTGTTTTTTTTTGGCATGGCTGATTTTAATCGTAGCCTAAATTGGATATGGACGATTTTGATTCTTCACTCACGATGTACGCCTTGAGCTGACATACAACACACTTGTGTCATTTACTTAGGATACTTTGTAACTAACAATTTCGCATTTTAGTTTAATGATTGAAACGTGTGTATTTAGAGCATTTTGATGTTTAGTTCCAGTCCTGTAGTATTTTTCATTTCAAAGAATTAAGCTGCTTTTAGTTTCTATTTCAATTCATTTTTATATTAAATAAAATAAATTTTCCAATTTAAATATTAAAAATCTTTCATTCCAAAAATTGAGGAATTAAAACATTTTGCATTTCATATATTATCACGTGATTTGTGTAATTTGCAATTTTTTACAGCTAATTCCAATTTTTTCGATTTTTTTACAACAATAGTTGATGAGAGTAATTTGCAGCTTTGGGGTGTTAAACAGTTTGGAATTAGCATAATGTAAACTTTTCAAAAAAAAGCGTTAATTGCATTAGTCTGTATTTTTACAAACAATTCTAAAAACACGTAATAACACAGTATTGTTTTAAATATCATTACCACAACTATAAAAACAGAAAAATTGCTCAGATACAGAAATACATAATATTGTGTTGCATAATTAATGAGCCGCATGCACATATAACGTCAATTTAAAACAAATAATACGCACGTGTTCATATTGATCAAAACCAAGAGGAAAAGGCCAAAGCCAAAGACGCTCAGAGACACAACACAACAGGTGAGAGATGCGCAAGTTCTCTGTTAAAAAGAAGTTTAAACATTATTAGAAAAGGACGGGGGAATACAACACAAAAAAAATGGAAATGTTAAAATGCTAATTTAAATTGGAATGTTTGAAATTAATGGAAATGTGATCTTGTTGATTATTCATCCTTTGGCATGAGGCTATGAGCTCAAGGAATTACGAATGACGAATTAAAATGTGAATTATTGAAATTTACAAATACAAAAAAAAATAAATATCTAAATGAAACATATTATACGACGTACATACGTAATTAAAAATTACATAAAAGCGCATCAGGGGTCATCCATTAATTACGTTACATGTTGAGGTCAATTGGTGACCTCATGTTCACGCGCAATGTTTAAGCTGATGACAGGGACGGGACGGGGGGGGGGGGTCATCGTCCTATAGAAACGGACACATTTTTGGATGACATCATTTATGGACGACCCCCCAGAGACAGTGTACTGGGAAGCCCTTGTGGAATGTCCACTACTCAATATTCAGCTGATAATCCTCATCAACCTTTAACTTTGCATTTTACACCAGCATCCCATTTGCATCTGCTCATATTTCATATTTTTACGAGACAGCTCCGCGGCTCCTTCGCCGCATCATCTTCATCTCGTCATTCGCATCTCGTCACAGATCATGACGACGCCGCATCCTCTCTCTCTCTCTTTTCACATTTCAATTAAATACAAGAAACACTATAGGTAAATAAATACAAACTATACGAACATTATGCGCTAAAGGTATCCGTTACACATTTTAATACATAATAATGTGTTAATCTACCAATCAATACACTTAAGGATCGACCACAAATGACGTCATGGAAAAATTAACAATTTATAGGCCCCAATGATCCCCACAGTTATTAGCTTAACCATTCAGAAAAAAGGCTATCTTTAACATAGAGGGTCATCCCTAACCAACTGGATTTATGACGTCATTTCTGGACGGTCCCTTGCCTATAACTCAGCCAACTGACTCCCCGCTATATGTGCCTATAGTGCTGTATATGTTTTATAGGAAATGGAGATAAATGTAATATAGCCATAATATTATAAAATTAAAGTCATGTGGGATAACCCCTAAAGAGATTTTATAACTACTCCAGACCCCAAAGCTTTTGTTGTTATAAAGTCAATGAAAATATTGTAAATTAAATAGCATGCAAAAAATTATTACATATGCAAAAATAAATTGCAAAAATTCCAAATCTTATATTTTCCTTGTATGGAAATCAATATCAAATGTGTGGGGAAAAAAAACTCGAGTTGTTTGCCATCAGAAAAAATCAAAATTCAAATACAAAACAATTTATTTGACGCGAGATTTCAAGTGCAAATTTTAGTGCAAAAAATGAGTAAAAAAACTAAACTGTATAATATCACTACTACTACTACTGTTATGTTAGAATTTTTTACCTGCGATCAAAGTATGCAAATATTTTGTAGCTGCCAATCAGTCTCCTTTTATCGCTTCCCATTATGTTTTTGTCAAGTTTCAAATTTTACAATCAAAATTAGATAAATCAAATCCCGGCAAAAAGTGAGAGAATTTGTAAGTAGTAAGGAATCGTGCATAAATGATGTCATGGATGGCATGGTCTTTATCTTATAAACCCACCCACTCTTTTAAAAATGAAGACAACTATCTTCTGGCATTTCTTTAAAATGGGGAGGTTTCCCCATGCTCAAGCACCTACCTATATCTACTTAATAATATTGTGCAGAAATGATTTTGCGAAAAATTTGCACTGTACTCGCCACTTAATTTTGAATGGAAATTCTCAGCTAGTAATTAACAATGCAATTTTCGGAATATAATTGCACAAATTTGTATATGAATTTGATTGCGAATAATATTTGCATAAAAATTGGACCAAAATCCTATAATTACGTCGCATACAAATTAAACGTACACAATCTGCGACCGTCATTTGTAATGCAAAATAAACAACATGTAAAAAAAATGCAGAAACAAATTTTGCATACATTCTATACTCTATACGGCCCATAAAATTACATGTAATTAATTATATAGTGTACTTTTGCATTAGTCGTAAATTGTAATGGTAATCGTATGTGACTAATAGTAAGAAGCGGAGATGGAAGGTTTTGCATTTATTTGTCTCTAATAATTATGTTGTTTTTGTGTATTTGTCGCGTGTCTCTGTGGCAGATTGGGAATTGTGAGATGAGTAATTGGGAAATAAAATGAAGCCGAATCTGCATGTGGTTGACAATGGCAATGACATCATTCAACGCTCACGATTCCCTTTTCTATTCATTTATTTCCCTCCCCCAGCATCTTCCATCTTCATCTCTGCATCTTCATCTTCATCTTCATCTTCATCATCTCTCCAACAAAATCTCGTAAGAAACAAAAATGCACTCTTCTCACAGTAATTACACGTGAGTCCAGTCGTCGTCCGCGTCACATTTCACAAGTCATAAGCAAAATTAAGGCTTTCGATTTCAATTGTCAAATAAACACCGCCTCAAAGCAAAGATGCAAATTGGAATATCTACGTTACGTTCACAACGACAGCCCAATGGAAATAGAAGAATTTGCTGCTACCTTCTTGAAATGAACATAAAAGTCAGAATAAATTAATTAAGTCGCCAAAACGAAAGACAAAAGGGACAGCGACAGGAGACACAATTGGCAAAATCACCTGAAACAAAAGGGAATTTAACGAGAAGCATATCGTGTGTGAAGAACCAAAATGACCCATATCCAATTTAAGCTAGATTCAAAATGAGCTATGTATTAAAAACCAAATGAGAAACATGCGTCAAATGTTAATAAGGAGTTTTTGAAAAATGTAAAACGTTCTTTTACATGTTTTTAAAAAGGTGTAAACTGTTCTATTTGCATGTTTTTGAAAAGTGTAAAATGTTCTAATTCCATGTTTTTGAAAATTGTAAAATGTTCTAATTCCATGTTTTTGAAAAATGTAAAACGTTCTTTTACATGTTTTTAAAAAGGTGTAAAATGTTCTATTTGCATGTTTTTGAAAAGTGTAAAATGTTCTAATTCCATGTTTTTGAAAATTGTAAAATGTTCTATTAACATGTTTTTGAAAATTGTAAAATGTTCTATTTACATGTTTTTAAAAAGTGTAAAATGTTCAATTTACATATACAAAATACTCTATTTGAATACTTTCAAGACATATTTAAATATTTGTGTAGATAGTGGATATTGTTTTTAGCCAAAAATGGATATAGGTAGTTTTGGTTCTTCACCGACGATATGTAACGACAACGACAACAAGCAAACAGGCTCATTTCATTAGGTACATTAGCTTGTTAATTGTGTTATGTCTGCGCGTGCAAACGGACACATGTAGAAGCACTTAGCAGCGTAAGATGTTCCCTTTTGAATCTGGTAGAAATTCAGTTTTAAATTGTGTGCACCTTGAACACTCAATTAATAGCGGAATAAATAATACGAAAATTATCAAGTTATGTAAAATATTTATTTACAAAAGATCCCACAACATCCTGTCCGCCTTCAAGATTTTTTTTTTCAATTTTTAACTGCAAAATGACACATCTACTTCAGGTCCTTTTTTTGGTTTTTTTTTCCAAAATTAATTTTCTCCATTGAATCGTGACTGTTTCACTTTTATTTTGAGAAATCTTTGGTAAAAACGAACATTTTTCCGGCAAATATTTGCAATAATAAAATTATTGCAATTTTTAACAGAAAAAAATTGTAATATATTTTTAAATTTAATCGTTTGTTACTACACTAAAGCGAAAGAAATAATTTGTTTTTTTTAATAAACAATGCAATAATATTTATGAATATTTCAATTTCGATATTTGCCGCTTACTGTGTAGCTATGTGTTTTTAGTAAACTGATTCGCGCTGTTTTTCGCTTAGTTTTTCTTGTTACTAATGGACACGCTGCGTTTAATTGGCTCCACGAGCCAAGTCACTTTCGGTTTTGGTTCTCGTCTGTATTTTTGTGTGCGACTAATAATGGACAATAAATGGATTTGATAATTTTGATAATTTGATTTAATTTCGTCGTTGACTCTGCAAACACATTTTTATTTCTGCATCTTTTCATAGTTTGGGAGAGACTCTAATTATGCAGGTACCTTCCCAATGTGTGTAGCTATATCCCATAGCGCACAGCCCAAAGTATAGACATAGCAACAATTTATTCAATTGACAATTAGCGCATCAAACATTGGAATCACTGCACTTCGCTCGGCTCCTTTCTTTCACTTTTATTCATGTGATTTGGAGATTTGCATTTTGAGACGAAGACGAAGACGACGCGTCACTTTCCGAGCATCTCAAAAGATTTTCATATAAAAGCAACGTGACGAGGAGACGAATTTATCAAATCATTTCCAGCCTCCAACAACTCAATTTAATTCCTTCCTTTTTCAATCGCCAAATCAGCAATATGAAATACGTGAGTGGAAATTGGCACATTTTTTAGCAAAATTAAATTTACTAAAATTTCCAATTCATTAGTTACAAAATTTTAAACGCATCTTTCCAGCTTTTTTTTCAACCGTTACATTTTGCATGTTTAACTCTGTACCCGTGCAAAAACGTTTAAATGGACGACCAACTGTTTTAAAAAATCGGCTTGAAAAAATATTTTCAAAATTTGTATTAATTTTCGAGTAAACTAATAAAATTGTTTTTGTGTTTGAAATTGAAGTTGGTGGCACTCGCAGTGTTGGCGGCCTTTGTGGCATGCGCCATGGGAAGGCCACAGGAGGAGGTGACGCTCGTGAAGAGCGAAGACGAGAGGCGGGAAGACGGGAGCTTCAACTGGGGCTACGAATTGTCCGACGGATCCAAAGTGGACCAAAAGGGATACATCAAAAACCCCGAAGAACCAGATCAGGACAAACGCATCCAGGTTCTCGAAGGATCCTTCTCCTACATCCAAGACGGTGTCCCAGTCAGGTGAGTATTTTGTTTTAAAATCCTTAAAATTCCCGCCTTAAATTTATACAGAATTTTAAAATGAACTAATGAAATTAATTTTTTGATTTTTGAAACTGACAGCTTGAGCTACACTGCTGACGAGAACGGATTCGTCCCAGTCGGAGACCACCTCCCCACTGCCCCACCCACCCCAGACCACGTCCTTAAGCTCTTGGAGATCATCAACGCCAACGCCGCTCAACAAAGAAAGCGTGCAGCCAGCCGTTTCTAAACAGAGCGACATAATTTATTCCTCACACCGTTTTATTGGCGGGAATCCTCGTCTAAAACGAAACTTTCTTAAATCCTGTTCATCGAGGAATCGAGGCTCTTTCCGTTTCCATTATGTACATATTTATTTCCAAATTTAATTTTCCATAATTTGACACGCTTTAAAACTATAACAAATTGATTTTTATTTTTTATTGATTTTTAATTCCGATGCTGTTAATTATTATACGAAAATAAATTCATTTTATATGACTGATTCTATCCATTTGCAAAATTTTGTTTTCTCTTGTAGTATTAGGGATCGTCCATAAATGATATCATATATGACATGACTTTTTTATGATATGCCCACCAAGAGTGACAACTTTTTAATATGGTCGTAAATAGAGTAATGGAGAGGATTTTAGGACACAGCCACATGCATAATGACATTATTTATGGACGGTCCCTAAGTCGTAATTAAGCAAGTGCTTGTGCACACGCTCAAATAGGCTATAATAATGTGATATACATATGACAGTTATACATGGAAAATGTTTTTAATTCGTACTTCAATTCATGAATTTGCTTGTGAAAATTTTATTTCATTATAAAAATTAAAGTTCGGATTACAATTAAGCTACGTAATTTCAACTCGTCAGGATGGCCGAGTGGTCTAAGGCGCCAGACTCAAGCGTAATTTGCTTGCCTTCTCTGAAGGTTTCCGAGGATTCTGGTCCTCGATAGAGGGCGCGGGTTCGAATCCCGCTTCTGACACAACTTTTTGTTCACTTTTTATTATTTTTTTCATTAATTTTGGTTTTCATAGTTGATTCAAATAACTGGGCCAAAGCATTTTTAATTTTTAAATAACATTATGACATAATGTATTTTCACAATGGTATTACTCTGCATGTATTAAACGTATAAATTACTATTTAAACAGGCTATCTAACGTTTTGCGATGGGCTGTATATCATTAGGGATCGTCCATAAATAACGTCTCGTGTAGGGACAAGGGGTCTACTACAATGCCGAGGTAGACCTACTGACTCCCATGTTAAAGATAACCATTTATGCAATGGTTAAGCTGATGACAGGGAAGGGGCGTCATAGGGTCTTAGAAATGAGTATAACACCAGGTGCCTCCTAAGACATTAAATGGAATGTAACTCTAACATAGGGAAGCAACATAGAAATAATTTTTTTGTTAGTTGGTATTTAATGCATGATGCACATGAAAACACATGTAACTAGAAAAAAATTACAATTTTTAAGCGCATGAAATTAGAATGTTCTACTCCTTTCAAAAACATGCAAATAAAACATTTTGGAATTTTTTAAAATTTCTAATTAAAATTTTGCATTACTAAAAGTGGCTTTAAAAATGCACAATTCTCTAATTGCTATTCTAATATATTTAAAACACTGTAAAATCTGACTAAAAAATAGCAAAAACATATTTGCCGAAACCCGGGATCGAACCAGGGACCTTTAGATCTTCAGTCTAACGCTCTCCCAACTGAGCTATTTCGGCACCGTTGAAAACTCATCCTTTTCATTTTCTACCGTTCACAATATCCATTTTTTCTGGAGAATCGTACAGAAAAAAAACTCAATGAAACAGCAATGTTATTTTCTCAGTGGGAATTTGTCAAGTTTGGGGTGGTGTACGACAAACTCAAACATTAATGTGCTAAACTACTTAAGTACTTAAGTAAAATGTAAAAAATAAAAATAAAATAATAAATTTGCTCTCTTAAATGGATAATTAAATTGATGAATAATTATTATTTTGAATTCTTCAACGAGACCAGGGCTCCTTCGAATTCGTCCTCAAAAAATAAATTCCTCTTGCACTGTAGAAATAATAATTCAAAAATAAATTTTTGAAAAGTTTTGCCTTTTTTAAATAAACCAATTAAATTTCTGAATTTTGCAGATTTTATAATCAAACTTTGAATTAATTAAGGAGGTCAAAGGTCACCTTCTGGACACGTACTCCCCCATGTGAGCAGTCTCGACGCAGTCACAGTTCCCAAGTGCATACGAAGACCAGTTTTTACATTTGCAGGCCTGGAAACTGTGTGGGTTGTTGATGGACTCGGCCATGTAGAAATTACCCCGCCGATGCTTACATCTCCCTGCAGACAAAAACAAGTTCAAACGTCATTTATGACCGACCCCTTAAAGTTCAGAGTTAGAGAAGGAGAAACATACCAATGAAATCAAAGCCGCAGCCAGGCTGAATTTTCCCGCCATTAGGATAGAAGTCCACGTGACCGCGGGGCTCTTTCAATGCGATGATCCCCGCCCCCGTGTGAATCACGTCCACGAAAGCTGCGTCGCTTGGGTCTATTTCAAATTAAGGACTAATTAATAAACTAATAAAGATGTGTATTACGTACATACGTAAATGTTTTTGGAATATTTTTGAATTCTTCTTATTACTTTTTTGAATTTTTAAGTTACCTATTCTCTGGCTGTCATCAACTGCTTTAAATAAAGGCGCCGCTGGATCCAAAGCTGTGATCCGCCCGATTCTACCCGCGCCCACGTATCGCCCTGCAAACCCAGCTGCATGGGCCCCTAAGCTGTGACCTGCAAAATCAAAAGACCCACAAAATTCAGTAGTTTTTTTTTTACATATTTACTTTTTTTTTGGTTTACATATTTAATTAGTGTATCCCCAGTGAAGAATCACACTGACCTATTTCCATTTTTAGCTAGAAATAAAATTTACTAACAACAAAAAAATCTCAAGTTCGTAAAACGTGTAACTAGAATATTTTGCACTTTTGAAAAATTTGCAAATGGAATATTTTGAACTTTGGAATAACATGTAAATAGGACGTTTTGCACTTTTCAAAAACAAGCCAATAGAGCATTTTGTGATTTTCAAAAACAAGTAGACAGAATATTTTGCACTTTTCTGAAACGTGTAAATAGAGCATTTTGCACTTTTCAAAAACATGCAAATGGAAAATTTTACACAATTCAAAAACATCCAAATTGAAAATCAATTTTCAAAACCTCGTAATACTTGTAATTATCTTTAACGCATTACCCTCAAATGATTTTTTGTCCTTGTTTTTTGACATAACTCATTTTGACGCTAGTTTAAATTGAACATGGGCCATTCTGGTTCTTGAATGACAAAAGTAAAGAGTTAATTAGACCGATATGACACTTACCAACTATATGGACGTCCTCCATCCGAACGAGGTCCCTGTCCACGAGGTACAAAATAAACTGCCCCGTGGTTTCCCCAACAATTTTAGAATTAGCAGCCGCCACTGCGTACCACGGGATGGACGCCATGGGCTCCCAGTCAATGATCACCACGTTCACCACCCTGCCTCCCTGGAGGTACGCTGCAATTTTTTATCCAATTTAATTTGGATATTACATTTATTTTTCGTTTAAATTCTGCATTATCGCAGGCTGGAATTCTCGAATAAAAACACCAAAACGCGTTACAATGCTAAAAATTACTAAAAATACCTAAATACCGGATTTCAAACGGGGACCGTGACCACTCATCGCACTCCTCGCAAAACCATGCAAAATTATTTTTAAGGGTGCACCCACAACGTACGCCGAGTTTTTCAAAAGCCAGTAGTCCGCACCCATCATCAGCTCTTCCCCTATTTCAGGATTCCCCCTTCAAATTTCAAAAAAAGGAAAAAATTGAGAAAATTCACTTTTAAAAAATCCTTTAAAATATTCAGCAATTTAATCGAAGCTCAGCTTTCAAAATACCTAAGGGACGGTCCATAAATGATGTCACCCAAATTTTCAATCTTTTACGTCCCACCCGCCCCATATTGTCAACACTACAGTTTTGTCATATATCTGTCATTTTGTATGAAAATTAAAAACCCAAACTTACGGAGTGTACAAGTAAAATCGGACGCTGTTTGGGGTGGCGGTGGGCGGCGGAAGACTAATTTGAGCGCCCACAAGAACTGCGGGCACCACCGTTGTGAGAAGTGTCTGACCATCCGACGTGGGGAATAAAAATGTAGTGGTGGGCAAAGTCATGAGGGTCGTTTGGGGGTTCACTAAAAATCCTGAAGGCTCCATTTCAATTTCCGGTTCCGGATCCGTTTCCGTCTCACCACTTTGAAGGACTCCAAAGTTTGTCTGAGCCTGACCGGATCCGGAAGACACACTCATCTCCAGCAGAAGCACAAGCACCATAAGAAATGCAAAATTAAATAAACCGCCAAACTTTGAGCCTACACCACCAGCGGAAACGGCTGCTCTCATTTTTGCTTTAATTTTAAACATGTACTAAAATTGTCTGTTTTAATTTTGCCAAACTGATACAATGAAAAAATCCGTTTGCTGCTTTTATGTCTGTTTTGCGTCGTCACACAATCCCGGTACCGGTACCGGTCACCGTCACAAATTTATGAATTCAAATCTTGGGAAACTTAAATTTTGTGGACAAAACGATGACACTAGAACTTTTGAACTGCGCTTAAAATGTGGAATTCAAAATTGAGTGCTATGCCAAGAAAGATATAAGACGTATTTAGATTAAAATGTTCTTTTCTGTAATTTAGGATAATAATAAATGACGATGCGATAATGGATCAAAGGATTTATTATGATTTCTTGAAGAAAATAATATAATACAGTCTATTAAATATCTATTAGGGACCGTCCACAAATGACGTCGTCGGTAGGGTCAATGGGCTACTTCCCATATGTTAAAGATAGTCGTTAACACAATAGCTAAGCTAATAACATGGGTATCATAGGGTCCTAATAATAAGGATTTTAGGATGACGTCATTTGTGGACGATCCCGTGATGTTTCTACTTGTAAAGTTTTATGAAAGACGCGTGGAAGGTCATCCATTGATTGCTGACCTTTCGAATTCGAATATTTTGAGTTACCAAATATTCTCATCGTTAGGCTTCTCAATCAATATTGTTATCGTGATTTATGAGATTGTAAATGGGATGTTGGGGATCGTCCATACATTATGTCATCAAAACATCCGAATTTATAGGACCCCTGTCTTTAGCTTAACCATTGCGTAAATGTCTATGTTTAACATGGGATACCATTAATATCCGAGTAGACCCATTGACTCTCCCCATGACGTCATTTATGTACGATCGATATCCTACAAAAAGAAACTGTGTGAGATGTGCATATCCAAGTTTAAGTAAATAGGTCAGGCCACGTGTCAATATTGTGTCACATACTTGACAAGGACGCCATGGAGACAGCCACCCTCTCGCCTGTTCCACTCTGTGGAATGTGTCCACATCTGAAGTCGTCATTTATTTACCACGCCACAGACCACCACAGATTCAAACCTTCCTCATAATTAAGACACTCGTTTCATTCATCGTATTAATAGGAAAGGAAATGTGTTGTCTCAAAAATAAACTTAAATACGCATCCAGACAATAACACACTCAATTACATTTCAGATGGGAAGATGCGATAAGAGATGTAGTAAACATACATAATGTCATATCTGCGGTTCGTCCTTCAATAATGTCATCGGTATGTCAGTGGGTCTAGTCAGGCCTTGATGACATACCATGCTAAAGATAGCCGCTTCCGTAGTGTCAAAGTGATACCATATATGGAGGTGGGTGGGTCCTAAAAGGTTAATAATTTGGGTGACATTATTTGTGGACCATCCCTCTACAGTTTATAATGCAAATTGTTGATGTATTTTCTTTAGTTTTCTAATATTAGTTTTCTGAAAATTTTGACATCTCATAAAACAATAATATTTTCCTTGTAGCAGTCGCAATTAGGAAGCGCGCATAAATCACGTCGTATGAAAATTGGAAATATTTGAATACCCTATACGCTCCTCCCCTCTTTTTTAGTGTGTACGCCCGTGTAAAAGGATGGGCCGTTTGCACTTCTACCCAACTTCCCCCCCCCCCTTCACACGGGGAACATAATTTATGCATGCTCCGTGGGTGATGAGTGTGAGCTGTCGGAGTGAAGGAAGGTCAGAGTGACTGTTGACTGTGAGGCAGGCGACTCGTGAAGACTTAACATTGGACCAAGGTCACAGGTCATCTGCTGCACTACATAGGAAAAGTACTGGTAGAACTATACGCTATAATATGGGCATTATACAACGAAGTAGATACATAATATGGGAATGGAAAATTTAATTTGCATATGTGATGATAATGTAAAGGACAAAAATGTTTAAACTGCATACAGATATTACTTTTTGATTTTAATAGTAAGTCCGAAACTGGTTATGAAATCATAGGAATTATATCATATTTGAAGGTTCACAATTATTTAATAACAGATTTTGCATTTATTAGCAACCTAACCTTTAAAACACTTTGCATATTTTCAGAAAGAATTCAGAATAATTTCTTGGTACACAGGTGCTTGTATTGTACAGATGCATTTTTGTAATTAACTTATGACTTTTTGCATTTTCGGATAGTCCAGCTAATTTAAGACACTTGATGACTTGACTCAGCGCTCTATCAAAATGGACTATCTCGTCATAAATACAGATACAAAATGGTTTAAATAGGAGACATTTAGACTGAACTACTGTAGGTTGTAAGCGAAGGGAATTAATAAATACATTTAGTTACACAATCTTACGCAGGATACAAAAATAAATTCAATGTTAACGAACGCTTAATTACAATTATTACGTATGTAAATAGCTATGGGGGTTCCATTAAAAATTATGATTTGGTGCAGGTACTCCTGTGACTTGACGTAGTTCTAATTCTACGTGACTTGTCAACTGGATCGTTGAATGACGCTTAAAGTTCCAAGTTGTACATTTCCGTCGCTTTTTCTCTCACTCAACTTTGCCATAAATTGCGTTTGTTTTGAAAATTCTTCTAGAAGGAGAAGGGCTCCTTGGAATTTGTTTTCAGGTAGTACGTCCCACTCGCACTGAAAATTTACAAGGTCAAACATAGCACAATAATGTTATGCACAGAATACAAAATGTAAAGATAAAGTTGATTAGGAACAGTTCATAAATGACGTTATCCAAATATCTTTCATTTCTCGGGTCGTGTCACCAGTCACCAGCTTAGCCACTGAGTAAATGGCTGCCAAAATAGCAATGTCAATGGCGTCCCATTGACCGCACCAGTGACGTCATTTATGGATGGTCCATTATTGAATTAAGCTTTGAACCTTCGTGACACGTGCTCCCCCATGTGGGCGATTTCGTTATTGTAGCACTTGCGTCGGGAAAACAAGGCCCAACTGGGACACTTCCAGGCGAGAAAACTCTCTGGATTGTTGATGGACTCGAGCATGTAGTAGTGAGCCCGCTTGTGCTTACAAGTCCCTGCAAATTCAACACAGTTTACTAATTAGAATTGATTAATTAGTTAGTTAATTAATTAATTAATTAATTAATTAATTATTCCAACAATTACCTGGCCAGTCAAAAAATCCACAGCCCGGCTGACTCTCGCCCCCATTCGGGTAAAAATCCGCATGACCTTGAGGCTTCTTCAGTGCTATGATGCCCGCCCCTGTGTGGATCACGTCCACAAAGGCTGCGTCACTCTGATCTGTTTTATAATAGTGGAAAAATTTTAAATTTACTCACACAGTTACATTTAAATTGATATATGTAATAATATGTAACCGTCCTGATATCGTATATGGTCAGTGAAACCCATATTCAGTTTTAGTTTAGCTAAAAACAACTTGCAATATCTACAAAATCTCAATCCTAAAAACTTGGAAATATAGAACATTTTGCACTTTCCAAAAGAATGTAAGTGAATGGTGTATTTTGTATATTTTGAAAACTCGAAAATAGAAAATTTTGCACATTTTAAAACCCGTAAATAGAACATTTTGCAAATTTTTAAAACCTGTAAATAGGAAATTTTGGAAACCCGTTAATAGTGCATTTTGTACATTTTGAAAAGGCGCGTGAATAAAACATTTTGTACTTTTGAAAAACACGTAAAAATAAACCATTTTGCACATTTTGAAAACATGTATAAGAGAATAATTTGCAATGTTTAAAAACACGTAAATAGGACATTTTGACCTTTCCAAAAATATTCCCGCGTTGTATTACAGACTCTAATAGAGAACTGCGTTCTAATAGAAACCAACGCAGTATTAGAGAAAATACAGTAAATACATTATTTCGCACTTTTTAAAAACTCAAAATTAACATATTACGCACCTATCTCACAATCTCACCGAGTGTACTGTTTGACATAGCTCAATTTAACTCTAGTTTAAAAAATTGGATATGGACCATTTTGATTCTTCACTCACGACATAAATTATGTAGTTCCAGGAAATTATAACAGAAACCGATTTATAAATTATGTTAATTTGAAACCGACTTTAGTAAGTAATTAAATAGGCAATTACGCTAATGTAAGGGAACACGCATAAATTACTCACCAACTTTTCGACTGCTACTCACAGATGTGAAAAGAGGAGCTGCTGGATCCAAGGCTAGACGACAGTCAACAAGAGTTAATAGTTAAATTGAAGGGAAAGTTTTAAATTGATTCAAAATGGCAGTTTAATTAATTAAAACTTGATTAAATTTGGAATAAAAACAGAGTGCACCTGTAATTCGGCCGATTTTCCCCGCTCCAACATCCCGCCCTGCAAATCCAGCTACGTGCGCTCCCAAACTGTGGCCTAAAATTAATGTCAACGTTAACTTTAAATACTATGTCAAACTGTCCACCTTTCATACTATAGTAAATGGGGTCGTCCATAAATGATGTCACCTGTAGGATCAGTGGGTCTACACTCGGGTATTAATAACAAGCCATGTTGAAGGTGGCCCTTTACGGAATGTTAAATCGACGAAATGGGGGGGGGGGGGTGTTTAAAGAGGTACAATGTTGATGACATTAGTTATGAACAACCCCTCAACAGTGAGTAATTTTATTTGTAAAGTACCTACCAATTAGATGGACATCCTCCAGCTGAACAACACCTCTCTGAACTAAAAACGAAATAAACTGTGCAACAGCTTCACCGACGATTTTTGAATTTGCCGCCGCTCTATCGTAGCGCGGCTTCATGGCCATTTTCTTCCAATCAACGAGCACCACATTTAATTGACGATTTCCTTCCAGATACGCTATCAAAAACAATATAAATTCCGAAATTAAAATGCGCGGTAAATCTTTCATAATTTCTATTGCAATTTACTGTGTTGCAATGACTAATTCATGATGCAATTAATTAATTAATTAAAGTATTTAAAACCACCAGATTTAAAACGCTGACTATGTCCACTCAGAGCAGTTTTTCCAAAACCGTGCACAATAATTTTTAAAGGAACTCCCGGGACAAAATTTGAATTTTCTAGAAGCGAATTTGAACCAATCATCAGCTCTTCAGGAATCTCTGGATTTTTACTGAAAGAAATGTATTATTATCACTTTAAAACAGTTATGCAAAACTACACAAAGTTAAATTAGTCAGGGGTCGTCCATAAGCGAAGTTATCTAAATATCCCCATTTTTCGCCCCCCCCCCCTAAGTGCCCCTTGTCAATTATGACACAATATCGTCTATGAAGAACCAAAATGACCCATATCCATCTTTAGCTAAAAACAATATCCATTATCTACAAAAATATTTAAATATATCTTAAATGCATTTAAATAGAACATTTTACACTTTTCAAAAACGTGTAAATCAAACAATTTTCAGGTTTTCAAAAACATGTAAATAGAATATTCAGCACTTTTTAAAAACGTGTAAATCAAACATTTTGCAATTTTTCAAAAATATGTAAATAGAACATTTAACACTTTTCAAAACCGTGTAAATTAAACATTTTTCAGTTTTTCAAAAACGAGTAAATAGAATATTTTGCACTTTTCAAAAACATGTAATTAAAACATTTTGCACTTTTCAAAACCATCTAAGTGGAAAATCTTTTAAAAAACTCCTAACTAACATTTTACGCATGTTTTTCATTTTGTTTTTATGACATAGCGCATTCTGATTCTAGGATTTAGGTCATTTTGATTCTTCACAGACAATATTTGTCTTTTAATTGTGTAACTATACGGCACGGCTTACTGAGTGTACAAGAAAAATCGGACAGGATTTGCATGGGAAGTTTCAGCATCGTCCGGGACGTCAATTTCGGGTCGCCCTGTCGAAGATAGCATGAGTGCGAACTGATCCATTTCCATATTTGTCAAATGGTGTTGAGTTTTATTGGGATCCTGAGTCGCTTCCCCACTTTGAAATATTACGTCAGTGTCAGGGTCCGACTCCCCCACGAGGACGGAGAAGGAGGGGCGAGTGTAGATGCTGCGCGCACAGGAAACCGACACCGGTAGCGGTACCGGTAGCGGAAGAATTCCGACCAATAGCAGAGACACTGGTAAAATGAGTTGAGCCACTCCGACCAAAGACTTGGCGGTCATGGTAATTAATTGGAATAGAGCCCCCTCCACCAACAAACTCACTTAACTGTCACGTTGTCGCTGTCACTGCCACTCACAAACTTCAATTTTATCTTGCGAAATTCACAGTTTATTCAATGTGCAGTTTGCTTAGTTTCCTATGAAAGTATGAGACTGGGCACAAAATCAGAGACGGAAAAATGTATCACTCTAAATCGCTACATGGTATAGCGTTGATATTGGTAAAAATGTTGATTTAAAAATTTTATTTCCACTGTGAATGAAATTGTACGACTAAAATGACGAGTTTCTGGGAACGAGTAGAAAAATCGAGGAAATTAGAAATATGGAGCTTTAAGCACGTACTAATAAGTAAGTAGTTTACTCACTTTATTGTTTTATCAATCCTCACTACTTACGAGCCATTAGACTTGCAGTGAATGCAGCCAGGGATCCTCCACAAATGACGTCATCTGTAGGGTCAATGAGTCTGGCCACGGATGACATTCCATATTAAAGTTAGACATTTACGCAATAGTTAAGCGCAATAGTTGACAAGGGGGTCAATTGGTACTACAAAAATGATGATTTTTCCATGACGCCATTTGTGGACAGTTCCCCAGTGAGAGTATAGTCGTAATCGTAATGAGCGAGTAACGGTAAACGGTACCTTTTTGTAGACTACGACAGAGGCCAGATTAACCAGAACCAGAACCAGATGAATGCACAGAACTTGAATTGACTCCTAAGGGGGTCGCCCATAAATGATGTCATCAAAATATTCCAATTTTAAGGATCCTGTCATGAGCTAAACTATTGCGTAAATGGCTATCTATCTTAAACATGGGATGTGACTGTGGAATATTGGGGTAGACCCATGGACCCCAAGGAATGACGTCATTTATGCACAGCCCCTTAGACACAATTCTCTAATATTCACTCACGCAGCACAAATAATTACTCGACACTCGGCAGTGCTTCCTTTCCCACAGAAGTCAGAACAGAAACAGAAGCGACCGAGTTGGACAGGTAAGTAAAGTAATTAAGTAAGTAGCTGGATGTGTGTGTATAGGTATGCAGACTGCCTGAAAATAAATGGATGAGGCCAATCAGCTGTGAACTACATCTCTCTCATCCCCAGAGATCAAAGTCACTAATCGAAATCGATCAGGATCGCCAAGAGCCTGAGTTAGATTTGTTGTAGGAACAACTTTTAGACAGGAAATCATCATAATTATTGCGAATGCAGCTCCAGATTTTTTTATTTATTTATTTATTTTTATTTGTGGGACTGAATTATTTATTGTTTAGCACTCAACTGAATGTCATTAATTTTGTGTATAAAAATCCCATCTGCCAGTTCCATTTTCCATTCCAGTTGCACGTGATACGCTATGTACTGCTATATTAGATTACGAGAAGTGAGATTCTTTTTTCCTCCTGTACTTTAGCCACAAAAATAACTCGGTTTGATTTTTACGTTTCGATTGTGTTGTTATGTACTTCCTCCATTTTATTGGCTACGCTCCAATGCAGTCGCAATCTCATGAATGAGCGTAGCAGCGTAGGTAAAGTGGTTACAGGTGTTTCCATTTTATTGAGTCTATCTGCAATAAGGACAAGATGCTATTCTATTATTGTTATTCTTTTCAAAGCCAGCAACCGTAACCAATAACTTAGCAGTGAAGAGTGAAGAATCAAATTGGCTCATCTCCATTTTTATCTAAAATCGAAAATGCACTAAATCTACTACTATCTACTATAAACAATATTTGAATATCAAGATGTGATAACTGAAAGCTTGTCACTAAAACATTTTACTCTTTGAAAAAACACGTAAATAGTAAATAGAACATTTTGCACTTTTCAAAAATATACAAATTGGAACATTTTGCACTTTTTAAAAAACAAGCAAATATTAGAACATTTTGCTCTTTACAAACACACGCAAATAGAACATTTTGCTCTTTACAAACACACGCAAATAGAACATTTTGCTCTTCACAGACACACGCAAATAGAACATTTTGCTCTTTACAAACACACGCAAATAGAACATTTTGCTCTTTACAAACACACGCAAATAGAACATTTTGCTCTTTACAAACACACGCAAATAGAACATTTTGCTCTTTACAAACACACGCAAATAGAACATTTTGCTCTTTACAAACATACGCAAATAGAACATTTTGATCTTTACAAACACACGCAAATAGAACATTTTGCTCTTTACAAACACACGCAAATAGAACATTTTGCTCTTTACAAACACACGCAAATAGAACTATTGGCTTTCTTCAAAATCATATAAATGGGAAATTTTGCAATTTTTAAAATTATGCAAATTGGAACATTTGCCACTTTTCGAAAACTCTTAATTTACATGTTAAGCATCTAACTGATTTGCTTTTGAATGTTTTTTGACATAACGTATTTTAATTTTAACTTACACGGTTCTTGGAAATGGGCAGTTTTAATTCTTCTTTAACAATATGCCGATGCCGATGCCAACGCAGATATATACCTATACGGATGGCGCATAAGTAAGCATGGAAATCTTGATTATTAATGTGAAATTTGAAATTACTATTTTTACTGCCCCAAATGCGCAGAACATAGTAAAGGTATTGTCATCTAGATATTCGATAAGTAAAATTATGTGCAATAAAATGTGCAACCAAAATTCTACCTTTGGCGTTTTGACTTGACATAAAAAATATTGAAAATAAAAGTAATGCACTGACCTTTGATCTCCTATCTGGTCTAATTAACCTCGACGCTCATCCACCGCCAGACACAGACCCACACCGACAATGACACCGACCCCGAATATTACCATAACCGGTTTCTCGTCAATCAAATAAAAATAAATTAATTCAAGGCATTATATACATTTAAAAAAAAAAATCTGTGTTAATAGTTTGCAAAACTTACATCTTTACATAAGAGCGAATTACTTTCTTCAGCTTCTCAAGAAAATGACGCTAATCTTCCGACATCTAAAATTTATTGCAAATGCACATACTTAATATTAATTAGCTACCAACCTTCTTTTACCATTATGAGCTTAACTATCTACAAACAAACCACAAAAAACAGTGCAAAAAGTTGTGTCAGAAGCGGGATTCGAACCCGCGCCCTCTATCGAGGACCAGAATCCTCGGAGACCTTCAAAGAAGGCAAGCATATTACGCTTGAGTCTGGCGCCTTAGACCACTCGGCCATCCTGACTTATTGAAATTTAGTAGCTTAATTGTATTTCCTACTTTAATTTTTCGAAAATACAAAAAATTAAAGCAATTTTAAACGTAAAATTGAGATCTGATTAACTATATATTGGGAACGTGCATAAATTACGTTGTACGAAAATCAGAAATTTTGCTCCCCCTTTATATGTACGCCCATGTAAAAAGCTAGGCAGATTGAACCTCTACCCCCCCCCCCCCCCACCTCCAAAATGTACCACAACTTTCCCGTTCCCGATTCTGATACGTCCAGAATTTAATTAATCAGTGTAATTATGCAATTGTATGTAAATTCAAATTTGTAACTTTATTCAAGTGGAAATTCCTTACGCCTTAAACAGTAAGTAATAAAGCAACATTATTTTTATGTATTAACAATTTTGTATGTAATTTTTTTAAAGATGGACATTCCCGATGGCTGCTCAGCCCCTGTTTCTAAATCGATCGCAAAAGTTCATTATTACAATAATTATTTTTATATCACAACAAATTAACTTAAGTTACAAGAATTAATATTAAAGTGTTGTTTTTTTAATTAATTAGTTATTAATTAGGATTAGGATTCGATGACAAAATTAGGATGAAATAAAATTGCAGCAGTTCACACACGCACTTTTAACTGTATCACTTACATAGAACTGTACAATTAAAAAAAGTATCGTTACCTATTTAATTAAGTTGCATAATGCATTAAAATCCTTCCCGCAGCTCTCCTCAAATTGTTACACAGTGAACACACTTTTGAAACTTTGAATAGTTCAATTTCAATTTCAATGCTTTTACTCTCGTAATGTACCTACGTAAGTATTAAAAATACAAAAACACTAATACGTGAAACTGAAACTATTTAATAAAGATTATTTTGAGACTACATATTGCAGATATAACTAATAACCTTGTAACAACACAACTTATCGTTTTTAAGCCCAACATTACATCGAATTATGAATTCCGGTTTCGATCTCGGTCACAAAATCCATCCTAAATAAAAAATTACTATTAAGTTAAAACGTGAGTAACGTAAATTGTACAAAAAGAAAAAGCATTTCATTGAGTGGACAAAAAACACTGATATTTTAAGTCTAACACAAATTCCTAAAACTACGCATCTATTCTTGAATTTTTGAAGCTAGTTAGTGTTTGAGTTCTGTGTGACATGACACAAAAATACAAAATAATAAATACAAAACAGAAAAAAAAGACAGAAACTACTAAATTACTAAAATTACACCTATTTAATAACCGCAGTGACAGTGACACATTTCAGTCAGTCCAAATTCCAAACCTGCAGAATCTATGTACACAATACGCTTAACTACAGTTGACAATAATAAATAACTACATAAAAATACATAGAGGTACATAATTTATAAAATCAGTGGAAACTAACAAAAAAAAAGTCCCTTTTTGTATTTTTGTACATAGAGTTAGTAACTGTTTCCAAGTCAAAACAGATTCAGTGGTCGCACTTGTACAAATAACTTTCCCCATTTTCCGCAGTACTAAAACGGATTTTACAAAAGAACTAATTAAAAGCTATTCGAAGTGGGGGGATGATCCGGATTATTATTAATAGCATTACTTGTTGACTCAGCCGTTGCATTACTTCCGATCCCTACACATTGAGAACTGAAATGCATGCTGCTGCTGTTCGTGTTATTCCCGAGTGACATAGACAATTTAGAAGGCTGTAAGTAGGGGCGGGAGGAAGAGATTCCGGATCCTAGTGAAAATGTTGACAGGACTGGAGCTCCAGCACTACCCGGCGGACACGAGCCTGCGGAGACCGAAACAAACCCGGGTCCGGAACCGGAACCGGAACCGGAACTGCTACTATTTTGTGAGTAGGGAGGCCGAGGCCGAGGGACGGATGACAAAGGGTCTGCAAGTGTGAGGGTGGACAGATTCGCGAGGAGATTCTTCACATCCGCATCCACCTCATCCGGCGTTTGACTGAGCGTGAGCCGCGTCGCAAATGCATTGAGGAGCTCCGCCCCCACGTCCTGCCCCTTCTTCTGCAAGTACACAGACATCATCTCTATGATCTGCTGAACCTCCATTTTAATCTTGAGCGCATCCTCCGTCGCTGGCTGCTGATGATTCGAAGCAATTAGCTTGAGCTTGGACTGCGCCAGCTGTAGAGGGTTCCTCCCGTTGTTGTCCAACGTGCTCACGTCCGTCCCGGCCCGGAGGAGACACGTCACGACGTCGAAGTGATTCGTGCAGGCAGCCAAATGAAGAGGTGTGTTCCCAAGACAGTCCTTCCGGTTCGGATTCGCACCGGACTGGAGGAGGGTCCGAATCACATCCGTGAATCCCTTACAGGCGGCAATGTGAAGGGCCGTTCGTCCCAATTCATCCGCAGCATTCGGATCCACCCCCGCCTCGATGAGTTTCGACAGGACGGAGATATTTTTCGTGTTCGCAGCCGTCCGAAACCTCCTCTCGTTGTGCTCGAGTCGACCCGGGAGGAAGCACTGACTCCGCACTTTCCGCCCCAGCGCCTTCCGCCACGAATTTCGGAGAATGGACTTGTTCTGTATGTCCCGCTGTTCATACGGGATTAAAGCAGTGCAGCTGGATGGACTGGGACTACTATTAAAGTTTTCCTGAACGGAGGAAGGGACGAGGCTGTAGGACTTGGTGTGATTCACTTTGAACTCTTCAACTGAGAGGAGCGTCTGTAATTCGGCGGGGCCGGGGCGGTCCACAAATTGATATGTGAGCTTGGGGAGCTCCGGAAATTCAAATTTGATGAGTGCCTTGCAAGTGTTTGTGAGGTTGGTCGGAGTGGCGGGGGGTGCTGGAGGGGAGACCATAGGGGAGACGAAGGAATGGATAATGAACGGTTTGGAGGAGTGGTTATTCGTGGAGGAGGAGCATCCGTAGGGGTCAAATCCGTCGAGATGATTTTCGCTCCTCCAGGTAATTCTCCTCGTCTCCTCGTCCACCTCCTCATCCTCATCCACTTCGATGTAGTGGTCCCTGTCCATGTCCGTTACGGAGGAGGAGGAGCAGTCAGCCATCAGTCCAGCGCCATAATTATTCTGAACGATTTCCTCATCCACCAAAGATTGTGAGGATTTTCGAAAACCGTCCACATTGAAAATAGTCATTTCTGACTCGAAATCACTATCGTGAGTTTGGTTACTGTGGGATGACTCAGGGGATGTAGGGGGAGGGGGTGGAACGGCAAGATGGAGCCCGTCATTCTCGATAGAATTAAAACAGTGGAAGTCAGGGATGTTGCTAATGTTGATGTTGGAATGAAGATCGTTATTTTCATTTCCGGCTCCTAAGTCGGAATCCGCACTTCCTGAAGCTGCGGCCGCCGCGAGTGACATGGCCATGAGTCGATCTTTCTTCGAACAGTTGTGACTGGTGTGGTTACAGCTAAATTAAGCGTCAACCCTGTGTATAACAAGTTTACAATTAAAAAGTATAAAATTAATTAATACGCCTGCTCTACCAATGTATTTTGAACTGCAAATAATGTAACTGAGAATTTCGAAAATAACTAAACGTACCAATTGCTACTACCGTTGACCGTAGAATGTGTAGAGTTTCAAGACTTGACTTGAGGTTCACAGAATTCGATCACCGATCACTGACACCGATTAGCTGTAGATAAAGAATTTTTTACATTATTATTTTTGAAACATAATAACGAAAACGAGAGGTCCCATTTTTTGAGCTAATTGGAAATTAAACATAATTCATAAATCACGTATTGAAGAATACGTAATAACGTAATAAAATTTGTAAATAAATTTTGAGCATTGTTCATTGTTGATTAGTGCCGACTGTTGACTGTGCGTGACTACAAAAAAACTGATTAATTTGAACGTTAAGTGTTCACATTAAAACTATATTATCATTAACATGCATGTCTTGTTGGTGATTGGAGTGCATGATTTGATTTTGTTAACTGACTAATTTATTGCATAACTTACGTTCAACGTTAATGATTTAATGAGCAGTTTGCAGGATGGCGAAGAATTAGCCTCAACCGACACCGACAGTCAGTTTATTAATTAAGGATTTAATTGAGTTAAATTAAATATCGCCGCGTATCTCCCAACAGATTCATCCAACACGTCCAAGTCTTCAACAGAGAATTGTCGAATTGTTCACGTTAATCTGAATCTGCGTAATTGGTGTGTACTTCGTTGGTAGTAAAAGATTAGGATGAAGTAGTGTAATTTAGTACTTCCTTAATTTGATTTTATGTATTTATTTTAGGACAAAGAAACTAATATGTAATCACTAGTGATAAGGGCTTGTTCCTCTTTGTACGTTCAACATAACTTAATTTAAATTAGTAAATGCAAAATGGTCAATACTAACATCAATAAAAATGTCCAGAAATCCGAAAATGGCAATAATTCCGAATGTGAGTTTATTTGGTGAATACTTTGGTTTTCCATGAAATTCAGGAAATTAATACAAAGTTGAGAAAATGAGCGGAAGTAAGAAAAGTAGTTTTACAGTAATTGGAATTGTGGGATTTTAAGATCGATGCAAATTGGAAAATTGGGATTTATTGCAAAGGTAAAAGTTTTTGAATTTTGCCGCAGTCGTCGAGACGCATGGAGCAAGACGGATAATTTGTCGATGATTTATCGTCTGGTGCAAATTGTCAGAAAATGGGAATGAAATTGACGAGAATGAAAATGAAGCATATTGACGAGTACCTAATTGTTCTTTGGCTGGACTTATCCCTTTTTGCTAATTAAGTCTTCATTTAAATTTATGGGCTTAATAATTTTATTATGTTATGAGATTTCGTTCCTATTTATAAACACTGACATTTTAATAAAATTATCGTATTTTATGAAAATTGGTTCTTTACAAAAGCGATGCATATTTTGAAAAAAAAGGAGACATTACTATTTAAGGTCAAAAGTCAACAAGTTACCAGAGCTATTCGGGTACATACAAATTTGATGAATAATGCATGACTACAATAAACGATTTAAGTAGTAGTGTTATAACGGCTAAATTTTTCATAAAATGCATAAAATTTTGCATTCCCTGATTAGCATGTAAAACTGAAGCTAAGAGGTCAGGAATTATTTAAATATTTGACCTTTGTACAACTTTTAAATTCCGTGGCATATCCTGGGATTTATTATTCAATCATTGGTCCATTGGCTGTGTATTTTGTAGTTTGAAATGAGCGTATTTTTGAATGAAAGCATGATTGTTAATATTGTTAATTGTTATTCACTTGACTTTAAAGGCACCCATACAAGAACACTGTTTCCTAAGAGCCTTTTGAACTAATCATCTTTCAACATTTCCATTCAACTCTTTCCTATTGGCCATTATCAAGATCAATGACATTTCGCTGAAGACTCAAAATTACCCACACTCATTTTTTGCTCGAAACGAAATGTACTATCTACAAACAAAATATCATATCTTGTAGGCCTATAAAATTAAACAGAATATTTAGCACTTTTCAACAACTTGTAAATTGAAAATTTTTCGAATTTGAAAAAAAATGTAAATAGAATATTTTTTACACTTTTTGTAAACATCCGCAAGTAGTAGATTTTGCACTTTTCTAAAACATATACAAAAAAGAAAATTTTACACTTTTGGAAAACATCCAAGTAGTAGATTTTGCACTTTTCTAAAACATACAAAAAAGAAAATTTTACACTTTTGGAAAACATCCAAGTAGTAGATTTTGCACTTTTCTACAACATACAAAAAAGAAAATTTTACACTTTTGGAAAACATCCAAGTAGTAGATTTTGCACTTTTCTACAACATACAAAAAAGAAAATTTTACACTTTTGGAAAACATGCAAATAGAATCGTACACCTTTCAAAGACCTGCAAATAGAAGTTTCCACTTTTCAAAAACTCATTCATTTCATTTACTTTTTTGAGATAGCTTATTTTAATTGTAGCTTTAACTAGAAATGAATGATTTTGATTCTTCGCTCAGGATATTATGTAGTTCATAGCATACTTAAAACCATTTACGAGTCTTTTATTATTGAATTCTAGTATCATAACAAACTCAAGCACAATGCATTCTCTGGCATTCTGTGAAACTATTCAAAAGTTCATAATTTATCTCTGCAGTTTACCCACACTTCAAATTCCTGTTTTAATTAGTTAATTTTTATAAGGCCATAATTAATCAATACTGGAAGAAAACTAAATTATGAAAATATTTTACACCCTCGGGCTGATTTCAGCTCTAATCCTCGTCGTCCGAGTAAATCAAGTGGAAGGGGCGAATAATTGTACTTGTCCCACTGTCACCGACCCCGCGTGTGGTGTCAACGGGGTTACTTATGATAATCCCTGTCTTGCAGAATGTGCAGGTAGAAAACAAATCATATTTCTGCCGACTGAATTTTATTAGGGATCGTGCACAATTAACGTCAATAGGTCACCTCGTGTACTGATGACTGCCCATCACGCTAAAGATAGCAATTTACTACGCAATGATGAAGCTGACTGATGTCCGGGGAGTCATACGGTCCTAAAAATGGGGGTTTTTGATGACGTCATTCCTGGATGATCCCTTATTTAAACATGTCTATTTCGTTTCGTGGTTAGTTGGTAATATAATGTCATTTTTTTCTAAATATAGGCGTTCAGGTGGGGGCTTTAGGGAAGTGTCCCGAAGCGGAGGTGACCCCTGACCCGGCAGACCAAGCAAGTAAGGGCAAAGTTCTCAAAACCAAAGTCAAAACCAAAGCGGCGGCGGGTAAAGACAAAGCCAAAAAAAAGTGCGTTTGTCCCAAAAATCTGAAACATGTCTGTGGGAGTGATGGGGAGTCGTACAGTAACGAATGCTTGGCTAAGTGTGCAGGTAAGCTTGCACAAGTATTATTTATCAATTATTACGATAGCGCGCTTTCCAATTGTGAACAAACATTTTGTCAAACGTTTTCAAAATTTTGAAAGTTCCATTATGTACAGGATGTACAAAACTCCTAAAAGCATATTTGAAATTTTGGAAATTTCGGATAAAAGTGTTCATGGTTCACACTTGGACGTTTGTTCACACTTGGGCAGCGTGCCTTAGATTCTTTAGAAGCCATTTTGTGATTTTTGACGCTGTTGAATTTAGGGGCGACGGTTGCGTCTGAGGGTAAATGTGGTGGGGGTGGAGCGGGCATTGACAAAGACGCTGAAACGGAGCCCGAGGCAGAGGCAGAACCGGAAGAAGCCGAGGCGACAGACGGCGGAGACGGCGGCGACGGTGACGGCGGTGGCAGCGTGGGCGGTGGCGGCGGTGGTGGTGGTGGAGGCGGCGGTGGTGGCGGCGGAGGCGGCGGCGGCAAAGTGAAATGCACATGCAAAAAGTCTCTGAAATATGTTTGCGGAGCCGATGGAAAATCCTACTCCAACGACTGTCTCGCCACTTGTGCTGGTAAGCCAAAATAACAGAAGGGTCGTCCACAAATGGCGTCATTGGTAGTGCCAATGACGCCATGGTCTCTTTGGGCAGCAGGACTTTTAAAACTAAATTGTTAAAGGTTAATCGTAAATTTTTTACTGTTGAATAACATGTAGGCACTACTGTGGAAGCCATTGGAAAATGCGATGGGTCCACTGATCCTGCTCCTATTGTGAGTGTTGACGCGCAAGCTCCAAAAACGAAGGCTTGCGTCTGCGCCAAGTCTGCAAAAAAAGTTTGTGGAAGTGATGGAAAAACGTATATGAATTCCTGCCTCGCCAAATGTTCTGGTACAGTATTTTTTCATAACATGAAGAAGCATTGCCTAAATGTGAACAATTCCCCAAGTGTGAACGACCAAAATGTGTATAAAAAACTTTCAAACTTTCAAATTCTTTGAAAGTTTTTTTATTCAAATTTTCGTCGTTCACTTTTAGGCAATTGTTCACATTTAGGCAGCGCGGTATACTTTTACCCGTTTCAACTTTCAGTTTCAGTATCGCAAATCGTTCGGTGCAAGAACTGTACTGAAATTGAAGAACGTTGCTTGATTGATGGTCCTTGTCTTGTTCTGTAGGAGTGACTGTAAAATCGAATACGAAGTGTGTGGGAGCTCGATCCGGAAGAACTATGCCCGGGGAAAATAGTGAACCATCAGTCACACCAGGGTCCGCAATAATTGCCGGTTCGCAAGAGGAACCTGGTGGCTGTCTCTGCGAAAGAAATTTCAGGTTTGTTTGTGGCGATGACGGAAGAACACATTCAAATGAGTGCATAGCTAAATGCAGAGGTAGTATAATCACTCATCACATTTAGGTTTAAACTTAGAGCGCTCCGCTTAAATGTGAACGACAAAATGTTTTATCAAAAACTATTGAAATTTTGACATTTTAAATATACGATACACACTGTTCTTTACAACGACCACAGGTTCTATTTTTCAGTTCTTCACACTTAGATATGTGTTCACATTTAGGCGCAGCGCTATAGATACGACATTCTGCTCTCCGAAAATGAGTTAATTTATTTATAAGTTGAATCTACTTGCTACTGACGTGGATTCACATCTGCTTTGTTTGGTTTGATGTTTGATCAGGTGCTGCGGTGGTGTCTAAAGGAAAATGTCCTCCATCTAAAGAATCTGAAAAAAAGAAACTGTGTCTCTGTCCAAAGGATCTAAGTTGGGTGTGTGGGGATGATGGGAAATCTTATCCTAATGCCTGCGTGGCCGGCTGCAAGGGTAATTTACAATAATTTACTATATGATGGGAAAACATATTCGAATGCATGCAATACTAAATGCAAAAGGTAGTATACGCTAATGAAAATAATATAGGCGAATTTAATTTACCACGAAGCTCATGATTTCTAACCAATTTCCCTGTTACTCCGATATCAATAGTAAAGCGGTTAATAGTGGCGGTGAACAGGAATTTCGGTTAGGGATTTACTCATACGGCAGTGACATTATGTTTTCCAAAATCCGTTTTAGCTTGATCTCGCAAAGGTCTTGATTAGATTCTATATTTTACAGATATATGTATGTCATAAAAACAAAATGTGAATCATACGTAAAATGTTAATAAGGAGTTTTTGAAAATCGTAGATCGTAGAATGTTCTAATTTCATGTTTTTGACAAGGTGCAAATTGTTCTAATTTCATGTGTTTGACAAGGTGCAAATTGTTCTAATTTCATGTTTTTGAAAAGGTGCAAAATGTTCTAATTTCATGTGTTTGACAAGGTGCAAATTGTTCTAATTTCATGTTTTTGAAAAGATGCAAAATGTTCTAATTTCATGTTTATGAAAAGGTGCAAAATTTTCTGATCCCATGTTTTCGAAAAGGTGCAAAATGTTCTAATTTCATGTTTTCGAAAAGGTGCAAAATGTTCTAATTTCATGTTTTTGAAAAGGTGCAAAATGTTCTAATTTCATGTTTTTGACAAGGTGCAAATTGTTCTAATTCCATAATTTTGAAAAGGTGCAAAATGTTCTAATTTCATGTGTTTGACAAGGTGCAAATTGTTCTAATTCCATGTTTTTGAAAAGGTGCAAAATGTTCTAATTTCATGTGTTTGACAAGGTGCAAATTGTTCTAATTCCATGTTTTTGAAAAGATGCAAAATGTTCTAATTTCATGTTTTTGACAAGGTGCAAATTGTCCTAATTCCATGTTTTTGAAAAGATGCAAAATGTTCTAATTTCATGTTTTTGACAAGGTGCAAATTGTTCTAATTCCATGTTTTTGAAAAGATGCAAAATGTTCTAATTTCATGTGTTTGACAAGGTGCAAATTGTTCTAATTCCATGTTTTTGAAAAGGTGCAAAATTTTCTGATCCCATGTTTTCGAAAAGGTGCAAAATGTTCTAATTCCATGTTTTTGAAAAGGTGCAAAATGTTCTAATTCCATGTTTTTGAAAAGGTGCAAATTGTTATAATTGTAATTGTAAATATATTGGCCACAGAAAATCCAGTTAGGGGTTCCTTGAAAGAGACTCGTAAATCGTTAAGTGTAATTTAATCGTATAGGTTAATCTCAATTAAAATAATTGTTTCCTCTGATCAGGTGCTGATGTGGTCCATGAAGGAAAATGCAAAAAAACTACATCTGAAACAACAGCGACTCTGACACCTCCTCCTAAATCATCTGACTCAGAGAGTGGCAAAACGAAAAAAAGAAATTGTGTCTGTCCAAGAAATCTGAGATACGTGTGTGGGGATGATGGAAAAACTCATTCTAATGCCTGCGTGGCCGGCTGCAAGGGTAATTTATAAAAATGTTTAATTTCTTTTTTTTTTTAAAGTTAAGAAAAAAAAATTAAGTTGAAATTATTGGAGTCGGTACAAAAAAGGTCGTATTTTCAGACTTTTTTGATTAGCATTAATTTTTTAAATTTGAGGTAATTATTTCAAAATTCCAATTTAAATTTTGATTTAAAATACAAAAATGTTTGTGTCCTGTCTGATCAGGTGCCCAAGTTGTGTCTCAAGGAAAATGTGGTGAAGCTACCAAATCTAACTCTGGAACAGTAACAAAGCGCCCCAAAAAGAAAAAACGAAATTGTATCTGTAAACATGTTGGGCGTACAGTGTGTGGGGATGATGGGAAATCTTATGCTAGTGCCTGTTTGGCCGAATGCAAGGGTAATTTATAATTATGCTAAATTTTTTTTAAAAAAAAAAGTTAATAACAAAAATGTTTAAAAATGTTTAAATTGATATGAGTTTTTATTTTAATTGCGTTTAAAATAAATGTTGGTGTGCTTTTTGATTTGATCAGGTGCTGAAGTGGCGTATGAAGGACAATGTCAATCTGATCTCACAACTAAGAAACCAGACAAAGACAACTGTCAATGTTCACTAGATGTCGAAAATGTGTGCTCGAGTGATGGGGCATCCTATTTAAATCAGTGCTGGGCCGACTGTCTGGGTGAGAACTTATTTATTTAATTAATGGCAAAAGTATGTATGTAATCATAGCGGATGAGACAGATGACAGGACGAAGATTATTTCGTCTGTATGAAGAACCAATATGACCCATATCCAGTATAAGCTAGAATTAAAATGTGCTATGTCATGAAAACAAAATGAGAAACATGCGTCAAATGCTGATTAAGGATTTTTGAAAAGTGTAAAATGTTCTATTATATGTTTTTAAAAAGTGTAAAATGTTCTATTTGCATGCTTTTGAACGGTGTAAATTTTTTTATTTACATGTTTTTAAAAAGTGTAAAATGTTCTATTTGCATGTTTTTGAAAAGTGCAAAATGTTCAATTTATATATTTTCGAAAAGGTGCAAAACGTTCTAATTGGCCATGTGTTTGAAAAGTGCAAAATGTTCTGTTTAAATGCTCTGAAGTCATATTTGAATATTTTTGTAGATAGTGGATTTTGTTTTTAGCTACAAACGGATATGGGTCATTTTGGTTCTTGACAGACGATTTATCATAATATATTATGCTACTGCTACATCTGTATGGATTTCGATTTGGATTTCCCAGGTTCGGGTGTTGTGTCTGAGGAACTATGTGACCAAATAAGGGCCGAGGCTGATAACGGTACTTCTCAACATAAATCTAAAGCTTGTGGCTGCCCCAGGAGTCTCAAGTTCGCGTGTGGGATGGATGGGAAAACCTACTTCAGTGCCTGCATTGCCGAGTGCAAAGGTAATTAACTAAATACCCCATCTGCTGTAATTACTGTAATAGTACACAGAAAGCAGAGAATTTCATAAAATCCCGCTCTAATTTGAAATAATTCACATTTGAGTTTGAGTGAACTTAATACTGAACTTTATTCAGTGTCGAATTAATTCAATACAATTGCACTGTTTTACAATAACACATCGCTCTTTCGTTCGGTTAAAAGGAAGGGTTCGAATTGGAATAACGGATAATCCATTTGCATATAACAAGTTTCAGAAAAATATGAGGTTACGATACGGGAGGGGGAAACAGTAATGTACCAAATGTTAATTACGAGCTACTTTATAAATGCAGAGTGTTGTATTTACAAGTTCTTATACATATTAGAACAATATTACATATAGTTGATTTTAAGAAGTTCAACATTTTCTAATATTGCATGTTTTTGAAAAGTGCAAAATTTTCTAAATGCATGCATGTTTTTGAAAAGATGAAAATGCTCTAAATGCATGTTTTTTAAATGTGAAAATTGTTTAAAATCCATGTTTTTGAAAAGTGCAAAATGTTCTAAATTCATGATTTTTGAAAAGTGCACACTTTTCTAAATGCACGTTTTCAAAAAGTGCAAATAATTTTATTCACGTGTTTTTAAAAAATGCAAACTGTTCTGTTTCTATCTTTTTCTTAAAATACGAAATATTTTTCTGACATATTTTTAGGGTCAAAATATTTTAATTATTGTCTTTTGTACGAAGACAGTGCATTTTGATATTAGGAGAAAATGGGGACGGGTCAATTTACGTCTTCACTGATGAAATCAATTACGAATTGCTATTGTTTGGTTGCAGGAGTTGAGGTGGCGTCGGAGCGGAGGTGTGAATATGACGGCTTAGCAACAATTAAAAGTCGCAGGTCAAAAAGGAAGAAGGAGAAGAAGCGGAAGGCGAAGTGTGACGACTGCTCAGGTGCCCTTAGTCTCGTCTGTGGAAGTGATGGACAGTCTTACCAGAATTTATGCAAAGCAGAATGCAAAGGTAATTCCCTAATTACACTCTTTAGGCTATTTCAAACAGAAACTGCACATTATTTTAATCTATTATCAATTAATTAATTTTATTAGTCATTATTATTCCCCACTTCCCCCATACATACCGATGACATCATTTATGGACGATCCCTAACTAGTCATAAGTTTTAAGTATGCATTCTTTAATAAATTAAAAGCTGCGGATATCTTTGTTTAAGTAATCCAATTCACTGTAATTTATCTCAGGTGTTGAAGTGGTCCATAAGGGTGGATGCTAAAATAAAAATACGGTTGGAATCTCAACGAACAAAGCTGGACATGACTCACCGAATATCCGTTTACGAAAAGTTACAAAAATTATTTATACAAAAAAAAAGCAGTTAAAAGAAAATGCCCGTCAATCTTGATAGAATTAAAACATTAGCCAACATACAAGTCCGGTATATGTTGGAATGAAGATCGTTATTTTCATTTCCGGCTTCCGGCTCCTACATCAGATTCCACACTTCCTGAAGCTGCGGTCGCCGCGAGTGACATGGCCATGAAACGATCTTCCTTCACACAGTTGTTGTGGTTAGTGAGGTTTAGCGTCAACCCTGTGTATAACAAGTTTACAGTTAACAAATTTAAAATTAACACGCCAGCTCTACCAATATATTTTGAATTGGAAATAAGGTAACTGAGAATTTCGAAAATAACTAAACGTACCAATATCCACTGATGTAGAATGTGTAGAGGTTCAAGATTTGAGGTTCACGGAATCCGATCGCCGATCACTGACACCGATACCTGTTAGTTGTAGATATAGAATTTTACATTAATTAGCCGTTGTTGATTGTGCGTGACTACGAAATCGAAAACTGGTCATTTCGAATGTTGAGGGCACATTAAAACCATATCATTAACATCAACATGCATGTCTTGGTTGTTGATTGGAGTGCACGATTTAATTTTGTTAACTGACTAATTTATTGCGTAACTTACAACTTCCGTTCAACGTTAATGATTTAATGAGCAGTTTGCAGGATGACGAACAATTAGCCTCAGCCGACCGCCAGTTTATTAATTCAAGATTTAATTGAGCTGAATATCGCCGCGTATCGTCCAGAACTTCCAAGTTTCTAATAACAGAGAATTGTTCGCGTTAATCTGAATCTGCGTAGTAGGGACGCGCCTAATGGTGATCACTTCCCTAATGGTGATCAGTAGCCGCTGTTTAAATACTACTGGATTTAAAAATATGTGTGACTGAATATAGACAGTTATCAGCCAGACAGATTTTTAAAAGCAGCAGCATTTTAACGGCGGCTACTGATCACCATTAGGGAAGTAATCACCATTAGTTTGGCAAACCCTACTAATTGGTTTGAGTTTGAGTTTGGTTTGTTCTTCGTTGGTAGTAATGGATTAGGAATTAGGATGAAGTAATTAGTGTAGGTAATTTAGTACTTCCTTAATTTATTACGTATTTATTTTAGGACAATGTATTATTAATTATGGACATATTATGTAATCACTAGAGATAAGGCCTTGTTCCTCTTTGTACGTTCAACACAACTTAATTTAAATTAGTAAATGTAAAATGGTCAATACTAAAATAAAAATGCTGAGATACTCACTGTTTTCCTCAATTAAAATAAATTAACTGAATTATTGCACTTTAGTACTGGAAAATGTGAGTTAAGTTGTTGAATTGAATACTTTGGTTTTCCATGAAAATTCAGGGAATTAATACAAAGTTGAGAAAATGTGCGGAAGTAAGAAAAGTAGTTTTAAATTAAAGTAATAAATTGGAATTGTTGGATTTTAAGAATTTAAGATCAATGCAAATTGGAAAATTGGAATTTATTGCACAGGTAAAAGTTTTTGAACTTTGCCGCAGTCATCGTCGTGATGCATGGAGCAAGAAGGAGATTTGTCGATAATAATTTCATCGCTGCTCTGCTGGTGCAAAGTGCAAACTTTCAAAATATGGAAAGGAAATTGACAAGAATGAAAACAAAGCGTTAAGTTTAACGTTTAACTAGTATAAGTTTTAGTCGACTTACCCCGTTTTGCGAAATAACTCTTCATTTATATTTATAGGCTTAATCATGTTATGAAATGGGATTTCGAAACAAATTTTCATTTTAATAAAATCGTATTTTATGAAAATTGGTTTTTTACAACAGTGATGAATATTTTGAAAAAAATAGCACCTGGATGTTAAAGGTCAAAGGTCAAAAATTTACTATTTCGAGTTCAGTAAGATTGATTTAAAGGGTTTGATTTCTGTGCTTGCCTTATTACTACTTATCTGCATTAACTTTTTTGTGAAATGCATGGTTCACTTTTTTCCAATTTTGCATTCCATTAGCAGCATCCTAAAGCTAAGAGGTCAGAGGTTATTCCAATATTTAACCTTTGCAGTATTTTGTAATTCCGTGGCATATTCTGGGATTTTATTTTGAATCATTGGTCCATTGGCTGTGTATTATGTACATAGTTTGAATTGAGCGGAGTTTTGAAAGAAATAAGCATGATTGTTAATAATGTTAATTGTCTCTCACTTGACTTTAAATGCACTCATACAAAAACACTGTTTCCTGAGATTCTTTTGAATTAATCATCTTTCAACATTTCCATTCAACTCTTTCCTATGAGCCATTATCAAGATCAATGACATTTCACTGAAGACACAAAATTAGCGACATTCATTTTTTGCTCCAAACGAAATCCTCTATCTACAACGAAAAATATCATGATCAAGTAGGAATATAATTAAATAGAATATTTTGCAATTTTTAATTTGTAAATTAAAAAAATCTCAATTTTTAAAAACATGAGAATAGAGCATTTTTTTTTACACATTTTTAAAACATCCAAATAGAGCATTTTGCACTTTTCGAAGACGTGCAGATAAAATATTTTTACGCTTTTACAAGATATGGAAATATCATGTTTTTTGCACTTTTCGAAAACATGTATACTAAATCGAACATTTTTTAAACCTTTGAAAGACCTGCTGCCTAAAAATAGTTTTTGAGATAGCGCATTTTAATTGTAGCTTTAACTCGAAATGAATGATTTTGATACTTCGCTCAGGATATGTAGTTCATAGCAAACTTAAAACCATTTACAAGTCGTTTATTATTGAATTCTACAATCATAACAAACTGAAGCACAATGCATTCTGTGGCATTCTGTGAGACTATTCAAGAGCCCGCAATTTATCTGTGAAGTTTATCTACACTTCAAATTCCTGGATTAATTAGTTCATTTTTATAAGGCCCTAATTAATCAATACTGGAAGAAAACTAAATTATGAAAATATTTTACACCCTCGGGCTGATTTCAGCTCTAATCCTCGTCGTCCGAGTAAATCAAGTAGAAGGGACGACAAATTGTACTTGTCCGACTGTCACCGACCCCGCGTGTGGTGTCAACGGGGTTACATATGATAATCCGTGTCTGGCTGAATGTGCAGGTAACAAATAAATCACATTTCTGCCCACTGAATTAAATTAGGGATCGTCCTCAATTGTCGTGATCGATGACCGATCAGTAGAGTCAATGGGTCACCTCGTCTACGGATGACTTCCTACCACGCTTTAAAGATAGCAATTTACTACCCAATGACGAAGCTGACTGATGTACGGGGAGTCATACGGTCCTAAAACAGAGGATTTTCTGATGACATTATTTGTGGACGAACCCTTATTTAAACAAGTCTATTTCGTAATATAGTGTTCAATATTGGCCATGTGTTTTAAACAGGTGTTAAGGTGGAGGCTTTAGGGAAGTGTTCCGAAACGAAGGTGACCCCTGACCTCACAGGCCAAAGAAAAAAGGGCAAAGTTCTCAAAACAAAAACCAAAGTCAAAACCAAAGCGGCGGCAGGTAAAGGCAAAGTCAATAAAAAGTGCATTTGTCCCAAAAATCTGAAACATGTCTGTGGGAGCGATGGGGAGACGTACAGTAATGACTGTTTAGCTAAATGTGCAGGTAAGTTTACACAAGCATTTACACATTTAGGCAGGGTGTTTTGGATTCTTTGGAAAGCAACATGTGATTCTTGGCGCTGTTAAATTTAGGGGCGACGGTTGCGTCTGAGGGTAAATGTGGAGAGGGTGGAGCGGGCATTGACAAAGACGCTGAAACGGAGCCCGAGGCAGATGGAGAACCGGAAGAACCCGAGGCGACAGACGGTGGAGACGGCGGCAACGGCGACGGCGATAGCGGCGGCGGCAGTGGTGGCAGCGGCGGTGGTGGAGGCGGTGGTGGCAGCGGCGGTGGTGGCGGTGGCGGTGGCGGCGGTGGCGGCAAAGTAAAATGCACATGCAAAAAGTCTTTGAAATATGTTTGCGGAGCCGATGGAAAATCCTACTCCAACGACTGTCTCGCCACTTGTGCTGGTAAGCTAAAACAACAATAGGTGTCTTCCACAAATGGCGTCATTGGTAGTGCCAATGGGTCTCTTTGGGCAGCAGGGCTTTTGAAACTATATCGGTAAAGGTTAATCGTAAATTATTCACTGTTGAATAACATGTAGGCACTACTGTGGAAGCCATTGGGAAATGCGATGGGTCCACTGATCCTGCTCCTATTGTGAGTGTTGACGCTCAGGCTCCAAAAACCAAGTCTTGCGTCTGCGCCAAGTCTGCAAAAAAAGTTTGTGGAAGTGATGGGAAAACGTATATGAATTCCTGCCTCGCCAAATGTTCTGGTACCGACACAGCTCCGACTTAGTATTTTCTCATTACATGAAGGAGCCCTGTCTAAATGTGAACAGTCGCCTAATTGTGCATTTACAAGCTGCAAATTTGAAATGTAGAAAGTTTTATACAGATTTCTTTCGTTCACACTTAGGCAATTGTTCACATTTAGTCAGCGCGCTATACTTTTTCCGGTTTCAGCCAATTTGAGTTTCAGTATCTCAAATCGCTCGGTGCAAGAACTGTAATGACATTGAAGAACTTTGCTTGATTAGTGGTCCTTGTCTTGTTTTGTAGGAGTGACTGTAAAATCGAATACAAAGTGTGTCGGAGCTCGATCCGGACGAAATATGCCCGAGGAAAATAGTGAACCATCAGTCACACCAGAGTCTCCAGTAACTGCCGGTTTGCAAGAGGAACCTGGTGGATGTCTCTGCGAAAAGAATTTCAGGTTTGTTTGTGGCAATGACGGAAGAACACATTCAAATGAGTGCGTTGCTAAATGCAGAGGTAATAATCACTCACCGCATTTAATTTTAAACACTTAGGGCGCTCAGCTCAAATATGAACGATGACAATTTTATCAACAACTACCAACCTTTTGGAATTGAAATATAATGATAATAATTTATTCATCGACTTAATAAGTGCCCCGAGCCTTTACAACCCCAAACATGTCTCATTATGTGTTACGATTATAAACAATATTAGTCCTTGGTAGGAAAAGTCAAAAGTTCAGTATTATGTTATACAGTTAAATAGATTTAATAAATAAAATAGTCCTAGTCAAAAGTAATAAAAGCTGCCTTAGTTAGGGGCTTTTTCTCTCAAGAACTTTTCACTTAAATAAGTAGCATGGATTTAATATTTAAGTTAGTGCATTCATTATCGTTAAAAAGTATTTGTATGTAATATGATTTTACGTTACGTCTATGAGCCGAGTTCTATAGGATGCCAGCAGAGTTCATTCGTTGTTATATACTTGGCATTTAATCATTATGTGAAAATTGTCCTCATCTTCTGTAGCGCAGCATTTACACTTTGTTGTGTTAGCGTTATTTCATATGCTGTTTATCTTTGCAAGGCGAATCTGACTTCCTCTAACTCGTATTACAAGGTGTCTAAACCTAAACTGCTGAATAAGTTTGATTGCGTCCCACTTTTTCTTGCTTTTACATGGCTGTATAGCTGAACTATTATATCTATGAACTTTGAGCTGACTTCCTTGTTTTCCAATTTTTGCCATAGCTTATACTGGCTACTATACTGTCTAATGCTTGGCATAGATTCTGTTTTAATTTTATTTTCATTAGTTGCTTCTGTGGAAGTATTTGTATTTTCGCTTTCCATTTCGTCGTCTCTTGTGTCTCTAAATTCGGAATCTGTGTAAATTTTATTAGGGACTAGTAGTAGTAGCCCGTCCTGCGGACGGAATGTAACAGCTTTTATCCACACAAAATACCAAGACAAAGCATTTTTCCTATTGCAGGACAGGCAATTTTGTAAGTTTATTAGGGAAATTTTATAAGGTAAAAGAAATAAAATATGTGCAAACCCATATGCAAAAATAGTGTGCTTTTGTCAGGATTAAATTTGATTCTCAAGTTTTTTTTGGAAAATATGCTTTAAAAATTCTGCAAAGAATTATATAATATTAATAATATTACACCTTAAATAGCTTTAGAACTTGTAACTAATATTGAGGGGGATACACCCTCTCGCCAGCCAGCAGAGAACTGCTAAGTATTAAATATGTACATCGGATATATTCGGATTTTTTAGATTTTATTATTACGAAAAAGTCACAGTAAATTTCTAATTTGGATTTCATCAAAAGGAGTAATAAGATTTAGATTAGGATCTGGAATTCATTATGTATTAGGAGTTATTTATATTTGAATTTGGATTTAGGTTGTATTATTCTAAAATATTCAGATTTAAATAGGTTTTAAAATTTATTATTTTAAAGAAGTCACAGTCACATTCTAATTTGGATTTTATTAAAATAAGTAATAAGATTTAGATTGAGATCTGGTGTTTTTGGTTTTATTAAGAAAACGTCACAGTAAGATTTTAATTTGGATTTCCTTAATAAGGAATAAGTAGATTTATACATTCTGGGATATTGATTTTAGTAGTAGAAAATCAATATTTCTACAATACGATATATTTGAATTTTGATTTCATTGGTCGTCAGTATAAAACAGTGTGATGTAGATCGTCCACAAGTGACGTGATCTATGACCGATCAGTAGAGTCAATGGTTCACCTCGTCTACAAATGACTTCCTACAACGCCAAAAATACCAATTTACTACGCACTGGCGAAGCTGACTGATGTCCAGGGAGTCATACGGTCCTAAAACAGAGGATTTTCTGATGACGTCATTTGTGGACAATCCCTTATTTTAACAAGTCTATTTCGTGGTTAGTTTGTAATATAGTGTTTAACATTGGTCATGTGTTTTAAACAGGTGTTAAGGTGGAGGCTTTAGGGAAGTGTTCCAAAACGAAGATGACCCCTGACCCCACAGGCCCAATACGCAAGGGCAAAGTTCTCAAAACCAAAGTCAAAACCAAAGCGGCGGCGGGTAAATCCAAAGCTAAAAAAAAGTGCATTTGTCCCAAAAATCTGAAACATGTCTGTGGGAGCGATGGGGAGACGTACAGTAATGACTGTTTAGCTAAATGTGAAGGTAAGTTTACACAAGCAATTATTAGCAAAAAATATTAAAGCGCCCGGCCCAATTGTGAACAACCCCATTGGTGTGAAGGATGAACAGCTTTTTCAAACACTTCGAAAATTTTAAAATTTCTATTCTGTATAGAGGTTGTACAAAACTTCGGTTTACCAAATTTAAAATTCAGAAATTTAAAAATTTGATAATAAAAAATTTCAAAGTTCACACTAAGGCGTTTGTTCACACTCAGGCAGCGTGTCTTGGATTCTTTGAAAAGCAACATGTGATTTTTGACGCTGTTTTTAGGGGCGACGGTTGCGTCTGAGGGTAAATGTGGAGGGGGTGGAGCAGGCATTGACAAAGACGCTGAAACGGAGCCTGAATCAGAGGCAGAACCGGAAGAAGTCGAGGCGACAGACGGCGGAGACGGCGGCGACGGCGATGGCGGCGGCGGCGGTGGTGGAGCCGGTGGTGGAGCCGGTGGTGGTGGCAGTGGCAGTGGCGGTGGCGGTAGCGTTGGCGGCGGCGGCGGCGGCAAAGTGAAATGCACATGCAAAAAGTCTCTGAAATATGTTTGCGGAGCGGATGGAAAATCCTACTCCAACGACTGTCTCGCCACTTGTGCTGGTAAGCCAAAACAACAGAAGGGTCGTCCACAAATGGCGTCATTGGTAGTGCCAATGACGCCATGGTCTCTTTGGGCAGCAGGACTTTTAAAACTAAATTGTTAAAGGTTAATCATAAATTATTTACTGTTGAATAACATGTAGGCACTACTGTGGAAGCCATTGGGAAATGCGATGGGTCCTCTGATCCTGCTCCTATTGTGAGTGTTGACGCGCAAGCTCCAAAAACGAAGGCTTGCGTCTGCGCCAAGTCTGCAAAAAAAGTTTGTGGAAGTGATGGGAAAACGTATATGAATTCCTGCCTCGCCAAATGTTCTGGTACCGACACAGCTCCGACTTAGTATTTTCTCATTACATGAACGAGCCCTGCCTAAATGTGAACAGTCGCCTAATTGTGCACAATGAAAAATGGTGTCAAAAACTTTTAAATTGAAATTTAAATTGTTGTTAGAGCATTTACAAGCTGCAAATTTGAAATGTTGAAAGTTTTTCATACAGATTTCTTTCGTTCACACTTAGGCAATTGTTCGCATTTAGACAGCGCGCTATACTTTTTCCGGTTTCAGTTTCAGCCAATTTGAGTTTCAGTATCTCAAATCGCTCGGTGCAAGAACTGTAATGAAATTGAAGAATTTTGCTTGATTGATGGTCCTTGTCTTGTTTTGTAGGAGTGACTATAAAATCGAATACGAAATGTGTGGGAGCTCGATCCGGGCGAAATACGCCCGGGGAAAATAGTGAACCATCCGTCACACCAGAGTCTCTAGTAACTGCCGATTCCTCAACAAAGAGCGGAGAAAAAAGGAAATTTTGTGCCTGTAATAGACTTAGAAGGCATGTTTGTGGGGATGATGGGAAAACATATGGGAGTCCATGCAGTGCTAAATGCGCAGGTAGTATAATACTCTAATGAAAATAAATACGCAAGTTTACCGCGCAGCAGTTAATTTCTAACCAATTTTCCTGTTACCTCTTTAATCAGGTGTTCGAATTGTGTCTAGAGGGAAATGTGATGCACCTAGGAAATCTGACTCTGGAAAAAAACACCTCAAACACAAAAAGAAAGTGTGTGTCTGTCCAAGAAATTTGAAACATGTGTGTGGGGCGGATGGGAAGACTTATTCTAATGCGTGTTTGGCCAAGTGCGATGGTAATACTGACTAATTATTATGCTTAATTAATTTAAAGCAAAAACATACGGAATCTTAAGTTAATCTTTGTTAAAATAAAAAATTTTGGCCTGATCGTCGGGATACAAAGTCGAGATAGCTGGGCAAGGTGTCCAAACCCTGCCGTTTCCATTTGATTGCATGGATATGAAACTGTTTGAACACCTTGCGCAGCTATCTTGACTTTGTATCTAGACAATACATATACAGTTGATTTTAAAAAGTTCAACATTTTCTTATATTGCATGTTTTTGAAAAGTGCAAAATGTTCTAAATGAATTTTTTTTAAAAAGTGCAAATTGTTCTTAATTTATGTTTTTGAAAAGTGCAAAATGTTCTAAATGCATGTTTTTGAAAAGTGCAAAATGTTCTAAATGCATGTGTTTGAAAAGTGCAAAATATTCTAAATTCATGTTTTTGAAAAGGGCAAAATGGTGAAAACGCATGTTTTAAAAAGTGCAAAACTCTTCTGTTTCTATGCTTTTCTTAAAATACGAAATATTTTTCTGACATATTTTTGTGGTTAAATAATTTAATTTTCTTTTCTACGAAGACAGTGCATTTTGGTTTTTGGTATTAGAAGAAAATGTGGATGGGTCAATTTGCGTCATCACTGACGGAATTTATATGAATTTTGATTATGTGATTGCAGGAGTTGAGGTGGTGTCGGATCGGAGGTGTGAATATGACGGCTTAATAGCAGCAATTAGAAGTCGCAAGTCAAAGAAGGGCAAGAGGAAGGAGCGGAAGCGGACGGCGAACTGTGCCGACTGCTCAAACGCCCTTAATCTCGTCTGTGGAAGTGATGGACAGTCTTACCAGAATTTATGCAAAGCAGAATGCAAAGGTTATTGCACCCAAAAAGGAATAGTTGTTTAACAATTCAGAGGTCGTCCATAAATGATGTCTTTGAAAAATCCTATTTTTTTAAACACCCTTTGACCTCCGTGTCAGCAGCTTAACCATTGTATAAATATGGCTACGGTGGAGACTACACCCACTTCCCCCATACATACCGATGACATCATTTATGGAGGATCCCTAACTAATCATAAGTTTTAAGTATGCATTTTTGTAATAAATTGAAAACTACGGATATCTTTGTTTAATCCAATTCACTGTAATTTATCTCAGGTGTTGAAGTGGTCCATAAGGGTGGATGCTAAAATAAAAATACGATTGGATTCTCTATGAACGAAGCTGGACATGGACATGACTCACCGAATATCCGTCTACAAGAAAAGTTACAAAAAATATTTATACAAAAAAAAATCAGTTGAAAGAAAATCTTAATGCAGCATGCGTGTGTCTAAAATGACTTGTTGTATTTTTGAAATAAATTGAAATTCCTTATTTTAAAACATGTGGCATTCTCACATTTTGCATAATTATTATAATTCGCTATATTCATATTGCAAGTCATTTATGGACGAACCCTAATGCATCATCTGTCTGATGATAAGGAAAAGCTTACTGTGTACTTATGGTGTCATTACTTATCATTATTCGAATGCCATGGATTCGTAACAAGCAATTTACTGCACGTGTCAAAGGAAAAAATTTGATTGAAATTCCATGTTACAGTCGATCATTTTATAAACTAGGTAATTCAGTGCGTCTGCAGACAGACTGATAAACGAGATAAGAATGGCATATTTAAATAACGCTTTGATTTCAACTAACGATACCTACCTCAGACATCAATATATTCAACATGTATGTGCATAACTACATATACGAAGGTGCTAGATGCTATACGTACCCTTTATATCGTGAGTGAAGACACAAAACGACCCATATCCAATGTGAGCTGGAAATAAAATGAGCTATGTAAAAAAAAGCACTAAATGAGATAAATACGTAAATTGTTAGTTACGAGCTTCTGAAAAGTGCAGAATGTTCTATTTATGTGTTTTTTGAAAATTGTAAATTGTTCAATTTGCATGTTTTTGAAAATTGCAAAATACTCAATTTGTACATGTTTGAAAAGTGCTAAGTATTCATTTTACATGTTTTTTTAAAATTGCAAAATATTCTATTCACATGTTTTTTTAAAATTGCAAAATATTCTATTCACATGTTTTTTTAAAATTGCAAAATATTCTATTCACATGTTTTTTTAAAATTGCAAAATATTCTATTCACATGTTTTTTTAAAATTGCAAAATATTCTATTCACATGTTTTTTTAAAATTGCAAAATATTCTATTCACATATGTTTTTGAAAACTCAAAAATGTTCTTTTTACATGCTTTTTAAAAGTACATAATAACCCTTTTTTACATGATTTTGAAATGTAATTACGAATTGTTCTATTTCCAAGCTATTGAGACCACGATATCTTCCTGCATTTGTAGAGAGTGCATTAATGTTATTAGCTAAAAATGAAAATGGGTCATTTTGATTCTTCACTCAAGATATGTTGGGTTAATACTAATACAGTTTACTATACACTATATGCAAGCAGACTTGAAATATCTCTATTTCGATTAAGTATTAGTAGCTGGAGTTATCTCAAATTCCATAAATTCAAAATGTCATACACTTAGGCCGGGATTAATAACACAATTCAGTTCATAATTAATTAGGATGGAATTATTATCATTTAAATACTGCAGCTGGGATTTATTATTAATCAAACAAAATATTTTAAAAGGCCCTAATTAATTTTTTCGGAGACCACGCTGCCAATTTAGGAGGAGGGTCACCGTCAACCGCCATCGTCGACCGTCAACATGGCTAAAGTACGATTTATTTTTAAGTTTTGTTTTCCCTAAAAATCACAATTTATCTAAATGCATTCCTTTTTAAACCTGACAATGAAGCTTGTTTAAAACTACAAAATTAATTAATTCTATACCTTTAATTCAAAGCAAAAACCTTAGAAATACCTTATGTGCAACCGATTATTGGTTACCGAAACCGAAAACGACCACTCTGTATTAATTTCCTAATTTCATTTTTTCTAATTTTTTGCGGCATAGATTTCGGATCCCCGTCCTGTTCTAGGAATTGACCTGGGCACAACGTACTGCTGTGTGGGACTCTACAACAACGGACAAGTGACGATAGTTCGAAATTCCATGGGCCAGACCACGACGCCCAGCTACGTGGCCTTCTCCGAGTTCAACCACCTCGAAGACGAGCTTACAGTGGGTCAGCAAGCCAAAGACGAAGCGAACATTAATCCCGAAAATACGATTTTCGATGCCAAGCGCCTCATGGGAAGAAAGTACAAGGACAAGATCGTTCAAGAAGATATCAAACTCTGGCCCTTCACCGTCATCCCAGACACCGACCCGAACTCCAACCCCAACCCGAAAATTAAAGTAAACGGGGCGACTTACTTCCCCGAAGAAATCTCCGGGAAACTTCTCTCGTTCCTGCGACAGGAGGCCGAGGAATTTGCAGGGGATATTCAAATCACTGACGCTGTCATCACCGTTCCCGCCTACTTCAACAATGGTCAGAGACAAGCTACGAAAGATGCTGGGAAACTTGCAGGATTGAATGTTCTTCAGATTCTCAATGAGCCCACTGCTGCCGCCATCACCTACAGTCTCCATCGGGCCCAGCCATCAAAGAAGAACGTCCTCATCTTCGACCTGGGCGGTGGAACTTTCGACGTCTCCGTCCTCACAGTTCAAAATGGGACCGTTAAGATCCTGGCCGTTGGTGGAGACACTCACTTAGGCGGCGAGGACTTCGACAGTCTCATGGTGGAGCACTGCATTAAAGAATTCTTTCGACGGGAAGGTGTGGACCTCACTGATGGGAAAGACTCACCGATTTTGTCAGTCCGGTTTAAGGTGAACAAAAGACTCCGAAGACTCCGAAACGAGTGCGAGAAGCAAAAGGTTTTCCTCTCCTCATCCAAGAAAGTTAAAGTGGCTCTGGACACTATCGACGGACACCGGGATTTACTCGTTGAATTTAGTCGAGAGAGGTTCGAAGAGCTGATTCAGTCCAAATTGGAGCAGTGCATCTCCACTGTGGACCAAGTCATTAAGGAAATCCCAAATTTTAGGAAAGAGGATGTGCAGGATATTGTTCTGGTGGGGGGCTCAACCCACATCCCCAAGATTCAGCAGATGCTCCGAGATTATTTTGGAGGGAAAACTCTGTCGAAAGCAATTAGTCCGGATGAGGCCGTCGCATGGGGTGCGGCTATCCTTGCCAACCTTCTAAGGAACGAGACCGAGTCAAAGTTGAACCACAGTGTTGAAATATCGGACGTGACTTCGCTTTCTTTAGGAATTCAGATTCACGAAGGAGACTTCTCCAAGATTGTCCCGAAAAATACAACGATTCCATTTGAAATCACGAAACGCTACTCCACAAGGACTGACTACCAGAGTAAGGTCACCATCAAGATCTTTGAGGGGGAGGACGAACACACGAAGAATAACCATTTTCTTGGAGAGTTCCTCCTGTCAAATATTCCACTGGCTCCGTCCAGGCAGGAAAAGTGCTACGTTACTATGAAAATTAATTGCGAAGGGATCCTCAGTGTGGAGGCCAGTAGCGTGAGTAATAGACAGATTCAGGAGGGAATTAAAATTTCCATGATTAGCAGTAAATCACAACATGTTTAATTTTTTAGGTAGAAACAAAATAAAAATCAAATTAGAACACCATGACCCTAAAATCTATAGCATGTAAATAGAATATTTTTCAAGTTTCAAAAACATGTCGTATTAAATGGAACACTCTACAGGTTGGGAAAACAGTTACATAAACATTTGGCACTGTTCAAAACCATATGCAAATAAAAGTTTTTTCCACTTTTCAAAACCATGGAAATAGAATATTTTGCACTTTTCAAAACCATGAAAATAGAATATTTTGCACTTTTCAAAAACATGTAAATACAACATTTTTGCACTTTTCAAAAGCATGTAAAATAGAGAACAGCAATTTTTAAAAACGAGTAAATAGAAAATTTTCCACTATTCAAAAACATGTAAATTTAACAGCAATTATTTAAAACGAGAAAATAAAACATTTTGCAATTTTCAAACATAGCCGGGCTGACTGGTTCGGGTCTTCAGGATTTACATAATTATAGTGATATAAATTGTAATGTCACATGAAAAATTAAAACAGACATGTAATTATAGTTAATTGTATTTCATTGTTTAATTCAGCATTTATTATTCTGTATGAGCGGCACCAAATTCATATTACATAAGTAGTCACCAATTACCATAGTACCAGCAATCATAAAAACAAAACGAAATTAGCTTTCAGGACACGAGGAAGGGGCAGTAATCTGATTCTTACTTCCCTTTGACAGACAACTATCTTCTAGTAATTAAAATTACACAACACAAACAATAAATCAAATATATATAAATACTCATCCCATATGCCTTATGCATTCCATTGCTTTGGGCAAGAGCGAAATACGATACGAATTTCCTAACTACCTACGCATAGTAAGTATATTGTTTCATATGTAATTCATTCTATCTAGTTTTATCAAAGTATTAAGACAATTAAAGTAATCAGAAAAGTTTAAAGTCTCAAAAAACTGATCAATTGATCATCTACAGTCTACAGCAATGGCAATATCTAAAAACTACATGCAAATTAATCGTAAGAAAAAGCTAACTAACGATAAGCAGTAATAAAATAAAACAAAAAAATCTTAATAAAACGGTAAATGTATAAATCGGGAAGTACGCACAAAATGCAACTGACGAAATTATTAGATGTGAAATCGAACTGACACCTGAGCCATTTTATTACTGGGTGACATAATAATATGCCATCATGACCGCTACAATCACTCCGAAGATAACCAGGGACGTAATAGCATGTAGAATACAATCTTGCCAAGTTTCAGTTGGCTGAAACGGAAGATCATCGTCTCGGTCCCGATCCCTAACCTGTACTATCGTCCATGTATCCGGCGTAATGTCATTTTTAATTTCAGCAATATCGACCTGCTTCCCGTTTTGATCAACATCATGATAATCAGTAGACACTGCTTGTGTAGACATCTCCTCAGCATCGGCTCCTAAGTCAGTTGATTTGTTACGCCTTTGCTTGTTTTTGGAATTACCAGAACCAGACAATTGGTTTAACCGAAACCCCTCGACCTCGGGAGGAACCGCCAGATCTTTCTCTGCATCGTTGGAAACATCAACTTCTGAAACAAGTGGGGCTGACGATTTGGATTTGATGGACGCACGAAATCCTGCAGGCATTAGTCCACGATTTGGCATCTAACAATAATAATAGGATTTTCCGTTTATTAAATTTTGACCCATTCTTAATAATGGTAATTGAGATAAAATAAAAAGATAATTTGGATTTACCAGCTATAGGTACTTACTTTGACATTCTTCATTTGAAACTCTCTATTCGACGTCTGATGGTATCGATCAAATTGCCCTGAGCAACACTCTCCTTTAAGGATTTCCACTAGCGGAAATACATCTCCAGTTATAGCATTGTACATTTTATACGCTGCTTCCTGCTTCGCAATGTCGTCAGTCACACCCTTTCCTGTAAAATGGTACAAGAATACTGTTCAATCGTTCAGCATTATAGACTACAGAGAGATGTAATGAAAAGCATAAATTGTAACAACTGACTGAAGGCTGCAAAGCAAGAATTTTATATTTTAATAAAACCTACCCTGTATTTTTATGTGACCCACTACGACATTCCAAGTACGAAAACTACCAGAGGCTGACCGCCCTTTCGTCTGCTTAAACCAACGGGCTGAAACCTTTTTCGTGTTACATACAGTCTGCAGAGCACTTTCCACACTTGAGGACATTCTCAAATCAGAATGAATGTCCGATTTTGGTAGAACCAGACGATGATTCATCTCCAGTTGCTCGCAAAGATCGATTGCTGCACAAGTTTCAGCCAGGCTAAAATTCCCACCCATCCCTATCCCTGTTCATGGAAAAAATAAATAATTAATTAATGCGTAATCGAACCTACCACCATCACAAGAGAGCATCGGTCTTTTATACCATACCTCTGGACTACCTAACCTCTACATAAAAAATTTGTAAAATTACCGGTCAAGCTCTGCTTTCCATACTTTTCAGCTACAATGACAACGAGATGAATTCGCTCTGGATTCTCCGCTTGCAAATTTCTTTTCAATTTCCAATCTTCTTGTCGGAAGCAGTAATCATGATCTGCAAGTAATCGAAGAACTTGCTTTGGGCAGCAATACGGCTCTTTAGATTTATTTTGTGGCTCCCCCATAACCATTTCGCTGGTACTGGGTTTAATATCACCCTTCTTATTCAGACGTTCACAGTGGGAACTGTCGCCTTCGTTCGATTTGGAATCGGTCGACTCTGGAGAAGCTTCAACAAGCGATCCGCCGGATCCAGTTCCAGTTCCTTCCCCGGCGTCGCCTTTTACATTCTCCCGAAGACTTGATGTAGAAGATAATATCTCTTTTTTGACTGCCTCGTCTTGGATGGTTTCCATTTTTATTTTATTCTCCACTTTTACTTTAAACTCTAGCACAATCAACAATATATTACAATGTCTTCCCTTAATTGTGGCAGAACCTCCTTCTTCAAGTTGAGTCTCCTCTATCCTTCTAATTGTTGATTGTTACTGATTACTTAAGTAGAAGTTGAAGGTTTAAACTAACTTGTTGATTAGAAAATGTAATCAGCTGTAGTTTTATCGAGATGCGTTCAACGTTGCGATCACTTCTGTTTGGCAGCAGGCAGCAGGGAAGCTCGTGAGTTAAGTCGTAAAATTATTTATGTATGAAGTTAACGTTGAACGTATTTGTTGCGTTTTCGTTTGTAATAAGTAAAAGTTTGTTTAACGAAAAACGAAAACTAGCAGAAATTTTGAATTTGGCGCCTGGACCAAAGTGGAAATTACTTCAGGAATTTTACTGATGATTCAGCTTCTTAAGCACTCAAGCGGAGTCAGCGTCAACTATTAATGTCAAGCTAGCCCTCAAAGTGCATTAGAGATCGTCCATAAATGATGTCATAATAAATCGGTGACCGTGACCTCTAAAACTAGAAATAATTTAAGCGTACAGGGTGGCCAGGAGGACAATGCTTTTATTGATAAATTCCTAAAGAGTACGACACAAGTTGAACAAAGGAATAATAAAATAATATGGCAATTCGGTTTTCGATTCAAGTCTACTTTAGTCTACCCACAAAATACTGCCAATTCGGTAAAACTAGCTCCAAAACAAAATTCCTCATATCCACCAGCTCCTTTTTACTCGGTAATGCACTAATTTCATATGGATTTTCAGGATGTCTAAGCAATTTTCGAAGAATTACTGCTGCAAGCACGGTACATGAGTTCTCCATCAAATCACTGAAATTTATGATTATAAGGTAATTAGATACAATAACCACATCACTGTACTTCAAAAGAAAACATCTAGGTTAATATTAAATTGTATAAATAATACCCAACGCTTTTAGTCTCGATACGCAGCCACTTGTAAGTCAAATGAATGTTCAATTTTTTCATCAAGTATGGGCTAATGCGAGTCCTCACTGCCGTGGTAAACATTATGTTAAATCCTGGATTTTGGCTTGTATTGCAAAAATAAAACATTTGACACGTGTTGAGGTTAACAAGTAGGATGGCCAGGTGGTCGTACCACAAACCTGTAAACTCCCGTGCCAATTTCGTGTCTGGTAGTTTCCCTTCTTCATGATGGCTAAATGATATGGGAATAATAATAATTTCAGTTTTTGGTTGAAACTCCTCTGGAGTATGGAGAGAGAAGGATGGCGCAATTTTATTGTGTCTGTAATAGCAGTTTATGTCGACCCTAAATTGTCCAGCGTCATATATTTCAACATTTGAGCTCGCCTCAGGGCGTATTTTTTCAATGAATGCATTAAAATGATGATCCCAAAATCCTTGAAATACGAAGCGATGACCAGTTTTATCAAGCTTAAATAATAGATCCTCGCTGCACGACATTTTGATTGATACTAAAGCAATTCAACGGAACAGTAGACAGAATTATTTTAATAATAAAGCATTATTTAAAAATTAATTTCATTGTCGTTAGAATAATATACTATGATGTTTAATGTTTAATTAATGTAGATGTGCAATACTTGAAAGAAATATATCCATGGCAACAATAAAAATTAATTACATAAATTGTTAAATAAAAATTAGGCTGTTTTTTGTAACCTACTGAGAATAAAGTGGAGGTCTAACAAGAGGAGTAGTACCAGTCAGTCCTGTGATCCTTATTCTAAAGCAGGGCTGGATATGGTTGTCGAGAAGCACGTAATCCCACTCAAAAAATGAACCGTCAAATCTGTATGTACACTCCACACAACACATAGCCGGCCATGCAATGGCAAGGTATTGATGGTACGGACTCCGCACAAATTACCATTCGCATTTCCTTTACAGCGAGAGTAAGCGCACAGTGGGTGTAGTAATGTTAGTAACTGTAGGTAATTTATACGGCGTACGTTGTTGTGAGGCACGTAATCCCACTCAAAATAGGAACCGTCAAATTTGCTTACTTTGAATGTTGGCTAAAGCTATGGCAACAATAAATGTCCAGTGTCAAAGTCAATTGATCAATGTAGTAATAAAATGCTTTTCCAACTAACTTGAACTAACAGTAAGCACCATAACGAAGCATTCAATTTTAACACAAACAACGAATCAATATGCTTTAGCTATGACAAAACTGAGTGTACAGTGTGAGAGTGGAGTGGAGTGTGAGTGGTTGATTGGAGTGCAGCACAGTGCAACACTATCGACTATCACATACAGTATCATACGCAAAATTATTCAACAATAACAATGCATGTACTCCATGGTAACGGCTGTGTGCACAGTAAGTTCCACTCCACGACCACACTACAGCAAACGGCGAGAGTTACGATTTTAAATGTTGGTGACTACAGAAGCGTGCATAAATTTTGTGGTGCAAAAATTTAAAATTTAAAACCCCCACCCTAACCTTTTTTCGGAATGTCCGTCCATTTAAAATGATAGGCAGATTTAACCTCTACCCCACGTAGACGTCCTGCGTTATTTATGCACGCTACCCATGACCTGATGAGACTACCTGACCATGATCTTTTATATACTTTTTCTGGATCAGCTCTGCTGTGTCTGTCTACAAGAACAATAAATAAAATGACTATGAAAAACCCTCTTTAGTCTTAAGTAGTTCCGAAATACATTCGAAGCCACATTCAATTCCATCGTTGCATATTGCTATGACAACAAATTGCAGTTAAACTTTTGACTGCTGGCGGATGCTGTAGAGAAACGATGTTCATAGATGCGAATGTATTTGAGCGCCAAATCAAATTAGCCAAACCGAATACAGTTATGTTAATTACCTTCGACTCACTCTGAGACTGTAATCTCACACTCGACACTTATTGTTGTCATACCCTACTAAGCTGACATTCAGAGTAAACAAATTGGCGGTTCATTTTTTATATTCAAACGCCAGAAGTTATCAAAAAAATATTAAAAAAGCAAACAAGAAATCAATATTGATTGCAATCTTTTACTTGGATTTTTTTGTGACCCATTCACTCCAACCACACATTGATGTCTACAGCTAAATACATACTAAAAGTTTAAATAATTCTTTTATTTTGTTAAATAAGTAGTAGGTTTGTGTGTTTATAAGTTCTGATCCTAAAGTACCACATAAATTCATTACTGCTGATTTTCGGATTTTAATCCCATAGATAAAAGCTCCGAATGCCGAACCGTCAACCGTCATGTCTATGACAACACTGAGTGAGAGTGAGTTGTGGATTTAAGTATAGTAATAATTTTAAAAAATATTCTACGTCCAAATAAGCCTTGGCTATAGTACAGCACTATCACTGCAGAGTCAGATTGAGTGGTTGATTAAAGTAGGGCTGCATGGAAATTGGCAGTTAGGGGGGGGAGAATAGGCAGTGAATTACGTCGTAGGAAATAGGCAGTCCTGGTTCTGAGGCAATTGGCAGTGGTCACTTTTTGTATGGAATAGGCAGTTTTTATTTCATTTTGAAAAAAGTTTTGTAAACACAAAAATGAAAATTTGAAACCAAGATATTGTGTTTTACATTAAAAGCACCATTGAAAAATTGCAATTGTGTAAAATAGGATGAATTCGTCCATCAAAATTAAATAAATTGGAATAAAAAAATAAATTGAAATTAAATAAGTCTAAGAAGGCGATTAGTTGTAACAGCAACGTGAAATATGCATTCCTCTTCCTCCGTAACTTCGGCGTTGTAGGCTACTACATACGGTACATCGTCATCTTCTGGAATTATTACTCGAGTTGAGCACCACTCAGTAAGATCACTAAGGTATATCATGGCACTGTTAACTTTTTTACGTTCGTTCTTTAGATACCCGCACAGTTTACTTTTCACTGGGACTTCACAGATCTTAAGTGTATCAATAGATCGCAAAATACCATTAGGTCTTCCTCTTCCTTGTTGAGCCAAATTCTTAACCGCTTCTTTTTGACTGTACGATAAACCTGATTTGTTTTTTGTTGCCAAATCTCCATGATCCATGACTTCCAATTCAAAGTAAGAAGCACAACCATTTACTTCAGAATACACTAACTGGACTTTCGCTTTGCAGGTTTTTCCGTGATGATAGCAATAGTACACTGAAGTAGTAATTGTTAAATCTCCAATAGTGGATTTATTGGAATATCTCTTCTTCCAATTATCGGCGATACCTTCCTGCGCTTCCTTCAATGATTCGAACGATTTCACAAACTTCCATTTATTAGTACCAAAATTTTTGTGTGTCCCACTACTACATGCTTGAGATGTCATGTTGCTTTGGAGGGTTAAGAAATGGAACTGAGGAAAAAATACTGTGACAACCTAAAAACTTACTTAACTTTGACATTTATGCAAAAATAAGCAATAGATAATGCAAATCAGGCGATAGAAAAACCAAAGTGTCACAACTGCCAATACACTTAAAAAAAAGACGATTTTTATAAATTTAAATACGATATTTGCCTACACTGCCTATTTACCTTTATCGGGACTTACTGCCAGCCACTGCTTTATCCCTTTTTAATACTGCCTATTCCCTTTATGCCTTAAAGTAGTAATAATAATAAGTATTATTTACACTATCATTATCCAAGTACTATTTTAAGGATCGTGTTCGTGGTCATGTCCGGTTGTTTATTTCGAATTTAGGGTATGTCTATGACAACACAAATTCACTTGCTGGCAAGTGGCCTAAAGTCTAGTATAGTATAGTATAGTAGCTATAATTTATCCCATAATAAGATTCCGGCTTTGTAATAAAATAATTAATTTCAGAAATTCTGGTCGTGGTGGTCGTGAATGTAATTTATTAAACGTCCGCGCCCCTATCTCCAATATTTCACTTCTAAAAAATCATCTTTTTTTCAATGTCTGCTTAAAATTGGTGGGAAAATTCGAAAAAGCATACGGACAACTCTGCAGTTTTTGACGCTCTGTCTTATGGTATCAGGATCAGGTATACACAGTACGACAGTACCTTTCGCCAGTTTTCTCGGAGTAATGCACTCATTTTCATTTTAGAGCAAACACTTTTGAGAATATTTTGCGCTCATACAAGAATACGATCCGATCCCTGACTGACAATTTAGTTGTGTTCAGCGTTCATTAATAATGGAACGGCAACGACAGGGATCTGTGCCCCCACGGGCTGGGACTCAAGCAAAGTCAAAAAGAAGAGCATCAGCAAATAAGTCAGACAGACCTAACATGCCTAACAATCGAAGGTAAAAGTTATTTCATATGGCTATTATAATCTCCTTGCGTAGCTCTTTTATTCCTTTTTCGTATGACTTGAAAAAATATTGTAAGTTTCTTCTAAATTATAGTATTAGGTATGTGGGGGTACGCATTCATTAAATTTGTTGTTGTTAGCGTGCGTATTTTGAATGCTGACAGGTTTCACGGATGTTGGATGGTGGAATTTTATAAAACAATCTCAAAGTTTGCTATTTTTGATGCAGGAAAACCCATCGTGATGTCGATGTCGAACCTGCGGGTTGTTCCAATGCACAATGCTCATGCCGGCATAACCAGAACGACAAGCAGGTCATCCATGAAGTTGGCCCATTAAAAAAGAAAAATCGATCAGGCACAGAGCGCATGGAAAATCAAAATAGTTTGCGTTCGCGACCTTCTGTGGGGATGGGGAGGGGAAATGCTCAGAAGCAGAGCTCGTTGATTCCCAGTAAGAAACGTATCGCGCATCCAGTCCCGGTCCTTTCACCTCAGATGCTGGACCAAAATTGGGAATACTGGAGGATTCTGAGTGAGGAAGTGTACACTTTCCTCAACCACAGCCCTGAATTAAGTGCAGACTATTTATCAGAGAAGATAATTGGAAAAGGGAATCTGAAGAAAGGATTAAGCGGCCCAGTGTCAGTACTTGTGGTATGTATCAACGATTATGCCTATTTAATACACTTCAGTTAAAGAGGAGCTTGTATTTTCATTCAATTCGTTGCTCTTAGAAATCTCTTTAAAATAACTCACTAATGAGCTTCAAACTGTGTAATTTGGAGTTATTCCAGATTTAATTTCGAACTCGCACCCTTAGGTTCATGTGAATAAAATATCGGATATGTTTCTCTATGGAAGGAATCAAAAGCGTTTAATTCTTGAAGCTACGGATCTTCCTACGGCGAGTAATTCGATAAATAATTCTGCGAATGTGAATTCTATCACAAGGAAGATTTGTGCTCTTGGATCTCTAGCGGATTTAATGCATTCAGTTGTGAAAGTTGAGGATTTGTTGGTTGTTGTATGCGGAAGATTGGCTGGTTCTGGTTCTGAACTTACGACGGTGCTCAATGCCCCTGCCTGGCGGATTCCTCAGGCACAGACGAAAATGGAAGATAATAAAGTTACAATAGGTCACTATCGCCATGTGGTAAGCTCTGAATTTTATACTTTTTATTCGTTGTTTTATCATTTTAATTTAACTGTAATTCAACTGGCTGATGTATTTACTGCTTTTATTTTGTAGAAAAATTTCAGTCTTCATTTAAAATCAGACAGTGAAAATTCAGATTGTTTCACCATTGCAAGGCTACTGCAGAATTCTCAGTATGAATCTGAAACACATGAGATAAGTGACACGGAAAGTCGTGTCATGTTTCGACCTTCGATGTGCCCCACGGCTATTACTCACGCTAGTGGAAATGACAGCATTAGAAACGTCATATTTACAAAAGACCGTGTTAATGTTGCCGCTAACGTTGACGAAGCCCCTGCCAGGAGAACCAAGACGATGACGATACGTAACCGAAACCGAAGTATCCAGAGACAGACAGAGAAGCAAATTAAAAATAATATTGCAGACATTGCAGTCCAGCCCACGAAACCCGCGTCAACGAACAAAAAAGTCAATATTATTGAGAACATCACAATTTTAGATTCTAACGATTCTGAACCTGAACAGGAAAGCCACGGTCACGGTCGCTCCAAGAACCAGAAAATCAAACAGTCACAACTGCAATCCGCACCAAGTTTTGCAGCTTCCAATAGTAAACTACCGCCTCAGCTTTTTGGGAAAAGTCCCTCAGATTCTCCTCCTCGTTCGACCAGTATGATTAGAGATGACATTCAGTTTGACTCTATTAACTATGACCTTCACAGTGATGATAGTATCCTGGCCCTGGCAGATCTGCAGAAAGAAGATAATACGGCGGAACCGTTGGAGCCTCTAACTCACAGCAGTGTTGAGGAAATTTCCGGTAATTCTAATCCTTATAATGCGATTGGGACGATTCGTAGAAAGTGCAGCGAAAAAGTGAACTCGGAGTGTAATGACCTTGATAGGGACGTTGACGATGATGGCGCAATGGCTGGCCTGCACATGAGTCAAGTTCCTAATAATAATGAAAGTCATCAGAATTCTGAATGCGCAATGTGCTAGCTCACTCGGTGTCAGTTTCACGTCGCTACAAATAATTTGTTGCGTATCTGTAGTGTCATAAGGGTGCGCTTCAAAAGTTAAGGTCTTAAGATTTCTTTTGCCTCAAGTTCCTGCTACGCATTTTTCAATTTCAATGGTTTAATTAGTCATGTGTGTGCCTGTGTCATGTTAGAATAAATTACACCACTAACATAATACATAAATGCCTAGGTATGTCAATATATAATAAATTAGTAAGTGGTGGTAGCAATATGTGTCATTTGGTATTGTCAATTTGGCATTGTACATGGTCAACTTGTATTTTCTAGTATATCCTCAAAAATGGAGTAAGTTGAAGGACTTCAATAAAATATAGACTTTGTAATAAAATTAAGTACAACATAATTTATTTATTTGAGAATGAGACAGCAGATTCTTCTGCATGAATGTTCCGTTGGGAGTGAGCTGAGATGCTTCCGGAAACCGATCAAAATTACACCCGACAGAACAATCATCGATCCAATAATGCTACATTTTGGGGAATAAAAAGATCACAGGAAATTAGAAAATAGCAACAACCAAAGTTTACATTAAAAATGCCTCTAAATAGTTGTTAAACTTGAATTTGTTTTAAAATGGTTTTTTATTTATTACGTAACTACTTTACCTGTACTCATCCGGCGTTATATTGAAAAATATAGCCTGCCATATAAACGAGAAAATCACATCGAAACTACGGCAGAGAGATAATGGACCTGCATCTTCATATTTGAAAGCTATCGTGCTCAGGGCTTCCGAATGTTAAATTATACAGGTAATCATATTTTGGAAATTAATTTTGAAATGGATTCAATTACTTGGTAGTATTAAGCAGTGAATTTAATTTACTGCATTAGTTAAATAGTTAATAGCCTAATGATAATTAGGATAATTACCCTGTAAAGAGAATGTGAGGAGGCTGAGTAGAAACACAAGAAACCAATCCCACGAAGACCGAGGCAATTCAAAGGAGCCAAATGCTTGACTCAGTATTAAGGAAACGACAGTTCCAATGAATCCAAAAACAAGAATGACTACACAAAAGTTGACACCTTTCAAAAGTCGCAACGAGAGAAAAACCAATGTGCCAAAAGCCATGGAGCCCAAGGACAGTCCAACACCCTTCTACTACACGGGTAAATATCTTTAGCTTCGGAATTTTATTGCAAACTACATACCCTCAGTTCAGTTAGTTAAACCATTAAGCAGAAATAAAGTAGCAAAAATTGAAAAATTAGTTAGTAATTAAGAATTGTGAGTATTTCACGCATGTCTATTATAAATTAGGTTACAACAAAAAATAGAGAATAATTTCTAATTTAACTGCTCCATACCATCGTATTCGTGTCCATTTCACTCTTCCCCGTGAGGAAGGGCGGGCGGGTGATGATGGTGACGCCAATTAATGTGAGCAATGCTGCCACAATATTCATCACGCCGAACATTTCCCCCAAGAAAAGACATGCGAGGAAAGTGACGAAGACGGGTGTGCTGAAGGAGATGACGGTAGTGTCAGAGATACTCAGGTATTTGAGTGCGTTGTACTGGAGAATAATTGCACCACTTCCTGTACACCCCCGTACCTTGAAGAGTTAAATTTAATTTATACAAATAGACGTGCGTTTATATTTTAATAACATTCTTTTAACATTTTAACAGATGGACGAACTTGGTACTTACGAGCAAAATGCATAACATTTTGAACTTGTCGCGCTGATTCGGTGGATAAATGGGATGGAAAGGCTCTGACTTCTGAATGAGTTGAATATACAAGAGGATGGGGATTGCGGGGAGGAAGCAACCTCCGCAAAATCTCCACATGGACACGCTAAAAACTTGATAATGTTCAAAGTACTTCACTATCACCACCGACAGGGAACTCATCATACTGGCAAGGGTCATGAGTCCCATTCCCAAAAACCGCTCCCAACATTTTCTTTCACGCTTCTGTTCCAGCACCGCCACCGGAAACGGAGCCGAATCTCCTTCCGTCTTGGAATTCAAATTATTCAAAATGTCGAGGCCAATCTCAGTCTTACTTCCTTGTTTTTGATCTACATCATTTACTGGTTTCTCAACATCTGGACCTGCTTCGAAAATTATAACCTGAGCCGGATCCTCAGCACTTTTTGTGCCCAGAGGTTCGCCACTTTTGAAAGTTTTGTTTTCCATTATTTTGCTTCGTTTTAGTTTAAGAAAGGCTGCAGACGCTGGTACTGATATTGATAAGTACTACCAAATGCAAATGTACATTTGCTTAGTTATTTTTCAAAAATTGTACGGTAAGACCAGTAAAAGACTGTATAAGACGGTTTCTAGAATATAATTCGTTTTGTTGGTTTAAATTCACTAAATTGTGACAACACTATTAGTTAGTTACTGTGTTGTATAAACTAATTAGCTATTATTCTATTATTAATTTTATTAGGTATTATAGACAAAGGTTCCTTTCGTACAAATATCCCTACAAAGAAGTGTACGACATAATTATGCGGCAACAACTAAAACTAATACGGTTAAGGTAGTTTTTTCATGGGAAGTTTCAATTTTTTTAAAACAATTTAAAAGAAACACTGACAAAAATGTTTTTAGTTTTGCTAATAACTTCAAAATCCATTATTAATTTTAACGATAAAATATAATGGGTATATCTTATCTAGAGAAACCGTTGTATTATTTTAGGAAAATAAGAAGAATTTAAAACGGTTTTCAGAAAATACGCAGGATTTGGGAAGGCTAGTATTTTGGCCAAACAAATAGGTAGGAAATAGGCAGGCTTCAGCACAATAGGAAGATGAAACTTACGTATGGTAGGAAATAGGGAAATAGTGCTGCTTAAGCAAGCCTACCTACTGGCTATTTTACAAACGATTTTCAAAGTTTCGAATAATTTTGGATTAATTTATAGACATGCCGGTGTCGGTATGCATGTAATTAGGGATGAAACTCTGCAGAAGAAAAAGGATATCAAATACTTTGGTAGGTAGATCGTAGCTGACATAATATACACTGATGTCCTCACAGGTTGATGATCAAAATACAAAACAATGTCGTAAGGAATAAATCAATAAGTTTAGTTAGGTCATAATATTATATTATAGTAATCGATAATAGAGTTTTTATCTTCCTTGACATTGATTTTGACATCATAATAATATAATATAATAATTATTATTATGTATTATTTAGATGAACAATAATCAATTACGCTGACAGATTAATCAGTCCGAATTTACAGAGTGCTCGGTTACCATAGCGTAGCCGATCATCAGTCGAGCTCTTTCCTTGTCGTATACGTAAAAATGGATTAAATTGATGGACTTAATTGAAATATAATAATTATACTATCTTTTTTATTACACCAGATTTATTTCATCGGAGAAGCAGACAGCAGATTCTTCTACATGGATGTTCCGGTGGGAATGAGCTGAGGTGCTTCCGGAAACCGATCAGAACTACGCCCGACAGAACAATCATCGACCCAATAATGCTGCGTTTTGTGAGTAAAAAAATCACAGGAAATTAGAAAATAGCAACAACCAAAACATCCATTAAATATGATTCGAAAAAATATAAATTAATGTTGTTAAAAAATCCCCCATGAATTTGTTTTAAAACGGTAGTTTATTTATATAAAAATACTGTACCTGTACTCATCCGGCGTTATACTGAAAAATAAAGCCTGCCATATAAACGAGAAAATCACATCGAAACTACGGCACAGCGATAAGGGACCTGCGTCTTCATATTTGAAAGCTATCGTGCTCAGGGCTGCCGAATGTTAATAATACAATAATGCATTTTGAAAATTACTTTTAAATGGATTCAGTTACTTGCTAGTGAATTTAATTAATTACATTAGTTAAATGGTTAGCTTAATGCTACTTAAGTAATGAGTCTAACTACCCTGTGAAGAGAATGTGAGAAGGCTGAGTAGAAACACAAGAAACCAATCCCACGAAGACCGAGGCAATTCAAAGGTGCCAAATAGTTGACTCAGTATTAAGGAAACAACAGTTCCAACGAATCCAAAAACAAGAATGACTACACAAAAGTTGACACCTTTCAAAATTCGCAACGTCAAAAAAACGAATGTGGCAAAAAGCATGGAGCCCAAGGAAAGTCCGACACCCTTCTACTAGACACGGGTAAACAAACATCTTAAGATTTTAGATTTACAATTTTATTACAAAAGCTATACTCAACCATAAATCACATAAATCATTTAGCAGGTATAAAATAGCGAAAACTACCTACTTATATAGTAATTAATAATTAGGAATATTTACACATGTCCTAGGGATAGTCCATAAATGATGTCACCGGTAGGGTCAATGCAGTGGGGTCACATGGTCCTAAACATCGGGATTTTTCGATGACAACATTTATGGACGACTCCTTATAAATTAGGTTGCAAGTTGCAACAAAATATAAACTAATTTCTTATTCAACTGCTCCATACCATCACATTCGTGTCCATTTCCCTCTCCCCCGTGAGAAAGGGCGGGCGGGTAATGATGGTAACCCCGAGTAATGTGACCAAAGCGGCCACAATATTCATCACGCCGAACTTTTCCCCTAACAGAAGACAAGCGAGGAAGGTGACGAAGACGGGTGTGCTGAAGGAGATGACGATCGAGTCAGAGATACTCAGGTATTTGAGTGCATTGAAAAGTAGAATTATTGAAGCACACCCTGTAAATCCCCGTACCTTGAAAGGTAAATTTTAATTTTTAAAAAGATACATAATTTAATTTATATTCTTAAATTTCTTAATATAGATGGACGAACTTAGAACTTACGAGCAAAGTGCACAGCATCTTGAACTTGTCCCACTGATTCGGTGGATAAATGGACTGGAAAGGCTCTGACTTCTGAATGAATTGAATGTACAGGAGGATGGGGATTGCGGGGAGGAAGCAACCTCCACAAAATCTCCACATGGTCACGCTAAACACTTGATAATGTTCAAAGTACTTCACGATCGCCACCGACAGGGAACCCAACAAACTTGCAATGGTCATGAGTCCCATTCCCAAAAACCGTTCCCAACATTTTCGTTCACCTTTCTGTTCCAGCACTGGAACCGAGTCTCCTCCCGTGTTGGAATTCAAATTATTCAAAATGTCCAGGCCAATTTGAGTCTTACTGCCTTGTTTTTGATCTAAATCTTTGACTGGTTTCTCAACATCTGGAATTGCGTCGAAAATTATAACCTGTACTGGCTCCTCAGCGCTTTCTGTGTCCAGAAGTTCGTCACTTTGGAAATTTTTGTTTTCCATTATTCTGCTTTGTGTTAGTTACAGGCTGCAGTCAGTCGCTGGTACTGGTACTGAATTTGGTAAGTTATATTACCAAATGTGTTAAGTATTTTAGAGGTTTTAACGTCGGTTTATATTGAAATTGAAATGAGGGCGTAAAAACAGACGGTTTATATAATTGCAGCGCATTATTGTTCTTTAGGTAATATGAGGGAGTGAGTGATGGACATTGGCATTGACAAGTTATACCAAGCTATGAATTCAAATTCTACATTTCACTCGTTTAATTTAAAACATAGCGTGTCAGTATAGATACTTTGTTTTTAAGTTTTTAAGAAAAATTCATTCCCATATATTAGCTAATCATCTGTGCAAGGTAGAATCTCATATTAATAATAAAAATGCTTTGGTGAACTGATGACTGGCAGTTTAACGTGTGGAATTGATGTTTGATTGCCACACACTGCGTCTATTCACTATATTTTGAGTTCGGTTTGATATTTAATTTACAGTATTGTCTACTTAGGGTGCCTCTCATTATCATTATGACCTTGAAAAAAAAACGCTAAGTGCGAATTGGAAAGTTTTGTTGGTGGAATGAGCCCCTGTTTCCAGAGTTCACCAGCTCGCTATCAGTCTGATGCTGCTTAAGCTATAGGGTGTATACTATACCTACTGGTTTCTTGTACAAAAGATTTTGAAAGCTATGAATAATTTAGGAATAGTTTATAGGGATGTCGGTGTCGGTAGGTGGTATAGGTATGTAATTAGCGATGAAACTCTGGCTATTTATTTTGTAAAGAATATCAAATACTTTCGTAGATCGTAGCTGACATATGGTGTGAGAAGAACCAAAATGACACATAACCAGATATACAATTTAAGCTAGAATCAAAATGAGCTATGCCATAAAAACCATAAAAATGAAATGATAAACATGCGTCAAATGCTAATAATTAAGATTTTTTGAAAAGTGTATAATGTTCTATTTGCATGTTTTTTGAAAAGCGTAAAATGTTCTATTTACATGTTTTTTGAACAGTGTAAAATGCTCTATTTACATCATGGTTTGGAAAACTGTAAACTGTTCTATTTATTTACATATTTGTGAAAAGTGCAAAATATTCTATGTAAATGCTTTCAAGACATATTTTAATATTTTTGTAGATAGTGGATATTGATTTAAGCGACAAATACATGTATGGGTGATTTTGTTTCTTCACCGACGATATATTGATACTGTCCTGACTTCCTGACAGGTTTAAGATCAAAATACAAAACAATAACATCAAGAATAAATGCATAATTTTAAATCATAATATTCTGTATAGTCATCGATAATAGAGTTTTTATCTTCCTTGACATTGATATCCATAATTCATAATCATTATGTATTATCTATAGGTGAACACCAACCAATGTAAAAAACATGGGCACTGTTATTAAGTACAACAGATTTAATTTATTTGAGAATCAGACAGCAGATTCTTCTGGACGGATGTTCCGTTGGGAGTGAGCTGAGATGCTTCCGAAAACCGATCAGAACTACGCCCGACAGAACAATCATCGATCCAATAATGCTGCGTTTTATGAATAAAATGATCACATGAAATTAGAAAATAGCAACAGCCAAAACTTCCATTAAATATGACTCCAAATATAAATTAATGTTGTTAAAAAATCCCCCATAAATTTTTAAATTTCTTTTAAAGCGGTAGTGTATTTATGTAAAAGTGGGTAGGTACTTTACCTGTACTCATCCGGTGTTATACTGAAAAATAAAGCCTGCCATATAAACGAGAAAATTACATCGAAACTACGGCACAGAGACAATGGACCTGCATCTTCATATTTGAAAGATAGCGTGCTCAAAACTGCGGAATAGTAATAATTAATGCAATTTGAACATTAATTAATCACTACTAGTTAAATTATCTGTACGGGTAGCTTAAAACTAATGAGGATAATGAATTACCCTGTCCAAAAAATGTGAGAAGGCTGAGTAGAAGCACAAGAAACCAATCCCACGACGAGCGAGGCAATTCAAAGGAGCCAAACACTTGACTCAATATGAAGGAAACAACAGTGGCAACGAGTCCAAAAAACAGAATGACTAAACAGTAGTTGACATCTCTCAAAAGTCGCAACGTGAGAAAAACCAATGTGGCAAAAAACATGGAGCCCAAGGAAAATCCAACACCCGTCTACTAAATAATTGTAAGCATCTTTAGAATTTTTATTTTTATTACAAATTACCTCTATACCTATACCATTCACATGTAAATCGTAATTAAAATTATTTCTTTAAATTTCTGCTCCATACCATCGCATTAGTGTCCATTTCACTCTCCCCCGTGAGAAAAGGCGGGCGGGTAATGATGGTGACTCCAAGTAAGGTGACCAAAGCCGCCACAATGTTCATCACGCCGAACGTTTCCCCTAACAAAAGACATGCGAGGAAAGTGACGAAGACGGGTGTGCTGAAGCAGATGACGGTCGAGTCAGAGATGCTCAGGTATTTGAGTGCGTTGTACTGGAGAATTATTGCAGCACTTCCTAACAGTCCCCGAGCCTTAGAATAGTCATAGTGCAATTTAATTGTTTTAAAATTCAAATTGATTCTATTATGTAATAAAATTGCATTAATTATGCATTTCGTCTGTGAATCCTCAAAATTACTAAAAAGCATAATTTTTATTAGCGAAAAAATTATGCATTATCTACACAAAAAGTTAAAACATGGTCATGAAAGCATGTACTTAAATTGATCATTTTGCCCCTTTCAAAAACTTGTAAATAGAACATTTTGCACTTTTCAAAAACATTTAAATAGAACATTTTACAGTTTCAAAAACATGTAAATTTAACATTTTTACAATTTTTAAAAATGATGTAAATAGAACATTTTGCCCCTTTCAAAAAATTATAAATAGAAAACTTTGCCTCTTTTTAAAAACTCGTAATTAGAACTTTATGCATGTATCTCGTTTAACGTTTTTTTTTGACATAGCTCATTTTAATTCGAATTTAAATTGGAAATGGGTTGTGTTGATCCTTGAAATGTTTAAATGTTTAGTTTTTGAGGGGTCAGGCGTTTCAAATCGCTTAAGATCTTCCTTCACAGACGGTTTAATTTCTACCTATTCCATTCATAATATAGGTGGACTAATTTGGTACTTACAAACAAAGCGGCTAACGTCTTGAACTTGTCCCACTGATTCAGTGGATAAATGGACTGGAAAGGCCCTGACCTCTGAATGTAGTGAAGATAGGCGAGTGTGGGGATTGCAGGGAGGAGGCATCCGCCGCAAAATCTCCACATTGACACGCTAAAAATTTGGTAATGTCCAAAGTACTTCACGATCACCACTGACAAGGAATACAAGATACTTGCAAGAGTCATGAGAGCCATTCCCAAAAACCGTTCCCACCCTTTTCTTTCAACTTCCTCACGCAATTCAATCTGCTTCAGCACCGGAAACGCAACCGGAACCGGATCTCCTCCCACCCTCGAATTCTTCAGAGTGTCTATGCCAATCTCAATGTTGTTGTCCTGTTCTTCATCCTTTATTGGTTTCTCACCATCTGGACATGCGTCGAAAATTATAACCTGTACTGGCTCCTCTTCATATTTTATGTCCAGAGGTTCGTCACTTTGGAAATTTTTATTTTCCATTATTTTTTATTTTGCTAGATTTTACCTGAAGGCTACGGTGTCGGCACCTTTACCTAATTATTTTGAAATAATTGTACTGTCGCTAGAATATACAATATATAGGTTTTTTTGGCGTAAATTGTGACAGCACAAAATACGCAGATATTATAGTTGTGTGTAGAAACTAATGAGCTACTAGTTTTTTTAAGAAGTTTTAACGCCGACTTATATTCAGTGTCAGTGAGAGCGTAGTACGGCGTGTAGTATTGTTCTTTACATCAGAGAGTGATGGACATTGACAAGGTAGCACGCTAGGAATTTAATTCCTGCATTTTTTCACTCATATTTTGTTTACAATTAAAACTTAATTAGCTTGAAAGTACTTTGTGTTGAAGCAATTCAGCATTAAAGGCCTATCTAAATAAATATATGCAGGTATGTAACTCTCTCAACTCTAACTGTAAGTAATCAAATGTAATTTAAATAAATGCTTTCAATTCTGTGATGATATTGATGAACCGATGATTGGCAGTTCAGCACCTGGAATTTAGATTTGATTTGACTGACACACTATCTATCGCTGATTTTATATATATTTTGATATTTAATTTTATTTAAATTCTTCATTGTCTGAGGTCGCTCTCTTTATGATTCCAGCCTTGAGCAGATCAGTTTCCAGAGTTCACTGTCAGTCTAGTGCGACTTCAGTAAACATACCTATACCTACTTAGGTACTAGTCAATACAAATTAGAAGCTTCGAATAATTTAGACATGTGTCGGTATCGTTGTCGTTATGTACTAATAAGCGTCTAGCGATGGAACTCTGCAGTGGAAGATTTTAATATTTAGGATTATTTATGAAAATGTAGGATTCCAACTATTTGACTTATTTTGATGATGGTGTCTTGACAGGTTTAAGATCAAAATAAAAAAACAACGTCAGAAATAAACAAATATAGGTAAGTGTAGATCATAATATTCTGTATAGTCATCGATAATAGTTTTTATCTTCCTTTTGATAATGATATCATACTTCATAATCATTATATGTTATATCTAGATGAACACCAACCAATATAAAAAAACATGGGCACTTTCAAAACAGACTACAATATTATTTTTATGTACAAAATGAATAAATTAGTTACACCTGTCTTGAATTAGATAATTACAGCTCGCTCGCTCAGTACAATAATATAATTAATTAATTAATAATAGTAATTAAGTATGATCACAAAATCACAACTGCAACATTAACATTTTAAGAACTTTAAATCATTTTCGAATTAAATAATTATATTCATGAAGCGACAAAAAAATCACAAGAGCCTATTTTCATTGTATTGCTCTGGATCCTCGGGATAAGTAAAAGTCGAATTCGAATGTAGGTTTTTTTTAGTAAATGAAGAATTTGTCGTTGCTTAACATATTTTTTTTAGCAATACCAAGACCAACGAAACCAGCCAGTAATAATGGAGGTTTGTGGGTTGTTGGAATTACATATTAATAGAGAATACTATTGCGCGTAGAAAATACATTCACACTTGAAATCGAGTTCAGACATCCGAAATTACGTTGAAGACAACGTCCATAAAATTAGCAGCCAAAAAAAAGATTCACTTAAAGAGCTTATTTCGCTTTAGTAGCCTCGTAGATGATGATCGTTCGTAATCGTAATTAATACACTAGCAAAAATGCATATCTTCCTTTGACGCTCCTATAAGTATGTGCCTACCAGCCACCATCGTTACTTTCGTCATCTGAATCAGCTGAACTGTGAACAGGAGAGTGATGAAAATACGACTGGGAACAATACGGTTTTGGTAGATAGGAATTTACAAATGTGACGTATGGATTAAGAATCTCGAATTCAAAACCTGGCAAAGTTAACAAAAAAAATTAGATATTAAGTATTCCGTTGATCCGCTACAAAAATACTGCCCAAATTTTGAAATACTTAGGGTAAATTAGTTGAGTCAACTTACGACACTTGGTCATTTTCTGAGGTTTGCACAGCGGCCTCACGATTTCCACTGCCAGCTCTGGCATCAGAGCAAATGCACATTTCCCGGAAACTTCTGAAAGAAAAGCGGGTTGCCAACTTTCGTCGTCTGTGAATTTTGTACATGTACTCACATGGTCGATTTCAATTCCAAGTTTTTTCAGTTCTAAAAGAATAAGAAAATAAACAGCATAAGTCAATGCATATTTTACGAGATTAGATCAAAATTCAAAATTTCTGAGCCAAAATTTAATTTACTTACTTGTCAAATTCCTAATAGAAGGTTCACTTTGATGTTTTTCGAATCCATCAAAATTCCCAGACTGTCTCATACTACAGCAGACTTCTTCCGAGATCCCCGTAAAAATGGAATCCAAATTTTCAAAAATAATCTGTTCATCCAATCGTAGAAATAAAATAGACTCCAAATCCTCCCATACATATTTCGTCCAGAGAGTTGTGCACCAACTCCTCAAATTTTTACAGTAGTCCACACGGAAATGTTTCACATTTGGGAATATTTTCGCATAAAATGTTTTGATATCATTAAAATTATAATTATCATTCACAGTGGAACCAAAAATATCTTCTCTCTCCAATTCATTGGAGCCACAACCAAGAGACAGCTCCGTGACGGAGAAACAATTATACTCAAATTCATTCTCACGAAATTCATCCGTCACATAAAAATCTAAATCCTCTGCATGGCATCCCTTAAACTCTATACATTGTAAGGAGGGGAATAGTCTCAAAAAATTAATTCGGGCAAGTGTCGTGAAACCTTCTTTCAAGTCCAGCTCCCGATTATATGCTAATAAAAGATTCTTTACATTTCGGAGGGAGGGAATTCCAATTCTTTGGAGGAGAATCAAGTCCAAATTATTTAGCTGAAGTTGCTCCAATGTTCGATAACTGTTCTCGAGGAGACACTGGAGGATTTCAGTGATTTGTCTACGAATCGAAGTTGGATCCTCTAAAATCCTATTCTTGAGGTGTTGTGTGGAAATTGTGAACTTTTGTAGTTTAGGGAATTCAATTGCAAATTTGAGACTCGTCTGCAACTCCTTCTCAATTTGATTCTCATGGTTGGCTACATCAAAATTATCTTCGTCATCATCATCCCCATCCTCTTCCTCGTCAAGTTTATTCCGAATCCCAGGTTGAAACCAAAATTCTCGGACAGCCTGGATTTTATCGTAGGTAAAGCACATTTCAATAGTACTGGGACGTATTCCTCCAAGGAAATTTTCAAGCCTGGGTGAAGCACAGAGGAGTTCCTTCACGAGATGAGCCCGTCCATCGTCATGTGTAAAATCCTTACTACATGGAATCTCGAGTGTTTTTAATTTTGGGAACCATTTCTGAGGAGCTGTCGGATTCCATGGAACGGTAAAAAAATATTTGGAAATACTTTTTAGTTTCGGGGTTATTGCTAAAAAATTTAAGCCTTCAATGTATGGTGCAGCTTCAGTTAAAACTTTTTTCATTGCTCTTGCAGCAGGACAATTCACCTCATCATCCCATCCTAGTTTTAAATATTTTATTTTGAGTTTATTGAGTAGCGGGGAGTACAGCTCCTTCGGGTCATTATTCGTATTATCGTGATCAAAGTCGATGCAGTCGTGATGATTTTCTTCGTAGAAGCGTGTTGTAATTGCCAGTCCATTGAATGGGAGCTCAGACGTGGATTTTGAAATGACGTTGAGGAACTCTTTCAAGTCTACACATGGTTTATCACTCCCAATTTTGACTAAACACTTTTTATTGTCTCGAAGAATAGTCCGTGCGTTCGAATTCCATAATTTATTCACGGCAGATAATTGTAATAATTCCGGAGTTGGGAACTGCTTAAAAATCTCTTTTAAAATCTATTTAAAGCAAAGCAAAAAGGATCAAAATCATGGTCAGAGATAATACAAAAATTGATTACAGCAACGAACGCGGTTAAGACACTACAGTTTATTGTAATTTAGCACATAACGTCTACGAAGAACCTTTTTAGCTAAAAACAATATCAACTATCTACAAAAACATTCAACATTTAAATAGAACATTTCACACTTTCAAATACTTACATGGAATTAGAATATTTTGCACCTTTTAAAAAACATGGAATTAAAACATTTTACACTTTTTAAAAGCATGTAAATAGGACACTTTTTACACGATTAAAAACCATGAAAATATAACATTTCATTTCATGCTTTTAAAAAATTCCTAATTAACATATGACGCAAGTTTCTCATTTTGTTTGTATGACATAGCTCATTTTGATTGTAGCTTAAATTGGATATGGGTCATTTTGGTTCTTCACAGACGATATGCACATGCTAAGCTTTTATTTAACTAAAGAAAGGAACGTACCAGGTGGTTACCAAAAACTTGATCAGACACGGTACTTCCGCAAGCAACTGGCGACATCAATGGGACAGGTGCAACCACCTTAAAAGATAACAAAAAATAAAGCTACAATATTCGTCATTTAGTTTTTTAATGGTTTCACTTATATGTTCATAATTTGATAGCTCTATAATGTACTTTGCATGATTAGAGATTGACATAAAGCTAAACCAAGTCAAAGCGCTTGATTGTGCGAAATGACAAATGACATAATGTAAACTCATTAATTATATTACCCCATTGCAGGAACTTGTGGGTTGAGATTCCTCGCTTCCGTTAGATACATTTTCGTGATCACTACAATGTCGCTTCGGTTGAGATTCTTCCGCTAGTTTATCCATCTTTGTTTGTTGTTAGAGTCAAATACCTTCTTGCTTCTTACTCATCTCTTTCTCTCTCTCATCTCCCTCTGCCTCTGCTGCTAGCAAAAATAAATTCCAATGCAGCAGGTCTCGATTCCTTTAAAACAAATCAAAACAGTTGATAAACAGTTACTACAATAAATAATTAGAGGAACAACTCGATAGCCGTCCTAATATGTAACTGGCAAACGCACATTTACACCGCTAAACTGTTATACTTCATAAACTAACTCTAACAACTGACTGGTGACTGGAGACTTGAAAATATAATAATGTTCTGAATAGTAGTGATGACAGAGGAAATTAGAGGAACTACCTACATACATGATACACTTCGATTGCTTTTACATAAGCGAATGTATAGAAATAATTCACATTACACAAGAAGTCAAATTATTCAAATTGTATCTATAATCTATAGGTTACAGACACAGACAGACAGGAGAGGAGACACAAGAGGAACTTGAACTAATGAAAATTGTAAGGGCATAAAAGGGATTAATTGAATATTTAAATATTAACGAATGAGTTAAATTGAGGTTGACTTACGAATTACATTAATTAGAGTGACCCGAGGAATACGGACTTTTTGGGCTCTGCTGGTCCCCCTCTCTTCTGTCTGGTCCAGGGTCTCGGAATTTTTATTGGAATTTGTTAACGACGATGAATTAATTCCTTCCTTGGTTTTCTTCCCTTAAAATTGGTCCGTCCGTCCACTTCTTTTGGCAATTTAATTTTGTAATTTGCAAGTTGCTTTGCCGCCTCCACAGGATTCGTCGGAGAACATTAGAAAATTTCAACGACTTTTGTGCCATGTGGAAATTTGTGAAAATGCTTTTCTATGCTTCGTCCCGGCATCGCCGCAATACATTTGCATTGGCTACATATCGCATCTTAAATCACATCTTTCAACTCCTGCCACACCACCCACTAATTTCAAACACCAACGAAACCCACGGCAAGAAAATTTTCAAGAAAAAGTCACACAAGTTTTGGCTCTCGCACTGCCGACTGCCGAGGTTCAAGTTTAAGGCTGATTGAAGATGTTTTCTTTTTATATTTCTGCCAGTTACTTACGGTTTTAAACTTATTTAAGCAGTCAGTGTCAGTCAGTAGTTAGCAGTTGAGTTGAAGGTATTCCGAAGTTTTTAAATATTTTAATTAAGAATATTCAATTATTGCGGATATTACCGATAGATTATTATTAAGTGAATTTGTGAATACAAAAATACATACAATTTCAAATAGGCATTCGCTATTCTTGATTCTCGACGATTTAGCGTGATACTTGATGATTTGTTATTTCGTTACAAGTGACTGTCTATTTATTTTTGTTGTTTCATTTCTTCCAGGTGGTGATTGATTAGCAAATTTGAAAGTGTTGGACTGGATGTCATGTCGCGCTGCCGATTAAAAAAGAAGCATTTAATCAAGACTTGAAATTGTTTTCAATTTTCGAGTCAGTCATCAGTCATCAGTGTGAGTCTGGCAGTTTCATGTCTTCCATGATGAGGAACAAGTTTGACAAAACTCCAGAGGAAGCCAGGCCATATAAGTTATGAGTATTTAAACTGATTCTAAGTTATTACTAATTAAGTATCAAATCATAATATTCTATTAAAAATTATTCATCCTTTAAGATATTTAATCACGTATTTTCTCGAAAGTGTAAGAATTTTGCCATGCATGTATGTATTTTTTTTTAAATTGCATGAAAGACCATGATTTAGCCAATAAGGAGAATACAAGGCCGCAGGCAAAATTATTCAAACAAATAAACACATATACTCATCAGATAGAGTTTTTCAAGCTGATTCGATCTGTCGTATCAGTTTGTAGTTTAGATAAGTAAGAAAGCAAAAAATCAAAAAAAGGTGTCGCCACCACCAAAATTTGAACCCTCGACCTGTAGCAAGCCAGACCCAAGGAATGCCAAGGATAGTTAAACATAGGCCATTACCATTAAAAATAATTAAAGTTTAATTGCTTATAACTTTTTTGGCCAAACCAACTCTGACAAAATTCCAAATCTCATAGATAGCTAATTTTTTCCCCAATTTTTTAAGATATGAAACATGCTGGAGTTAGCTTGGCCACCCGAGAAAAATATAATTAACCGAAAACAAAATAACACGGGTAAAATCCGGTAAATCACGATTCTTTACGAATTTCAAGTTCAAAAAAATCAGGGGTATGGTAAATAACTAATTAAAAATTGTAGGATACGCAGAATTTTTATATTTTAATCACACGCTGTTTAAAAAAATAAAAACCGTTTAAATTTTACCCGGGTATTACGGGATAAAATATGCATGTAATAAACTAAAACCTTGGATTCTTACTAATTGAGGTATGGCGCACATGAAAAAAAATGTCTTGTTCACTTTTGAAATATGACCCGCCCTTGCCTGTCCGGTTTCATTAAAAGCTAGTCGAAAGTAGATCTTCAATAATCATTAAGAATTGTTGATAATGAATTCATATTTATTTCAGCACGACCCATCAACTGGTTAGCTTAGTGGGTATCAATCTACAGCAGAAAACTATTACGGTAATGTTTTGTTAGAAATATAAAACCGTTTTGAAATTGCATGCTCTTGTAATTTTGTATCATCTTTTATAACTGGAATAAATTGCATTTTATATTTGATCTGCAGGGTTTTGTTGAGTTGACAATAATTCCAAAGAAGCCCAATTTAAGAAAAGTGAAAGTGAATGTCAAACAGTGCCGAATCTACAAAATCCTAGTTAATGAAAAATTTGAAGCCGACTTTCATTACTATGATTTATTACTGAATATTACACCGACTGACTCATCAGGGAATCAGTACAGCTTGGAACAGTTTGCAGGAGATCATCGAGATGCAGTCTTAGAAAGTGACCCTGATGGAGGAGGTGGTAAGTAAATTATTATAAAATATTATTATATCATTTATTTACATATAGATAATTATTTTTAAATAAATAGTTTGTAAATAATATTTTGTTGCTGAACAGGGGAAGTGCTCGTTATTTTGCCTGTGGATGCGAGTCATCTGATATCTGAAGGGAGACCGTTCAGGCTAAGTATTGAGTACAGCTTGGAAAATCCACAGGGTGGAATGTACTTTTTTATTCCTGAAAATGAAGGGACTCTAGAGGCTAGTAAATAATCACTATTTTTACGAATTCGTGTTGTCATAACTTACGTTGGTACTTTAAATAGTAACTGCATAAGAGCGTACTATTTTAATTAATGGCACATTATTTTTTTTACTACAGCGTGCTCACATGTTTACAACTCGGAATGAGAATAATTCTCGTCTTTGGTTTCCCTGCATTGACAGTTACTCGGAGGTATGCACATGGAAATTGGAATTTACTGTGGATGAGAATCTGACAGCTGTTTCATGTGGTGACCTGGTTGAAATCATTCAAACCTCGGATGGATCTCGTAAAAAAACATTCCACTACTTTTTGTCAGTTCCCACAGCTGCACCAAATATTGGCGTGGCTGTTGGCCCATTTGAAATCTATGTAGATCCGAACATGCACGAAGTGGTTCATTTCTGCTTACCTGGCCTCATGAATCTTCTTCGATGGACCTCAAGATTCTTATATGAGGTATGTATTTGTTTTCTGTAGGTACTTTGTATTTTTTGAATCTCAAATCGTCAATTAGAATTATTGTATAAAAACTAAATGCCTAAAAGGTAATTAAATTCAAGTTTGTTTTATAGGTTTTTGAATTTTACGAAGAATCATTAGCATGTCGCTTCCCTTACAGTTGCTTTAAGAATGTTTACTGCAATGAAACTTACCAGGAGATGACTTCATATGCTTCACTGTGTATTCTAGAGTAAGTTCATTCATAGAGTTCTTTGATTCATTATGTAATGCTATGTTTATCATCAATATTGTCGGTATAGAACCAATATGACCCATATCCATTTTTAGTATAAAAAATCCACTATCTACAAAAATATTGAAACATGTCTTGAACGCATTTAAATCGAACATTTTACACTTTTTTAAACATGTAAATAAAACATTTTACGCTTTTCTAAAACATGCAAATAGAACATTTTACGCTTTTCAAAAACATCCAAATGGAACATTTTACACGCTTTTAAAACATGTAAATAAAAGATTTTACACTTTACAAATATTCTTATTTAACATTTTCCGCATGTTTCTCATTTTGTTTTTATGACATATACCAGCTCGTTTTGATTCTAGTTACAAATGGATATGGGTCATTTACAGACGATATGTTGTATGTAAATTATTTATTCCATGATTTCAGCATGAATTTATTGCACACCTCAGCAATTGTGGATCAAACCTACGTCACGAGACGATTCTCTGCCCTTTCAATTGCGGAACAGTTCTATTCCTGCTTCATTTCCATGCAGCACTCTTCCGATGCTTGGCTGTCTAAAGGCATTTCAAACTACTTGTGTGGACTGTACTTAAAGAAGTTCTTTGGCAATAATGACTATCGGCACTGGATTTACTCGGTTCGTTTTTTACATCTTATTGTTGATCAAGTTAATCACACATTGTTGTTGGAAAAATCCACTCTACAACTTATTGCATTTACATGTGTGTGTATGTGTAAAGGTATTATTACTTTAATTAGATGCATTATTTTTATAATTCCAGGAACTTCAAGATGTAATAAAGTATGAGCAGCAGCATGGGGGGATAATTTTGGACCCAAGTATGCTGGGGAGTAATCCAGGCTCAAGTTTCAAAAGTTCGGGAGGGATGGGCATCGGACAAAATACAAATAGTAATAGTAGCTCCAATATGCGACCACCCACTACAAATCAGCATCAGGTAAGGAAACATATCGTATGTGAAGATCCAAAATGACCCATACCCAATTTAAGCTACAAAATGCAATCATAAAATCAAAATGAGAAATATGCGTAAAATGTTAATTAGGAGTGTTTGAAAAGTAATATGTTGTATTTTCATGTTTTTCAACAATGTGGAATTTCCTATTTATCTACATGTTTTTGAAAAGGTGCAAAATGTTCTAATTTGGTGTTTTTGAAAATTGCAAAATCAAAATGTTTTAATTCCATGTGTTTGAAAAGTTTAAAATTTTGTATTTACATATTTTTGAAAAACACAAAATGTTCTATTTAAATGATTTCAAAACATATTTTAATATTTTTGTAGATAGTTGATATTGTTTCTACCTAAAAATGGATATGGGTCATTTTGGTTCTTCATAGACGATATTTAATATTTCCAACTAGGAAACGTGTACTACCTGCCTGATTGCATTACCTGTCTGACTTAAAAGCATTGTTTTTTTTTAAATTTCTGATGTGGACTTGATAGGGCGGAGACGGTGGTCATTATTTCTCACTTCAGAATCCACAAACTGTGTCACCAACTTACATGGAGTACTATGCCAAGAAATCTCACCTCATCATTCGGATGTTAGAGCATCGAATTGGAAATCAGCTTTTACTCCAAGTTCTGAATAAACAACTGAGCTTAGCTACAATCTACATATCACAGACACAGCAGTTGGGAATGAGTTTAGCTTCTCCAGCACAGCTTGCAGCTGCCAATCCTGGTGGACCAACACCACAACCGTCATCCTCTGGTAAATTAATTAAAATTAAACACCTTAGTTGGGGATTTTATAACCTTTATTTTATTCGTTAAATTGCATTAAAAATTTATTCATCCTGTTTATTTTACTCTATTTTAAGGTCCTGGAACAAATCCAACAAATCCAATGTTAATAAGTACAACATCATTCACAAGAGCGATTTTCACAGTGACTGGGAAAGATATGACGGTTTTCATGGATCAGTGGGTCCGTCAAGGAGGTCATGTCCGATTCCACATGTCATTCATTTTTAATCGCAAAAGGTGAGGGTTTTTCAGATTTACCGGCAGCATTGCTGGGCGCATTACATGGTATCAAATGTTGCTTAAGATTTTGCTCGTGTTTCGTGTATTAGTTATGCTTTACATATTTGAAATACAGTTAAATCAGTTGAAGGTATTATGGGTTAAAGTTTAAAATTTTGCCGTAATTTACAGAAATACAGTTGAATTGGATTTAAAACAAGAATGTCTTCAACAACTGGGTGTTCGTAAATACGTAGGCCCCTTGACAGTTGCTCTTCAAGAATTAGACGGGACATTTAAACATGTTCTTCAAATTGAGGGAACTCATGCAAAAGCAGATATTGTGTGTCATTCAAAGAGCCGTCGACAAAAGAAAAAAAAGATTCCACTCTGTACTGGCGAAGAAGTTGATATGGATCTTACCACTATGGAGTAAGTTCACCCAATTCCTTTTTATTGCAGCAATAATGACAATATTAATTTGCATTTTTTGCATTTTTGGATTTGCAATAATGTGTTCCACTGAATCCTCTAGTATTATTTACAGGTTTATTTAATTTCTATTAAAATTTCATTTAATATTTGTGGAAACTACTTTACTAATTTTTTAGTGCGGATTCACCCGTACTATGGATACGATTAGATCCGGAAATGACTTTAATTCGGGCTGTGGACACAAGACAGCCCGATTTTCAATGGCAGTATCAGCTGAGACATGAGCGGGATGTGACAGCTCAAGTTGAAGCGATTACAGCTTTGGAAACGTATGAGATTTTAAAATTGTTAATTTGTTCGGATGAGAATATTTTGTAGATTTGGTTAGGTATATTTAATTTTATTCTCTGTTATTTTTTTAAGGTATCCCACTCCACAAACACGTATGGCATTGACTGATGTAATCGAAAACGAGCAAAGTTACTACAAAGTTCGATGTCAAGCCTGCCACTGCTTGGCGAAGGTAAAATTACTTTTTTTTCATTTATTGTAGATATTTTTGAATGGACATTGTCTTGAAGAAGTGGCTGTGGTCTTTATGATTTTATTTTATACAATAATTATTAATATATTGTGACGTCTAATGTTGTACAGGTTGCAAACGCAATGGTTTCCAGTTGGTCCGGACCACCGGCTATGCTTAATATATTTAGAAAACTTTTTGGCTCTTTCTCCTGTCCTCAAATTGTAAAGCCGAATGATTTTTCAAATTTACAACACTACTTCATACAGAAGGTAAAATATATGTTAGAATTGGTTGCAATAATTTAAGTTAATCAATTTATTTCTTGTCTGTTTTGTTAATTTTAATTTTGCTACAATTATTAGTATGACATTCGTGGGTTATGTAATGCAATGTATTACGCAAAACGGCAAAACTGTAGTGTTGTTGAAGTTAATCCTTTGATTCATTTTTCTTTTCGAAGGCAATCCTGGTTGCAATGGCAACTCTACGTAACATCCATGGAATTTGTCCAGCGGAAGTGCTCAAGTTTCTTTTGGATTTATTAAAGTACAATGACAATAGTAAAAATCGGTTATCAGACAACTACTATCGTGCTGCGATTGTTAATGCTTTGGGAAATACTGTCACTCCAGTCGTATCGTATTCTCAAGTCGGGTAATTGCTCCATCATTGATATCTATGTAAAAATGTAAATGTTTTTTTCTACAGCTTTTTTGTGGAAGCATTCTGATTTTTCATATTACTCTCCAGGTCCGACATAACTGCTGAATCCCTCTCGTCTGACACCCGATTAATAATGGAAGAGATTACAAGGTGTTTGAATTTGGAGAAGATGCTTCACTCGTACAAATTCACTGTCACCGTGGATTGCCTCCGAGTTTTAAGAAAACTTCAGAAATTCAGTCACATCCCTAATAATGTAGAGATTTTCAAAACTTATGCCGTCCCCACGCAATTCTACGGTGTGATATTTAACTTTCTTATATGGATTCTTTTGCTTTCTGTGCTAACGTGTGTGAGCTGTTCAATTTTGTGTTAAACAGTAAGTAAAAATTTTGCAACTCTTTTTAAACAGATGTTCGAATGGCAGCCCTGGAAGCTCTTGTAGATTATACAATTACAGACGGAAACCTTAGTGATGCTGAGTACGTTCTAGGATTTTTAGATTCCGACCCCGTTCCTCTTATGAAGCATGAATTGTGTCAATTAATGGTTCGGTTGTTGAGTGAGAGACAGGTGAATACATAGTGAAATCCTATAAATTAATTTTAATGCCGTTATTTCATTACACTTTTTAAAGCGTCACAAATAGTCTTCGAGTAAATGCAGTGTACAATAGTTTAATAGGTAGGTACGTTAAATGCTTTAATTTAATTTTTATAGGCGGAAAAGAGAAAATCAAAAACTCCATTTCATCATCAGAAAATTGCAATGAAGCTTTGGAGAAGATTTAAGTAAGTTTTGTTTTTATTTAGTTAAAATTTAGTGTTAAAAAGTAACCTATAAAAACAATATCAACTAATCTACAAAAATATTCAAATACGTCTTGAGAGCATTTAAATAGAACATTTTCCAATTTTCAAAAACATGGAATTAGAATATTTTGCACCTTTTCAAAAGCACAAAATTAGAACATTTTGCACCTTTTCAAAAAACATGAAATTAGAACATTTTGCACCTTTTCAAAAGCATGGAATTAGAACATTTTGCCCCTTTTCAAAAGCATGGAATTAGAACATTTTGCACCTTTCCAAAAACATGTAAATAGGACATTTTAAGTTTTTTAAAAACTCGTAATTAACATTTTACGCAAGTTTCTCATTTTGTTTTTATGACGTAACTCATTTTGATTCTAGTTTAAATTGGATATGGGTCATTTTGGTTCTTTACAGACGATTTGGTTAATTTCAAATCATAGTTAAAAATAAGTAAATTACCTAAGTATATGTAGGTTTGTCTAAGTTTATCAAAAGTTTCAAAATGTGTCTGTTTGCTTGTGTTTGGCAGTTACGAGTCGAGTATTGATGCTCGCGTTCGTTGCAGTCTAGTCGATCTTTACTTTACTCTTTTCGGATCTCGTAAACCTTTCTGTCTTATGGATGAAGATCAGCAAGTCCTCATGGATATGATTACAACTAGTGCAGAAACTACGTCTCGTCGGAAGTCACCTTTAACGACAAGAGAAGGTTTAGAAGAATTTAAAAAGGTTGGTGAATGTCTCATTTTAAATGGCTAGCAATGATTTCTTTGATGGCTATTCCGTGTAAAAGGATGTTCACGCTTCGGTAACTGGTTGTATTTTTACCCTCAGTTCAGATTTGTAAGTTGTAGGTACCTACCTACTTAAATTGATTTTTCTTTTTTTTTGTTCGTATAGGAACCTGATGAAATAGTGGATGCGGATCTGTCCAAAATGACCTCAGCCAAGGTTTTATCCTCAAAACGGGAGTCCATGGCTTCGGATAATTCGGGTGAGCTACCGGAGGCAATGGACACGTCCCTCCCCACTTCATTTGAGCCTGGCATGTTCAAGGCGTCCGCCAAGGAGGAAATAGATCGAGAGCGAGATAAAGAGAAGGAGAAAGAGAAGGATCAGCTCAAAGAGAAGGATAAGGATAAAGATAAAGAACGTGATAGAGATCCAGATCGTGAAGAAAAAGACAGTTCTAAGGACATCGGCACGAAAGATGCGAAAGATGCGAAAGACGTCAAGGAAAAAGAGAGTGACAACAAGGACAAGGATAAAGATAAAGCCGCCAAAGTTCGTGAACGTGAGGACGACGATGACAAGGATGAACCACCTCATAAAAAACACCATCACCACCATCACAATAAGGTATTTATTAGTATTTATTTAGGTTGTGGAATATTCTGAATCTTTAATTACTTACGTAGTTAATTGTGTTGAATTCTACATATTTCACATTTTTGAGCTCCATAACAATTTTAATAAGTACTTAAGTAGGTAATTAGCATTTTTTCCAATAATTTTTGTAGGTGTTAATTTCAATATTTTGTGTATTTCATTAGGCCAAGAAAAAGAAAGAGAAGAAGAAGAAGCACAAGCATAAGCACAAGCATCGACATAATCCTGATCACAAGAAACCTAAGACACCGAAAGAGGAAACTCTTAGCTCCGGAAGTTCTGGGAGCAATAGTCCCGCTCCGGCAAATAGTTAAATTTTCGTCAAGTTTTATACTCAACTACTAAAATATTTTCGAAATTCAAAACTTAAAGCAAATAACAATAATAATTATTAATGAATTATATGTGTAGTGTAAGTAATTTATTATCTTGTATTCTTACTATGGTTTGAAATTGGGGGTTTAGTTTTATATATTTGTATCTATAATCTACATTATCTATACATTTTTTGTATGTACTCGAGTGTGCAAATGTAAATATTTGGTATTACTGTTATTCAGCATTCGTGGGTATCGTTTAAGAGACATTGGTACTTTACTTACATTTTTGATAAGTACTTGTTCTTAATTTTAATCACCCCGATATAATTACTCGTGCTAATTATATTTTAGTTTTTGTTAGCTTTTAGAAAACTTGACTCTGGAATTCGGTTCGAAACCTAATACTTGAATTTTAGGATATACAAAGTATTGAAACGAATTAAACAAATCAAAAAATGTGCATTAACTTTCTGAATGTTGGTTTGTTATTTTTCAAGTACACGTTTACGCATCGAAATAATTAGACGATTAGATTTCTAGTGAATAATTAATAAGCCGACGGTAATGCTTAAAATAGTGTCGAGTGCTCGAATTGCAGTGCGACCGTGGTAGTATGACAAGGGACCGATGTTGATCTTGAGCGGTCTGAAGGACTTTATTTGGCGTATCATGTGCTTCGATAAAACTTGTAAACCGTGACTTCGGTCCTCCCTCTTATTCCAGCGTCGATCCGCCAATACTTTTTTTGAGTCTTCATAAATCCGTCCAGAGAACTCGTGTATCGTGATGTAAATGATTAGATTTAATACGGCGAGAGCAACTGCTGAGATTTTGAGAACCGAGATTTCAACCCGCACTATAAGATACAGAAGCAAGCCCAGGATGATGTTTAAATTTATGTGGATTATGAAGACTATGTAGGAGGTGACACTATTGCATCTGTTTATGAGGATTGTGAGAGTTCTGTAATTTTTGATAAAACCATTCGGATAGCGCAAGTGGGCTCGTGTCCAGTATTTTGATTTCTTCCCTTCCAGCTGAAACCTTTAAAATAATGTAGATACTTAGGTTACATAGATATAGAATTGTGGCTATTTTAAAAATATATCGTCTGTGAAGAACCAAAATGACCCACATCCATTTTTAGCCAGAAGCAATATCAACTATCCACAAAAATATTCAAATGTGCCTTGAGAGCATTTAAATAGAACATTTTGCACTTTTCAAACACATTCAATTAGAATATTTTGCACTTTTCAAAAAAATGCAAATAGAACATTTTGCACTTTTCAAAAACATGTAAATAGAACATTTTACAATTTTCAAAAACAGGTAAATAGAACATTTTACACTTTGCAAAAACATGTAAATAGAACATTTTACAATTTTCAAAAACAGGTAAATAGAACATTTTACACTTTTCAAAAACATGTAAATAGAACATTTTACAATTTTCAAAAACAGGTAAATAGAACATTTTACGGTTTTCAAAAACTCGTATTTAACATTTTACGTTTTTTAAAATCTCGTAATTAACATTTTACGTTTTTCAAAAACTCGTAATTAACATTTTACGTTTTTACAAAACTCGTAATTAACATTTTACGCATGTTTCTCAATTTGTAATATTATGGCAGCTCATTTTGATTTGAGCTTAAATTGGATATGGGTCATGTTGGTACTTCACAGACGATATGACATTTTGATCCCTTGAAAAACAATGAATTAAAAAATTTTGAACTTTTGTGGGCAACTTACTTAAGTTGACTCAGTACATTGGCGAGGATGAGTATAAATGGTCCAAAAGCGAATTCGAGCATAAAACACTCGCACAGTAGATTTATCTGGTAGTATCCGATAACAATTTGGTTGAAACCCGTCTTGAAAAACACGGAAACTATTGAGGCGACGCTCTCAAAACTGGTCTGGTCGTAATTAAAGCGAAACACATTAATGACATAATTTGGATTCCAGCAGCTGTACCCCATTTGAACGATGCCCAAAAGTACCGAGTTGAAATACATGTTAGAAAACATTAAGCCCATCTCATCCCGAGAACTTCTCTGCTTTCGTCCAGCATACGCCCGACATTTGTAATTCCTCTCGAAATCCTCCGAATATTTCATCATCTGCTCAAATAAATGTGGGATGTCTTGGTAAGCAAATAGGAGGGAGAGATGAATGAAAAAGTTGAACCAGGAAACCTGGAGGATGAAAGTGGAGTAAAAATACTCAATCACTTCCTCTCTCCTTTCGCTATCTCCGTCTCCGTCTCCAGTTCCAGTAGTTCCAGCCCCTGGAAAAGTGTTAATGAACCAAATGCAGTAGAAACGATAGGACAGGACGAGTGTAATCAGGAACGCGAAGCAAATATTTAATTTCCAAAGATAAAGACGAATTTTTGACGTGGCCACCACTGGACGCTTCTGAGCATCGTTCCAAATAAATGGGAGGCAATAGAACCTCTCACCTAAAACGAAACCTTTGCTCATTAAGGCCTGCGTTAATTTTCCAAGCAACATGCTTTTGTCTTTGAATAATAATTAATTAACGTTGAAGTTTTTCGTTCCGATCGTCTGGTTCGTGTATTTTCATGAGGTATTGATTTTTTTTAGTGTTAAATAAATCAGTCAGCTCTACTTTTATTTCTTCCGGAATTTACGTTTGGATTTATTGAGAATATTGTGGCTTGTGGCTGAATTATTTTTTAAAGTATTCGTTTACATTGAAATTTTATTGGATTTGACTAATTTAGTTTCAATTTCAATTTATTTCTTAAGTTTGTTTTCAATTTAAATCAATCAGTTCAATCTGTTCAATACCTATTCAATAAGTTCAATGTACGTCATAAACTATACTGGGTAAAATAAATTGACTTTTGTAAGCGTATGTTTGATTTAAATTACATTTTGACTTTTGACTACTATAGAATCGACAACACGAAAATGGGATTATGAATACAGGTGCTTCTTCAGTAATATATTTTTGTGCCGTATACAGGGTGCGTAAATTTCTATGCCCGTACATTCTAACCAAACAACTATGAAATTCTTAATGAACTGATTCTAATAGGGAATAAGCATGTAAAACTGATGTAATAAAATTTTTAAATTCTTGGAGACTTATTCATATTCTATATTAGGCATTGTTTTCCAAATCGGCAAATCAAAAATGACATTTTCAAAACAAAGTTTTGCATATAGGATTGAAAAGAAAAACATAATAAGCTCAAAATTAAACTTTCTTTTCAATTTATAAAAAAGCTTCGAATTAAATACAATTTTTGGTGGAAAAAGTTTCTTTATTCTAGTGATTAAATCGGTGGATAGATTTTTATTGGGACTCCTACTCCCAATATTCAATTCAGCCAGGTGTTTTCTCCCATTGGGAAAAAACAACTGGCTCACCTTGCCCTGTTCTGTTGGCTTTTGCTTGAGCAGCAGCAGCTCCTCCTCCCATTGCCCCATTCGAAAGAAAACGAATTATTTATACTTAAAATAAAACAGTTGACAGTAAAATGGGCCTTTCAAAAAACATATAATTAGACATGTTTGCACCTTTTCAAACACATGGAATTAGAAATTTTTGCACCTTTTCGAAAACATGAAATTAGAACATTTTGCACATTTTTAAAAACATGTAATTAGAACATTTTACTTTGTTGAAAAACATGACAATAGAGCATTTTAAGCTTTTCAAAAACTCCTAATTAACATTTGACGCATGTTTCTCATTTTTTTACTTACTACATAAGTAATAGTACTATATCACACAATAACGGCATATTATTATAAATAACTAATATGTTACTAGATGTCTTTCCATTTCACATAACCTAATGACATTTTCGAATCTGCCTCAAAATTAGACTAATAATTTTGAAAAGGTTTAATATAATAGAGCCAATTCTTTTTTCACCGTGCCAATATATAGTTATCTGGATTCATGATTTTTGTAGACAGTTCAATGGTGGAATACACTACAGCACAGTAATTCCAAGTATAGTTCTGAATTCTACGTTTTGACCGTAACAATATATTGCAATTAACTGTCATTATTAATTAATACGAAATTAAAACTTTGAGAGCCATGTCATTTGTTATTGTTTGTAGGATCTCATCGTCATCCTCTGAATCGCTACGAGATTCTGCAACATTTCCAGCAGATTCTTCTGGATGACCTGACTCATCCTCCTCCCCCTCCTCCTCCTCCTCGCTTGAATTGTCGGGTTGCATTATTCGGATGTATTCCTCTTGAGTGAATGAAGTGGGACTATCTTCTAGCTGGTCATACCATCCGTCCGTCAAACCAAGAATTACAAGATAGTGAATAATCTGTTGTTTCAAATCCGGTTCCCATTCCTTCTCCCCTAATTCTTCTCTTCGACTCTGCGGGTTACCCGCCAAAAATGACATTAAATAAATAATTAACTATTATTACAAATTAACAAAACTTTCAATATTTGTAACGAAATCAATGTGGTATCCTATCGACCTTATGTATTACAGAATTTTATTAACGCACCTGGAGACACTCATAAACGTGACTTATAAAATCTTCGGGGCTAGGCTGGATCAGTTTCTTAAAATTGCTGTTGCATATAAGGCACTGGGGTTCCTTTCGTAGTCGGTAGTGTCTCAACTTGAAAAGACCATGGTGGTGGTTTGTATGACGTAATAAATCTGTCGGGTAATTAAGTAATCAACAAAATTTGTAACTCGCTCAAACAATAATAGATCATATAATATACGTACATGAATATTTTGATAATGAATTAAATAATGGAATCAGGTTTCCATTTAAGAAAGAAATACTAGCAATATCTAAGTATGTACCTACTTAATTAACTTGCCTCTGACAGTGGAAAAAATGAAACCGCAACCTCGGATTTTGCAGACATGACCAGATTGACCAGGACTTAGAAGTGAATTATGCGATTGTACGATTTTAAATTGAGGTGGTGAGGAGAGTATAGTATTATTCAGTGATGCTTTTGGTCGACCTGGAAACACCAAAATAAACCATTTATGATTTCAATTATTGCAGTATGAAAAAAGGTTAGTTACATACTTTATCTAACGAGCAACCATAGCATCAATAGCATGACTTGTTTCTTTAGTTTTCAAACGAGATGTGTAGATATTGGAATTCAGCATGCTTGACTTACAATTACAATTACCTAATCTCGTTAAATTAACAAAATATGGAAAGCTTCCTTTACCTAGGTTTGATGAAAAAGGACCATTGAGCTCGCTCTCTGTTCTTCTTGGTCTCTTATTTGGACTTGCAAGAATATTTTCCGTGTCCATTAATTCTGTCTCGCTTAGTCTTCGCATTCTCATTCTCGAACTTATGGGGGAGTGCTCTTCCACCCCATTTCTAATATTTCCATAATTAATAATGCTGAAAGAAGGAGAAGGGAATGCGGATCGGTTTCTTTCACAGTTGATCCTACATATGATGGGCGACGAATCTATTAGGTTTTCTGCGGTCCTTGGAATTCGGTTTCCGTCGAATGTGGAATCCGCCGGAGCCGGATCTGTTAGAGTTAGAGCTGATGGTGGCTCCGATGATGATTTCACTTCCAAGGATGGAATCGCTTTTGAAAATTTGAAATAAAAATTCAAATAAAGATTAATTCACATAATTTTAAATGGCAAACAACTTTATTAGCTGATATTCGATTCCCATAATAATGTTTTTAATATACCCCTATGTGTAGTAAAACTTACGAGTAATATTTCCATCGGTGGAGATGAGGTAATCCCCCTGAGAATGTCCATTCTCATCAGTTCTTGTAAATCTCAAACTAAGCCCATCCAGCGACGCTGACGAGACTTGATCCAATAGTCGATTGCGCTTCAATCCTTCCGCATTCTGGAGAAGCAAAGGTGTCAATAGTACAACTTGGTCTGAATCCGTACCCAATGCTTTAAGACGATCTTCCAACTGGAGTTGTAATAGCTCATTACTATTTCCGTGCAAGAGCACCCTGCTCTGTCCCAGATAAAAAAGAAATACTGCTGTCGAAATGTACTCCACGGTCCATTTTGTAGCATCAACGGTTTTTGAATTTAGATCCTGTGTGTGATCGAGTATTAAATATGGGGGTTCAAAAGAATGTTAACAAACATTAACAATATTGGAGTAACTGAGTAACAGTAACTAACATTATCAGCCGATTATTGATACTGCAATTTATATGGGATTGTGAATACTTTTATATTTTCCTTTAATGACCAAAATATATTGCTTTAACCTTACATACTTAGTTATTACGAATTAAAATTAAATTAAATTGAAGTAGGTATATGAAAAGTACATTAAAATGAGTTTCCCTTACAAATTCTTACATCATAACCGGCTCCAGCCATTAAAACTGTATAATGGATGAGGATATATCCGTCCCGACATAATATAAGTCCATCAGTAAAACTATGAGCAGGATCCCGATTTTGTAGCTTCAAAAACTGGCAGCGCGGATTCGCAGACAGCTGAAATCTTACAGAAGCCTTTTCTTTTGGGACCGAGTAATTTTCAGCACTTTCCATTTCGCACATAGATCTTCGATATTTCAAATTGCAATATTAATGATTTCGTTGAACTCACCGGCAGGATGAAGTGGAAAAAAATTAACGAAGGTAACTAGCAACTAATAACTAAAGAGAGCTTAGGCTGTATTATTAATCCATTACACTCACAATACTTACAATTAAACATTAAACCGGAAAGACAGAATTGAACATTTGATGACTGATGACTTTAACTATTTATTAGTATTGGGAATCATCCATGAAAGACGTCATCGGTAGAGTCAGTGGGTCAAGTTGTGTTTTAAAATAATAAAATGCCAACAAAAAGATAGCCGCTCACGCAAAGGGTGGGTATATTAAAAGAAGTATAATTTGGATGACATCATTTATGGACCATCATTTGCTGCACTAGCTGAACACTCGTCAACTTCAACTCATACAATTATTACAATTAGACAAAATTAAGTAAAGTAGGTATTAAAAAAATAGTTAGGTAGTGGAGTTTCTTTTTAGTTTTTATTTTTACCCGGCTCGTTCATGACAATTTAGTCAGCTGACCGAACGCAGTAGAGTGAGTGAGCAGTGCATTAACTCCACACTCTGTTTAGTTATGTTAATCTGGAAAATGGAAAGAAGGGGGCTAGACTTTGAATTACGAGATACAAGGATTTAAATAATTATTAACGATTCTATTTTTTTTATCTATGTTAAGCTTAGTGATGCAAAGATTATATTTTTTTAGTATTTCCATTTGAATTTAAAGCTTCATAGTATCTTTACTATAGTCAGACATGCAAATATTGGAACTGCGTAAGTAATCACATACATAATACATTAGCTAGTAAAATGTATTCTTATGTATCGCTTCATTTTACTATGTAGCATACAATACTACTATGTACTTACGGCGGATTTAATACGATTAAAAACATTAAAGAAAATTAGGTAGTACGGTTCGGGGTTCGGGGCAGTACCGAGTAATTACAGGTAGGGGGGATGGTATAGAAATATAATTTATTATATGGACCGATTTTACACATACTAATTGATACTTTTCGCATTCGATTTTTAACTGGGGGCAATACGCTATATGTTTTGAAAAGAATTTCTGAAGGCTTCTGTACTACTATTGGGAAAGTATACTTGGATGATTAATTATTGAAAAAGAGCGACGTTAGTACAGCATGACTAATTAGCTCCTCTTCACTTCCTGTTTCATGTATATGGTCAATGCTTCAATAGTCAAGATCCGAAGTCAGGAAAAATTGTTGTTTTGTATTTTATTCTTATAGTACTTTGTTATAGTGCCCTGCTACCTACTTGAAATGCGTAGACTTGAGGTCAAACTAATTTGTGAGGGTATTAAACCGGGGTGGATTTGCCTAAATAAATAAGTTGAACGTTAAAAAATAATATGCATAAATATTAAATACATTCAAATACAATTATTTATTGACAATTTGTGCCTCCTTACAAAGTGCCAAGTGCGCAGTCTTCATGGGTTCGGTTGGCCTTATTTCTTTTGTTTTCATTCAAATTCAGCTATATTTTGGAGATGCCTTGAATAGCGAAGACGACAGACAACGATGACTGACGATAAGAAGGGCATGAATAGAATTATGTATAAGGAAAGACATACTCAAATTGCTTCAAGAATAGAACACGATTACAATGAGAATTATTGAAAAAATCCTTTTGGACTTGGACAATTTCTGTTATCGAAGGTGGGAGATAAGAGAGTTGAACGAGACAATTTAATGAATGAAACAGCTTCCTCCCCAAATCATGCAAGTAAAATCTAAATACTGTAAATAGGTAGAAAATAAATGAAAATGAATAAACTAATCTTAAAGCGAAAAAGACACGACGAAATACGAAGCCAAACGCGCCCATGTCCAGATCCAGGTAGTTAAACTCTACAGAAGTTACAAGGTTCTATTTATAATTAGTAATTAGTTGTAAATTCTGAACGTTGAACGTAGTACTAGATAAAATAATATTAATGAAATTAAGTAAATTAAATACTGGCTCGATCCTTGGTTTTGTTTGGACAGTGGAATAGGAAGACGAAGATGAGCGGACGGCCGACGGCGGACGGCGACGGGTAGTTAAAGGGACCATCCGTAAATAATGTCACGGATATCGTGAAACCAGGTCAACTATCTATTCTACCCACCCACTCGGACGATATGCTTGGTGGTCTCATTCTTTTCTTTACATTGTGATAAATGGAAATATTTTTTACCCGCCCACACAGCATTACTTCATCACAATCATGTATGGATACCCCTTAAGAGAAAATTTGACAATAATTCCTTTATTAAATTGAACGTAAATATTGTATGGGTTTATGTTTTATTTTTGTTCATAGAATTCAATTTTACTACGTACATCTGTACGTATTCGTCAGTTCGCCAGTGACTGACTGCCATAATGCCAATGAGACAGGAGGCAGATTTCGGCGGTAATGTAATTAATGTGGAAAAAGTCCCTACTACGCATCGGCATCGACATCGGCAGTTTTGTCGGTTCGTTTACGTTTAGTTTTCAGTCTCTGAAGCATAAAAAGCGACGACCAGGCACTTTATCCTCGTCACTTGCCTGCCTGGTACATCTTAGAAAACTTATTAGCATTCCTAATATTTTTATTTTATTGCTGTCTCCGTCCGGTTCGAAGTTCTTGCAATCGGCTTACAATATTATTAATTGATTAGAACTTCTTACTGATTTACTTTTCCAATTGGAATTCGAACTGACGACTCTATTTCCTGAAAAACTCCGAATTCGCATCTTCTGAACTTCTCCATCCCCATTCGTGCTGATCTGGATTCTGGACTTTGAAGTTTGAAGTTATTAGGACCGGACGTTACAATGGAAAGTAAAACCGCTACGACTGAGAAGGTACGTCAACGTCAACGTCAATTAGTGGTAATTATTTTATTCTCAGCTGCTACCCACTTTTTTAACGTGACAAAGCGTGAAAATGACAGATTACATTAAATAAAGGAAACGATTCAAACTAAATTTTTACTGTTTACAGGGGGACCAAAGAGTTCCGATCTATTGCGATGCTGTCGATGAATTCTTGCGATACGTTCTTAGCCAGCCTCGGCCGGGACCGGAAGGGGAACCGGTACCGGAAGTGCCGCTGAATCCTACTCCTGTTGCTGCCGCCAGTTCCAGTAGTGGTGGTCATGGTCATGTGTCAGTCGAAGCCGGAGCCGTTGGGAATTCATCTCCACCAATTTCTGCACCGATCCCATCTTCAACCGGATTTCCGGGTACTTCGTCTTCGCTGGGGTCGTCGACGGGAGAATCGGTAATTGCTAACAATCAATAATTACTATAGTACATTCATACAGGAAAAATCTACTTTTTTTATACTAATAACATTTTAAAGGCGTACTGTTAGGGATCGTCCGTAAATGATGTCATTAGTAGGGTTGGTGGGTGTATTCGGGCATTAATTACATCATAATATGATTAAGGTAGCCATTTATACAATGGTTAAGTGGAGATAGGAAGGGGGATCTTAAAACTTGGGATTTTTCGATGGCATCACTTATGGGCGACCCCGTATTACCTAGTTGTCACTGCCTATTTGCTCCTAGTCTATCAATAAAATAAATTTAAATACGTCACCAATTAAACAAAATTAAGTACGGCGTCAGTTTAGCGTGTGAAATTAAAAAATATTTTTCACTTATCGACTGTACTATTCTTTTCGTAATAATATTTCAGACACTGGGAATTCCAGGAGCTCCAGCTTCAGGCCCGCCAACGGCAGCCCTACCAGAATTGATCGAGTCAGTACGGGTGAAGATTGCGCTCATAAAGACCCTGTCCAATGCAGGAAAAATTCAAGAGAAGGGGGAAGGCGCTCCGGTCCGAAAAGCGAACTTGCAAAAGCCCGAAATTGATGTGAAGCGTATTGAAAATGGAAAACGAGCCAAGGCTAATAATCGGGAACGTCGGGACGAAAAAAGAGAGCGACAGCTGGAGAAGATACGTCGGGAAAATGAAATGTTGGCGAAGGAAAATGAGAAGCTGGAGCAGGAATGGCTTCGGAAGCAGCAAGTAATCAAACTACTCGAGCAAGAGCTATCAGATGCGAAGAAGAGGAACAGGGGCAGAAAATAAAAAATCTCCGACAGGATTAATTACATGGCAGACAATTATTTTGAAGACCATTTAGCATGACATGACATGATGTAGGTATTCGTAATGTACTTCTTAAGGTTGTTTTGGCCCTGTTTTAAAATCATATGACAACACACCGATAGTACATAGTACATGTATAGGGTTGTATTTTGTATTCCTTTTTTCTAAATCCTGCACGATATTTTCATTTTATGCCTTATTCCATTTCCAACCGCAAATTACTGTACTCAAGGAACTTCATAATTAGCTGTTAGTTTGTATTTATTTATGCATACACGTGATGAGTAAATGCTCCTAAAATTAAATCATTTTGTGATTTTGTGTAGCTCATTATCTATGCGTATTAGGCATTATAGTGTGTTAAGCATAGCTGAAATTATTATGAGTACGCTTATGTAGTGCGTTTATTTTGACAAAAATCTAATTGTCTATGAATTAGGTGTAGTTTTTTATTAATCACTATTTGTACCGAAATAAAATTCAAATTACGTAAAACAACTTATACATTAATTACAGTGGTGATTTTTAATTCCATGTGCGAGTTTTTTTTTATTTGTACAAAATCTTTTTTGTCCATAGTGCTTAAGTATAATTAAGTCACATCGAGTTTTTATTTTTTTTTAAATACTTAACTGGTATCCATATAAGCTATTATAGGTGCATATTACTGTAGTAAGGGGCAACGTGAGAAACTCATTATTTACATGTTAGAGATCGTCCATAAATGATGTCATTGAAAAATTCCAGTTTTTAGAGCACTATGACCAATCTGTCATGAGCTCAATCATTGCGTTAACGGCTATCTTTAGCATGGGATGTGTTCGCAGTATCCAAGTAGACCCATTGACCCTTCCCGTTACGTCATTAATGAACGATCCCTAATACAAAAGTTAATGTGCTAATCTTGGTTGACAGTGAGCAGGCCGACAGTAGTGCTCAAGATGGACTCTAGTGAGCAGAGTGCAGTGCAGCCGTCATAATGTGCTGATGACCCAATACAGATCATTAACGGTGAAAATGATTTCATGGATCGTATCAGAGATTTGGAGAGCGACCTTCCGCAGAAGATCTCCATTTGTCTGCTATGCAGTTTCTCCTCCAGGATATTTTTAGAGTCTTCGAAAATCCGACCAGAGAGCTCACTCGTTGTCACGTAGTTAACTCCGTTTGCAACTGTGAGTACCACAGTGGATATCTTGAGGATTGAGAATTCAACACGGACCATTAAAAACAGCAACACGCCCAAAATCAGGTTCATATTCGCGTGGAGCACAAGGACCATGGAGGAGGTGACACTGTTCGTTCTGTTCATGAGTAGCGTGAGCATTCGATACGTTTTGACGAAGCCTTTCGGGTAGCGTAATTGGTTCAGTGTCCAGTATTTCCGTCCTCCAGTTCGTCCCGGTTTAAATCTGGCAAAAGTAAATCGTAAATCACGACTGCTAGTGAAATTGAAAGACGTTAGGGATCGTCTATAAATGACGTCATCACAATGCCCCAATTTTTAGCGCCCTATGACCCTACTTTCATTAGCTTAACCATTTCGTAAAACATGGGATCTCCATGCGACGAATATCCAAGTAGACCCGTTGACCCTACCGATGACATTATTTATGGACGACCCCTTAGCGATCATTTAAATTGACTTACTTGAGCTGTCCCAGAACATTTGTGACAATGACGATAATTGGAACAAAGACGAGTTCAAGAAGAAAGACGTGCGCCATCATTCCAACCTGGACATACGCCACAATAATCTGGTTCAACAAAACTATCAAAATTTTCCACATTAAATTTGAATTTCCCTCCGAGTTTCCAATAGAAAAGGCATTACAAAAATTATCCGGGTTCCAGCCGATGTACAGGCTCGAGAGAAAGCACACAAATAGAGATGACATGTGCATATTCATCATCATGAGCCCCATTTTGTCCTTTTCGTTCCTGGAATCCGCATTCTTATGTACGGACTTGTAGCGATCCTCGAAATCTTTCCGAAATCTCATGAATTGCTCCACGAGGGGTGGGATCTGCTCGTACACAAAGCAGATGCAGACGTTGATCAAAAAACTGTACCAACACACGTCCAGCATCATCAACGAGTGCAAATAGCCAACCCTCTCCTCCTCGTAATCTTCCTCAAATTCTGGAGACAGGAACCATTTGAGGTAGAAGCGATACGTGAGGAGGAATGCAGATGCGAAGGACACGAAAATATTTACTTTCCAGAAGAAGAGGCGAACTCTGGAGGTGGTCACCGATGCGAGCTTCCGGTCATCGTCCCACGTAAATGGGAGACAGTAGAAATTTTGACCCCAGGTGAACCCCCTCCTTACTAAACTTTGAGCTAAATTCCCGAGCAACATTCTGAAAAGATTTTCTTTGATTTCTCTGTAAAGGAGAATTTTGCTTAAGCTTTAGAGTCTAGTATGTCTGCTACTGCTGACTTTAGTCCTGCGAAATAAACTGATCTGGAAATAGCGGAAAAGCCGAAATACAGAAAAAGATTTGAGACCTTTGTTCTATAATAGTAAATGTTCCTATGATTGCTTATTGTTAGGGGTTGTCCATAAATGATGTCATCGAAATTTCGAAATGTTCCAAATTGTAAGTACCCTGTCGTCATATCTTAATAAAAGTAAAACAGGTCACCTTTATCATGGAATATCATCAATATCCGGCTAAACCCATTGACCCTGCCGACGACATCATTTGTGGACGATCCCTTAAGAAGCTTCCTCGTTATTTCAAAAGCCTTAACGTGACGTCCTCAGTAAGAACTTTAACATTAATTTGAAATCCTCTCGTTAAGAACAGTTATAAAAAGCTTATTATTTCCTGAATTCTATCGAATTACTAAGGAAAGCACTTTTGAAGCAATTTTTCCAGAGTAAGCAGTATTTTCGTAAGCAGCGTAATTTTGCTCAAAAGAAGGCACTTAGTTTTGTACGAAGGGACTTACAAGCAATTTAGCTTATTTCTGTAATTGACTAAAATAACGCCAGGCTGTGAGTCCATAGAAATTGGAATTATTCTTATTCCTGTACCGTTTCCGCAATTCTTTTTATTTTAACCCAGTTAATACTTGATAATGGACACATGCCGTTCATTATACTGTAAATGTCTTTAAATAATTTGGGTTTTTTACCCTCAATCTATTTAATAATCGGCGGACTCTTTTATTTGGTTAATTGAATTTTATTATTTTATAGAGAAGCTCGATGGAAAGTAGGAGCCGCGTACACTTACGATAAGTTAAATAGGCGTTTTATAGTCAAATAATAATCAGGGCCGGATAATGCGGCCAGCGCAGCGCAGGCAGCTCCCACTGCTTAAATCTTAAAAAAACATGTAAATGGAAAATTTTTTAGTTTAAAAAAAAATTGTAAAAAAATATGTTGACTTTTCAAAACGATGCAAATAAATTTTTTGTACATTTTAAAAACATGGAAATAAAACATTTTCTACTTTTCTCAAAACATGTAAATAAAACATTTTCCACTTTTCTCAAAACATGTAAATAAAACATTTTCCACTTTTCTCAAAACATGTAAATAGAACATTTTGCACTTTTCTCAAAACATGTAAATGGAACATTTTGCACTTCTCTCAAAACATGTAAATGGAACATTTTGCACTTCTCTCAAAACATGTAAATAGAACATTTTGCACTTCTCTCAAAATATATAAATGGTACATTTTACTCTTTTCAGAATCAAGTAAATCAAACATTTCGCACTTTTTAAAAACAAGCAAATAAAAAATTTTGCACATTTCAGAAACAATCAAATAAAATATTTTCCACTTTTCTCAAAACATGTAAATAAAACATTTTCCACTTTTCTCAAAACATGTAAATAGAACATTTTGCACTTTTCTCAAAACATGTAAATGGAACATTTTGCACTTCTCTCAAAACATGTAAATGGAACATTTTGCACTTCTCTCAAAACATGTAAATAGAACATTTTGCACTTCTCTCAAAATATATAAATGGTACATTTTACTCTTTTCAGAATCAAGTAAATCAAACATTTCGCACTTTTCAAAAACAAGCAAATAAAAAATTTTGCACATTTCAGAAACAATCAAATAAAATATTTTCCACTTTTCTCAAAACATGTAAATGGAACATTTTCCTCTTTTCAGAATCAAGTAAATCAAACATTTTGCACTTTTCTAAAATATGTAAATACAACATTTTGCTTTACCAAAGAAAACCATCAATAAAATCTAAGTTTTTTCGTTCTAAAAAAATCTAAAGTTTTCGCATGGAAACTATTGGTGCCTTAAAGCAATTCCTTTGTCCGGCCCTGATAATAATTAATTTATTCATAGAGTAGAATCTTAATATTATTTTTAGTGTAGTGTAATCTTCAAGATATTGTTTATTACGTACGACAGTGGTAAAATCATCATTACAGTTTCCTTACACATACATAGCGCAACTAATATAACTGTATGGGTTTGTTGAGATCTGCATCGGTACAATATAGCAAAGCCAAAAATTTATTTACGAACGACGTCGAACCTCCTAAATGAAATACATTACAAAATTTCTGTTAACTGGAATCACCAATAAAATATTACCATGCATAACTAATTAATTAGATGAGTAACCAGATAGTGTTCTAAAAAATGTTCTATTTACAAGATTTAAGGTCATGCGAATTATATATATATGTATATTATAGATTTTTCGTAGATTGTACACTTTCAAAAAAGCGATGGAAAAGTTTATTTAAACTATTCAGGAATCTGAGGAAGATTTTGTTTTCTTTCGATAGTTCCGTGTAGTTGATTCGAGTCGAGTTCATCATCTTCAAGGGCAAAGGTCGCACACACAGTTGGTAAGTAGCGGATGAGAAGAGAACGACGTTCAATGGCATTAAGTTTGGAGAGGAGCCAGGCGTCTGCGGCCAATATGAAGTCGCTCATCAAGAAAATGCCCATGGCCACACCGAGGATCCTCATTTGTCCGAGGACGAGCAAACACCACGTTCCGTATAAGATCATGACCCCAGAGATGAAGATGTTCAAGATGATCCACTGAAACAATTTTGGTCTGCTCGACTGCAAATAAAATAAGACGAAACAAAATAATTAATCCACCTACTTAATTAATTAACTGACGATGAGAGAAAAACTAACACTCCATCATTTCTGATTCCTTCGCGGTGACGCATGACGGATAACAATTTTGGAAGGATATTGGGATTACAAATGAAATAAATAAGTGACATATTATAGTTAGTAATTATTAATTACGAGTTTTTGAAAGGTGCGAAATTCTCTATATCTATTTTTGAAAAGTGTAACATGTTTCATTTGCATGGTTTTAAAAAGTTATAACTTTTTCATTTGGATGCTTTTGAAAAGTGCAAAACGTTCAATTTGCATGTTTTTAAAAAGTGCAAAATTTTCTATTTACATGTTTTTGTTTTTGAAAAGAACAAAATTCTTCATTTATAATTATGTTTTTGAAAAGTGTAGAATGTTCTATTTACATGTTTTTGAAAATTGCAAAATGTTCTATTTACATGTTTTTGAAAATTGCAAAATGTTCTATTTACATGTTTTTGAAAATTGCAAAATGTTCTATTTACATGTTTTTGAAAATTGCAAAATTTTCTATTTACATGTTTTTGAAAAGTCCAAAATGTTCTATTTGCATGGTTTTAAAAAGGAAAAAATAATTTATATGGATGTTTTTGAAAATTGTCAAATGTTCTTTTTTGTATATTTTTGAAAAGTGGAAAATACGGTATAATGATAATTTACGTATGTGGCTTTTTTGAAATATTCATAAACTTTGCCTATTTTAAAAAACTTTCAAAAACAACAATGCATTTGACTACTGAGTTTTTCCATAATTAAATACTTATGCATAGAATATTTGTTCGGACTGCTGCACTTTTAGGATTAGGCGAAATTTTATTAAAGATTTTCTCACCTTATCAACGCTGCTGAGGAAGGCAAATCCAAATGGAACTGAGATGATGCAGAAAACTATCGCGAGTAGAAATAAAGTCACGTGGGTCATCAATATGTTCCAGGACACACCTATAGCCAAATTTTTAAACAGTTTCCGCTTATTAGTAATATAAACACAAAAATTATAAGCAAATCCACACTAATGAAATGTGTGAATTTTGATGCAGTTTATTGTATAAAACCAAAAGCAAATAATGAAACTGAAAACGAACCTGTCTCACGCATCACTCCGTCGGTCATCAGCATGGTAACAGCCCACGAGTGAGTCTCATTCTGCTTGACACATGTTCCATTCTTGCTGCTCCCAGTCAAGGGATCCACACAAAGTTGGGCAAACAAAATCAGAGCAAAGAAGCAGCAAACTGTGGCAACCAAAAACAAGACCTGCGTCAAAAATTAAAGAAACAGTCACATAAATTAGCATATTCAACATCTTATTTACAAATCAATCTACACAATACTCTGAAAAAATGAATTAAACGGCAAAATTACTTAAAAATAAAAACTATAACATTTTGTCTCCTGCAATAAATAATCACCAAAATTCGGTTTTATTCTATAAACTTACAAGTTGGATCCACTTGAGACTTGAGCGATTTAGCGAAACATCGCAGACCGTCCTGGCCGCCGGAGCCCATGATTTCTAATTTTCCTAGGTTTTCTTAATTCAGACGATGCCAATTAGAAAAATAATTTGGCAATTACACTGCTGACACTATTAGCTGTTGAATAAACACTAAAACGCCCCCAATTTTAGTTGCAAATAACTGCTAATTAACTCTCAAAAAAGGAATAACCAAGCGGCCAAAATTATATAACTCTGATCTTCGTGGGCTTGAAAACTGCGCCTGCTTAAATAATTCAACTTCAGTAGTTAATTACAAGACGAACAGAAAACCAAGAGCGTCAACGTCTAATAAGGCGAGTAGCAATGATCAGTTTTTGTTGGTTCTTTGGTTGAGAGCTGGTGAAGGATTGATGACTGATTTTGAAACTCTCTCCTCTTAAATAGGCTCCAGTTTTTTTCCAGAAAAATTGTTGGCCAGCAGCTCCAGGAACTAACAATCCAATAAGCTACGTGTCGCAGTTGTTTCTTTCGCTCAAAAATTAATCGTCGTTCGTGTGTGGCTATTAGAAAACCCCCCAAAAAATTTTGTTTCGAGATCAGCAGAAATAATCGGTGCAACTGCAGCCTATTGGATTAATTGGATGCCCCCAAAGAACCAATGAAATGATTTACTTCAAAGTAAAACAAAAAAAATAACGTTTATAATTTTAAGTACGAACATTTTTGTGGTACATTGAGTGAATGCATTAGGGGTCGTCCATAAATAATGTCATGGAAATATTTACATTTCTAGGACCCTATGATTTCACCTCTGTCATGAGCTTAACCATTAATCAAATGCCTATCTTTAACATAGGATGTCATCGTCATCTGTATCCAAGCAGACCCATTGACCCAAAACCCCTGACATAATTTGTGAACGACTCCTCTTAACTGCTTCTAATACAGAACATATATTTTTTTTTATTTTCAAATTTTCAACGACAAAATATGAGACAAGCAAAATTTATTAAAATTAGATATTAAAATTAGCAATTTCTACTTTTTTGCTTCTTGTAAAGCTACTTAATTAAATTAAATCTACATTCTAAACACAAAATTGAGTACACGAGCTTATTATGTTCTTGAATATTTTCAATGGATCGAAATCCATATCCATAATACAAAGAAACTCGAAATTAACAAAAAGTACAGACAGTAATATTGTAAAAATAATCAATGTTGAAGACGGTGAACTTAAGGATCGTCCATAAATGATGTTACTGGTAGTTTTAGTGGGTCTAGTCGGGTATGGATGACATGCGGTTTCAAAGATTCCCGTTTAAGTAATGTTGGGGCGGGTGAGATCTATAAGAGTGATAATTTGGGTGACAGCATTTGTGGACGGTCCCTTATAGTTAGCTATTCTAAACCGATTTCAATTTAAAGTTTTATTTTAAACCAGAATTTATCGTCTGATCGCCAAAGTAATCAATAAAACGAAACTGGCGTCGTTATTTTTCTTGATAGCGATTCTATTTTAGTGAAAACCAAACGTTTTTTCAAGATGGCGTATATTGCCATTTTGGAGGTGATTTAAATCCTAATTCGCAATTAGCAAGCTGACAGTGGTTTCCAAGATGGACTCCAGGGAACTGAGTGCCGTGCAGCCATCGTAGTGAGATAGAGGTCCAATTTTGATCATTTTGCAGATACTTTCAAAATGGACACATCTACGCGGACCATTAAAAACAGTAGCATTCCTAAAATCAGGTTTAAATTCGTTTGTATGACGAGGACCATGTACGATGTGACGTTGTTGGTCCTTTGGAGGAGTAGAGTCAGAGTTCGGTACGTTTTAACGAAGCCATTTGGGTAACGCAAATGAGACCGAGTCCAATAATACTTCCTTTCTTCTGGCTGAAATCTGGCAAAAATCAAAACAGGTCAAACTATAAAGCACGACATTTGATATTATAAAGAAAACTCCATTATAATTAAACTAAAGTTTTTAGTTTTTTGAACATAAAAATTGGCGCTTACTTGAGCTGCCCAAAAACATTGACCACAATGGCTATAATGGGAAAAAAGACCAATTGGAGAAGAACGCAATGGGAGAGTATGCTGGCTTGAACATAGGCCAGAATAATTTGGTTGATGATCAAAATCAAAATTTTCCATAATGCCCCAATCGCATTTTGTGGATCTGTGTGATGACTCGTGAAGAAAGCGTTACAGAAATGATCCGGATTCCAACCCGTGCACAAGTTTTGGAATAAAGCCAAAATGATGGTGTTAAGGAGCAAGTTCCAAAGGAGGAGTCCGAAGGCGTCCTTCTCCCTCCGACGAATTTTGTATTTACTCCGAGAATGATACTCGACCTCAAAGTCCTTCCGAAATTTCATGAATTGTTCGACGAGAGGAGGAATCTCTTGGTACTTGAAGAGGATGCAGAGGTGAATGAAGAGATTGTACCAGCACGCATCCACAATGAAGATGGACTGGAGATACTCAATGTTCTTCGCACTTTCGCTCCTTCCATAAGTTTCAAAATTGTCAGCTGAAGGTGGCGGCTGAATCCACTGGAAATAGAAACGGTAGGAGATGACGACGGCAGATGCCAAGGCGAGCACAATATTTAATTTCCAGAGCAGCAGTCGAACTTTGGAGATTGTCACCGTGGCCAGTTTCCGCTTGTCGTCCCAAATAAAGGGAAGACAGTAAAATGTTTGACCCCAAGTGAAGCCCCTCCCAATTATGTCAAAAGCTAACTTCCCCAGCAACATTTTTGTAACTGTCAATATTTCTATTTTTCTTGTTTATTTTACTGAATTTTTGTTTCTGGTTTTATTGTGGTGGCACGATGCAGGTATGACGCCTAATGCTAGTATGTGTGGCAGGGGAAAAGACTTATTTTTGTTTTGTAAACTGCGTGAATTAAAATGATTTGCTTGAAGGAATATACCAATTTACAATAACTGAAACGAATGAACCAATTTAAATAAGTGGTTTAAATCGGTACCGACAATATTGGGCCCCGATTAATTCGGTCCCCCTTTTTTATTGTATCGGTGCATACAATATACCATGGAATGACATAACATGGTACACCCGGATTTTGGGATTTCACGGAGACTCATTTTAAAAAATCGGACTGTTCAATAGCACAGATCCAAAGTGACTTAACAACATAATAAAGTTCATCATCATCTTTGCACAGACAACAAGTTGACGTTTTTAATTTATTGGAGATAAAGCTACTTAATTAAATCTACATTCTAAACTCTTAATCATTGCAAAGACCATACTATTATGCACAATAATTGTTTTAATGGATCGAAATTCAAATTACAAAGACACTCGAAACTAGCAACTAACAATAAACATAATTCACTACGCATTATATTATGTTATATAATAAATATATTATTTTTGTTAATAACTTTAAACGCATAATTTGAAAATAAATTATTGAAAAGTACAGACAGTAATATTATTGTCAAAAAAATAATCAATGTTAAATTAAACTCGCTGTACTTAAGGATCGTCCAAAAATGATGTTTTATCAGTAAAGTCCCTAGGTCCAGTCGGGTATGGATGACATGCTATTTCAAAGAAACTCGTGTACGTATTGTTGAAGTGATGACATGGGAGTGAGATCTAATTTGGGTGACAGCATTTGCGGACGACCCCATATCGTTAGTTATTCCCAACCGATGTCAATTTTCAGTTTTAGTTTAACGGAGAATTTACCATCTGATCACCCAACAATTCATAGACGGAAAACGAAGTCGGGGTAATTGATTTTCTGGATGGCGATGCTTTTTACGTAGGTATACTTTAAATATTTTATTTTGGTAAAAAGCAAGCAACTTCAAGATGGCGTTTATTGTCATGTTGGACGCGTTTTAGATTAGATTCTAGTTAACAATTAACAAGCTAACAGTCGTCCCCAATATGGACTCCAGGGAGCTGAGTGCCGTGCAGCCGTCATAATGGGATGTGGGTCCAATTTTAATCATGAGTGGTGTAAAGGACGCTATTGAGCGTAGGACAGATTTGGACGGAGCTCTTCCGCAGTACTGTTCCACTCCTTTGTTGTAAAGCCTCTCCTCCAGAATAGATTTGGACACTTCGAAAATCCGGCCAGAGTATTCGTTGAGGGTGACATGATTAAATACATTTGCGACTGTGAGGCCGATTACAGAAACCTTCAAAATTGACACCTCTACGCGGACCATTAAAAACAGTAGTATTCCTAAAATCAGGTTTAAATTCGTTTGTATGACGAGGACCATGTACGACGTGACGTTGTTGGTCCTTTGGAGGAGTAGAGTCAGAGTTCGGTAGGTTTTAACGATGCCATTTGGGTAGCGCAAATGAGACCGGGTCCAATACTTCCTTTCATCTAGTTGAAATCTACCAAAAATGAAACGAGCGCGTAAATTCTATTACGAACAATATTTTAGAGAAAAATCCTACTCGTCCTGCAATAATGGACAAGAGGGCAAAGAGTCTGGATGGGACAAATGGTGCGCCAAAAGGGGGCAAATAGTCTCCCAAAAGGATGAAAATGTTTTGAAGCGAGCACGGTTTAAATTTTTGCGGACTTTTTGGCCCTACCAAACTTTTTGTCCCCTTTTGGCTGACCTTTTGCCCCCTGAAATTTTGCACCTCCAAACTTTTTGACCCTGTTTGGCTGAGTTTTCGCCCCTTATCATTTGCTCCTTCGAACTTTTTGACCTCTTTTGGTGGACTTTTTGAACCCTCGGGATATTTGCCCTCAGCTGGACGTTTTTCCCCCTCGCCTATTAGAATTAAATTCGAATTAAATTTATTTTAGAAATTCTAAATTGGTGCCTATTTGAGCTAGCCTGAAACGTTGACCACAATTTTGCAAACTTTTTGCACCTTTCAAAGTCATAAACCTCTTTTGGCTGACTATTTGCCCCCTTAAATTTTCCACTTCGGATTTTTTAACCCCTTTTGGCTGACTTTTTTCCCCCTGACATTTTGCACCTCGGATTTTTTAACCCCTTTTGGCTGACTCTTTGCGTCCTGGCTTTTTGCACCTCTGAACGTTTTGGCCCCTTTTGGCTGACTTTTTGCCAGCGTCGAGATATTTGCCCCCGGCCGGACATTTTCTCCCCTTGCCCTTTAGAATTAAATTCGATTTAAGATTTTTGGAAATTCAAGTTTCGCCACCCCAACCCCCGGATTATTTGTCCCTTTAAACATTTGACCCCGTTTGGCGGAATTTTTGCCACCCTTGGGTTATTTGACCCCTGCCGGGCTTTTTGACCCCTTTGCCCTTTAGAAATAATTTTGAGTTTTTTAGATTTTTGAAATTCAAAATTGGCGCTTACTTGAGCTGGCCCAAAACGTTGACCAGAATGACCATGATAGGAACAAATACCAATTGGAGAAGAGCGCAATGGGATAGTATGCTGGTTTGAACGTAGGCCAGAATAATTTGGTTTATGACCAGTATGAAAATTTTCCATAACATATAGATTTCATTTTGTGCATCTGTGTGACTCGTAAAGAAGGTGTTACAGAAATGTTTCGGATTCCAACCCGTGTACAAGTTTTGGAATAAAGCTACAAAGATGGCATTAACGAGCATGTTCCAAAGGAGAAGTCCGATCGTGTCCTTCTCCCTCCGCCGAATTTTAAATTTGCTCCGAGAATGATACTCGTCCTCAAAGTCCTTCCGAAATTTCATGAACTGCTCGACCAGAGGGGGAATATCTTGGTACGTGAAGAGGATGCAGAGATGAATGAAAAGATTGTACCAGCACGCGCCCACAATGAAGATGGACATCAGGTACTCAATATTCTCCTCACTCTCGTTTCCCCCCTCAGTTTCAAAGTTGTCTGCTAAAGAAGATAAGTGAATCCACTGGAAATAGAAACGGTAGGAGATGACGACGGCAGCTGCCAAGGCGAGCAAAACATTTAATTTCCAGAGTAACAGTCGAACTTTGGAGGTTGTCACAGTGGCCAGTCTCCGCTTGTCGTCCCAAATGAAGGGAAGACAGTAAAATGTTTGACCCAAAGTGAAGCCCCTCCCAATTATGCCATGAGCTAACTTTCCAAGCAGCATTTTGAAAATGTTCAATATTTTTAGTTTATTTTTATTTTAAGAGAGTTTCGTTCCTGATTTTATTGTGCTGTTTTGCCGTGTAATGAATGGTTGACTGATTATATGACTGACGTAATAGAAAACGAAACTAGACGGTTAATCCATAACCTATGGTTATGGCACAAGACGCCTAATATTCGTATGTATGTCATGATGGGAAAAGTCTTTTATTTTGTTTTTATAAATCTCCCCTATTTGACGTGTATTAAAATAATTTGCTTGAAGGAAACAGCCTATGTTGGCAATTGATTATATAAGCATATTACTTTAACCCAACCAAAAGCCAATTTAACTATAAGTGTTTTTTTATTATATTTTGTAGATATACGAATGGAAACGTACAAAGCTATCCTTGCTAAGTAAAATAATTTCATTTCATAAAGGCTCAATTTATTTTTTGATTAGTTTCGAATCCATAATAAACTTTGTAATACAAAGCATAGAAAGGTAGTAGGTACCTATATATAGCACTATCTTGTTAATTTAACTTGTTTTGAATCCTGTATCTTGGTTTCCAGAAAGCCATTTGCTATCATCCATATATAGCGATCCAACCGATGCGAAGTTGATAAGACAGTTCAATGGGAACAACTTGATTAGTTTATGTGCATATTAATTATTCAAATATTTGTGCTGCTGGTCTCATGTTGTTGTTATCAAAGAAATCAGAGTGATGCAAATTAATTGCATTGCATGTGCCGTACTTATTATTGACGCTGTCAATAATACGTACTGTATTAGCATTAATAAACACTGTTCATTACAGATTTTACAAAGTGTAGCTCGACTATACTTAAATGTCATGCTGGAATCAAAACTGCCCATCCCCAAAACTTGTCTTTTCTGCCACAATTAAATTCGTTCCGTATGTTTAAGGGATCGCCCCTAAATAGTGTCACGGAAGTATTCCAATTTTTAGCACCTTACGACCCCCCTTGCCAGCAGCTTTTTAAGCATTGAGTAAATGGTTAGTTACCTTTAATATGGGATGTCATGAATATCCTAAGATACCCATTGACACCCATGACGTCATATGTGGGCGACCCCTAATACGAAGACAGGAATTTCCAATACCTTCAGCATGGCCACGACGCCCCGACCACGCACTTTATTACCACTCACTAGTCGTCAGCCACACCGCAAGACCGAACCCACATGGTCATGGTACATGGCATGGAATCGTCCAGAAATGATGCTATGGATGACATGGAGACTTCACGATAAATTCACCCACCCTAACAATAGAAAGACAACTTTTTTAACATTGACTTAAATGCAGAGTTCTTTAGGTTTCACCCACCTAGGTGACGTCATCATTTATGGACGACCTCTAGGCATACTGCCACGCCGCAGTAAATTAAAACTTGTGCAAGTTGAGATGTTGTAAATTTCATCATTAAGGTCACCCAACTTAATTTCCAAAGGAAGAAGTGAGTAGCAATGGCTTAATTCGCCGATTAATTCAAATTTGCGGTGGTGAGACTTACTGAATACTAATACATAAGTAAGTGACGATTTCAAATGGAATTGACAGGCAGAAGAATTATTGACATTTGGCATTCCTATAACTAACTAGTAAGTATTCTATTGATTCTTCTGATTAATTTTGAGTTTCAAAATTTCGTAAAAATGGCACTTATTATTCATCTATTGATATCCCGCTATAATATAGCGGCCAACCTAATATCTGTTGATCTATTACAAAATATAATATGTAACAAATCCCATCACTACTAAATACTTATTACAGTTAATCCGTGTTTCATTCTTCCTCACCTACTTGGATTTAGATGATGACGACCGATACAGAGCTTCAACTACTTCCTTTTCCAACAGTCCAATGCCGGTGCCGGTGACGGTGCCCGGTTGTCTGACCTGCTACCAAAACCTTCGAATTTGCTAATTCTACTTCAATTATTTTACTATGAGTCAACTATTTGAATCAGAAGAAGGTAACTAAGAACATAACTTTTAGTGGCTTTAGCATTTAGTTAGTACTGTGTCAAAATTTACTTATGACGTAAGCATTAAAATTTATAATTTATAATAGTGTGAATTACTGTGAACTGTGAACATTGATGGCTAATGTTGATGGAATACCAAGTTTTACTGAACATTTTAACATGTAATGTTCATTTTACTCTACTTAATTGCATAATAATTCATGTCACATATTATTATCACGTGCATCAACGTGCTAACATATCGTAAATCATAACCTTAATTGCCTTAATACATACAATTTTATAAATCATTTCAATATCGTATTTTCTTTCTGATTTTGTGCTTCTTTTAGCTGTTGGAGACGAAGCAGGAATTCCTGTAAGGTTTTGGACAAACACTCATCAACTAGATCAAGATCAGCATGATACTAATGGAGCTAAATTTAGTGGCGCCGGTCCTTCTGACTTTATTAAAATTAAAACTGAAACTGATGCAGAGATGAGAAGTGAGACTGGAGCTCAAGAGGCTCAAGATTTCTTTAATGATTGTAACAATTTCACCTTTACTTCTCCTGGTGCTAGTTGTAATGGTAACTTAGGAAATACGAATGTAACTTACTTTATGTCAGAATCGGATAATTATTTCAAGCTTAATTACTTACGTTCCTCCGAACATTCCGAAACTGCCATCGCCTCTGCTGCTGACGATGGAACTTTTTCCGTCAGTGACGATTCTATTGATCAGTCTACCGAATTAAGTGTTACAGATTCAGGACCGTACCAACACCAACATGAGCGCAACATACTTTTCAAAGAAACCATTCAATCCGAATCTCGTTTTATGCCAGGAGGTTCAAGCACTAATTTTCCTGCTTATATTTGTGAGCTTGTGGAAGATCAAAATGATATGCATCGTCATCATCCGGAGTCACAGTCACAGGATAATTTCTTTTTTCATAATTCCAAGTCAAATTCAACTCCTGCTGTTAAACAAGTTTCAAGAAGAAGAAAAACTGTCATCACCAGAGAAGTTACTAGTAGTGAGCAACCAAATTCATCACCTACACTTACATCAGCCATACCGGAACTGGAACTGGTATTTCGTACGTATCATCATGCCAATAAGCGGAATAAGTCTGGGAGTAAGGAACGGACACGTCGAAAGGAACAAGCAATGCGTTTAGTTTCTCTCAAGGATTTAGTTCCATGGCTAAAAGGTGTTCCACGAGAAAAGTGTTCCCAAATTACAATCTTGAACGGGGCAGTAGCTTATTGTCAACAGTTGGAAGCTACAGATGTGGCACTGATGGATCACATTCAAAAAGAAGCAGCCCGGCTACACCAGAATCAACAGAAATTAAACGAATTCAAGCTCCTTACTAAAAGTAAAGTTGATAAGTGATTGTGTAATTGCGTAATAAATATAATAATAAATAAATATTCATTAAGTCGATATAACCGAAGTTCTTACAATCAGACTCAACCAGTCACTGTGGGTGAGGAAATAGAAGGCTAATTGTGTAATTGCGTAATAAATATGCAACTCTTTAGGAAGGAGGAAGTATAGTACAACCCTAAACAACTATATACTGAAGTATATTTAAAAGTAAGTAAGTTATATAATCCGGTGTAAGGAACTTTTTCCATGATTATAGTTTTAAGAAATTCATTATAATATCATGTAGTTAGAATAATTGGGTTACATAACTATCAATCAAAATGATTAAATTGTGGAAAATGAGCGATGAATCCATGCTTTACTTTATTACGAATTAAGACGTCAATTAATTTTACACAGCGGTTTTTATTTTTATTATTTTATTGCATGATTATTCTGGTGGGTTCTTTATTGCTACGTTTGGGCTCAAAATATAATTAGTGTACATATAACAACTGTATAAAAACTACACATGTACTTAGCGATGTCAGAAATAATGCATGGTACAAAAAGTAGGTAGGTACCTATGTCAGTAGGTTCATAATAAGACATAATTACATGATTGATATAGAAAACTGCTCTCAATTTAAATATTTTAAGAGCTGGACATTTGAGATACTTACGTTTCATTTAATTCATTCCATAAAAAAATATAAAAGTGGAGTCAATAGGCATACTACAAAAAGATCATGTTTTGCGAAGTCAAAAAACTACCAACACCAACTACTTAACTGACTACTGAACATGGAAACTTATTATACCGCGATGACTACGCGTATCATTAATCATTATCGTTAATTCTTACATCGTATCGTTAATTAGGTAATTAATTGTGTATAACGCAAAATTCGAAATTAATTCATTCCCATAACAAAATATCAAAATATTAAAACTTAAAAACGTGGACCGGTACCGGTACCGGAACACGTGCCGGTGCTCGCACCTCAGGATACGTAGTTCAAATACGAAGCTCTTTACAAATAGTAATATGTCTGTATGCAGCCTTATATAAATCTTGAAGAGATTAAGTTTAATTCATATTAAAAAGTCGATATATTTAATTCATTATAAAAATGCTAAGTCCCGGATATAACTATATAGCAGTGATAAGTAAGTTCAAGGCGGTTCCTTCGAGGAAGGTCATAGTTCATCGGCTGTTGGAAAAACCCATTATCTTATTACTGACCACGAGGACGACCATATCGAAGACGGTGAGACTGAGGAGATGAGTTGTCATTGTCGCGATTTTTACGACGGGCCTCTTCGGCTTCGACGGCCTTGCAGCTTTTCAGCACATGACGAGACATGCCAGTTGAATAAAGGAGTTTCTTACAATATGGACAGTTTTTATATTTCTTGCGCCCGTTACCTCCTTCATCTGCATCTGTAGAGAAGGTGTAGAAAAATCTGCTTAAATAAATAAGCCAAAGCAAAGTACAGCTACACCAAAAAATGTACAATAAATTCATCCTTTTTGATTCGTATGTGTCCATAGTTCGGAAGTATAGATGCCTTTTGTTTTTTTCCTAATTATATGAAACAATTATAAAAGGGATCGTCTACAAATTACGCATCAATAAATAACTATTTGCAGTAACCTATGACCCCCTTGTTATCAGCTAAATCGATGAGCAAATGGGTATCTTTATCATGGAATGTCATCGTCATCAATAGCCAAGAAGGCCCACTGACCCTATGGATGACATCATTTGTGAACGATCCCAAAAACTATGGTATCTATGGGAATTTTACTTGTCTCCGCAGTTGTCACGGGTGCCAAAAGCTTCTTTGGCTTTGACCTCGGCGTCGGAGGCAGTTCTCCGAATGTGGCAGGTGTCTCTCGTCTGGTACGCGCAACGACTGACTTCCGCTTCTTCAGGCGACTTTGCGCCAAGATCAGAAGTTTTTGCCGCTCAGCTTCTTCTTGCTCATTATTCGCATGACCTAGAGGACCGGAGCTTGAAGCAATATTAAAAAAGTCAGTATCCCAAGTGGAACTGGAAGTGGAAGTTGGCGGTTGCCAGGCAGAGACACACGTCGAACTTGGTCCCTGCTCAGGTTCGTGTTCGGGCTCGGGCTCCGTCCCATGGGCTTCTTCGCTAAAATCAAAATCACACCAAAACACGATAATTAGCAACGTAAAAATAATGTAATAGTGATAGTAGTCGCATTACGAGATAAACCAGGGATCGCATATAAATGGTGCCATCATACAGGGCCAGGGCCGGACGAAGGAATTTCTTTAAGGCAGAAATTTGTTTCCATACAAAAACCACCATTTTCGTTTTATTGATGGTTTTCTTTGTTAAAAGCAAAATGTTGTATTTACGTATTTTACAAAAGTTTAAAATGTTCTTTTTACTTGATTCAAAAAAGTGCAAAATGTTCTATTTTCATGTTTTGAGAAAAGCGGAAAATGTTTTATTTCCATGTTTTTGAAATGCACAAAAAATGTTAATTGCATGTCTCAAAGTCTCAATATTCTTTTTACATATTTTTGAAAACTGCAAAATGTTCAATTTACATGCCTGCGCTGGCCGCATTTTATCCGGCCCTGCCACCATATGGGATCAGATATCTTAATATCTTACATAGTAACGTTGCGAGGGACTTGAATCTCAGCCTGTCGCTTCTTAGCTGCTCCAAATTCTGCTGTGATACATTCCTGGAACTGAGAGATACTTGTCTGAGGCTGGGTGACTTTCGGTCCACCTCCAAGGTCAGCGAGGCGTTGTTCTACGGTTCCACCGAGGTCATCAATTTTCTTGGTTACTTGCTCCTGGAAGGTCCGCACTGCATCTATCAACCGCTGGGTACTTTCTTCGTGAATCTGCCTCATCTCCTCAAGAAGATCTCTCCTCAGCTCCTTCATAGCTTCCGTTTCAACTGGCACTGGCACTGGAGTCTGGACGTTGACGTTATTTCCCTGCTGACCCCCGCTCTCTTGGCCATGACCCTGGCCCTGACCCAGGTGTCCACCCTCAATCTCTAATAAGCTGTATTCCAACTCGCCCCCGTCAGAACTGCCACTGCCAGGAGCATTTGCACTCCGATTCTCCGGTTCTGCCAACTCGTTTTCTTGCTCGTTTTCATCATCTGAATCTGGGAGTTCAATTATTGGAATTTGAGCTTGAGGAGGCGGACGTTGATTTCCATTTACAAGTGAATCCGTATGGGTCCTTGGATTTGGATTTGTAACGAGCTCCAGTGGAGAGTACGGTTCAGGACGGGAGATTAACGAAGGAGCGGATGGAGGACCACACATCTTCAAATATATCAAAAAATTAAGATCAATAAAAACAAGGAAGATTTAATACAAAACAGCCTTCCTTTTTGTGTTGTTGTGTTGAGACGCATTTTGTGAGTGAAGAATCAAAGCGGCATATATCCAATTTAAGCTACATAATAAAGAATTAAAATGAGCTATGTATGTCACACAAAACACGCTGCATGATATATAATGGTAATGATTTTACGCGTTCAAAGTACTTATTATTACGAGGTCTTGAAAAAAGCAAAATTGCTCATTTACATGTTTTTGTAAAGCGCAAAATGGTTTTTTTGATATTTTTGTTTTTGTGAAGCCCAAAATGGTTTATTTCGTGTTTTTTAAAGTGTAAATACTGTATTATTTACTTGCATTTAAAAGTTCAAAATGTTCTATTTACATGATTTTTTTAAAAGGACCAAATGATTGTTAAACCATTGTTTGCTTTTGAAAAGTGAAATTATTGTATTAATTATTTACAAGTGTTTAGAAGTGCAAAATGTTCCATATTTGATTGTTTTGAAAAATGCTAAGTATTCACATTGCACATTTTTCAAATGATCAAGACTCAAGACGTTCAAAGTTTTTGTAGACTGCATTTAATTGTTAGCTAAAAATGGAAATGGATAATTTTTTGAGTCTTCACCCACTCACGTGATTCCTAGTTCAAAGATATTGTAAAATTAATTAATTGTAGTTAAATATAGTACAGAGTACAGGTTTTAAATCGTGGACTTACTGCGTGACAAGCATTGAGGAACATTGCGGGGTCAATGTCCACGTGACCGGGACGGGGCAGGAAGCCAGAGCCGGAGAAGAAAGCGGAAGCACGAGGTGGAGGTGGCTGCCTTCCGCTTCCCCACCCAAACTCAAATAAGTTACTAAAATTATGAGTCCACATTTTATTTCAGTAATTAAATACAACGAGCACACTACTTGTGACAATGCGGCGACGAAATTTTTTGAGCCCGAAAAAATAGCCTAGCACTCCATAGTCAGTCAATTGTCAACTGTTGGCAGTTCAAATTCAAAATGCCACATAGTACTGATACTGATGACGATGCGGTTATTGAGTTTGTATTATTTTACAGTCCCTAAAAATCCAAGTTAGCAACCATCTACTTTTACAAGGAATGCGCTGACAGTCAACAGTAGTAACTGGAAAGAGAACAAAACTGAAAATAAAAAAGGCTGAATTTAAATACTACTTGCCGACAAATAATGTCATGGGAAGGCGAAGGGTCGGTGAATTTAGCCTGGTACTGATCACATATTATGCCATGTTAAAGACAGCCATTCACACCATTCACGATTGTAACCTGATGACGATGACAGGAGGATCATACTGGGTCCTAGGATTGGTGATATTTCGATGAAATCATTTATGGACAACCCCTAAATGATTAGCCTAGATACATAAATGATGAAATATTAGAAGCTCTGTTCAAAATTCAGACAGAAATTATCGTCAAAGAAGGACTGTGAAGTTGGACCAAAGGGTTCGGGGAATTTGTGTTGGAATGAAGCCCTAGCTAATTAAGCTAATTTCGTAACAATTTGCATAATAATCAAATAATGGAAATAATGGAAAATAGAAAACTCCTCAGTGGAACCGTCTCAACCTGGATGACCAGACCCAAATGTAACGATGTGATGCGATGATATGTCACAAGTCACGATACAAAACAGTGGAAGCTGAAACTGGCAGTTGAGCTACATCCACATTAAATTATGGGCGTTGGTATCAGTGTAATGTCTTCAGTTCAAGAATTATTTAGGGATCGTTCACAAATGAACTCATCCACAGGGTCAATGGGTCTACTTGGATACTGTTAACATCCCATGTTAAAGATTGCCATTTACGCAATGGTTATAAGCTGATCATCCGCTTAACCAAGGGGGTCATATTATAGGGTCCTACTCCTACAGATGGGGATTTTTCAATGACGTCATTTGTAGACGTTTTATTATGCAAGCAACATATGTAATTAGTAAAGTTGACAGTGCTGCTTAAAAATTACATTTTCAGCAAGGGTTTTTAGCGTCAATTTACTATTTTTAAATCAGTCAAAACTAAGTAAACTATACAAAGCAATTGAATTAAAATAAGAATAAAAAAATATAAGTTAACTAAATGCATACTCATGTTAAAATACGGGGCAACGAGAAATTAAAAGCACTACAGGCATCCAATCAATTTTGTAATCCCACCCATGCCCTGTGTAAAACATTTCAGTTTTGACTATAGTAAAAACCGGGAGACGGGACTCCCTGCCAACCTTTTTCCAGAAGGGGTCAGTCTCGAGGATACTTTTCCTAATTTAAAATCTCTGGAAATATCATCAAAAGGCCTTGCGCTTGATTACTTAACCAGTAAAATTGAACTTAAAAACACAATTAATATTTGTTGGGTGAACAAAAAAGATAATTTAGTTGAATACTATTAAATTCATTAAGTTCAATACGTGTAGCTTGTAATACAAAAACTTACAGAGCCTTCGCCTACCAACACAAAACCTATACTAACATTACATTACGCCACACGCAGAATCATCCTCGTCACTTTCACTTCTGTGTCCGAACTCAGTAATTTTAGCATTAGGAAACATTTCCCGGAAACTTTGTAGTAAATTTGGACCAGCATGAAATTTCAAGGAGACCTTTTTCACCCCGGGAAGTGGTAAAGGTTCAACATCCCCAAAAAAATTTTCAATTGGCAGATTTTCCTTTTTGAAGTGAGACCTTATATGTTTTCAAGAAATTTTGACAAAAGCAATATTCAGTAGTAATAATAATTAACTGCAGGCTTAAAAACAGTGTTTTCTAATCTAAACAATTGGTGAAATGTCTTACTTAGCAACAATTACCTTAACTGTATTAAAGTTTTCCATAAATGTTCAGTTTTATTGCTGTGGCTGTGGGGGCATCTTAAAAGTGTTCCAATGCACTGATTATACATCCTAATAAATTGTTAAGCGAATTGATTAAAGTGTTAAATTGATGATGACCTATTTTCTATAATAAAAGTAGTTTATTTGTTATATTTGACACAGCTTAATAATTTGTTCGCAGTAAACATCAACTAATTCCGTGTAGTACTATAAATAATTATGTGTCTTTAAGTCTAAGTTTCAGCTGTCTTGACTGCTATGTTAATACTCCTAAGATTTTTTCGTATAGGAAATAGGAACTGTACCTGACGATTACAACCTTTAACATGGTCGAAAGGTAAAAAGCCTGTGAGACGAAATTATAATCGCATCGTATTGAATTGGTACCAAACTTTTTGTTTCTACTTTTACACTTTATCTTCCATAAAAAAATGTACACAAGCGGAAGCGGATTGTCTTCTACACAACACCACAAACATAAACATACGAAAATTCTCAAAAAGCAAAGTTAAATTAGAATTAAATGATTTAGGTCGACTAGAACTTGCTACATGGTTTTTTTCTGATTTCTGCCAACATTTTAGAAAGTAACTATGTTTACACTAAAAGCCAAAGTGCAAAATTGCGAATAATTAAGTAAACTGTATAGGTACTTAATTATTTTTAACAGGGAAAAAGCAAAATAAAATAGTATGTATTCGTAAATGACTTGGTTTCTAAATACTTGTATAGACTGAAATTAAAGATAACTGCGCAATTAACACTGGAGGATCAGGATCGTAATATGCTGGAAGACTGAGGACGGCAATTGTGGGAGACTCGTGTGTGTATTTGACAACCCTAAACAAGTAGAAGATCTGGTTATCATTTAATAGAAAATCAAATGTGTAGTTTGTACAAAATTGTTGAGTTTGAATCCTTGGATATTATCGTTTAAGTTGACGGAACAAATCAAATCTAATTTTAAGTGTACAAAATGCAAAAATAATGCACTGTGTAAATTCTTGTAATAACTCTCGGGTGGGAATTACGTGAAACGACTTTGCTACAGACCCGGCAGTCATTAAAGAAACCAAAGTTTATAAAAATACACAAAATCGTCCATATTTGACTCAATGCTAAACATCCCGGGAGTTATTGAGGCGCCCCGGGAGTTATCAGATGAGTTACGGTACCTAAGTTTACGCTTTGGAATAATTGTTCCTCTATCACTATTATTATAATTTTTTTGTTAATTTGTGTTAATACTACGGAATACATTAAATATAAAATTTAAATTTTCTACTACTTTTCTCCAAAGTCCCAAACAAGTGTGCAACGTCTGTGCAAGTGTTACAGAGCTGTGTGACTCTGGGACAAATTGATGAGTTGAAAAAGCATAATTACGGTTACTGTAATTAAGTAGGTAGGTAGGTACTTAAGTAAGTACTTATTTTAACTACAAGTAGTATCACGAAGCCCCACTCCAAAATACGATAACATCCGTCTGTTTTACGGCCCCAGCGTGGCACTAAAACCTGCCTTTGATTCTTGACGACATTTATTTGCTGTTGACATTATGGCAGTTTCGCTCCTTCCGCGAAACTACCATCCAATCCTTTTTCTGTATCCGTCCCACTACTGCCACTACTATCCCACCAACTTCCAAATTGTGCATACAACCATCGACATAAATAATGTGTTCATTCAAAAATTGTATCGCTTGAAAAAGGATCAAAATCCGAAACGCGTCGCGAAAATCAATAATATTCCAAAAAGAAATATCTCCGAATCTACAATTAGCATCCTCAAATCTCTGGTGAGTCCTAATATCCTATCGTTTACCATTATATCTCTACCTTACCACTCGCATCTCATTTTTACGACATTTATTTGCCCATTAATTGACATTGACGAAATTTATTTAAGGATAGTCCGTAAATGACGTAATAGGTGAGGTCAATGGGTCTACTGAAGACATCCCATCAATCCCATGCTAAATACAGCCATTTAAGCAATGGTTATGCTGATGACAATGGGGTCATTGGTTGCTAAAATTTGGGATGTTTTTATGACATCATTTACGTACAGCCCCTTACAGTCAGTACCAAGGAGCTCGTTTGGGCTCCCGGGAGTTCGTTTTTTAATAGGGGATTTGGAGCTCGTTTGAACGTCAGTACACGTTAATTTAGGCTCCTCAGGAGCTCAGATCAACTCCTTTAGGAGCTGGTTTCAGCTTTTTGGCAGAAAAGTCATTTGGTCTTGAATACTATTAATTGGACGCTATTTTGACGTGCACCATTGAAAAGATCGCAATGAAATACATATTTCCAATGTGCAGATTTAAAATCCAATGTGCAGGGGCGCAGCTCCCCAGTTTTGAGAACTAATTGGAATTCTGAATATTAGTAAATATATATACAGTAACCCCTCCCGTATCCGGACCTCTATTATCCGGAACCTCCCATATCCGGACGGGTTTTTCGGTATCCGGACCCTCCCATAGCCGGAAAAACTTTTTGAGATACCATATTTTTAATAAATTTCAAAAACAAAAGTAAAATATGAAAAAAAATCATTTTTTCAAAACCAAAACTAGGTATTTCTTTTTTCTGCCTTATAAATGCGATTACTTGTGAGAAAATTGAAGTGGGAATTTTTGATTTGAATACAAATGTTGCCATAAATTCTATTCTATATTTTTTCAACAAACGTTTACGAGTTTATTTTATAAACCTCCCATATCCGGATATTCTCGTATCCGGATAGGGTCTGTTTCCAATTAATCCGGATACGGGAGGGGTTACTGTAATAACAAGCAGTACGGCCATTAGTGGTCAACAATGGGTCGTCATCGGGCCACAATTACATGGTGGTGGATCTCGGTGTCTGTGTAACTTTGCAGAGAATTTGTTAATTTTGCTATTTAACACAGGCACCGCGTTCCATCACTATGTAATTGTGCCCCGATGACGACCCATTGGTGACCACCAATGACCGTACTGCTTGTATTATATAATGTACCTTATGTGAAGCCGGCTACGTGGCTTAGGGGACAAGCTGAGGTTTGCTCCGTCCTAAATAATCCTCGGCTCATTTTTTGCGTCGAGGGGACCACAGCCTGCAGTCAGTTTAGACCCTTTCGCACGAGAATGGTACAGTGGTAATACTTGGCTTGGGAAGGGGAGTTTGAGAGTTGTATGAATGTTCAAGGTAAATGAGTTTGCTTTGGTTTATGTGTATCAGTTTAATACTGATGGCGACAGAGGCGATAGCAATAATAGACGACATGTGTCTGCTCAATGCCGAGCGTGAGCATGAACATAATAAGCCAACTCAACATATCTTTCCAATCCATTCTGCAAAGTAGCTGCTGCGACTTTCGCTCGTGGAAGTGGAGGGCTAACTGGCGGGGTGGGCGAGAGGGCGTATTTCATTTAGTCAGAGAGTGATGACCTCTGCCTACTTGATTTTACCCAACTGCCTTCCCTCGACTAAGAGTAATCTTATCGGAAAGCAACAAGTAGTAATGTTTAATTAGCATTGAAAATCTAATGAATCGCAAAGTGGTCCGCGTATAAGATAAGCGACGAAAACCAAAAACTACAAGTGTAGGTAATTAAGTAAATACGATGCGAAGCCCAATGCGATTTAGTATAATACTACTTCGCGGGATCCTTCAAATCACATATTAAATTGAGTGAGATATAACCTCAAGGTTGAAAACTCTAAACTCATACATACATACATACATGTACCTTATGTGATTAATAATAAGCTGCTGCCTGCCGTTGCCATGAATTTTACTAATCTCAACTCATCCGTATAATCTCCCTGTTAGCCAGGTTCTTTTTTATGCATTCGGCATTCTCATATAAATAAATATGTAAAATATTAATTCCTATTTGATTTGTTTAGACTGACGAGGATGGAAGAATTACAAAACTGGAAGGTCTACTGGGGGCAGTCAAAGCTCAAATTAATGCTTTCCGGCATTGTGAAAATGCTAACATTCGTCTTGCTTGTCTTTGCGAAAACGTATGAAATTTATCGCATTACCATTGCGTTTTCTAATTTTGGACCCATATCCATTTGTAGCTAAAAATAATATCCACTACCTACAAAAATACTGGAATATGTAGCACTTAAATAGAACAATAATGCAATTTTCAAAAACTTGTAAATAGAACATTTTACACTTTTGAAAAACATGTAGGTAAATAGAACATTTTACACTATTTGAAAGATGTAAATAGGATATTTTGCACTTTTTTAAAGCATGTAAAAATAGAATATTTTACACTTTTAAAAATATGTAAATAGAACATTTTACTTTTTAAAAAACATGAAAATAGATCATTTTACGTTTTTAAAAAACTCTTAATTAACATTTTACGCATGTTTCTCATTCTGTTTTTTATGATATAGCTCGATTTGATTCTAGCTTAAATTGGATATAGGTTATTTTAGTTCTTCACAGACAATATACGTTTTTTTATTGGAATCATTAGTGATTACTCTTTTGATCGTTAGATGACATGAAATAATTGACGTGCCTAATTTATGTATCGTTTCGTTAATTCTATAGGTCAAGTCAATTCTTGAAGGGATAAAGCAGGAACCAGAACCAGAACCTGATCCTGAAACTGAAGTGGACAAAAACACGATGTATATAATTACGGAAGAGGATGCAAAAAGAGCTGTAACGGCTCTAGTTATACCACACAATTATGGCAGTTTGAGTGCGATTAAAACCCCTGAAAAATGTACATCATCATCAGCATTAGACACTAGCAACAATGTCCCCGGTCCTGATGAAGAAATTTATGACGAGGCTGAGATGGTGAATCGTCTGTGTAACTTACTGGAAGAGGGAAACGACAATAAGATTATGGCATTTTTTGAAAAGATGCCCGGTGACCCAGTCACGACACTCGAGTTTTATAATAATTTTAAAAAGGAAACGAAATCAATGAGTGTGGCTGAAGTTGTGAAACTCGTTGAAGGATCCACGGTTACAGTCAATGCGAAGCCCAAAGAATCTAAATTATCTTCCCCTTGTGCTGATTCTTTAGTTCAAGCTTCAGTTTCAGCTTCGTTTCTAGTTCGAATTTCAGCTTAAATTCCAGCTCCAGCTCCAGCTCGAATTCTAGCTTCAGTTCCAGCTCCAATTCCAGCTTCAGTCTTCTACTCCAGCTTCAGTTCCAGCTCCAATTTCAGCTTTAGTTCCAGCTCCAATTCCAGCTCCCGCTCGAATTTCAGCTCGAATTCCAGCTCTAGCTCCAATAACAGTTCCAGCTCGAATTCCAGCTTCAGTTCCAGCTCCAATTCCAGCTCCAGCTCGAATTCCAGCTCCAGCTCTAATAGCAGTTCCAGCTCCAATTCCAGCTCCAGTACCAGCTCCAGCTCCAATACCAGTTCCAGCTCCAGTTCCCAAGATTATACGACAGAACGAAACTCCAGTCGGGATTGTACCAGCAACTGTACAGAGGTAAAGAGGTTTAAGCCTTACTTTTCTGGCTTTATATTTAATATAATGTAAGTAATTATGTTTCCCTTTCTAGGATTTAGCATGCAAAAATTACATTTTTGTGATAGAGGAGTAGGGGTCTCAGCTTTCAACTTGGTGAATAAACCGAATAAGCAAACCAATAAGGCTTCTTCTCTGATTCTTGGAGGATCAAAAACTCGATCAGTTAAAAGAAAAACAACGAAAAAAATGTCTGCTACAAAATATAGTTGTCCTCACAGTTCTTGCAATTTTAAGCACCAGCATCTTCACCTCTTGAAGAATCATTTGGGAGCGGTGCATTATGAAATTCACTTTAGTTGTTGCACCTGTCAGCAAAAATTTAAGCACCTCGGTACTCTTAGCCGCCACGAAAGAACTCATCAAGAAAAAAAGAAACTTCTCTGCTCATTCTCACCTTGCAATTTCTCTTCGTTTCGGAGCAATGTTCTTAGGAAGCACGAAAGGATCCACACGGGAGACAAACCCTTCCTTTGTGAGTATTGTCTGTTTACGTGCAACCAAAAACAACATTTGAAGAATCATGCGAAACAACGGCATACTACGAAAGTGTAATTACTAATTCTATTATTGTGCCAGTGCACATTGGATCCGTTTGCGCCAATGTTGCTCAGCAGTAGAATTTCCATAAGGAGGCTAACCTTAGTGAAAATTTTGGATATTTTTTTTTTGTAACAATACAGTGGAACCTTGTTATAACCACATCTCATGGGAAAGGGTGTATTACGGTCTTATAGCGAGGTGACCTTATAGCCTATAGCGTCATTCGACGTTATAAAAAGTTTCTAACAATTGAGACGAATTATAAGCTAGTATTAGTCTTCACGGAAGTCCTGTTGTATAAGTCGCTAATTTTATTATGAAATACAAAATATAAAACGAGCACGGTAGCACACCCACATATAATAATTTTGTGGTTGGCCTTGAAGATGGGGCTTGTGCTTCTAGAAATTTTTGCATGCTGCTATTAAAAGGTAAACAACCATACAAATTAGTGTGTGGGTCTGTGTGATCCATGTGGCTATAGTAAGGGTGACCTTATAAAAAATGACCTTATAGCCTGGAAAATGCCTATGCTAAAGTATAGCAGGTTTGCCGGGGAAGTACAAATTATGACGCTATAACAAGGGTGGCTCTATAAGGTGAGTGGTTATAGAAAGGCTCCACTGTATATGACCTATAAAAAGGTAGACGAAAATACTTCAAAATATGTGTACAGGATTGGCGGTAAAATAATTTTTGAATTTTTAACTTTAACATTAGTTAAACGAGATAAACCTTCCTGTTCATGTCAAAGGATGTATCTCAATTTTTTTCGAAATTTCAAATTTTTTTTATGTAGCCTGGGTTACGCCATTTCACAGACATCGTCCACATTTGCTTTACGTTCAGAATTGGGCGTGGTATGAATTTTGAAAGTTTCACTTTTGAAACAAGAAACTGAAAAGTGAAAGCTATTGGCCAGTGAATGACGTTATGCCGACTCTAACCAAGCTCGCTAGGAAGACTTCAGACTACGAATAGGTCATGCATAAGTTGCGTCTTAACTTGAGAAAGGGTGTGGGGCGTTTGTTCAACGGTGTTGAATTATACATAAGTTAGTGTTGAGTTTTACAACAATTTAACTGACTAGCCGTTACAATGTTAATTATATTAACTTTTATTCTTATGCATCCAGTTTGCGCTACTCTGAATCTAATAGAACCCTGGGTTGTATTAAAGGCCTAGGTTATACCAAAAATCAGCGCTCCTTAAAGCTAATTTTAAGAGTAAAGGGCACTAGAGTCGTTTTAATTGCACCGGGCTCGCAGTGTATTAAGTACCCGTGGTGTACTAGAGACCCGGGTTGTATTAGAGACCTGGGTTGTATTGAAGACCGTAGGTATATTGGCTTGATTATTCATGACCCCTTCGTATTCTAAAGTCTTCCTAGCGAGCTTGGTTAGAGTCGGCATAACGCATGTTCAATGGCCAATAGCATTCACTTTTCAGTTTCTTGTTTCAAAAGTGAAACTTTCGAAATTCATACCACGCCCAATTCTAAACGTAAAGCAAATGTGGACGATGTCTGTGAAATGGCGTAACCTAGGCTACATAAAAAAAATCAAAATTTCGAAAAAAATTGAGATAGTTCTTTTGACATGAACAGGAAGATTTTTCTCGTTTAACTAATGTTAAAGTTAAAAATTCAAAATTATATTTCCGCCAATCCTGTACACATATTTTAAAGTATTTTTGTGTACGTTATTTATAGGTCATATATTGTTACAAAATTATATTCAAAATTTTCACTAAGGTTAGCCTCCTTATGGAAATTCTACTGCTGAGCAACATAGGGGAAAACGGATCCAATGTGCAGTTTTTAATACTAAAGCGATGGTTTCGTTGTCGTTAATTAGATGTAAGTAATCAGTGTTTAGTTTATACGATTTAAAAGTACCGCCACGTGGTGCACACCTACTAAATTCCCAATACTACTTTTACAATTTTCCGCAATTCTCTCACAGTGACAGTAACATTTTAAGGAAATATCACTGCCCAAAAGAAAATAGGTTAATTGTGATTTTGATTAAATAAGCTGTAGTAGCGTAATTTTTTTTGGTCAATAAGGGAGTGAGTATTTCACGTCGTCGGCTCATTAGCATTATTAGTGGGATTGGAGAATTACCGTTTCCCCGTTGCCCGTCAGGTTTACGGAGATATATTCAACAGCCTAGTTGTCTTACAATTCAGTTTGCATTTTTTAATTTCCTTTCAAAAAGTAAGGTCAGTCTATTTTTTGCGTTATAATATGCTTAAAATTGTTAGCGTAGTACATATGACATACCTAGTTGTTTAGGTACTTAAATATCATTGTGTCAATAATCATAGTTGAATTAATGTAGTAGAAAAATTCATTCGAGCCGTGTTGGGAAAGAAAAAAGATTGCGCCTTTTCTGTATTTTTATTTAATTAGTGGCCCATCAGCGGTTGCTGACTAGTGCAGTAATATTGTTCAACTATTGTAAACAAAATATTGTATTGTATTGTAAATTAATATTGTATTGTAGTTGTAATTGTAAATTACAATACAATTACAATATACAATTACATTTCGCACTTTCGTAACCTTTATTAGACCTCTAATCAGGATAAAATTACTGACTTGATATTTACCATGATAACTATTATGTAGATATGTAAAATTGTTAGCGTAGTACAAAGTTATCTACTTAAATATCATCTTGTTGTATCATCAATCATAAGTAGTTGAGAATGTAGTACAGTCAGTGGACATACACTAGATCTAAATGATCAGCATTTAGATTTAAATGCCTGGACATATTTAAATCTAAATGCTAAGCAATTAGAACTAAACCTCGGACGTTTGGATATAAATTCTCAGCTGGTCTCATACAATTTGAACGCGGTTATTTCAAAATTTTCAAATCAAAATAGTGGTAGTGGTAGTGATAGCCGTTAACTGACCATAATCAATATTTATGATTTAATAATAATTTTTAAAAGAAAGTAGCTTGTTTATAAGCAAAGCATAGTTATTATGTCCGTTTTAAACTTTTATTGTAAAGGATGTGCAGGGTGGATTTGAAACACTGCACGGTGGAAATGAGTTTGAGTTTGAGTGATCTTTATTCAAGTGTCAAGTTCATCAGTACAAATGCACTGCTCTCAACCGACGGACACCATTATAATTACACAATACAATAAAATAAATATAAATTAAAGTTAAAAGAAATATTCAACATCCAAAATCATATCATTACTAAATTATCAATCATAGTTTCACACTCACACTCAGGGTGGCTGATAAACAGAATATTCAATAGGAATTCTCGAGCTAATTAAGTGCTCAGTGAGTAATGATCTAAAATTACATGATTCATCGAGACATTTCACATTATCAGGCAATCCATTCCACTCGGTAATACTTCTATACAAGAATGAATGTCTAAAAGCCTCAGTACTACAATTGACAGGGTATTCTAAAATTAAGGAATTACTTAACCTAGTTTTCCTTACACTATGCTTTAGAACAAACCAAGAATTAAAAATATTTATATCCGACCCAAATCTCAATATTCGATACACAAATGACAATGTATACAAGCTCAATCTTTCTGACACAGACAAGATGTTTGCTTTCTGCAGGAGAACATTCTCCAATACTGTAGCTCTACCTCCATTTCTTTTCCGTTTACTATACAAAGACTTATCAGTAAATTGTACAACTAGGCCATTGACTTTATTTTGTAATGCCTGTAGCTTCCGCTTACCTTGTACCCCATACACAATAATACAATAATCAATTATAGATAATACATAAGCATTTAACATAATTACAAAAATTGGAAACGTCAAAAATCGCTTTAAGTTGCTTATCATGCCTATAGCAGAGCTCACTCTATTCTTGACGTAAACAAAGTGGCTTTTAAAATTAAGATTTGCATCTATAATAACACCTAGGTACCTAAATGTCCATACACGTTCAACCTCATTGCCATTACAGAATAATTTTACATTATCAGGGACTTTATAATCACGGGATTTATGTAGAATCATAAACTTAGTCTTGCTCACATTTATTTTGAGACCCTGCGACACAAACCAATTATTTACATTATTCAAACAAACCTGCATTTGCTGTACAGCATCAGAAAACAAAGGCGCATAATAATATAGTACAAGGTCATCAGCATAAAGTAAGTAATTAATCCCATTCACAATGACATCAGATACCTTATCTATATAAATTATAAATAACAAAGGTCCCAACACTGAACCTTGAGGAACCCCAATACTCAAATCATACGACTCCGAAACCTCTGAACCAATCTTGATCTTAAATTTTCTATTCCGAAGGTAGTCAGTTAGGAGCTTAAGCAAATGGTTATCTATTTTATATATATCCTTGAGCTTTATTAAAAGTTCTAAATGAGGCACCGAATCGAAAGCCTTCTGCAGGTCGATGAATACCGCAATAACTCTACCACACTTTAGGTCAATATAATTATATACATCCTGCACAAATGTAAGGGTAGCACTCTGACATGACCGGCCGTTTCTGAATCCATGCTGTTGACTACTCAACTCAATTTTATTCAAAATTCTCTGATACAGCATTTTCTCTAAAACCTTATCAAGAATTATTAGTGTAGAAATCGGGCGATATGACATAGCATCCAATCTAGAACCTTTTCCTTTGTAAAGAGGTGTCACAGTTGCATACTTAAGCTTCGATGGATATGAAGCAAGACAAAGAAACTGGGTAAACAATAAGGCCAACGGCAAGGCTAATGATTTCATACAGTGTTTTAAAATAAAATATGACAACTCATTTGGATTACCTTCATTCTTATATTTAAGTTTAGAAAAGCTACACAAGATCTCCTCAGGTGTAAAGGGCTCATACATGTTGTCCGTTGTAATAGTATTATAAAAGTTATCCAATGCCTTCACCTTATCACTAGATACATTAACAGTAAATGCAGAAGCAAACGCACTAGATAATTGCTCTATTCCAGTTACCACATTAGAGTTCACTTTTAATTCGGTTACAGTACACACACCACCACCCTTTCCAATGAGCTTATTATACACTTGCCACACATTAGAAGAGGTTGGAACCTCTTCAAACTTTGACTGGTAATGGCTGTACTTAGCCTTTGCAACTTCCCTGTTGACATCATTACGTTCTCGTTTATACTGTATATACAAAGCAGGGTCCCCAGTCTTTAAACTCTTTGCTTTAATGCTATCACGGTGATGCATCTTTCTCTTTAAGTCTACAGTCAGCCACGGTGATACTTTGCCCTTGACTCGTCGTGTAATAATAGGAGCATGCTTATCTATCACATCCATGACCGACTTTTCAAAGTAGTTAAGTGAATCATCGACGTCATCAAAAATATCTATTACAGACCATGGGATTAAACTAATATCATTGTTAACAATTTCCCACTTAACATTTGAATAGTTTCTAGTTGAAACTACTTTACAAGGAAAATGACTCTTGTTGCTCTTACGTACTGCAAAGATAGCACAATGATCAGATATTCCCGTGGTCAACACTCCATTTACAGTATACATACTTGTATCACTAACATACATATGATCAATGATAGTACTAGTAGTTAGCGTCCTACGGGTTGGGTGCACAATAATCTGACGCATAGCATTTTGGTTTACAATATTCAATAATAATTTCGAAAATTTCTCACGAACAGACAAATCAATATTAAAATCCCCTGTTATCATCATTTCACAATTTAGCTTACCTAATTCAATGACGTACAACGCAAAATAATCCAAAAACTCAGATTTACATAAATCAGGGGATTTATACACAACTGTTAATAACCTAGGCTTACAAAATGGTACAAGTAATTTGATAGTGGTAACCTCCAACTTTGCAGGTTTTGGTGCCTCTTCAAGTACATTTATATTTACAAAAGAAATTTCATTTCTAATATAAATGACAATACCACCACCACGACCACTTCCAATTTGCCGATCATATCTATGCATACAAAATCCCTCAATAGCAACTAAACCAGAATGGACAACCTCAATTAGTTTCGACTCTGATATGCATAAGACATCGACCTTGTATGTTTCAACTATAAGTTTTAGGCTTTCAACTTTAGCTACATTTAATTCATTAACATTGATATGCAAGACTTTAAAACCTTTTGTGTTAAGAAAATAAGCATTGACCTCATTTGAATCATTGACAATTTCTACATCCTCACTCTTATCAGTTGTTAGATTACAATCAGCTCCAGGAAAAAGACAATCTAAACAATACTCTCCACTACCTGCAACCATATCACTACTGCATGCTATACAAACAGCCACATCAGCTCGACTGCTACAGCCCAAGCACACCCAGTCTAATATCACATCCTGCTGAACATTATCTAAAACTAGTGATGTACATACTACATGAAAAATCTTATGACATACACTACACTCTACTCTTGACTGATTTCTACCAATTTTCCTACTACATTCAAATATGTAATTGAATACGCTCTTTCAATTGATGACTAGAAAAAGTCTGAGCAGTAATTAGTAACCCTAACCCTGAGCAATTCAATTTAGTGCAGTTAAGCCAGTATTAGCATATATGTAAGTTCAAGCTGGCTTATCATTATCATGAGCCCATACGAGCAAGTCTGGCTTAAATGGAAATTCAATTACGTAAGCTAGAACGAGCTCAAGCTCAAATCACTGACTGACTTAGTATCTTATACTGATTACTATATGTAAAATTGTAGGTTTTGTATTGTGTAGTCAATGGTAGCTCATTGATTGATTGTGTATGTGCTTATACATATTGTAAACGGACTTGTCCTACCCGAACTAATCCTACCCGGACTTTTTCTACCCACCATAAAAACCTAGTACTATTTCCATCCATGACCATATTAAAATTAATGCTCATTATGTACTTTATGAATAATGGCGGCGATTGTTTTTAATTATCTGAACTGTAAACGCTGCAACTGAAAATGAAAGTGACATGTGACGAAGAATATTAAAAATAATACATTAAGAATTTTGGTTAACCTAACCTAACCTGAGTTTGCCGTCTCTTTAAAGTTGTAGTATACAGCTTCTTGGCTATACTAATATTTTCCCAATAAGCGTGAAGTAACAAACAGGAAAGATTTTGAAACAAGAATCCCTATTAAAAAAGTTTGCTTGGTATTCTAACCTTATTTTTACTGTTTCCGTTTTGAGTTATCAAAATGGAAGAATGATCGAGTCTCTAATAGTCCCAAAATATTTTGTACTCCGCTATTTCCCAATTCAAACTGTCCTCTGTTTGGCCTTTAATATTTCCACTTACATCATTTTATAGTAAGCTATTATATTTGCTTATTCTTATTTTATTAGAAATTATGTCCTCCAGCTCCGACTCCTCCACATCGGAACCTGTACCGCGGGAGTACCGGTCGAGCAGCTCTGAGCCGAATACGGCTAAATTCTTTGCGGTTGATAGGCCATCAAGAGCAAGAGAACGCGCGGATATCGATCCCAGCGCCAGCAGGTCTTCAAGTCCCTCGGATCTGGAGGAGTTTGGTAAATTCAATGAGAGACCGTTGCAAAAGTACACGCCCTCGCGGAGCAATATTAAACTAACCAATGCAAAATCTTACGTATTCTTAAAAGGATAATCTTTTTCGATCAGACAGGTGAATCTAATGATCAGAAACAGACATCTAACCGTCAGACAAAATGAATTTATTTTCTATTTTTTTATTTTCTTCAATTATTCAGTATTTATCTATAATCCGTAGGGGGTTTTCATTGAAATACATACGTCGACCTGAGGATTAATTTTACGGTCACCACAAGCATGGTACTGCCAATTTGATAAACTTAAAGTGTAAATGGTGCTTTTATCTTTAATTTGCGCCTATAAACCTCATATTGGAAATAAAGCCATTTAAGAATACGTATGATTTTGCATTGGTTAGTTCACTCTTGCTCCGCGAGGGCATGTATTTTTGCAAGGGGCTCTAGCAGTAGTTAATAGTCACAGTACAAGATGTTATGATACATTTCATTTAAATCTGTAGTTTCAAGACAGGTAGGTTCCTATGTGAGTTTCGAAACAAACATTGAATTTGCTAAATATTGTGTGTAGCAATACTATTAGCAATTTCGTACGTAAGTACACAACAATATTACAAACGTAAATTCCATTTACAGCTGAAATTCAACGGATTGGACAGATTGAAAATATTGATACAAGGACGGCCGTAATAAACGAACGTCGCATAAAATGGGACGACGAACAGTTTAGCAAAGGAAATACGGGGGGGGGGGGGTACAGCCCAATCCATTCCTAACCTCAAGGTATGCATCGTTTTGGCATAATTTGTATCTAGTATTGTACTGATCGTGAGTTCATTTTGTTTTGTGTAGTAAATGTATGTATTTTTTTTTGTCTAATTTTATTTATTCATATGATTTTACAATAAAGGACGCTCAAGATGTGGCTCTCCCAGAAGAAGATGATGACTTGTTAACTGATTGGAATCCTAACCGTGTGGGCTGCACTTATCAAACCTCTTGAACTGATATCGGAAAAAGTTTTTCCTACCTATCTACATAATTTACGGGAATTTTGAAAATTTGGCGATACTGGACCAATTTTATTGAACCATAATATATCATTTGAAAGGTAATCACTAGTAGAATTTAAATAACGGAACGAGGCTCGCGTTTTTGAAAAACTATTTTAAAATAACGGTGTTTCAAATTTTAAATTTCCCCTAGAATGTGTTGTATGGGCCACAACTAAAAACAAAAAAATGGTGTCTGCCTTTTTTGTAAGAGCTTTTGAATGATATATTACTCGACAAAATTCATTAAAATTTTTTAATTTTCATTTATGGTTTTTTAAAGCCATTTAAAAACTAATAACTATCGTGCGTGCACACTAAGTTATTTAGATTTGCATCATTGTTACCGTTCGAATGGTATATCATTTTTGTGTAAGTTTACTGAGTTACCGGTCGAAATCTTCATTTAACACGATATTTAAAGTTTTAGCGGGAAATTCAAAAATTGGATTTTTGAAATTTTGGTTGCATTACCGAAAGGGCTTTAGCCCTTTCTGTTAGTATAAATAATATCCCACTTTACTTTCGCTTTAGGCCTTACGATTATAAGTGGTATACATAATGTTGCCAAGTAGATTATTTTATTTGTTATTTTAAAGGTCATCAATCCTTGGGGCTTTTAAATTTTATCACAAAGATTATCGAAGCCGGTTAGTTTTTTGCCAGTATGAATATCCTACACTTTTCAAGGTCTTTTCTGTTTTTGTTCCTTATGGCTTATTATGACTAATAATGATACATAGTTGTAACTGTAAGTGCTTGATATCAATTTAGAGTACGTTCCATTAGGTACTATACTATTATTTTTGAAAGTACATAGCTCTGACAATGAGTAAGTAGTTATTGTTAGGAGGCTAGGAGCCCGACAATTTTGTTGCTACCATGAAGTAAACTAAAATGGCGTTTTGAGAGTAAAAAGACTGTTATCTCGATGGTAGTTTTCATTTTCTCATAACTCATTATGTAGTTATGTTATACCTACTTTACTTACTTAGGTAGGTAGTAGATACCTACTTATCTCTCTGCGAAGAATCAAAATACCCCATATCCATTTTCAACCAAAAATAAAGTCCACTATCTACAAAAAATTAAAAATAACCTCATCACCTTAAAAGTAAGTAGGGACATAAGTAAATAGAACATTCTAATTTTTCCAAAAATCATTTAAGTAGAATATTTTACACTTTTCAAAAGCATACAAATATAAAACATTTTGCACTTGTTCAATACTTCTTCAATGTAATATATGACTTTTTTCAAAAAACACTTACATAATAGACAAATTTTACACTTTCAAAAATATACAAATATAAACAAACTTTCCAAAAACATTCAAATAGAAAACATTTTTGACTTTTCATAAATTCGTAATTAGGATTTTGGTAAAATCATTTTACGCATTTATTTATCTCATTTAGTTCGTGTTTGTTTTGACAAAGCTCATTTTGAATTCTAGAATTCTAGCTTAAATTGAGAATGGGCCGTTTTGATATTTCACTCACGATATAATTACGATACTTACGAGTATAAGTAACCTAATTGAGTCGGTCATGAATTTCGTATGACATAGTATAGTCATTTTTCTATTTAAACTGTACGAAAAATTGGACATTAATTACACACCCTGGTAATTTATGCAGGTAGTAATTTATGTTCATAATTACAATAATTAATTACTGTTCCATTTCCGTTCACGATACACTTGTAATAATTTTGATTGTAAATAAGTAAGTAAGTACTTAACGAAAAGGAAATCCAATATCCAATCCTGGAAAAAAATACACGTAGAAAGAAGAGTCTGAGTCTAAGAGTTAGGAGGATGCCATAGAGAGCTGTGCTGTAGAGGATTTGATATGTTGGGCCTGGAACTGCTCCTGGATTCGCTGGATCGATGTTCCTTTAGCCTCGCGCAATTTCTTGAAGCAGTTTCCCTTTCCTCAACAGATTCCTAGATTCCTTCCACTTCCACTCAAATACAAAAAATATCACTTCCAACTTTTTACAAGAAACAACTCATTAAAATTCAGAATTTTATTTCTATTTTAATGAGCCTGTGAACAGTACAAAATAAAAATACGTCATAAACATTATTCAACTCTCCTTACAATTCCCAATCTGTGTACATCTTTATTCATTAGAATTAAGTATTCTCCAGCTGACATACTACTTAGTTATTAATTTCTAGATTCTAATCACTCGCTGCCTTCCACTTCTCATTTCTTCTTTTTTTTTGCTTGATTTTAATTCGGGATCCCTCTGCGTGCGACGATTTACGATCAACGAGGACGAGAACGACGGATTTAATTTTACTTGGGAGTGACGACGACTCGCTCGTCCGTGACGAGAGTCTAATTATACAAATATTAGAAGCATATTAATTTTATTATTACATAATAATAATTATTTCCAACAGCCTTTCCTTTCTTTTGGTTGTTGTTAGTTGTTGAGGATATTGCGACTTTAGATACGTTTTAAATCATAAATTGTGTAGTATTGTATTAATATTGCAGACGATTTTACTTACTAAAATACTTAAGTAATTAAACCTACAAAATAATAAGCTAGTTGCTAGTGTACTGATATTTTGTGAGTGAAGTTGGAGTTCAAAGGTCAAAGGTTGTGATTTTTTATTGTGACGAGGAAATTATCAAAGTAAAATGTTGATCAAAGAATATCGTGTGGCGATGCCCATTACGGTCGAGGAGGTAATAATTTAATATGTTATCAGTCAGTTTCAAAATTTATTCTATGGAATTTAAAGAATTTAAAGAAATATTTCTGCCTTATTTATTTCAAATTTATTTTAGTTGGTGCCTATTAACAAAATATTGACAAATTAATGAATTAAATTTTCAGTACCATGTGGGTCAGTTATTTATGATTGCAAAGCACAGTCATGAGCAATCGGATGCTGGGGAAGGAGTTGAGGTGGTTCACAATGTACCTCATTCGGATCCTGTACATGGAGAAGGACGGTACACGGAGAAAAGAATTCATCTTTCCAGGTATGTATACTAATTAGCCTACTAGTTTTATAGAACTATTAGTTAATTTTATTACTTTATAAATGTCGCTTTTGAGGTGAAAAGGCTATTCGCATTAGCTACTTACATTAATTTTTAGCTATTAAAATGTTCAACCCGTTTTATTTACAATGTTGCCTGCCAAATCGCATAAACTAGCCGACATCGCTCTTTGTATGAAATCAATTATATGTTTTAAAAAAATGTAAATATGGCTTTTAATATGTTTTGAACAGTCGCCTTCCGTACTGGCTCCAATCAATCATCCCTCGAGTATTCTACGTGACGGAAAAGTCTTGGAATTACTACCCATACACGGAGACAGAGTACACTTGCTCATTTTTACCAAAGTTTAATATTTTCATTAAAACGCGCTATGAAGACAACGCTGGGACGACTGAGAACGTAATTGCTTAATGTAAAAGATCGTGTGTGACGAACCAAATCAAAATGACACATATCTAATTTACCCTACAATCAAATTGAGCTATATCATAAAAACAAAACAAAAAAACATGCGTAAAATGTTAATTTAGAGTTTTTGAGAAGTGTAAAATGTTCTATTTTCATGCTTTTCTACAATGTAAAATGTCCCATTTACATGTTTTTGAAAAGGTGCAAAATGTTTTAATTCTATGTTTTTGAAAAGGTGCAAAATGTTCTATTTAAATGCTCTCAAGACATATTTCGATATTTTCATAGATAGTGGATATTGTTTTGAGTTAAAAATGGATATGGGTAATTTTGGTTCTTGACTGACGATATTTCTAGTTCTCATAAAACTATGTAATTTCATTTATTACTTGTACCAAACAAACTTGCAGCTCCATAACAGCACGTTTGTAGTTTCTAAAAATGGTCTACCAACTGACATATTAATGCCCATGTAAATTTTATTTAATCTAAACTCTGAAATTGGTGCCTTGCTTATTTCAGTGCTTAGGCCTCACTCCAGAAGAACTGAGTGCTCGAATTTTAGAGCATATTGACATTGCCTATGATGAAGTCGCACCCAAACACTACAAAGCTGAAGAAGATCCGAAATTTTTCAAATCCAAGAAAACCAATCGAGGACCACTTGTTTCTGGTTGGCAAGAATCATTCCAGCCCATTATGTGTTCCTACAAATTGGTTAATGTTAGCTTTGAGGTTTGGGGATTACAAACCAAAGTCGAGGACTATGCTCACAAGGTAATACGAAAGTTTGGTATTTTTCATCATTTTCAAATTACAAAAATAGAGTGCACGGACCATTTATGATTTTTTTGGTGTTTAACGTAATTTATAAAAATGTAGGCAATCAGGGATATTTTATTACTGGGACATCGACAAGCCTTCGCCTGGATCGATGAATGGCACGGGATGTCGGAGGATGATGTTCGGGACTACGAAGCCAAGATGCAAGCTGAGACGAATGAAAAAGTGTTGAAGCCAGGAACGGTGGAGGGAGACGAAACAAATAAATCTCCTGTGAAAGATGACCAAGTTGAGGAGGCGGAGGAGGCTGAGGGAAACGGAAAACCCGCCACTCCCGTCGCTTCTGGTCTTCGTGCATGGTTACCATGGTCTTAAGATTTAATACTCATCGAACGTAACTTTACAAATCTACAATCTACTCTACATATTATACAATTCATTACCAATCACCAAAAAACAATTAAAATATTAATAATTATTATTACATAATATTACTATTAATATATTAGTATATTTAATCATAATCATCTCACCGTTGAACGTGCAAACTACGATTACGAAATATGTATGTAAGTAGATCCCGGGTCCCGATCCCCCTTCCTTTTGTTATCGTTATCGCTTTCGGTGCTTCTTCTAGCTCTGCACAATTTGTAAAATAATTAAATAAAGGCCGATGCGTAGATTGTAGATTTTACTATATGTATATAAATACAAATTATTATTAGTCTAAACGGCTGTTGCTATTGGATATTAGTATTACTTCTACTTACTGTATGCAATTACTAATTAATTATCGTTGAATGTTAAAGGTTTAACGCAACAAATGATGTCTACAGCTTAATAATGTATTCCGATAATTATTATAATGTATAAGAACGACGTATTTGATTAATTTGAACGTAAAATCGGTACATGCCCATCTTACGAGAAATAATTCGAAAATTTATTTAAGGCAGAATTTTAACAGAAACTTACATCTACTTTATGTATTTAACACAACATATTTTCAAGAAAGACAAAACACAGTATTTTACGAATTAATTTCCAAACGGGGTTAAGAATACAATATTATTATGTCATTTTTATTTCAATTTTTCTTACAAATGTTAAGGAGTTTGAAGGACCATGATGTAATAAGTAATAAATTACATTGTCACTTATTGAGTTTTGTGCTTTTGAAATTAGATGTGATGTTAGATAGATGTAAATAAGCTCTGTGTAACATGGATTTGTGTCATATGCCATTTAGTGTCGATGCAAATATGCTGTGAGCCTTCAACGACGCATCGATATCGATAATTATTGGATTTAGTTTGTATTGCAGTATTTGATCAAACTAAAAAAAAAACAAGATATTAGACATTCGAATTCTGTACAAATTTTAATCAATTAGTAATAATACAACTTGATGAACTGTAAAAATGTGTAGTAGTTTGATAGCTTTTTCCGTACTGTCAAACTGTTCTTAATAATAGCATGAGTATGATATGAACTGTTATTACCTACGAATATATATATATTAGTGACTACTATTAGCATTTTATTAAATGGAAAATTCTTAAATTAACTCAATTTGCTCACTGTTACATATTATGTGTGGGTTCCACGTTGTCTTTTACGATTACGACTATAGTGACTGTTATAAGTATGTAAGTACCTCTTAATGATTAATGCGTAATTCGTTATGTAGTTGAATGACGTGACTGTTACAGATATGACTTGGCGCAGTGTTAAAGATAATTATTAATAATTTGTAGAAGAGGTGGTTGGATGAGCAGTGAGTGGATTAATTATTAAATATTTATTGTGCCTCCTCCGCATGAATAGTGTTAACTATTTCAATATGTATACGTAAATGAGTAGTCATCCAACGTTTGACTCATCTCCACAATTTTAGAATATTCCAAAAAGTAGTCACACACAATTAAAATGTAAATGTTGAATAAAGGACCATCATCGTCATCTTTAAGGAATTCATGGAGCAAGTTTAACTGATTTCCATTCTTATTTAAAATGCATCTCATATTGGAGAGTAGGTTACAGCAGTCATTTATTAATTATTTATTAATATTTATTGTCTAATTAAAACACTGGCATATAAACATAGCACGTACCAACTTATTTTGATACAAACACTAACCTCAATACTTTGTGGTTTCTGTATCAGTTGGTTTCCAGACCTTCCTTGAATTTTACTTACACAACTACAACTAATTAATTAGGACTCTGAAACTTTGATAATAGTAAGGGGTCGTCGTCGTCTATAAATGATGCCGTCGAAATATTAACATTTATAGGACCATATATGCCTATGACCCTCCTGTCATCAGCTTAACCAATGCATAAATGGCTATCTTTAACATAAGATGTCATATCGTCTGTGAAGAACCAAAATGACCCATATCCAGTTTTAGCTACAAACAGTTTTTTCCTGTGTCTACAAAAATATTGAAACTTGTCTTAAAGGCATATAAACAGAACATTTTACACTTTTCAAAAACATGTAAATAGAACATTTTTGAAGCTAGAATCAAAATGAGCTATATGTCATATAAACAAAATGAGAAATATTCGTAAAATGTTAATTAGGAGTTTTTAATAAACGTAAAATGCCCTCTTTACATGTTTTTCAGCTATTCAAATTCTTCAAAATGTCCTATTTACCTGTTTTTATCCCGTTAAAAAGGTGCAAAATGCTCTATCAGCAATTTCATGTGTTTGAAAAGATGCAAAATGTTCCATAATTCCATGTTTTTGACAAGGTGCAAAAATGTCTAATTCCATGTTTTTTTAAAGTGCAAAATGTTCCAATTCCATGTGTTGGAAAAGGTACACAACGTTTTAATTCCTTATTTTTTAAAAGGTGCAAAATTTTCTAATTCAATGTGTTCGAAAAGTGTAAAACGTTGTATTTACATATTTTTGAAAGGTGCAAAAAATGTCTTATTTAAATGCTTTCAAGATATATGAATATTTTTGTAGATAGTTGACATTGTTTTTACCTAAAAATGGATATGGGTCATTTTGGTTCTTCACAGACGATATTCATAATTAGTTATTCCACACTGCAATTTCAAATTATTTTAAAATTCGTTTATTTAGAATTTCCCGTAGTTAGTTATACCAAATAACAAGGGGTCGTCAATGAATAATGTCATCCTAATAACCCAATAAATATTCAAAATTCAACTCATAGTCTATAAAAATTTAATAGAAATTAATTTCCACGTATAACTTTAATGATCCGCTATGGTGATTATCTGCTTGGGAATATTAATTATTCCAGAAATATACTTGTTCATTCTTTTTCCATAAAATTGTATACTTTCCATTAGGAACATACCTAACTATTTACAGTCAGTAAATAGTTTCATAATTACTAAATCTGAATAAAATAAGATATCCAACAGCTGCGGCATCTAAAACTTGGTAATTATAACATAAGATTGATTTGACATTGATGTAGGTAGCAAGTTCATGGAGACTCCCTTACAAGCGATCAATATTTTCCGCAACTCTAATAAAAATAAAATTATGAATAACTATTTGCACTTTAATAGTACATATAATTTAATTGCTATTCGCTCCCTGTCTTATACTCTTCAACCAGCTAAGCTATATGTAATTAATTACTCTGATTAATTCCCAATTTCTTCTTTGTCTCTATATTCTCTAAATATCTCACTATACTGCAACTGGTCTGGTCAGGGGCAGTTTGAACACTGAACTAAAACGACTACCTATTTCCACGACGAATTTCCAAAACTGGTTTTCCCATTCATTAAGGCTGATTAAGGTGTAAAAAGGGAAGAACCTGCAAAGAATACTAAATACCATTACAAATGGAAACATTTCGGATCTCCTGTGATACATAACTACATGATCACTGACTATGTTAACATTGCAAATTCTTACAGAAAAAACGTTCTGCAAGATTAAGATAAGATACTTTTTAGCAAGAAATTTTCTTTCTTTCTAGGAACAGAGAGTTATTAAAGGGTGCACGCATTATTTTTATTCTTTGTTCGAATCCAGATCGAGGGGATCTAATGACTAATCAACAGAATTAAGAATTATGTAAAAATACGTTCAGTTTAATGTTATCAAGCAAGTTTTTTTTGTTCCATTCTGTCTCATGATGATGAGATTCTGCGGAGTTTTAATTCGCCGTAAAGCAGCAGGCTAAAAACTACTAAATACTTTTCACTATATACTAAAGTATGTATCAACGCAGGTACATACTAAAAAAATTGCAAACAAGCGAAAACTTATGCTTACTTGTTACTACTTTATATACGACATCATACTATATAATTAATAGATCTGCTTTTGACTGTGGGCTATGTACATAGTTGGTTCTGTTCTACCTACGAGTCTACGAGCAACCGGTGTGGACGTATACTTGACTTACTCTTTTAACAGCTATGAGCTGAATGCATATTTATACTTACTCGTTTTTAGTTTTTTAAAAGTTAAATAGAAAATTGAAACCTCGAAATTACAAAATCAATTTTTCTTATGACAATATTAGGAAATTTTTATCATAGTAATTTTTTAAAAACAGGAGTCAGCTATATGGTGTTTTTTCGTTTTTTTGGGAAAACTGAAAAATACGTTCCTGCCGGTTGCTGGTTGCTCGTTGGTCAGTTGTAGTCGTAGTCTGTGTTATTTATTGGCTATATTGGCAGACTGCAGATGCATTGTATCGACTTATTTTGAATTACCTGGAATCAAACCATAATATATCGAAACACATATTTAATAATTATATCCCTTCAAGATTTGCCTATGTATACGCAATAAATATTAGGAATCTAGTAGTTTCCCACATGTATCTAATATGGGAAAATTAAAAAAATATTAGTTTGCACGTCGTCAGCGCTCTGGTATGCTGCCGTTTGCATTTTAATTTTCTGAAACTAAAATTCAATTTTTCGATTATGGTTAACTTAGTATTTAAATAATTAAAGCTCTTGGGCGGGCCTCCGCTATAATAATTGTGATTATTAAAGTGTTTAAATTAAGTATATTACATTCAGCACACACAAAAATGAAGGGCGTTAATAATAATTCTTTTAAGCTTGTAAACAATATCCTTACCTGTGCAAAATTGCATTTCGTGTTGTCAGTATTTTCAGTCGTATTGGTCAGCTGTTCAGTATCACTAGGGAATGATGTGAATGCGGCTCAACACACGAGAACAATTCAAAGGATCCATGTTCCTTCTGAGTTTTTAAGTCTCCCGTTATTAACCGGAAATACAACAATCAGTTTAAGAAACCTCTTCAAATATCAGTATCACCTCCAACCTTTCTTACGAACAAATCAGAAATTCAAGTGCCGCAAAATTAATTTCTGTGACACGGTCGAGAAAAATGGAAAAGAGGAAAAACCTTCACACTTGAAGTCGGTTATACAGATACTGCAGTTAAAGTTGGATTCACAATATTACCGAATTTTGACGTCACCTTTAAGTTGCAGCAGTAGTGGTGAGACCCAGTCTGGTACTGGTGCAGTGGGTTTTCAAAATTTTACGGAGGTGGGTGGGGAGTGTTACGTGAATTATCGGGATGTGTACTATGCACCGAAGGACTACTGCATTTTAAAGTATTTATACTTTTTGATTAATTTTATAGCAAAACTATACTTAAATATAGTATGCCTTTAGTTTTATATTGAGGATCGTCATTAAAATGGTGTCACCAAAAAATACCAACTTTTGGTATGACCCCTGAACCTGCTGATGACACCATTTATGGACGATCCCTTAATACATTGAGCTAATTTAAGGAATTAATTAACAATTTACAGATTGATTCAAGGCTCGTCCATGAAAAAGGGGGTAGGAAAATTAACTAACAAGTTAATGCCGATGCAAACGGAAACAGCAACAGTGCAATTTTGCAGAAATGCAGTCGTCATCAATAAATGCTGCGAATTCGGCCAAGCATTTCGTCAAGGTCAAGGGTGCCGAATGGTAGGGTCAATGGACTCTACAATTGACCTAAATCCTAATTTATACCTCCCACGTCCCAAAAACAGTTCATTCCTTTTGAGCTTTCGAGTCTCCCCATTTCACACTCGGAACCAAGTTCAAACAGTTGGGAACTTGAGCAAAACTTCAGATTCACCTGGATGGTAAAAATAAAAACAGAGTTTAATGTTTTATTATTTCATTTTTACCTAACGACTGCTTAAAAATTGCTACGATTTAAAAAATTTTTTAGTCTTCAAGTAAATGAGTCTGGAATTTTTTCGAACCATTCCCGGCTAGGAGTTTATCTTCGTGGGAAACAGGAAACTCAGCTGAAGGAAAATTACTGTGTGGAGACACTGGACAGGAATTTAGATGATGAAAATAATGAAGCTGGTAGAGAAGATGTGACAGATTCAAACATTATTTTCTTCTACGATCTTGAACCTGAGATAAAGGCCCAAAAAATAGCTAGAATCATCGGGATCGTTTGGCTTTGTGGAGTTCCTCTATCCTTCATGTCAGCTATCGCAAATTTTGCAATTCTTCAACGAAACGTGGCTGGCCTCACCCTGTCAACTTATTTTTTATCCTGCGGCTTCATTGATATATTTGCAGCTATTCATATTTTAGGAATTAGACTCGAAACACGGAACTGTGAAGAAGTAGCAGAAGCTGTTAGTTGCAACTTTGTGGGTAATTGATTAACCTGCAACTCCAAGATTTTCATATTATTATCCGCTTTCAGCCTCAGCAATATAATTTGTCCGCTTTCTTTTTTGTATTTGACTCGGCATAGACTTTGCTCAAAAATTTGCCTTCTCGTCTGCAACTTTCTGGCTGCTCATCGTCAACTTTGACCTTTGGTGGAATTTCCGAAAATTAAAATCCAGTTTAAATAGTTTCAAGCATGACTTGTCAAGATTTATCAACTACTCTGTTTTTGGAATTGGCGGCTCGAGCCTTCACGTTCTTATTGCTTACTTGGTTGGACATCATTTGGGGTAAAAGTAATTCACGCCTTTATTTAATCCTAATTATTTTTTCATTAAATGACGCCAATCAAAAAACTGAATTTTACCATAATATTTATTTAGGAACCCTGATGACAGTGGTATTAGCTGTGTCTTATACAACCGTCCTTCACTGATTGCCTTCTCGGGTGTAACTCTACTTCTGATCCTGATAAACACGAGCTTCTTCATCGTTACCTGGAGGAACATTCGAAAATATAAAAAGTCCACAAGTAGTGTCCATCAGTATTCCAATGCTGCTAAATCATCGTTAGTTGTGTAAAAATACTTTTAGTAAAATTGTTACGATGGCCTATTAACACATATTCATTTTTACAGAGCTTCGAGAGTTAATTTTAATTGGAGTGGATTTTTTTTAATAGGTTTAAAATGTACACCAAGTTATTTCTTATGGCTGGGCCAAATCGCATAGTGAGGATAGTAATTTTGTTCTGTCATTTCACCGATTCCTTCCTGACGCCAGTTGGCGTGGGATTGGAGGTTCTCTTCAGCCTCCCAGATCTCCTGCTCTTCCTCCTTGTCTTCTGTCATAAAGATTTCTGTAAAAAGTTTGGGGAGATTTTCCCATGTTTTAAAGGTACCGGTATTTTTACTTTTTTGCGGAATCATCAATTATCATTATCATGCTTTTGTAATCATCAATGACTTAAATTGTACTCACTCGCAGACGTCTGCTGCTCCAAAAAAGTTTCAGTCGAATCCCCAGGGACCTCAACGGAGCCTAAAAGACAAGTAGCCGTCGTCCATATCACAACCACAACAAATACCTCAATTTCTGTGTCAGTATTGTAACAAAATGTAATTTAATAAGTGGGAGGTAGCTAATGTGCGAAGGATATTTTTGTTATCTAAAAATTATCTCAAGGTGACGAATTATAATGATTGGAATTAATCCGGAAATATGCGCAAGTATTTTCTTTGTAAAAAGATACCTATAAAAGTTCAAAACATTTTTAATTTTTGTTCAGTATTATTAGCATTTTATTCCATACAAACTATTTATAACTATACCTAGTTAATTATAATTTTATAATATTTGATGATTTGTTATGTTAAAATAAACACTGCCTTTTTACAACATCAACATCACATTGTACGGATATTATCTGCATACCATACTATATATAGGTTAATTTTTACTACCATCCCTCACTCTACACACGACATTTAGTCATTAATTCAAAAGTAAACAATTACCTGTGTTTTGTGTAGTTGACCGTTGATTGGGTTGAAAGAACTGCTGACTGTTGACATGAATGTTGACTTGCAGTTGCAGTGAAGCTTCTACCTATTACATGAACAAAAATAATTAACTAGTTAGTATTGAATATATAGTTTAGTTGGTCATTTGTTCGCCAGTGTTCTGATTTTTATAAATATGAGTTCTATTGGAAGTAAGTAATTTTATTAAAAGTTGAATTTTGTATGACTATAATTATCATTATGGGGTAGGTAGAGACGTGCATATAATAATAGTTATGACTCACTTTCTCGCTTACTACTTACCTACTTAGGTACCTACCTACCTAAACTATAAGTAACTGCAGACCTACCATAATTGTAAACATTCACCATTACTAATCACTATCGACACAATAATATTAGAGTAAATTAAAGTCAAGCAGCCAGCTTCAGACTTGAGCTCCTTTAATGTAACAGCACCTAATTAAACAGCGTCAGTCATTTTGTGTCGTTAACTAATTATCTTATTTGCTTTTATTATCTGCATCGTTGACATTAAAATAATCTGGAATGTAAATAACCTTCGCCTTCAACCATTGGCGTTGAAGGGGCTATCTTTGTTATTGTTTTTGTAGGGTGATTTCTATCCTGCGTCAGCTGTGAGCTGTAACTATATTCCTCAGTGGGTTACAAATATAAAAATAGTTCATAATAATGAATAATATATAATGAAAGTATTGTTGACCTACGCTTCCTGCACCACCGATGACAGTCAACAGTTAGTTTTCGTCTTTAACTTCACATTTACATAAATCCGGTTCCATAGTTTTACGTCCTTAATTCAAATTCATATTAATTACTACTGAATGTCAAAAGTCTACAGTGACTACAGTCAACTGTCAACAGTGTCAAGTGTCAACTGTGAAACTGTCCACTGACAACTGACTGTCAGCTACAGCCATATCATAAATTATTTATTATTATTACTTAACACTACAGTCCACAACAGTGACTTCAGTAACGGGTACCTCACATGGTTAACTGGATTTTTTTTAAAGTTGAAAGTGGTTAGTTTAGTTTTAATTAACTATAACCCAAACTAGAACCACAATTTATTACTAGTTAAACTAATACAGGCTAACTGCTGACTATAGTAAGAATATAGCCGACAGAAGAAAATATCACTCGTATCTTGTTCGCATTCCTCACATTATTGGAAGCGTGCATAAACTACCTTGTATGCTTTCTTGAGGGAGCAGGGGTTCAAGCTGCCTATCCTTTTACGTACGCGTACATACTAAAAAAGTGAGGGGGGTAGGGAATTAAAATTTTTGATTGTTGTGGTTCGTAATTTATGGACAATTTTTGGTAGAAAACTGAAAAAATACAAGAAAAATGCGTTTCCCGCGTAAAATTTAGAACTGCCCCACGTTGAATTTTATTCGTGGAATAAATGTCAACGACGCTTACTACTACTTGAAGAAGGTATAATTACCGTGAGCGTAAGGACGACGGACGACTGGACGAGGACGAAGAAGTTAACCCAAAAATGTCTAAAAGCAAAACCCAATCTTTCTGTAATAATTTCAGTGCACATATACGCTTTTGCTTTTTAGCATTTCTCGAACGATACGGATTTCCTTCTATGCCGACGAAAATTCATCAGTTCATAAGTTCAGTTCCTCAGTTGTAAACTAAACGTAGTAAATTCTGTAGCTGACTAACGAGTTGAGAACGACTGGAAAACGTTATTCACTTTTCGAATTTTCAGCTTACAACTTCTGTCAGTGGGAGTGTAGGTAACTATTGTTCAGTCGTCAGTCAGTATACGTAGTCAATTCAGCCGTTTACACTATAGTGGCTAGCAACTTACTCTAATAAATTAATTAATTAAGTACGCTCTAGTGCCGTAATATTGTAAATTGTAATTGTAATTGTATTTTTCATAAAATTACAATTACAATTGTAATTGTAAATACAATTACAATACAATATCAAATTTATTTTCTGCGGTGTGTTCTGAGCCTTTGTTACGCTAAAATCGTGTATCTACATGATAGTTATCATGGTAAATATCAAGTCAGTAATTTAATCCTAATTAGGGGTCTAATTAAGGTTCCAAAAGTATAAATTACAATTGTATATTGTAATTGTATTGTAATTTACAATTACAATTACAATACAATATTAATTTACAATACAATACAATATTATTCTTACAATAGTTTTACAATATTACGGCACTAGTACGCTCGCTATTAAATAATTTTGTAAAAATATCGCCCATTACGTTACAAGTTATTATTGAAGCTACCAACTTGGAAACGAAAGATTCGCTAGTTAAATTATTAATTCCATTATTCATAAAGGAACAAAGACGCAATTGATTTACTCACCTCCATCCAAACCTCAGCCCTAACCCTGACCCTGTGACCTGACCCTGACCTTTGAGCCTACGAGTGACAAGATTGGTTCACGAGTTGGAGAGTACAGACTGGACTGATTATAAAATATTTGCAGGATTGAGGATGAAAATAAATGTGTGTGTGCCCAGGTCGGCTGTGGAGCCGTTCAATGTGGAGATTAGCGGAGAGCTTCTTTTAGAAAACTTGAAGGGTTTGTGCGCCCAAAAATGTACTTTTTCTCCTACGGAAATCCTGATTTATGTCCACCGAGGACGTCCTTTGATGGGAGATAAAATGTCATTACAGGTAAAATACAATCAACAACGCATAATATTAGATCGTAATTATCTATCGTAATGGTGTAATACTGTCGTCATAATTTAAAGCCAAAATATCATACTAATTTTACAGCTCTCCCTGGGCCTATTTTTTTAAAGAATTCAGTCTGTTAAATTATTTTATCTTTACAGGCATTAGGATTGAAAGATGGTGACACAGTTTCGGTGGAGCGTTGTCAGTTAGATGTCTTAGCTCCAGCAGTTCCTCAAGATCGCTCTAATGTTGGCTATGAATTTGGTTTGCCAGTCCCACTCCCACATCCTCAGCCTCAAAAAAGTTCAACTTTGACCTCGACCGAAGTACTTCAGTTTGATTTTAGTGGGATTCAAGTTCCAAACAAGTCGTATGATCAGCATGTGTCTAGAAAGCGTAAATTTTGCCTCGAGTCAGAAGACGATCCTGAAAAACTGCGTGAAATCTTCCTTAAGGATCCGAAAGAGATGGCTATGCTCCAGAATATATACCCGTCTATTGCTCAAGCTCTGAAAAGGGGAGATTTCGGTGAGTTATGCAAATTGCAATTAATTATTCAACATAAAATTAGTCTTTATTATTCGGATTTAAGGGGTCTCATTGGCAGGGGCTGAGCTTTGTACTAAATTTCTTTAGAAACCTTCTCAAGATTAGCAGGAGAGGTACAGAGCAATCTTCGTGATGAAAACGAGAAGGGGAAGCAGCTGATGAAGCGGGCTCGTTTAGGTTCAGCAGTTGCTCTCGAAATAGAGGCACAACGTCGGATTGAGGATGAAATCATGCAGAATAATGTGGACGACAACTATGAATCTGCCATGGAATATCATCCTGAAAGTTTTGGCTGTGTTCTCATGCTCTATATTAATTGTAAGGTTAATGGACAATCCTTGAAGGCATTCGTTGACACGGGTGAGTGCTTCTTTCAGGATTTAGTATAGTTCCTACCTATCTACATAATTTACCAGATTTTTTGTAGTTCATAATTGTCCTGCTTCTTCTAACTTACTCAATTTTTAACTAAGTTAATTTATTTATGTAAAGATAATTTTAGCTTGTTAGAAAATGCGACGTCTACAAGCACTTCAAACTTCTTAGTTCACATTTAAAAAAAGAATATTTTATACTTGTCAAATAGTGTAAAAAGAATATTTTATACTTTTTAAATTGTGTAAAAAGAATATTTCACACTTTTAAAAATACTTCTAAAGAATATTTTGTACTTTTCAAAAACGTGTAAAATGAATATTTTGGACTTGGACGTTTTGAAAACATACAAGTAGAATATTATACATTTTTCAAAAACTCGTAATTAACCTTTTCTGCGCATCTCATTTACTGTCTTTTTTGACTTCGTAGCTCGTTTAAATTCCAATTTAAATTTGGTATAGACCATTTGGGTCTTAGTTTCTCACAGGCAACATAATATTATGATTTACTTTGTTAATTTCGTAGGAGCGCAGGTGGCTATAATGTCATCTCAGTGTGCGGAAAGATGCGGCTTAATGCGTCTTGTTGATAAGCGATTCCGGGGTATGGCAATAGGAGTGGGAACTAAGCCCATCATTGGCAGAGTTCACGCTTGCCACATTCAGATCAACAATGACTTCTTTACCATTTCCCTCAATATTCTTGAGGACGACCATATGGATTTTATTCTCGGACTGGACATTTTAAAGCGTCATCAAGTGAGTTAATTACCCATAGAATCCCATAACTATTGTCACTTCGCTCACTTTTGCATTTCAACAACATTCATTCGTTGTTTCAGTCTTAATTATAGTTCATAACATATATTTTTCTTATAAATTCCATCGCCGCCGAATTGGTAAAGTTTAATAACTGAATCATAATTTGTTTATATGCCCTCAGTGCGTCGTGGATTTGAACCGTGGAGTGCTCAAGATCGGGACAACAGGGGCAGAAACACCTTTTCTGCCAGAATCTCAAATTCCTAAACTTGCAAGATTGACACCTTCGGAAGCAGTGAGGGCTGAAGAAGAGGCTATCCTTAACCTAGGAGGGGAAGATGCTAGTTTGGCACGTGGGCTTGAGGACAGTTTGCGAGATACCGAATCGTTACCTGGATCTGGACCTGTACCTGGTAAGAAAGAGTACACCCTCATTCTTAAACATAATTAATGCACATTTATTTGAGGTGGTGTTGGAATTTGTTGTGTATGCCTTGGCTAAAAGATGTTACGAATTTTCTTTAACCAATAGGTAGCCGTTCTTCAGGAGCAGAGCAGTTGGATGATTTGGCTGTGCAAGATATTGCTAAACTTGGTTTCACGCGTGAACAGGTAACCAACAAACTTTGTTTGATTTTAATACAATATCGTCTGTGAAGAACCAAAGTGAACCAAATCCAATTTACGCTAGAATCAGAATGAGCTGTCATAAAATCAACATGAGAAACATGCTAATGAAAAATGTTAATTAGGAATTTTTGAAAATTGTAGATTGTTCTATTTGCATGCATTTGAAAAGTGCAAATTGTTCTCTTTGCATGTTTTTGAAAAGTGTAAAATGTTCTATTTACATGTTTTTGAAAAGTGTAAAATGTTCTATTTACATGTTTTTGAAAATTGTAAAATTTTCTATTTACATGTTTTTGAAAAGTATAAAATGCTCTATTTAAATGCTTTCGAGCCATGTTTCAATATTTTTTTTAGGTAGTGGATATTGTGTTTAGCTACAAATGGATATAGGTCATTTTGGTTCTTCAGAGACGATATTTAACACTGAATATTAGATAATTAGATTTAATTATGCTGCGTATATAGAATAAGTTATTGGCGTAGTGTGCTGTTGGCTGTGATACTTGTGATAAAATTAATCAAATCACTTCAAATTATTCTTGCTACATTCTTTTTCTTTTGTATGATTTCAGGCTGTGTTCGAATTACAAAGATTCAACGGGGACAAATTGCAGGCAATCGCTGCGTTGTTTGCCAAGTCACTCAAGTATAACTGAAGCTCTCGTTTTGACCCTGATTTTAATAGCGATTTAAACTTTCATATGATTCATGACTTTTTAAATTTAACCATGTTTCGCGTCCGTTAGCGGTGACACTATATAAAGCTGCATGTTCAATAAGTGTGGCCTATTTGGTTAGCCTTTTTTTTAGATTTTTATACGGAAATTAGTCTTACTGCTTTTTAGTAACTTTAATATGAAAATCGATATTAATTTTAAGACACTCGGAGGATACTACGTAATATTACTGCGTTTCTTTGAGAATTATTCAGTGCGGAACTAGAGAAAATGTGGGATTGTTTATAATGTAACAAGTGTGTAAAGCTAGTTATGAGTAATTTTCTTTTTTTTCTTGTGGTCAGCTTGTCATGGTGATTACAATTTCTTAGTGTAGATTTAATATTTAATTTCTTCGTTCTTCTTACGATCTCGCGATCTCGTGACATTCTTTGAAAAATGTTTTTGGGAATTTATCAAACGAAATATTTCCCAATCCCTTTTGGCTGTAAGCAGAAACGGAAATAATTAAACTTTTTTAGGATTTTCTGTAGCGGCTGTAGACGGTGGATTGATTCAATTATATTAGTAAATTAGTGTAACGAATATTAATTAGCCAATTTAATTAGTTAAGTATTAGGACGTTTCTATCTATAATCTATGCTTAGGCAATAATTATTATTACATTTTAAATAAATGGGGTGAGAGAATCTAGACAAAAGTAAATCCGCTGCGACAACCGAAAATGGACGCAATCCGAGAAGTGAGAAGGAAGGACTCAGTTGTATAAATGTTACTGAGGTGGTTGTACAATTCCAGTGCTTCTGCCTCTTGAGTTGACTTCTACTAACAAATATTCATTTTTTTATTTATAGTATTTTGTATTTCGATTTCAGTACATCATAATCTCATAATAAATCTTTAAATTGCATTTTGTTTTCTTTGAATTGGATTATTGACCTGAATATCTGAGACTGCGTAGCCGATGAGTAGATTGAATTGAAGTGTGAACACAAATATAATGAAAAAGAGGAATTAAATAATGCAGATGAAGTCACGGAAGGTCCCGTAATACGGTACCGTCATTAGTCGCACCCTATAAACTCGTACCCACATTACTCGCACCCATAATGTTTCATATTTAGTTAGAAATTATACAAACTGAGGAGAGGAGTACACAGAAGAGAGTGAATAATTTTTCTACATTTTACTACTTGGCCACGCTCATGACATCCCATGCTAAGGATATCCATTTACGAAATGAATTTAAGCTGATAAGTGGTGCTAAGAATTGTGATTTTTTGGTAACGTCATTTGTGGACTAACCCCTATACAAAAGACGTCAACCACAGTTTTAAGACTTTGTACAGTACAGTGGAATAAAATGATAGCGTTAATTTCACAGTTCAATATTGATAGCCGTACGAACAAAGAGTACGTGAACTTCTTGGGCAGTGGAAGTAAATGGGAGGTCAAAGGTTACAGGATAACAGATTGATGGCCGTTAAAACCTGTGCTTGGCCAAGACCCGACCTCTGTCTTTTAGCTGCACGAGACAAAAGGGGCCAACGCGTGGATTGTGCGTTTACAAAAAAATCGGAGATTGGCGGGGTCAAAGGTCATGTGTAAACTATTTTATTACTTTAATTAACTTTTAACTGTGTAACCTATGCAGCTATGCATTTATCAACTTGTAATAAAACCTGTTTATGCAGTCGGTGTTACAGATTTATTGTGTTTAATGCTATGGTTTTAACAGGGAAATATGAGACCAAAGATAAAATATTAATATTTTAATATTTTATAAAATAATTATGATTTTTACCAATATTAGTGAAAATAGTAACTAAACTAATTCTAACAATACGATGATTACAGTGATTACCGATTAGTACCATTTTGACTGCCATTTCAGACTGACGTACTGAAATGAGCAGAGATCCGAAAATACGAAGATTTATACTTGAATGAACCAGATCACTAATATTAATTTAATAAATAATATAATAAATAAATGTGTAGTACTACTCTAAGATTGTGATTTATTTGGCTGATGCCATTAATTTGATTGAACGATGAAAACTGTCTAATTTGAGACGCTAGTCAATATCTCAAATATAATGGTCCTTCGAAGAGAAACTGAACTAGTGATTGGAGTTTACGCCTCCGCTGCTTTTTCTTGCTTCGTTTGACGGTGGGGAGGAATTTCCAACTCACAGATTGTGTCAAACAGAAGCAAAGATCTGAACTGACTTGACAACCCTGCGAAAATAATATTTGTTGTTACGAAATTGAAGTGGAAAAGATTAATACCTACTTGAAAAACAAAGCTGATTCTGAAATTGAAGTTTGGACTTGGGGAAAAATTCTGAATAAATATTAATTTCCCATTGACCACTTTTTGTACTATTCTGATCGGAAAAATATGATAAGATGAAGATATCTACATGATATGTGCGAGTACTGATAGCTTCAAAATATAGTAAAATTTACTTAAAAGGGAAAACCGTTATAAGGGACAATTTACATACTGGAATTTTTCTGGATGTTTTGATGTGATGATGGCACAAAACCAGATCTCGTATACTACCCGTGAATATGACACTAGAAAAGGTAAGATGCAAAAAATAGAAAAAGATGTCAGTCAATTAAATTTTCGACGTTTCAAGGCAGAGATGGCGCTGACTGATGACAGCAAGCGCATGCTTTATTACGCAACTAACAAAATATATTTTGAGTGCGTTTGGAAATTTAATTTTGATGCTTGTTCGAATAAAGAACTTCCTTTACAAGTTTACTGCAGATTTGAAGTTCTGATCGCATTGGAATTATTACTAAGTTCTGGTTCTGTAAACATGCGATACTGGTCTTGGTACACAGAAGCTGTTAACTTGTATTTACTAATTTCTGAATTAATGAAATTTGATGAAAGATATGAGATTGAACAAGAACTAAGAATCGCATTGGACAAGCAAATTAATAAGAGAGTTCATGATTTGGACAATGCTTTCCGCCAGGAGGCGCTTAAGTCCGAAAGCTGTTCTTCCTCGTTGAAGTGTGACGCTCCCTTAAATTCTCAAACTCACAAGATAACGTTTGATGCTTACACTGATGCAATACACATTGATGATGTGCATGGTGGGGAGAGGGCGCTGTCTACCGAGATTCTAGAGAGCTGCACGATTTTGGATAACCAATTTACTCATGATGAATTTCAAGAAAACACAAGTGCACCAATGTCATATGTTGATGTCCTATTGGAAGAAAACGTAGTTCTTGATTATTGCCACCAGATGGCGCTAGAATCAAAAGCGTGGGAAATTACTCAGTTAACTGAAGATCATTCGTCAGTTGATTCTACTCTGAGGCCAATCGATGATTATCTGATTAAAGATGCTGAATTTTCCAACTGCCATCAGATGTCGCTAATGTCAGAAGTTTTACTACAAGATGGCGCTGAGGTTGGGCTTAATTCAATGGAAAGTTGCAGTTACTGGATTAATGCTTTGATTGAAAGCGAAGTAGATTTCAATATAATTTACGATGACACAGTTACCAGTTCTTATACGATTGGATGTAAATCTTTTCAAGAAATTACGATTGAACGAAATAAGAAATTGAACTTTGACCTTCAATGGAATACGAATATTACTTGGGAGGAGCCCAACAAAAACAAAGATCTGAGCCTAATGATGACGGGCAGAAGTAGAAATGGGAAAGCTAATGATCCTAAATGTACTTGGCCAATGTGGAGAAGGGTTTATGACCCAGGAATAATTACTTTTTGTTTAAATGATGAAGATGCTGCCATGCTGCACTACCTACCATGGCCAAGAGTGAACTCAACAATAAATTTTTATTTCAGATTAGGACTACGAAATTACCAGAACACAGTTAAACCAATGCATTAAACGGTGGGGAGTAATGTTACAGATTTATTGTGTTTAATGCTATGGTTTTAACAGGGAAATATGAGACCGAAGAACTATGAGAGGGAATATAATTATGATTTTTACCAATATTAGTGAAAATAGTAACTAAACTAATTCTAACAATACGATGATTACAGTGATTACCGATTAGTACCATTTTGACTGCCATTTCAGACTGACGTACTGAAATGAGCAGAGATCCGAAAATACGAAGATTTATACTTGAATGAACCAGATCACTAATATTAATTTAATAAATAATATAATAAATAAATGTGTACTCTAAGATTGTGATTTATTTGGCTGATGCCATTAATTTGATTGAACGATGAAAACTGTCTAATTTGAGACGCTAGTCAATATCTCAAATAGTCGGTAATATATTAAAATTTCTCGCATTTTCTTTCCATTTTACAAACGGTATAAGCTGACCTGGTTTTTTCCAATTTCAATGGTACAGGTACGCGGGTCTTCATTAATGCGCGGGTCTCTAATTGTACTCGGGGGTAAGAAGCTCGAAGAAGATATACGGTGTACGTTAGGTCCATCTTTTTTAAGAAGCACTCGATAACGTACATACCAAGGGTTTCATTTAGAACTTTTTGAAACTTTGTGACTTTGTTATATGTCTCTTTTACTTGAAATGGAAGCAACTGTAAAATGTCAAACTATACTATTTCAATGGGAATTATATGTAGATAGATGAATTAATTACTAGGAAAATGTATGACACAAGAGATTACACATAAGATTTTCATATCGTCAATCAGGACTCACAATGCCCCATGTCCGTTTTTAGCTGAAAATAAGATTCACTATCTACATAAAAGCATTAGCAAAATCGTGAAAGCATGTAGGTACATGTAACATTTTGCAATTTTTTAAGTCTTCTAAATAGTACATTTTGAAGTTTCTAAAAACATGGAAATAATAAAGCATTTTCCACTTTTCAAAAATATGTAGATAAAGGATTTTGAACTTTTCAAAAACGTGGAACTAAAGCATTTTGCACTTTTCAAAAATATGTAGATAAAGGATTTTGAACTTTTCAAAAACATGGAAATAAAGCATTTTGAACTTTTCAAAAATGTGTAGATAAAGGATGATGAATTTTTCAAAAACATGGAAATAAAACATTTTGAAATTTTCAAAACTATATTAATAGAGAATTCCAAAATGACAGGAAAACTTTATTTATTCAGTCCACTATACATGTCCGGGATCGTTCATGAATGAAGTCATCCGTAGGGTGGGTAGGTCTACTTGGCTTATCATGACTTCCCATATTAAAGATATAGCCTTTTACTCAATGGCTAAACTGATGACATGACTGGGGTTCGTAGAGTCCTAAACATATGGATACTTCGATGACATCATTTGTGGACGATCGTGTACCATTTCCAGCATGAAGTAAGTGTGTCAGTTCTATTTTCTATTTATTATCCTGTAAATTCTGAAAAGCGATATCTTGACATTCTTTCAAAAGGCTTGTTGGAATCTCCTCAAAGGATATATTTCCCAATCCGTCGTGTCTGTTATCAAAAAGAAAATACAATTTTTTAAGGGCATCTGTAGAGGCTCTACTTAAATTGATTAAGTGATATTATTTAAATAACTATATACAAATTCTATTAGCGTGCAGCTTATGTAATTGCGAATGGATTATAGTTTCTAAGCAACTTAAAGTACGACAGTTACTTTTGTGTAAAGAATCTAACTTTTTGAATTGATATGGTGAGAGTATGTAGACGAAGGGGAAACCTCCGCGACGACCCAAAATGGACGCAGTGGCGAGCAGGAAGGACTCAATGGTGTAAATTGTGCTTAGGCGATTGTACAGTTCCAGCGCCTCCGCCTCTTTAATCAGCACCTTTTAAGAACAAAGCGTCATTTATTTTATGCTAATTATATCGTAAGTCAAGAATCAAAATCACTCATCTCCAATTTAAGCTCCAATTAAAAGGAGCCATGGAATAAAACTCTAAATCAGATAGACGCATAAAATGTTAATTAGGTGCGAGTTTCTTCAAACTGTAAAGTTTGATATTTTTACGTGCTTTTAAAAAAGTGCAAAATGATTTATTTACAGGTTTTTGAAAGTTGCAAAATGTTCTATTTACATGTTTTTGAAAAGTTCATAATGTTCTATATACTTACTTACACGCTTTTCAAAAAGAGCAAAATGCTTTATTTACAACATTCAGAAACGTGAAATTAAATCTATTTGATGTTTTTGAAAAGTGCAAAATGTTTCATTTACAGGTTTTTGAAATTTCTAAAATGTCCTATTTACATACGTTCAGGATGGCCGTATTTTTATGGTTTTTGCAAATAATGTATAATTGTTTTGTAGTACGGTTATGGCCACTTTAGAGTCTTTACAGACGATTTGCATTTCGACGGAAGCAGCCAGAATCCGTCCATCCTATACAACGGAATTTGTAAATAGCATTTTGCACCGTTTGCCTCAGGATGAGTACTCACCTGAATATCTGAGACTGCGTAGCCAATCAGCAGATTAAAGTGAAGTGTCACCACAAAGACGATAAAAAAGAGGAAGCAAAGAACGCAGACGAAGTCACGGAAGGAGGCAGTTCCGCCGAGAACCTTTTCCAGCATCTCACTCGCGTTCAGTTCTCCCGTTGCCATGGCTGCCACTTGGGCTGGAATCGCAAGGGCTGAGGAATTCTGTTGTACGAAGCATTATTTTCAAAATTGAGCGTGAATATAAGTAAAAGGCATCGTCCATAAATGATATTATAGAAATATCCTAAAGGACCCCATCTCCCCACCTGTCATAAGCTTAAAATGGCTATCTTTAATATGGAATGCCAGCAATATCCGAGTAGGCCCATTGGCCCTACCACTGACATCATTTATGGACGATCCCTAATCGACTGGTCATTAATTTAATAATTAAAAAAAAATACATAATTTAAGTATCTGTAAAAAGTACCTTGTAAAAAAGCGCCCAGAAAACGAGACCAAAACCTGTAAACCAAATTGCAAGGAGTGGAAAGTGTGGGGAACATGTAGCGACCACCTGCAATTATAATATAGAGATTAATGATACTGTTTAATTAACATTATTCTCGCAATGGTATGAAAAGATCCTAGGGCCATTCAAGCATTTCGTCATTCAAAACTCTCAAATTTGGACTCACCCACTATGCCCTAAAACATTATGCAACGCAATGTTATTTAAAAAGCATCAGAAAAAATGAAACTGACATTGGCATACCCCACCCACTACTACTCGTGACTGCGTCAAGTCATATATGAACGACCCCCTGGGTGTGTGTTTTTAAGCTGGTATTATTTTAATTATTCATTGAAGTTTTACCCTTTTAATAGCTGCCACCTGAACTCCGAAATAAGGGATTTTCCCACATTGAAACATGACTAGAACAGTCATTAGAACTACTCCAATCTGCGCACATTTAAAGAATTTATATTACTCCAGATTAAATTAAAGGCCCAAAGCAGAATATGTTTAGGAATCTTCCGCAAATGACGTCATCTTCAGGGGCAATGAGTCTACTTGTAGCTACTGGTTCAAGATATACAGCCGTATTTACACAACAAGGATGATGACAGGGTCCAAAAAATGGGAATTTTTCGATGACGTCAATTGTGGGCGATCCCTAACAAAATAGTAAAGATGTACAGATCAATTATTACGATTGAAATTGTAGCCGCAGTCTGCGTATCCTGGGCAAGCAGAAGCCCAAACTGTGTAACATATAAAATTATAAAAGAAATCTGAGCGAGATTTTCGATGGTGAAGTAGGCCCATCTCAAAACGAACAGCTGATAAATTTGTTTAATTCCAACGAGTACTGTCAACCCCAAGAGAACTACGCAGACGGCGTAGTGACCTCCAGATAGCGAGTCATCCACTGTGTACACAATTTTGTTTAAATTAGTCTAAATCCGCTAAATCAACCGAAGAATTTAGATGTTTCCCAATTTTACTTAAGATGCATCAACGATCAACGGTTTACCACTCATAACTGTGCTGTTCTCCATTATGGAATTACTTCCTGCTCCGTTTTCCACTGTGCTGCTTTTTGGGTCCGAATCTGAATCCGAATCCGGGTCGCCAACGCTTGATTGTAGCAGAACGAATGCTGCTGCGTACAGTCCCAACCATATTAACTGAAAATGTTTTTTCCATTGAATTTCATTGATTTGTTTTCATATTGAACAGTACACTGAATTTTCGATTTTAATTTTAGGAATCGTCCACAAATGATGTCATTGAAATATCCCCAATTTTATGACTAGACCCCTGTCCTCAGTCTAACGATTGCGTATATAACTTTATCGTTCTTTAACGTGGGTGGTCCAAGCAGACCCATTGACCCCACCATGACGTCATTTATGAACTACCCCTGTAGTCCTATTACATGGAATACAAGCGAAGCGAGGAAAACCCATTTGATTTTATTCCATTTGAGGTGAAGGAATAATTTGACGAGTGGATGACGAAGGATCTCAACGGCCGTGTTCCTTGGCGTGAGGATGTAAGAAAGAAATTCGGTCTCCTTCCAGGACTTTGGACCCTTTCCATCAACATCACGACGCTTCCCGATGATAGCCCTGGAGATCAAATCAATTCAAAGTTAAAGGATTAAATTAATTTTAAAAAAAGGCGGCAACATTTTCAATTCGAATTTCATATTTTTGGTTTTAATTTGTTTGTTTGTAAGACTTACCCCCAGTTCAAAGTAAATCCTTTATGATCGTCCTTAAGTGCGATGGAATCGTCAAAATTGGTTTTTAAAGCATTTGGAACTTTTCTAAATATCAGTTTTAGAACTTCGATCCCATGGATGTCTCTAATAATTTTAAAAGAAAACATTTTTTGAGATTTAATGATTTTCCTATATGATAGAGAATCACCTATGCCCTTTGACCTTTATGGGAGGGGGGGGGGGGCAACGATTTTAAGGCGTAGGTTGTAGGTCAGTGGTAAATATGTTTATTTTTAATTAAGTTTTTAGATTACTTCATAGCAGTAGCCTAACAGAACAGAAACGAAGAGCTACGATAGCTGCGTCACACGAATAACTCGTCCCTCAGAGGCGAAAAATAAAACCGCATGGGGACGAATTATTTGTGTGGCGCAGCTATCTGTTACCCCCCTTGTTCCAAATAATGTTCAAATAAGGGGTGGTCCATTAATGACGTCACTATTTTAGGGTTCTCTCATTCACCCCCAGTCGTCACTTTAGCATTACATAAACGGCTATTTTGAGCATGGCATGTCATCAAGCTCTAGCTCTACCAATGACATCATTTATGGACGATCCCTATGATAACGTAAAATGCGAGTAACTATACACACTTTGCAAGGAGATCTGAATTATTTGCTAGAAGAAGGCTCACAACTTCCGGCGCCTCATTTTCAATTGCTCGTATTATTGGGATTTCTTTTTTCTTATCCCGACAATTCACTAATTTTGTAATTTTGTCAACTCCGTCCATCATCGTAGCTTTGCCGTCCTTCATTGTCACTGTTTCACTGAGCCACACTTGTTTGGAGTCCAGTAGAATTTGGACGGTGTCCAGGGACATTTTTTGATTTGCCACAGCTGCTCCCAAGTGCAGTGCTGTCCTTCCTTCGCCGTCCTTTTCCACGAGATCTTTAAACGTGTATTTGTAGTGATCTGGATACTTTGGGGCTGGACTTCCATCCGCATCGAAACCGTAACCGGAACCGCTAATTAATTCTTTAAATTCCTGATTGGTTTCTTGGAGCAGTTCTTTTAGCTTCCCCGAATTTCCCTCCCGGGCTGCTGCAAGGAGCGGTGGGAGGACGAGATTTGGAACCAAAACCGCAGCAGTCATTTCGATGTTGGAACTGTTCATAATTTTATAGCAATTTTCGACAAATGAAGCAGTTCAAATTATATTACTTTATTTCCTTTAGTGTTTTCATAGTGTTTTTGATTATAGGACAGGCTGTATACTGTATACCTAATTATTAAAACTATTTACACTTTACACAGGATTTTAATTCGACTGAAAATTTTGAAGGAGTTTACAATAGAAATTTTTTACCATTGAAGAGCGAATAGTTTTTGCCATGCGGACGATCGGCTTAATACAGATTACAAATAAATCTTTTATTCAAAAAAAGTAGAAACGGGACTCCAAGAAAACGTATGTGTCTTTGGATTGAAAGAAGGAAAGTAGTGGCCAGGAATGAAAGCGAGAACGTTGCATTACTAAATATTTTTTTTGCATTTACATATGAGTAAAATAGATACGAGGAAAGGCTTAAGGAGGAAACAAATTGAAAAGAGACCACAAAAGATTAGTATTAGTTTATGCATCGAAATAAGTATGTGTGTAGAACAGAAACAGATTCTGGTCGATATGTAGATAGGTACGTACGTCTTTAAAAATTCTGAGTATTAACATTAATAACAATTTGTAACTAGATTACGTATAGATATATACTTTGTACATTGTATATAGTGGGCGGGGGGCGGTGAAGAATCTTAAAGCAAAGAGCAATATGTGCATATTATTAAGGATTTCATTTAATAAAGGCAATTTATTTATAATTGTTATCTTGAGACTCAAGAAGTGGTCCATTTCGTGAGCTAATATGTACGTATATGCAACTTTTATCGCGAGTGAAGAGTCAAAATAGTCCATCTCCATTTTTAGGTCAAAATATCTGTAAAGTGCACTATGTATATTATACACCTACGTACAAAAACAAATTACAATATTGGGAAACCAAATGGTGCCATGTGTAAAGTGCATTTTGCACATATCAAAAATACTAAATAGAGTACTTTGCAATTTTTAGAAAGAGCGTACATAGGATGTGTTGCACTTTTTAAAAACATGTAATTAGAATATTTTGCATTTTTCAAGATCATGTAAATAGAACATTTTGCAGTTTTCAAAAGTATGCAAATATATTATTTTGCAACTTTCAAAATCATGTACCTAAATAGATTATTTTGCAACTTTCAAAATCATGTAAATAGAACATTTTGCAGTTTTCAAAAGTATGCAAATATATTATTTTGCAACTTTCAAAATCATGTAAATAGAACATTTTGCAGTTTTCAAAAGTATGCAAATATATTATTTTGCAACTTTCAAAATCATGTACCTAAATAGATTATTTTGCAACTTTCAAAATCATGTAAATAGAACATTTTGCAGCTTTCAAAATTATGCCAATAGAATATTTTGCAACTTTCAAAAACATGTAAATAGAACATTTTGCAGTTTTCAAAAGTATGCAAATATATTATTTTGCAACTTTCAAAATCATGTACCTAAATAGATTATTTTGCAACTTTCAAAATCATGTAAATAGAACATTTTGCAGTTTTCAAAAGTATGCAAATATATTATTTTGCAACTTTCAAAATCATGTAAATAGAACATTTTGCAGTTTTCAAAAGTATGCAAATATATTATTTTGCAACTTTCAAAATCATGTACCTAAATAGATTATTTTGCAACTTTCAAAATCATGTAAATAGAACATTTTGCAGCTTTCAAAATTATGCCAATAGAATATTTTGCAACTTTCAAAATCATGTAAATAGAATATTTTGCAACTTTCAAAATCATGCAAATAGAATAGTTTCCAATCTCTTCAAAATTAGGAAAATAGAGTATTTTGCAATTTTCAAAATCATGTGAATAGTACTGAATAGAACATATAACACTTTTCAAACGCATGTAAATAAAACATTTTGCAACTCTCAAAATCATGTAAGTAAATCGAAAAAATTTTCTACTTTTCAAAAGCTCTAAATTAACAGCTGACGCATCTGTCTCATTTACGTGAGCTATTTTGACATAGCTCGTTTTAATTCTAGCTTAAGTCGGATATATCGGATATGGGGCATTTTGATTCTTCACTCACGATATGCCACTACTTACTACATTATTTCTACCAATTTCAAATGTCAACCTTCAGTTATATTACATTTAATTTTGTACCATTAAAGACTGTACGCATGTAGCCATCACAGTGATATGATCCGCATTATAATACATGAGCTGATTAAAAATGCCATCCCCCACTTGCGTTCCACTTGTTCACAGATTGTAATGTGTGGGATGCATGGGATCTAATCCACACGGCACTTCTCCAGTCTTCTTCCTTTTCGTTTTCGTTTCTACAGCAAAACAGGCTATATGCAAATCAGAGTGACATATAATTATTATTATGAGCGATGAGCCAGAGCCTTAACTCATCCATTTCCTAATAACGTTATAGTCAGCTTGACAGGAATTAATATGAATTTATAATTAGGGCTCATCCCTAAATGATGTCATACAAAAATCCCTATTTCTAAAACTTGGTCATCAGCTTATAACCATTGCGTAATCACTGTCTTTAACATGGGACATTTTCATCAATATCCAAGTAGACCCATTGTTTGCCTTATATTCGACGTCATTTATGGACGATCCCTTATAAGAGCCTTAGTATGTAGCTGCTGAAGAAAGTGTCCCAGACCCAGAGAAGCAAAAGTTAACTCGAGAAAATCCAGAAATGACAACGTCTCCTTGTCTCGCAGTCCCAGTTCAACATCGATAACCCCCAAAACAAACCTTAACAATTTTGCATATACATTTTATGGAGGCGGCGGAAATGAATGGGAAGTCAAAGGCTGCGGTTGTGGTGGTTGGTGGTGGTGGTTGTGGTCGTCGTCGCTGTGGTTGTGGTTGTTGTTGTTGGCACTCACTACATTTATTACGAGGCAAGACGAGCCACAGTATTCGCCAGAAAATAATCACAATATTGATTTTGACTCGAGACTCCTACAAAAAAGTCAAAAGAAATACGACAACAGAGAGAAACGAATTAATTTTTTATTGATTTCTTATTTATCATGTGGCAAAGGACGTGGAGACTTTCATTCAGTGCAGAGCCAAGACTTTTTGACCTTCGTTTTTTTACTATGTAATTATTACAAAATTTTGGATGTAATTATCATAAAGACGAAGACGGGAAGGGGTACGCATGACACATAGGGACGGTTCTGATTTTACAAGTCTTTTAAATTAAGTACCAGTTTTGTAATACGAGTCATGCCATACAGTAAGTATCCAGCGCAATAATGGGGGAATTAGTGGATATTATTTTGATTTAGAACTCCTATTTAATTCGGGTGACATCATTTATGGACCATCCCTAAGAATAATAATTAATCCATCAACAACAGAATGCAGTGTAAGTAATTTAGTAATTAATCCGTTTTTAAAAATTATTTGTAATGTAACGTCTTGGGTCTAGTGACATTATATTGTGGCAGCCACCGCACCGTGCCACAGCCACAGATGAGCGGAAGGATTCTTTTAGACTTGGACCAAATCAATACAGATGCATTGTATAAATTACATTTACAGCCAGAGACTTGTGAGCTTCTAAATAGAAAAGTGAATTTTTTGTATGCCTATAAAGCAGTATATATATATAGCGTCTGCCTTATGGCGTATTATGAATTAAAATAAAAGTGTAGCAATTCTGCAGCCTGCACTCTGCCTGCACGTTGACGTTATTATACGAGAGCAGAGGGTGAAGGCTGAAGGTTACAGATGTTTTTGAGTCATTCGAATGGCTGGAAGGCACCTTGCTAAGTAAGTAATAATTTGTCGCATTTACTTGCGCATAATTGATTAGCTCACAACTTTTACATTAGAACATCCCAGAAAAATTACGTGTTCAGCTTTGGCTTCGAAACTTCGACAGCCATGCACTTTAATAGCTAATCTCTTCCTTTGCTTTTCTATCAACTCCCATAGCGCCCATGTAATTATGAAAGATATCGTCTGTGAAGAACCAAAATGACCCATATCCATTTGTAGCTAAAAACAATATCCACTATCTACACAAATATTGAAACATGTCTTGACTTGAAACCATTTAAATAGAAGATTTTGAGCTTTTTAAAAACATGTAAATCGAACATTTTGAAATCAAAAACATGTAAATAGAACATTTTACACTGTTCAAAAAACATGTAAATAGAACATTTTGAGCTTTTCAAAAACATGTAAATAGAGCATTTTACACTTTTCAAAAATATGTAAATAGAACATTTTGAGCTTTTCAAAAACATGTAAATAGAGCATTTTACACTTTTCAAAAACATGTAAATAGAGCATTTTACACTTTTCAAAAACATGTAAATAGAGCATTTTACACTTTTCAAAAACATGTAAATAGAGCATTTTACACTTTTCAAAAACATGTAAATAGAACATATTGAGCTTTTCAAAAACATGTAAATAGAGCATTTTACACTTTTCAAAAACATGTAATTAAATAGAGCATTTTACACTTTTCAAAAACATGCAAATAGAACATTATGAGCTTTTCAAAAACTCTTTACGCATGTTTCTCATTTTGTTTTTATGACATAGCTCATTTTGATTGTAGATTAAATTGGATATGGGTCATTTTGGTCATTTACAGACGGTAGGAAAAGGAAAGAAGCAGAAGAGATTGGAATTGTAATTTTATTATTATTGAGTGTGGAGCTGTTGGAACTTTTGGCACAAGTCTCTCTGCTGCACAAAACCAATAAAACAACAACAACAGCAACAACAGCAGCTTCAAATTAAATACTTTCATTTTCGTGTATTTTTAGAGTCAACTCATCTCTCAATCTTATCTCCTATACGGACACGGAATACAGACTGCTGCTCTCATCGTCAGAGTACAGATCAGTATGCGGTCGTCTGTCTGTGTCTCTGTGTCTCTGTGATATGTGAGTCATGTCACGATTGGGATAATTACCCATGCCTTTTGGGATCTTATGTACGGAATGATAATAATAACAAATCATAACTGGGAAGATGCGAGTGCGGTCGGGGAATGGAAGAAGAAGAAGATCTACCTCCAATTAATACAGATACGAAAGACCAAAGGGATTTACTCGCTCTTTTTCAATAATTCATCTCTCTCCCATTACTTTTATGTATTCTAATGTTGTCCCGTTCCTCCTCACATCTTCACGACTTCACATCACAGATATAGAATACCTAGATGCCCTACTGTAATCTCTTTGCATGTGTTTTTTATGCGGCTCTATGGATGAATTTATAGGTAACACTTTATCATTGTACCAAAAGTTCTCAGTAGTGGCGACATCAGCATTTTAACCTCTGAACTGCGTGTTTTCAAATTTGCCTCCTCAATTGCTTCTGCCAAGTATTTCTAAGGATGGAAACCATCCATCGATATCCTTGCAACTGCATAACTTAATGTTACGGCTAATCGAATATTACCAACCGTAGACTCTTCATAGCTAGCAAGTCTTAACTTGCACATCTGAGAGACACCTAGTTCTACGGAAGCGAGCTGCAGCCTTGATGCTAAGCACACCAAAAATGCAGACGGCGCTTTGCCCCTGGCTGCCTTCCTTTTTCCCGGGGAGTAGTGTCTCTAGTTCTATCTACCTCTGTGCTTCACATCTTGACTACGGGGTCGTCCGTAAATAATGTCATGGGTAGGACGGGTGGACCTAATTCAATATTTGCTATTGGTGAAGATAGCTGTTTAATTTATGACGTAATTTTAAAGTAATGACATAGGGGTGGGTGGGTTAGAAAAGAAAGATAGAATGCGTGACATCATTTACGGACGATCCCAGGTGCATACTGCATACAAGATTGTCATGCCAATGTAAATGAAGCGCGCCAAATGCGGATTGTGGTCGAACCTGTCCCCGTCTTCTTTTCTCATCTCATCTCACTGAATCTCTCGCATTTACCTGAGATTTTCTTTATGTATCTCTCTCTTCTCTGCCTGTCATCTGTGTCTCTGTGTTTCTGCTGCTGCTGCTGGTTGCTCGTTGGGTTCCACTCTTATTCTTTTTCTTGAGATCCTCACTGACTGAAGACTGAGATGAAAGGAAGAAAAGTTTAAGACTTTTTGGTTGACGACGAAGTGAGAAAGAAACTGAGAAGACGGAAGTGAAGTGAGGAGTTAAAGTCAAAAGTGATTTGTATTGGATTTTTGAAACGAGGTGAGAGTCGTAGATTTTATCTCAATTTTTAGCTTTAATCTCCCAACAGTTCAAACTTTGGGATTTCTCTCTCCAATTCTCCAATTCTCCTTCATCTTTCTGTCATCTGTTTCTGTTTCCCTTTCAATTTGAGAGTCCCACATCCCTTCACTATTTTAGTATGTTGTTAGTCATTAGTAGAAGGTAGTTAGTTCCCTTCCTGCCCATTGTGTTAATAACTTGATAATTATATTGCCGTCCTTCAGCCCCTGTTCAGACTCAACTCTCTTACTTTACTTTCAACTTCCAATTCTCAATTCTTTTATTCTTTGTGATTAGTTACTTAACGTCTTGGACTCTGAGCTGAAGGAGCCAACAGTACAGTAGTCACGTCAAGGAACCACGCTCTTCAACCTTACATCGAAATAGTTCATTTTTACCTCTTAAGTAAATATATACATTATTGGATTTATCAGTTGTCAATAGATATTATTACGGAAACAGAATGGTTGGGGTTGTATTTCTATCTTGGTCTGTTACTCTGTTGTCACTGGCAACTGACTGGTACTGGTACTGGTACCGGACTGGTGACTAATTGTTGTATTTGTGATTTAGCATGTTTCATGTTAAGTACTTTTAAAAGTTCTATGTAGATATTTAGATGTTGGATGTACTTAAAACCAGCAATTGACTTGACAGTCAACAGTAATTAGTTGCGTTTTGTTGTGAAAGTCAAAATAAGTGTCGATTGTTAAATGTGGGTTTACCCAACTGTAAAAAGGTTTGAAGGTTGAGCTGAACAATTACAATGTTGAATGTAGTTTGTCTTTGTTTGTCTTATACATTAAATTTTGTGTATTTTTGTTTTTGATTTCAGCTTCTCTGGATCACTGCTCGCTCACTGACGACTCTCATCTTGTAAAATACATTCTTCAATATGGGCAATTTATTTGGGAAAAGTTACACAATTAGACACTCTCCAAGTAAGTTTACACCAAAAAAATAACTCCTGTTTTAGTCAATTACATTTTATATGTCTGTACTTCACATTTAATTAACTAGTAGCCGTCTAGGATCCCAGTTGTGTTTACAGTGTATTTTTAAGTTAGACAATAAATTATTACAATATGTAAATTAACATACAAGTGACTAAACATTTGATTGTTTTTGTGGCGTTTTTATTTGTTAAATAGTGGGAAATGACGTAGATGACGATCAGGAAGAGTTTCAACCCAAACTGACGATGGCAAACCAGTCAAAGTATGTACTGTGACATATTTATTGCTTGGCATTCATTATGTTTTTTGGTATTCACTTAAGTACAGTTTATGCAAACAGATTGGAGATTGGTGTTGTTTTTTTATAGGAATTGAGATAGTTTTAGAATGATATCATTAAATCATGTACATAAGCATATTGTTGCATTCCCGTATGTTTTTTATAAGTGTAGGCACTAGGCACTATGTAATATTTTTGTTTTGCTTAATTTGTAGACTGAAGGAAAAGTCTAAAGCAGCTGATGATGCAGAGAATCGAAGACTTAATCAGGATGGAATGACGGTAAGTATTCCGCCTCCTCATTTTCTCAAGTATTCATGCCGTGACCATGACCAATACTCACTACCTACTTAACTATACCTATGAATCACATTCAATATTTAAAATTAATGTAAATAATAAATATCGTCTGTGAAGAACCAAAATGACTCATATCCAATTTAAGCTGGAATCAAAATGAGCTATATCATAAAAACAAAATGAGAAACATGCGTAAAATGCTAATTAGGAGTTTTTGAAAAACTTAAAATGTTCGATTTACATGTTTTTCAACAATGTAAAATGTCCTATTTACATATTTTTGAAAAGTGTGAGATGTTCTATTTACATGTTTTTAAAAAAGTGCAAAATGTTCTATTTACATGTTTTTAAAAAAGTGCAAAATGTTCTACATATTTACATGTTTTTAAAAAAGTGCAAAATGTTCTATTTACATGTTTTAAAAAAAGTGCAAAATGTTCTACTTAAATGCTTTCAAGACAAGTTTCAGTATTTTTGTAGATATTGGATATTGTTTTTAGCTAAAAATGGAAATGGGCCATTTTGGTTCTTCACAGACGATATATTTATTCATAGAGCTCGGATGACGCAATCATTCTGCCTAAGTTAGTTAAGTATGAGTCTTAATATTATATCCCATTCTATTACAGAAAAATTCCGGTGGAAAAGGGAAGGGAAGTGGAGATGGGAGCACGGATGAAGATTTAATTGTAGAAAGAGAGCATTCAACTGTGCTTGCCACATCTTCTTAATACTTGAAATTTTAAAACTTTTTCGATCTGATTTCAAAACTCTCTGCTATCGGAATTTCGGATCCGCAGCTAAAGCTCTATTATATAAATAAGCCTCTAATAATTAATTAACTCTCTATAATGTTAATTATTACTGAAATTATTAAGATTAATTCCTAAAAAAGTAGTTACAATGAACTAACAAAATGGTAGAGGTATAGGGCTTCGGCTTAGTAGTAAAAAAACTAATTACTTACGAGCTGCGGCCTAATGAATGCAGCTCATCGTAGAATTAGATTATTTACATTCTATTGCGCAGAATATATACGCTCAATTACTGTAACTATATTATAATTAATGTTATAGCCAGTACTTTTATGAGTACTTGCATTTTTTGTCTTTTTCTTATTAGAATTTTGATTTCCCTTCGTCGGAATTAAGTAGCCAAGTACGTCGCTTTGATTTGATGCCAAAAAATGCTCGATGTCGAAATCGAAATGGAAAAATCGAAAATTGTCGGTAGGCTTAGAATGAAAATAGACTCGAATATGTTATTTAGTAATTATTTAACATTTCACATAATATGAGCAATAATTTAATGATTGCAATTTACGCAAATAATATATGTAATAAGCCATGCGAAGGAGTAACGAGTGGCCATGTCTATATTGTAAAGACTTAGAATTGTGTAGCTATGTTTTTGGAGATGAAACTAAAATTACATTATGTTAAATACGTAATTATTTTCTTTTTTTCTTTCTTTCTTATCCCGAATTCCATTATAATTCCATCCAGAATGAGTATTAACAATGATTTACAAGTAGTATTTTCCTCCTCTAATATTCTAATGTAGTAAAAATGTAGTTTGATTTATAGTAATTTTCCTATATAGACGTTACATATACCATACAGACCGTAGTAGATTATAGATTCCTTATATAAAAATGTTAACATATTTGTAATTAATATTGTTAACTACCAAGTTAGTTGCTAGTTAGTTATGTGCTGTGAAGATGTACTGTGTTACATGATTCCGCACTAACAATTCAGTATTTACAAAGTATTTAAGAAGTTTAAGAAGATCTTGGCAGCTGTTACCTACAACAATAGCAACTAATTTACTTATATTTTAACAAGATACAATTCTGACATGCATATTAACTATATATGTACAATTTCCCTAATAATTTTATTTTTTTCTCTGTCTCAAAAATGATTGCTCCATTTTCTTGTGTGTATTATTATTGTCTAATTAATTACTTTTTTCCATTCACGTAATATTTGTAAGTTTTTCTATTTGATGACTGTTTAGTGTGTATTTTATTTTTTTTGCTGTGATCTGATAAAACCTGTGAACACTTTTACTTTTTAATGATTTATGATTTGGAGTTAAAATAAATGTGCCAATGATGATTATATTAACGAGGTGACCATGTCTGTGGATTCTGTTTCATTTTTATTTGGTTAGCAAAATTCAGTAGGTATGTATAGTCAGTTTAGTGCTGAGTATTTACTGTAAGGATAATTGTATTCGCCCAGTTTCAGTTTCTATGTGATTGCATGTTGTTCCTTAATAAGTGTACCAGTTTCCTTGTTGCAGTGGAGACATGTGAATGGGTAATGCACTAATTTTTTTATGTAAATTAATTACAGGGACGACAGAGGATGATACTTGGATGTATAGAAAGTACATAGAAAGACCCGTTATACCATATATCCTGTAATCAACTGCATCTTTACATTCGGGTCACTAATTACATTCTAATTTATTATCAGTGGACGCTATTCTCAATCTCAACCACTTGTGACTTGTACAGAGATCAAACAGGGAAGTTTGAAGATTGTGCGTGCCGTCATAGTTTTGGTAATTGGTAGTTTTAAGTTTTCGGGCTGGATCCTTTTCTGCATGTATTTTACCTTATTAGAATTCGCGTGATGTGAAAGTAGAGGACAGACAGTGTACCTATACTTCCAGCTCCAAAAATTTCATAAATCGCGTATTTACAATTAGATGATATATTTTTATAACTTAATTACAATTTTACAATTCACTGGTCACTGGCTACCGACTGCAGTAAAAGTTAAATTTATTTCTTAGTCCCTATATAGTTGTAATTTGTAATTAATTATTAAAGAAGACTTTAAAATGAATCTCATCCAAGCAACGAGGCAGCTGTACCACAGCCTAAGAGATTCAACAGCCACGTGGAATGTGGTTGATCATGAAGATTCTACAGTAAGGAATACTGACAGTAACTTGGTAAGAAATTAAGTCATTAACAAATATTTAAGACAGGTTGTAGATTCGTTATCAACTAGTTCAATGGTATTGTAGTGTAAGAAACCAATAATTGCGTCCACGTGACCCGGACAAAGGAATTGCTTTTAGGCAGGAATTTTTTTCCATACAAAAACCACTATTTTGATTTTATTCGTGGTTTTCTTTGGTAAAGCAAAATGATGTATTTACATGTTTTATAAAAGTGCAAACTTTTCTTTTTACATGTTTTAGAAAAGTGCAAAATGTACTTTTTACTTGATTCTGAAAAGTGCAAAAGATTCTATAAACATGTTTTTTTAAAAGTGTCAAATGTTTTATTTCCATGTTCTTGAAATGTACAAAACACTTTATTTGACTGTTTTTTAAAAGTCAAGATATTCTATTTACATATTTTTAAAACTGCAAAATGTTCCAATTACATGTTTTTTGAAAATTCAGGCAGCCAGGGCTGCCTGCGCTGGTCGCATTATCTGGCCCTGATTTTGTGTTATAGTATAGTTAATGTGAATTATATTATTACAGACGCCTGAGATCCACCTCGAGAAGGATGCTGATAATGGAGAGAATGACAATGACAGGAGACTAGATTTTCTAAGCAACCGAAACCGAATGTCAGACGATAGCAAGGACGGTGAATTGAATTCGGAAGTGAGCTTGACGGAGAGAAGGATCGTGCGAGGAATGAGGTTGATGAAGTTGACCGAGACTTTAACAGCTGCAAATTATGACGGTAAAATTAAATTACATATTACTACATAAAAGTTAATAAAGTTGTAAGAATAGCAATTTAATGGACCAAAAGATCTGATTTCGAGTACTTTTTTTGGTTAGGTATTTCTTTAACCAAAAAATCTATAGGTACCTTTTATATTGTTCCCGTCAGTCGTCAGGGCCGGACGAAGGAATTGCTTTTAGAAAGCAGTTTGTTGCCATACAAAAACCGCACCAGTTTTATTTTATTCATGGTTTTCTTTGGTAAAGCAAAATGTTGTATTAACATGTTTTTGAAAAGTGCAAAATGTTCTTTTTACTTGATTCAGAAAAGTGCTCAATGTTCTTTTTACTTTTGATTCAGAAAAGTGCTCAATGTTCTATTTACATGTTTTGAAAAAAGTTTAAAATTTTTTATTTCCATGTTTTTGAAATGTCAGAAAAAATTTATTTGCATGTTTGAAAAAGGTTATAATATTCTTTTTTTACATATTTTTGAAAACTGCAAAATGTTCCATTTACATGTTTTGTGAAAATTCAAGCAGCGCTGGCGACATTATCCGCTCCTGGTTCCCGTAATTAATGCCTTACCGCTTCTGACTTAACTGTTACATTCCTTTATTTCTATTTTCAGAGTGGCTCAAGGTTAAAAAGGAAGTATTCGAAGAAAACTGGCACTATCCTCCAAGGGTAAGTTCGAAATAATTCTCATAAAATAAAAACCGGCGAATTTATTGTTTGACTTTGAGTATAAAAAAGCGCATGTTTTATTCACGAATTTTGTCATAGCCTTCAACGACTGTGGCTCTGAGTGACTTCCACCTTCTCAAGACCCTGGGCGCCGGTTCTTTTGGACGGGTCATGTTGGTCCAGAATAAATCCAGCGGTGAGTTTAGTGCCATGAAAATTATGAACAAGGAGCAGCTCGTCCAGGTGAAGCAAGTGGAACACACCGTAAATGAAAAGAAAATCCTGGAAGCACTCAACTTCCCATTTCTCCTCACACTCCAAAATTACTTTAAAGACAATTCTCATGTCTACCTCGTTCTGGAGTACGTCCCGGGTGGGGAGCTATTTACCCTCCTCAGGAAGAACAACCACGGACTCCCGGAGCCCCACGTCCGATTCTATGCAGCTCAGATAGTTTTGGTCTTTGAGTACCTTCACCATCTCGACTTTCTCTACCGGGATTTGAAACCGGAAAATATACTCATTGATAGACATGGATATTTGAAAGTGGCGGATTTTGGATTCACAAAGCGTGTCAAAGGTCGTACGTGGACTCTATGTGGGACACCAGAATACCTTGCCCCTGAAATCATCCTATCCAAAGGGTACAATAAAGCTGTGGACTGGTGGGCTCTTGGGATTCTAGTATTTGAAATGGCTTCCGGGAATACACCTTATTATGACGATCGCCACATGCAGATTTATGAAAACATTGTTGCTAGCAGACTTCGATTTCCGGATTCAATCGCTGGGGAATTAAAAGACCTCCTAAAGAAACTTCTTCAGGTAAGTTGTTTGCCATGTAGCATCACCGTTAACGTTACCATAATTCCACATGAAGGATTCTTGTGTTGGCAGGGCCGGACGAAGGAATTGATTTAAGGCAGCAATTTGTTTCCATACAAAAACCGTCATTTTGAATTGTATTAATAGTTTTCTTTAGTAAAGCAAAATGTTGTATTTACATGTTTTACAAAAGTGCTCAATGCTCTATTTATATGTTTTGAGAAAAGTGCAAAATGCTTTATTTCCACGTTTTTGAAATGTACAAAAAAAAAATTTATTTGCATGTTTTTGAAAAGTCTAAAATATTTTATTTGTATGTTTTTGGAAAAGTGCAAAATGTTCTTTTTACGTGATTCAGAAAAGTGCTCAATATTCTATTTACATGTTTTGAGAAAAGTGAAAAATGTTTTATTTCCATGTTTTTGAAATGTACGAAAAAAAATTTATTTTGCATGTTTTTGAAAAGTCTAAAATATTTTATTTGTATGTTTTTGGAAAAGTGCAAAATGTTCTTTTTACATGTCTTAAGAAAAGTGGAAAATGTTTTATTTCCATGTTTTTGAAATGTACGAAAAAAAATTTATTTTGCATGTTTTTGAAATGTACAAAAAAAAATTTATTTGCATGTTTTTGAAAAGTCTAAAATATTTTATTTGTCTGTTTTTGGAAAAGTGCAAAATGTTCTTTTTACGTGATTCAGAAAAGTGCTCAATGTTCTATTTACATGTTTTGAGAAAAGTGGAAAATATTTTATTTCCATGTTTTTGAAATGTACGAAAAAAAATTTATTTTGCATGTTTTTGAAAAGTCTAAAATATTTTATTTGTCTGTTTTTGGAAAAGTGCAAAATGTTCTTTTTACGTGATTCAGAAAAGTGCTCAATATTCTATTTACATGTTTTGAGAAAAGTGGAAAATGTTTTATTTCCATGTTTTTGAAATGTACGAAAAAAAAAATATTTTGCATGTGTTTGAAAACTTCAAAATATTCCATTTACATGTTTTGCAAAAATTCAAGCAGCGGGGGCTGCCTGCGCTGACCGCATTATCCGGCCCTTTGAGTCGGAGTCGGAATACACTACACTTAAGTAAGTAGGAGGTATAAAAATTGTAAGTGTAACCCTTTTTATTATGGTGATCTATATTCTGTCTGTAGCCGGACGTGACCAAGCGCTATGGGAACTTGAAGAATGGGGCAGGGGATATAAAAAGCCATAAGTGGTTTGTTAATACAGATTGGGTCGCAATTTTGGAAAAGAAGGTAAGTACCTAGCTTTATTATGTTTAATATTATTGCAGTGCGTTAAATTCTTCTGGCTTCCTTTTTTTCTTGATAAAAATCTAATTAATTGTTATGAATTTTGTATCCAGGCGATAGCCCCATTCATTCCGGAGTACAGTGGCGCGGGGGATACGAGCAACTTTGACGATTACGCTGAGGACCAGGTGCTCACTACAGCTGAAGAGGATGCCTATCCAAAAGAATTCTCAGATTTTTAAACCAACTACTTATCACAAAAATTAGCAAGTGCAAAGTTGGTGTGTTACATAGCTTTAGTTTAGAGTGTAGCATTAAGGTTGTGTTGGAACTCTCGTCCACTCGGATTTAGTTCTTGTTGTTATCATTGTTAGTCATCGCTATCTTTTTTTTTGTTATATAGTTACTAGTAAATTATTGGAAATAGGAATACGGAGATACGAACGTTCACATATTTATTTATTGTAATTTATTATCGGAACTTGCATTCTCAAATTATTAACACGAGTATTTTAGCTCAAAATGAATTATTGCATAAAACATTTTGCACATTTCAAAAACATGTAAAACTAAAACATTTAAAAACCTTTCAAAAGACATGTAAATGGAACATTTTGCACTTTTCAGAATCAAGTAAATAAATTATTTTGCTCTAAAATATGTAAATCAAACATTTTTGTTAACCACAGAAAACCATCAATAAAATCAAAATAGCGGGTTCCGGTTTTGCATTAAAAAAAAATTGCTGCCTAAAAATATTTCCTTCGTCCAGTCCGGCTCTGTGAAACTGTGTAAAAAAAAGGACAAAGATTAATTGACGTTTAGCCTGATCACAAGAGCCATGCCCATTATGTATACACATGAGAGATCGTACACAAATGACGTCATCCGTAGGGTCAATGGGTCAACTTGACTACTTACTGATGGCATCCCATGTTAAGGATAGCCATTTATACGCGATGGTTATGCTCATGTCAGGAGTCAGGGTGGTCTTAGAGTTGTAAAAATGATGATTTTTTATGCCGTCATTTGTGGACGATCCCGAATACGTTTAAAATTAAATTGTGTTATAGTTTGTGCTAAATAGCTACATAACATTGTGAACCATTGCATTGTACGTATGGATTTATGGATTACTGTGGATTACTTGAGAAAAATCTCTTTGCCCCAGTTGAGCTTCTATGGTTAATCTATGATTTAATCAGCATGTGATTTATTTTTAATTCACAAGAAAACGTCGTGATGTACCACAAAAAATAAGTTTTTGAAACTAATAAAAATCTTCTTTTCTCGTCAATCTCCACAAGTATTTAATTGTGGTGTCAAGTGTTAATGACACTTACTAAAAAAGTGAAATTTTGACGCCAGTCCGTTTATTGGTACGTACGCCTTTGTGGATTTATGGGTAGCTACAAAACTCTTTCATCTTATTTAGAGACGTATATCATGAATGGCCCCCAAGTTAAAATTATAATTAGGTGTGGATTATGGATTAATCATAATAATTATCAGGACCGGATAATGCGGCCAGCGCAGGCAGCCCCCGCTGCCTGAATTTAAAAAAAAACATGTAAATGCAACTTTTTATGGTTTTAAAAACATATATAAAAAGAATATTGAGACTTTTCAAAATCATGCAAATACATTTTTTTTGTACATTTCTCAAACATGGAAATAAAACATTTTCCACTTTTTTGAAAACATGTAAATAGAACATTTTGATCTTTTCTGAATCAACTATAGAGAACATTTTGCACTTTTCTAAAACATGTAAATACAATATTTTGCACATTTCTAAAACATCTAGATACAATATTTTGCACATTTCTAAAACATGTAGATACAACATTTTGCACATTTCTAAAACATCTAAATACAATATTTTGCACTTTTCTAAAACATCTAAATACAACATTTTGCTCATTTCTAAAACATGTAAATAGAACATTTTGCCCTTTTCTAAAACATCTAAATACAACATTTCGCACATTTCTAAAACATGTAAATAGAACATTTTGCCCTTTTCTAAAACATCTAAATACAACATTTCGCACATTTCTAAAGCATGTAAATAGAACATTTTGCCCTTTTCTAAAACATCTAAATACAACATTTTGCACATTTCTAAAACATGTAAATACAACAGTTTGCTTTACCAAAGAAAACATTCAATAAAATCAAAATGGTGGTTTTTGTATGGAAACAAATTGCTGCCCGAAAGCTATTCCTTCGTCCTGCTCCGGCCCTGAATCATATTAAATGGTCAATCCAAAAATTAAAAAATCAGAAATCTGTCCCCTGCGCTCCCAACCGATTTTCGATTACAAAAGTGAATTGCATGGCAGTCTAAAAGTGAAAAACAAATTACTTAATAAACTTGAAGTCAACTCCAATGTCAATTTTGTCTGCTGACAGATCTCATCGTCAGTAAAATGTTAACTAAATGTAAACAATAAAATTTGCATCTCATTAGCATCCCTACAGAGATTAGCTAGCGCACATGTGCTCCTGCACTCTGACTCAAATACAAGTGCAAAAATGAACAATGAAATAACAAGGCTCCAGAGCACAGGAAATCCCACATTATTGAGACAACCTAACACCTAAAGTAGGTACTATGGCGCCTATCATTGAGATACAATCCAGGAATTCGTTAAGGGATGGTCTGTAAATGATGTCACCCAAATAATCCTAGTTTTAGAGCACACCCACACACCTGTGTTTTCACTTTAAGATTGCGTAAACGGCTATATCTTTAACTTCAATTACATCAATACTTGACTGGTATTTTCAAAAACCGTGTAAATGGAGCATTTTGCAGTTTTTAAAGGTATGTAAAAAGAATTGTTTGACTTTTTAAAAACATGGAAAATAAAAATTCTTGTACATTTCAAAAACACTTAAATAAAACATTTTCCACTTTTTTTAAAACATGTAAATGGAACATTTTGCCCTTTTCAAAAACATGTAAACAGAATAATTTGACTTTTTAAAAAATATCAAAATAAATTTGTTTGCAAATTTCAAAAACATGGAAATAAAAAATTTTCCACTTTTTTCAAAACATGTAAATAGAACAATGAGCACTTTTCTGAATAAGGTAAAAAGAGCATTTTGCACTTTTTTAAATCATGACCCCATTACCCTGTACCAATGACATTATTTATGGACGATCCCTAACACGTCTGGAGTGCTGCGGAGTTGCATAGTTGAGTTATTAAACGGGTGGCTATAAATAATACATATTACCTACCTACCTGCATATTATGCAAATACGAATTATATTGCCCTTCCTCAAGGTCTCGAGATTTTATTGTTTTGTGTTCATGCAAATTACCTCCATAAAAGAGCAAGTACGCGAGGAAAGGAAAACACTGGATATTTACACACAATTGAATGTAGAATTTCATAAAAAAAATCATTCAAGGGCTGCCGAGCCCATCTAAATTCTGGCGTCTCCGAGCACGCTTATGCATTTACACACCTACATAATAAATTGCGACTGAATTTTGAGTGTGTTTCAAAGGTGACTCTACGACACACACAAATATCCGGGCTTCTAATTTACATGTACAATTTCCTGTACTTTTACGTAACATGGCGGACAGAAAGCCTGGGAAATGCGATGGAAATTGTGGAGATTTTTGAAAAAAAGTTAATAGTGCTAAAAGTGCTATGTTATATGTATACGTTACAAATACATACGACATTAAAACTGCGCATTGTTGTGTATAACCTTCATGCTCTGGACCTGGACCTTCATTGCAGCTTCCTTTTGTTTTGGAGCGATCGCATATCCTTTTTCACAGTTATCCATCAGCAGGGCCGGATAATGAGGCCAGAGCAGGCAGCCCCCGCTGCCTGAATTTTCTCAAAACATGAAAATGGAAAATTTTGAAATTTTCAATTTACCTACATGTAAAAAGAATATTTTGACTTTTCAAAAACATGGAAAATAAAATTTCTCTTACATTTCAAACACTTGGTAATAAAACATTTTCCAATTTTTTCAAAAATGTAAATAGAACGTTTTGCACTTTTCTGAATCAAGTAAAAAGAACATTTTGCACTTTTCAAAAATATGTAAAAAGAATATTTTGACTTTTTAAAAACATGCAAATAATTTTTTTTACACATTTCAAAAACTTGGAAATAAAACATTTTACACTTTTTTCAAAAATGTAAATAGAACATTTTGCACTTTTCAGGGTCAAGTAAATAAATCAAACATTTTGCACTTTTGTAAAACACGTAAATACAACATATTGCTTTATTCAAGAAAACCATCAATAAAATCAAAATAGTGGTTTTTGTATCTAAACAAAATCCTGCCTAAAAGCAATTCCTTCGTCCACGTCCGGCCCTGTCCATCACATTGCACTGTATTACAAAAAATCATAGGAATTCAATAAGAAATAACTAAATCGAGATCACCCTTCAGATATTTGATATGAAGGTTGCTCTCCTATGCAATTACAGACGCAGGACATGTAATGAAAAATTAACACTTGTATTGGTGCATAATAATTAATCAGTGATCAGTTGATCAGCTCCTTCCCATTCATTCAAAGGACACTCATTGTCAGCAGTCAGCACTAACCTTCCAAACTTGGAAAATTATTATTGCACATTCAATTATCCTTTGAGTCATACTCCATCTGCGAACTGGGCTAATCCACATCTGGTTTTCGTATTTAGTATTTTCGCTATGTCAGCTTGTCAACTTTGTATTTGTCATAATAATCTTTTAGTCACCCGACTCAATCAAACTGGAATCAAAATAATGCAAAACAAACTATTTACAAGCACAACTCGCCAAACCATTAGCAAGATTTTACATGAGATATTATTTTTTCAAAAAGAGCGTCGAAAAAAACATAGAATTGCTTAACAACATGGTGTGCGTCATGAGTTTTAGACGGTGAAATATTTTTTGAAAAAAAAAGCCTCAAAATGGTTTTTTAATCCTAATTTGAATTTTTTCTCAAACATTGTAAGCACAATTTTTCAAAATTTTTTACAAAAAAACAATTTAAAATATTTAGAATTCAAAAACAGAATTTAATATTTTGACATTTTTTTAATTGTTTTTCAGAATTTTGATAGATCCCTAGGGTAAGTAAGTGCCTAAAAAATTTTGAAATCTAAATATTTTAAAATGGTGTTTCAAACACAATTTTTAAAAATTGTGCTTTAAATGTATGAGAAAAAATTCAAATTAGGATTTAAAAACCATTTTGAGGCCATTTTTTTGTTTTTTTTTGAAAAATAATTTTATCTACTGAAACGCATTGTGTTGTTTAGCAATTGTAAGTTTTTTTCGACGCTCTTTTTGAAAAAAAATATTTCATGTAAAATCTCGCTAATGGTTTAGCGAGTTATGCTCGTTAGAGATCGTTCATAAATGACGTCACGCGTGGGGTCAATGGATCTTTTTGGCCACTGGTGCCAACCTATGTTAAAGATACAGCCATTTACAAAATAGTTATGCACTGGTGATACAGGGGTATTAGGGTCCTAGAAATCCGTCTATTGTGATGACATTATTTATGGACGACTCCTTGCATGAAATAAGACTAATTTCAAGGCAAACTGTATTAAGTGTACCAGGAGAATGAGTCAGCTGCATTAGAAGTGACTCAGCAGTGCCTACGTAATTTTTTAGTTTGTTTCCTACTGTAGAAAAAATCAGTTTGCTCCAATTATTATCATAAAAAAAATTAATTGTATCCGCAGATGGATTTGAGCAGCATGTAATTAAATTAAATGCAAAGAATTAATGTTGCATCTCATTAGCCTTCTTGTTGAAATTAGATATTAGCTTAGCGCACATGTGTTTCTATTGTGTTGTGATTGTAGTACAACTGTAAATGAACATGGAAATACCGAGGCTCCGCACCACACAAATCCCACACTGTGTTGGTTGGGGCAATGGAATTCCAAAGAATGAAGGCGCCAACTATTTTGCATGGGACTGAATGCAGAGAGACGTTAGCACTTGTAGCGTTGGAGCTATAAACCGGTAATCCGTATGTAATTCGTTATTAATAATTGTTAATGCCCCACCGCTCTACGTTGTCGTAGTCGTGTGAAGTACATAAAAGACCACGTAACTACGAGTAAACAAGGAAACTGGATTTTTCCAGTACTCGTGCCAATAGGAATGTACAATTTCATACAAAAAATGATTCAAGGGCTATTTATCCAGTCAATCTAAACTATCTTGCAATATACGCAGTAAATATCCTGATTGAAGAATCAAAATCACCTATTTACACTTTTGCGTAGATGCAATAAAATGAACCAGATTCAATATGTTCTATAGAATCAAAAAAATCTAAATCTTTAAAAAAATCTTAATTAGTGCTAGTTTCATTGCATTGCTTAACATATAACATGTAAATATACATTTTTGCACATTTTAAAAAAAGGGCAAATAGTATTTTTTGAAAATTTCAAAAACATGTATTTACAAATTTTTGGACATTTAAAAAAACATGTGAGTAGAACTTTTTGCACATTTCAAAAACATGAAAATACAGCTTTTTGGACATTTAAAAAAACACGTGAATAGAACTTTTTGCATACTTCAAAAGTATGTAAATAGAATTTTTTGGACATTTAACAAAAACATGTCAATAGAACTTTTTGCACATTTCAAAAACATGAAAATACAGCTTTTTGGACATTTAAAAAAACACGTGAATAGAACTTTTTGCATACTTCAAAAGTATGTAAATAGAATTTTTTGGACATTTAACAAAAACATGTCAATAGAACTTTTTGCACATTTCAAAAACATGTAAATACAACTTTTTGGAGATTTTAAAAACATGCAAATAGAACATTTTACAAATTTTTTATAAGCATGTTAATGTAACTTTTTGCACATTTCAAAAACGTAAAAAATTTTTGGACATTTTAATAAACATAAATATCATGTTTAAGACATGTTAAAATACATGTAATTAGAACATTTTGCTTTGTCAAAAACCCCATATTTACCATATTTAAACAACTATCTGATGATTCAGCTTTTATTTTGACATAGCTCATTTTAGTCGTAGCTATAAATAAATCGATTGTCTTATTCTGACACCTCACTCATAGGATATGCACTGCCCATCGAAAAAACAAAACGTTTCTGGATCCACCCTCTTCTGCCACACTAATCATAAAATACTCCAGTCAACTGCATCGTGCAATGTAATACCCTCACGTGAGGGGCAATAAATATGTTCACAACAAACTGCTGATCAAATAATAAATTGCATATTTTTTATCCATTGAGATTTGCTTTGCCCCATCTGCTAATCGGCCACATCTGGTTCTGGTCTTTGTATTTTATTTAGCCTCTATAATCATCAGCTGATCAGTTCTTCTTTCTTCGTCGTAATTTTTTTTTTTCGTCGCTGGATTCTGCGACGTACATTTAACTAGGTAGGTACTTACCTCACAAAAAAACAAAATTAAATAATACACACATTTTTGACGGGGCATTAAAAAGGAATCCGTGGGATTTAAATTTTTCATTCACGTTCCAGTCATTCTCCTGAGCAGTCAGTCGTTCAACAAAAATCTATTGATTTTATTTTATTTTTGTGTGTGGGGTAACTTGGAAAAGTTAATCGTTTGAAAATGGATCAAGACAACAAATTGGAGGAGGAGGTCGCAGCAGGTTCGAAAATTTTTTCTTCCCGAAATAATTTTGGATTTTTGTAGATCTCCGAATTTTCTTGATTTTGGTTTACTACACGCTACGTTCAAATTGGTTTTTAAACGTAGATATTTTTAAAAAAAAATATGGTTGTTCAAAATTTTTATTTTGTTATTTTTTTTAAGTAGTAGAAAATGTCGCAGCTGGTGACGAGCAGACAGAAGACGCGGAACTCCAAGTGGGAAATCTTTCCGAGTACGTACAAATTCCATCTTTATAAAATTTAAACACAGAAAGCTTAACGGTTTTTCGCGGGTTTTTCAGTTTATAAAAATGCAATTTTAGTAATAAATTGTAATCCGCATGCTGTTAGCGTAATTCTTATAGTAGTACTAGTAGACCCGTCTACTATTACAGGCCTGTCCCCTATTATAGGAAATATCGTAGCCAAAATTTTTGAATAAGAATTCTGCAATTCTTTTGCTTTTAGGATTTTGCGCATATGTCCAGTAGCCCCACAGTTTAATAAATTAAACTTTTTATTTTTTTTTTAAATACGTAGACTGACCGAAAAAGCTGAAGATGCTGATGCAGAGAATGAGGCTGAGACGGTATGTAAGTACCTACATCTTTTTGATCTTTTCATATTTACTATTCCAGCGTCCTGCCTTGATTTCACTATAGGAAAGTTAGCAATTGTTAGTCTTAAGGATCTCGCTTTTAGATTCAAACCCGTGTTAAAGTTAACAGCGAGAACCTTAAGACAAACAAATGTTGACTATGAGTCACACGTTCAGTGTTAAACATTAATACAAAATTAAGTATAAGAACATAAGGGGTCTTCCATAAATGATGTCATGGAAATATCTCCCCAGTTCTAGGAACCTATGACTTTCCTGTCATTATTGTGTCATTTCCCTTCTGAAAAGGATGTAAATGTAACCTTTTGCATTTCGCATAAACATATGTACCTACCTAATTAAAATATTTTGCACTTTCAAAAATAAGTAAAAAAAAAACATTTTGCAATTTTCAAGATCATGTAAAATAGAACATTTTACGCCTTTTAAAAACGTGTAAATTGAACATTTTGCACTTTTCAAAAACATGCGAAAAAAATATTTTGCACTTTTTACAAACGTGTAAATTGAAAATTTTGCACTTTTTAAAAACATGCGAAAAAAATATTTTGTACTTTTTACAAAAGTGTAAATTGAAAATTTTGCACTTTTTAAAAACATGCGAAAAAAATATTTTGTACTTTTTAAAAACATGTAAAAACAGAACAATTTGAAAATTTTAAAAGCAAACAATTATAAAATTTTGCAATTTTCAAAATAATGTAAACATACATAATATTTTTCAATTTTTAAAAACGTGTAATTGAAGCACTTTTTTGCAAGTTTTAAAAAACTCCGGGTTAGCAACTCATGTACTTTATTTGACATAGTTGATTTTAATCCTAGCTCAAAATTGATATGTGCCCTTTTTGATTCTTCACTCCCGAAATATTAATTATTCAAATAGCTCTAACTGCCCAGACTAATAATTATTGTACAGGTCTTAATTGTGTTCTATTGTATTGCAGGAATCTCCCGGCGCCGGTGAAGATTAATTGTACACAGGGAACGAGAACATCATTCGCCTCTGCTTTCGCATCTTCTTAAAACTTCAGTTTAAACTTTCGATCTGATTCCAACTCTGGTTTTGGATCCGCAGCTATAACGCTCTAAATCTTTTAATAACTAACATTCCGTAATTACTCTAATAAAATTAGTGTAAATAATTTCTATAGTTACGTTTACGTTTACATTCCACTGCGTAGAATATACGCTCAATTACTGTTTAATATACTATGTATAAGTATAACGTTAGTTACATAAATGTTGATGTCAATTTCTAATGAAATCTGTAAGGGGTCGTCCGTAAATGACGGCATCGGTTGGGTTCATGGGTCCACCTGAATATTAGTCACACCCCATGTGTAAGATGTAGTCACTTTTACGGTATGTTTAAGCCCCTGAGAGGGGAGTAGTAGAGTCGTTAAAATTTTATAATTTTTGATGACGTTGTTTATGGACTATCCTTTAATGGTTTTGGTAATAACTTGGAGTCAAAATAAATGTGCCCATGATTTGTAAGTAAGGAAGTAGTGACCAAAAGTATTTTGCGATTTCTTTTCATGCCTCATAACTCATAACATTTGAATTAAAATATGCTCTAAAGGATCTCCCACAAATAACGTCATGGGTAGGGCCAATGGGTCCAGTTGGCTAATGATGGCATTCCGTGCTAACGATAGCCATTTACAATTTACCCAAAAGGTTAAGCACTTGACGGGGGGTTTCATAGGGTAGTGAATATGGGGATATTTTGATGACATCATTTGTGGATGATCCCTAATGCTTAATGGGTGTGTGATAAACTTAATATTTATTTAAAAATATTTATTCTTATTTTATGAACGACATTTTTTTTAAAGAATATCAAAATTGGGAAAGACTAAAAGACAAGTATAGGAACTAATCGTAAGATGAAGTAACAATGTCAGCTGTATTGAGGATTTAATTGATCTGCTAGCCATTCGAGTCCCTCAAAGAGTCCGGCACCGGTCATGGCACACGTTGGCTGGATGTGCCAGAGCCGCGTGTGTATCTCGTTCAGACCCAGTTTCTCTGTCAGCTCCGCCGTCGTCATCGCATCCGGCAAATCCTATCATAATTATAAAAGCTCGAATTAATTCATTCATATTTATATTCATTCATATCTCGAAGGAAGACTCAAAATAACCCAATTCCATAGCTTTCGCTAAAAATAAAAATCACTGTCTTACGTTACGGCACAACTAAAATATTCTGAGCACGAAAGCATGTAGATAGAACAATTTGCAGTATTTTAAAACAAGTAAATAGAATATACAGTATTTTTTAACCACATGGAACTACAGCATTGTGCACCTTTCAAAAACGTGTATGTAAATGGAATATTTTACACATTTAAAAATTAAGTAAATACAACGTTTTGCACTTTTAAAAAGGAAGTTAATAGAATATTTTGCAATTTTCAAAATCATGTAAATGGAATATTTTGTACTTTTTTAAAACATGTAAATGGAATATTTTGCACTTTTTTAAAACATGTAAATGGAATATTTTGCACTTTTCAAAATGAAGTAAATAGAACAGTTTGCATATTTCAAAAAACATGTAAATAGAACATTATGCACTTTCAAAAAACAAGTAAACACAGCATTGTGCACCTTAACAAAAACATGTAAATAAAACATTTTGAACATTTCAAAACATGGTACATAGTAGATCGTTAATTACCGTCTTCATCCGATTAATTCCCGCCCTTAAGCTAATTATTTAATGTTTCGATACATCGGGCTTCGGTAACTAATCAAGACCCGGTGACTATTAGGAATACAAAATACATTCTTATGCAGTCGTTTATTTTCAGCTATCAACCCGGTGGCTATAATCGATCCTCGGTAATTAATTGTGCACCGGGACCGGGACCGGTACCGGGAATTAATCGGATGAAGACGGTAATCAATTGTTAAAAGGTTCTATTTAATTACTTTTATCGCATTACTCTTCCATTTCATTGCCTCCGTTTGTTTTGAGATAGCTCTTTTTATTTCTAGCTCAAACTCGAAATGGGTCATTTTGATTCTTCACTCATTTGATCAAGATATACACACAATAAAATATTTGAGTAATCATAATATGACACTTTCTAAAGTATCTGTAGTTGCATTTATCTCAAACTAAAAAAAAACTTCTATAGTAACAGCGTGTAACATGAAAAACCAGGAAAGACTCACATTTACCGCTGATTTATGAGTTTTAATGTAATCTAAATCTCCGAATTAGCTAGATAGTTAGGGGTCGTCCGTCAATGACGTTTAGGAAAAATTCAAATATTTTGCCCCCTCCCTCCCTCCCTTATATAGTTTAGAGCTTCCACAATTTAGCTTTATTTGAAGTATACATATTTGTCATTTCCCCCTCCCACCACTACATCAGGTTAGTAAGTGTCATTTATGCACGCCCCCTGAGTGCTGCATATCTGCATAAATTATTAATTTGAAATTTGACTCACCTGTTTATTGGCAAAAATTAAAAATATAGATTCACTCAGTTCTTCGTATGTAAGCAGTCTAATTAATTCGTATTTGGCTTCGTCACAATTTTTTCTGTCACTCGAGTCCACGACGAATATTACTACCTGAAATAAAAAAAAAATATGCCAATGACATTATTTATGGATGACCCCGCTTGCTCGTTAGTTTCGGATTCAGAATAATTTCTACCTATCTACATATTTTTAGAAGCTATAATAAATAATTTTTAGCATTATTTTTAGGCGCGTTTTTTAAATATTTATTAACCTGTGTATTATCTTGAATTTCTTGGAAATAGCGTCGCCATAAATGAGCGATTTTTCCACCTCCCCAGCCAATGTCCCAAACTGTGAAACTGATGTTGTTGTGCTCGACCGTTTCCACATTTAGACCTGCAGAGCATTCAAAATTCTATCGTCGGTACTTTGATTGTTAAATTGCGGGAATTTTGAAATCGCTGATTGATTTTTTTAAACTGCAATTAATTGACTCACCTATCGTGGGAACAGTTTTCTCGACAGAGCCCAATTTTAGTTTGTAGAGGATCGTCGTCTTCCCCGCGTAGCCGAGTCCCACCATCACGATCCGGATTTGTTTCTTCCCAAAAAGACGGCAGAAAAGGGAGGCGATCACATTCCCCATAATTGTGACTAATAATTTTGAGCGTTTTTCTTCAAAGCCTTTTGTGTTATTGTGTTTCCGTTTTAATGGTGTTTTGTTTAGAATTTTTTAGAAGGCATTGTTAATTACTAGTTTGCGTGTAGCAACAATTAAATTATTTTTATTTGTTATGTGAATATCGAAAGTCTGAAAGTGATGAGATAAATTGTTGTAACATGTGAACGTTAATTAAATTGGTAAATAGCGTACAGATGTTTGAATATGTAATTAATTAGATAGTTGAATAAAACTTTTATTTCTAACACACACTGATAATTATGCGCTAATGTGTCGAACTGACAGTCGCCTAGTAAGAGTGAGTAATCGTCTGTTAATTATTGTAACTATTCTTGAACGCTGAATGTGAGTTTGTTTAAAAAACATGGGAAGACTGGAATGTTTTCAGTTTAAAGTTGAAATGTGCATCGTGAGTAGTTTTCTGATTTTATGAAGCTCAGCTGTGTCTTGTGGTGTGGTGCTGTACAGAAGCGCTGTTGGGAAGTTAACACAGGAAAATTTAGGGTGACATAATCATTGAATAAATGTAATAAAAAGATTAGAGGTTGGGTGAAGAGTCAAAATTACCCGTGTCCAATTTTAGAGGCAGTGGTTCACACAGAAAAGACTGCAAGGTGGATATCGTCGGTGAAGAACCAAAATGACCCATATCCATTCTTAGCTAGAACCAATATCCACTATCTACAAAAATATTCAAATATGTCTTGAGAGCATTTAAATAAAACATTTTGCACTTTCCAAAAATATGTAACTACAAAATTTTGCACATTTTCAAAATCCTTTTGATTGTAAATGTTTGCATCTTTTCAAAAACATGGAATTATAACATTATGCACTTTTCAAAAATATGAAAATACAATATTTTGCACCTTTTTAAAATCATTTTAATTGGAAAGTTTTTCATCTTTTCAAAAACATGGAATTAGAACATTTTGCACCTTTTCGAAAACATGCAAATAGGACATTTTGTATCGTGGAGAAACATGAAAATTTAGAACTTTTCACGTTTATCAAAAACTCCTAATTACCATTTACCGCATGTTTCTCAAGGTGTTATTATGACAAAGCTCATTTTGATTGTAGCTTAAATTGGATTTGGGTCATTTTGGTTCTTCACTCACGATATATGTGTGTGGCACTGTGCTTCAGTTGAAAGTAACACACTTTGCTAAATTACTCAATAAAAATGACAACCGGGAGTGGAACGGTAGCTGAATTACTATAGATTTAGAGTACGTCATGAAATTTCTTGGAAAGGAGTTCATGGGGTTCATTTAGCTTCTCCTAAGATATGTGAGTCTTACAGACCAGGCCAGGTATTCAACGCAGATAAAATCCTGTTGTAAATATCTTAATTTTGTCATTGCCTTTACTGCAAATAAAATATGTTCTACTTGACAATTCTATTAAAAAGGAAATCTCTTACGCTGTTAAGCGGAAAATCGGCTAAACGGGACAAAAAAGCTCGGTCCCACGGCGTCCCTTATTTCCGGATTTTACTGTACCTACATGAGGTAGATACGTAACATGTTAATTACTAGTTTTTGAAAAGTGCAAAATATTTTTGATTTATATGTTATTTGAAAGTGCAAAATATTCTATTTACATGTTTTAGACAGTGCAAAATGTTCCATTTGCATGTTTTTTAAAAGTTCAAAATATTCTAGTTATTACTTGTTTTTCAAAAGTTTAAATTGTTCCACTTGCATGTTTGTCAAAATAAGTAAAATGTTCTATTTGCATGTTTTTTGACAGTGCAAAATGTTTCATTTGCATGTTTTTTAAAAGTTCAAAATATTCTATTTATTACTTGTTTTTCAAAAGTTTAAATTGTTCCACTTGCATGTTTTTCGAAAGTGCAAAATGTTCAATTTGCATGTTTTTCGAAAGTGCAAAATGTTCAATTTGCATATTTTTCGAAAATGCAAAATGTTCAATTTGGTTGTCTTTTAAAAGTGCACAATATTTTATTTACAAATTTATTTAGAAGCTCAAAATGGTCTATTTACTTGTTTTTGGAAAGTGAAAATTATTCTAGTGACATACAATTAAGTAGGGTGCTGATATTTTATTTGTTTCGTTGATAACGCATTTGGTCCTGAGCAAAAAGTGGACGTGGGTGATTTTGCTTCTTCACTCAGGACTTTCATGAAGCAATAACAATGTCCAGTGGAGCTCAGATAATTTGCTTATCTAATCATAACATTGACTTGGCTCATCTCTTATCTTAAACCGGGGCCTTGGTTTATTGTTTTTTTATCCGTGCATAGGAGCAGCTACCAAAATTATTATCGCAGTATTAAAGTCCTGCCTGTAGAAATAAAAATGCCATTAAAGTGCCACTAAAATGATCCAAAATGTGATTTATTCCCATTCCCAGCAACTGGATTGTACAGAATATTGGATCGTACATAAATGACGTCACGTGCTGGGCCGATGTGTTCACTTGAATACTGATGACAATGTTAACAATATTCACTAACGCAATGGCTAAGCTCATGACAGGGGGTCCTATAGAAATGAGTATATTTCAAAGGAATTATTTATGGAGTACCCCCAAGCTAGTTTAGTAGATTTAATTTCCTATGTTTGAAGAACGAAGATGTAATTAAGTAGGTGAATTGAAGAACTGCAGTACGCGGCACATATTCTTATATAATTTAATCACATGCATAAAATGATGCAATGCACAATATTTTGCATACTAATAATAAGTTTATAGGTTTCAAATTCATAATAAGGGGTCGTCCATAAATGATTTTATGGATCGATCAGGGTATAGTGGGTTCAGTTAGGTACTGATATTGATGATGTGCCATGTTAAATATATCTGTTTACGCAATGTTAGAGAAATGACAGGGGGTGGGTGGGTCGGAAAAGTGTGATAATTTCAGCGACATCATTTAGGAACAATCCGTAATGAACAACACTTGAAATACCAAATAATTACGTCACGGTATAACATATTTAATTATCTGTGAAGAACCAAAATGACCCATATCCATTTTTAGCTAAAAACAATTTCAACTATCTACAAAAATATTGAAACATGTCTTGAAAGCATTAAAATAGAGTGTTTTGCACTTTTCAAAAATAGGTAAATAGAACATTTTACGATTTTTAAAAAACCTGTAAAATAGAAAATGTTTTGCTTTTAAAAAACCTGTAAAAGGAACATGTTTCGCTTTTAAAAAACCTGTAAATAGAACATTTTACGCTTTTAAAAAACCTGTAAAAAGAACATTTTACGCTTTTAAAAAACCTGTAAAAAGAACATTTTACGCTTTTAAAAAACCTGTAAATAGAACATTTTACGCTTTTAAAAAACCTGTAAATAGAACATTTTACGCTTTTAAAAAACCTGTAAATAGAACACTTTACGCTTTTAAAAAACCTGTAAAAAGAACATTTTACGCTTTTAAAAAACCTGTAAATAGAACATTTTACGCTTTTAAAAAACCTGTAAAAAGAACATTTTACGCTTTTAAAAAACCTGTAAATAGAACATTTTACGCTTTTAAAAAACCTGTAAATAGAACATTTTACGCTTTTTAAAAACCTGTAAATAGAACATTTTACGCTTTTAAAAAACCTGTAAATAGAACATTTTACGCTTTTAAAAAACCTGTAAATAGAACATTTTACGCTTTTAAAAAACCTGTAAATAGAACATTTTACGCTTTTAAAAAACCTGTAAATAGAGCATTTTACGCTTTTTTAAAAATACAACACGAACATTTTAAACTTTTCCAAAAACATATAAATAAAACATTTTACACTTAATTAAAATTTGACGCATGTTTCTCATTTTGTTTTTATGAGATAGCTCATTTTGATTGCAGCTGAAATTTGATATGGATCATTTTAGTTCTTCATACACGATATAATATGCTGCATATGAACGAACAGTATGCTAAAGCTGCACAATGCCAAGGTAATAAGCATACGAATACGTAACTAGCTTCCCTTTATAAGACCGCATGCCGCATATTGCATTGGCAGCAATATTATAAATTCCAATTCGTGTAGTGGCTCCTTCACTTCTCGTATGCTCTCAGTTGGATTTGCATTGCCAATTAATGATGCGTTTAATGAGCCACTCGAGAAGCTTGGAAATTCCTTTTGTACTTTTGTAGGGTTATTAAACGATGGTAGTGAGATAATCTCATTTACATCGCCGACACTTTCCCTTTTAACTTCCGAAAACAACCGAGTGCCGATTTATTATTTTCGAGTGGGCCGTTCTATTAAAACCAGGAATGTTTGAGAGGGTGATTGTGGGGAAGCCCGAAAGTATGGGGAAACAAGACGAGCCAGGATGATTTCACACCTAACGGAATTCGGAATTTTCCACGCGGACTGTCGCGGACGGATATAATTTATTACGCTATACACACTCCTATACCTATACGCATACTCACCACATACTTGAGTTTTATTAACAAACTTGGTTAAGAGTTTGTCAGGCTTCATTATTGCTATGTTTGTGTAGCAATGATTTTTGCATTTTATTATTTATATCGTCTGTGAAGAACCAAAATGACCAATATCCATTTGTAGCTAAAAACAATATCCACTATCTACAAAAATATTAAAACATGTCTTGAAACCATTTAAAGAGAATATTTTCCACTTTTTAGAAATATGTAAATAGAACACTTTGCACTTTTCAGAAAACATGTAAATAGAACATTTTGCACTTTTCAAAAAACATGTAAATAGAACATTTTGCACTTTTAAAAAAACATGTAAATAGAACATTTTGCACTTTTCAAAAAACATGTAAATAGAACACTTTGCACTTTTCAAAAAAACATGTAAATAGAACATTTTGCAATTTTCAAAAAGAATGTAAATGGAACGTTTTGCACTTTTCAAAAAACATGTGAATAGAACACTTTGCACTTTTCAAAAAACATGTAAAAAGAACATTTAGCACTTTTTAAAAACTCTTAATTAACATTTTACGCATGATTCTAATTTTGTTTTTATGACATAGCTCATTTGGATTCTAGCTTAAATTGGATGTGGGTCATTTTGGTTCTTCACAGTTCACACACGATATTTTGCTTATAAATAGCTAAAACCGTCACTTTCCGGTGACATTGTTAAACTTTCTCACATCCGGTCTCCTTTTGCTCTTAAATAAATTAATTTAATGAAACAGCCGATAAAAATAATTACTTCACATGATGCAATACGGAATTACATCCTGGGGTCGTCCATCCATGACGCTTAGAAAAAAGAAAAATTCCAATTCTGTACCCCCTCACTTCTGGGCTCAAAATTAACGTTGAAACTAAAGTATCCATAAATAAGTTCAAAAATATATGTATATTATAGTTTATGGTAATATACGTAAGGGAGCGTTCACAAATGATGTTATCGCATTTTGCCAATTTTCTGACATACCTACCCTCGTCACCCATGTTAAGCATAGGGAAAATCGTCACTTTTCAGACCCACCTACCCAAGCAACATTGTGAAGTTAAATAGTCGTTTATAATACGTTGCAAAATGTAAATACGATGGTTTATAAAACGTTTATATATGATTTAGATTTAGTAGAATGTTGGTTAAAATATGGTTTAGATGTCCGGGCAAAATAACGTTTATGATAAACCTTTATATAACGTTGATGGTAAACGTAATTTATAGTATGCGTTGATGCTAGCCCATATTTAAACGTTTACACTAAATCTTATTTAAACGTAGCAAACTAAAAATCGACGTTGTTTAAATGTTATTGCTTTTATTAAATACTGCAATTATACTAAATATAAACTATAAAAATATGGAAATAGGTGGAAACAAAAACTTCATTACTCGTACAAAACAGTTATTAAATAAATGGACAACTTTGCGTTGTCAAGTTTTTATTTTTTAGACCCAAATAAGTTGTAGGAGTTAAATAAATATTTAATATTTAAATATAATAGTGACTGCAAAGTAAAATTGGTGGCAAATACCAGTATTTTCATATAAGCTCACACGTTTTTTCTGAAATTTAGTGTCGCAGTTGAAATGCTCGTGTTCGTAAATTTTTCTGTTTTCTAATCTTGCTAACCAACAAAGGTACCTATATGGAACATTTGAAAGAAAGCAAGAATTCGATTTAGGTTTGGCAGAAATACTAATTGGTAGTTAATAAATCGTAAATGCTTTGAGAGAATGAAAACAATATACATTGACATTGTATGGCAAGTGTTTTTACTACTCAACTTACCATTGGTTTTCCGTCTTCAATAGTCTTCATATTAAAGAAACCGTAGCTAGAATTAGCTGAATTATTTTCCTGTACTCCATAAGTACCTACTAGGAGGTTGTAGAACCGCGACGATAAAACAGAAAAATTATCTAACAGCAGACAGCACCAAAAAATGTCGAATGTCAATGTTTCTGCTATTGATATTGTTGGAGTTGTTGAAGATTAAATGAGTATGGAATATGTATAGCAGGTAGTGGCAGTGCTGGCAGTGGCAGTGCTGAAGTCACTAAAGCGGAAGGTTAACGTTAACTTTTAACTTAAAGCTTATAAGTTCAATTCAAAAACTTATAATTTAATAAACTATACTATACTCATTACACTGAAAGATTCAATCTTGAATCCGTATCCGTGCAGGGTGCTTTTCCGTACTTTAGTACAGTACATGATACGATAGAACTGAATGAGAATGAACTGACAGAAATGACAGAAATGCCACTCGCCTCTCCAGCACAAGAGAAAATTTTACCACTAAGAATGATCGACTCATCAGCATTGCCTTATTGTGTTGTCCAAAAATCATTGTCAGATTGCAGCTACTTTTATTTTTGAATTAGAAATCAAACAAGTCGCACATCGCACACACTTTGCCTCGTTGCCATGGACACCTGTAATACTTGAATACTTCGTTCATACTCATAAATAAAATTAATAGGAAATAGTTTCCATTCGAGGTTGATGATAAACATCGTTTCTACGGTTAAAATTATATGTTGCCATGTGCAGAAATATTTTTCAAATGCAGTCGATTGTAAACGTTATTTCTCTAATTAATATACGTTTATCATTTACGTATTTCATGGCAACCAAATCTAAACGTATATTTACCTAGGCTATGTTTCTTGGGTACATACCCAACCGATGACATCATTTGTGAACGGTCCCAAACATAATATACGATTCGGCAGTTCTTGTTCGGCTTAACACCATTCATTTAACTTTCGTGCTATTTTACCGTTACCACCTGATCTGGTTGTAGTGTTCCTGACTGGGTTGAATACTTGAATAAATAAATATAAATTGATTGGCGCAATATGTAATTCGGGTTCGTCCACAAATGACGTTATCGGTATGGTCAATAAATTTATTTTAATACTAACGCCTCAAGCTAAAGATATCCATTTACGTTGTAGTTAAGCAGATGACATGGGAGTCAGAGGGTCTTAAATATTGAGATATTTAAGTGACATCATTTACCCTTTTGGCGATAGTATTAATAAGAATGCACTAAATGTATGGAAAACCTGAAACCCCCCCAAAAAAATCATGTATAATGAATGGACAAAGTTTGGTGACGTGTGACGTGGTGAGTGGGCAATGTTTTTCCTCAAAGCTACTTCTTTCTCTATATGATAAAATGCATGTGTTTTTACTATAACCGTTACATTAATTTAAGCTAAAATGTGTTTGCATCTGTATGTGACATGTACACTGTATAATCAATGCAATGACCACTAATTAGTATGTACATACATATCCTGGATGAAGAATCAAAACGGCAAATATTCAACTTAAGCTACAATTAAAATAAGCTATGTCGAAATTACACTCGATGCGATAGAAACACGTCATATGTTAATTACGAGTATTTGAAAAGTGCAAAAACTTCTACCTACATATTCTTGCAAAATATGAAAAATGTTTTATTTTCTAGTTTTTTAGAGTGCAAAATGTTCCATTTACATGTTTTTTGAAAAGTGCAAAATGTTCCTTTTACATGTTTTTGAAAAGTGCAAAATATTTTATTTACATGTTTTTGAAAAGCGCAAAATGTTCCATTTACATGTTTTTGAAAAGTGCGAAATATTTTATTTACATTTTTTTGAAAAGTGCAAAATTTTCCATTTACATGTTTTTGAAATGTGCAAAATGTTCCATTTACATTTTTTTGAAAAGTGCAAAATGTTCCATTTACATGTTTTTTCAAAATTGCAAAATGTTCCATTTACATTTTTTGAAAAGTGCAATATGTTCCATTTACATGTTTTTTCAAAATTGCAAAATGTTCCATTTACATTTTTTGAAAAGTGCAATATGTTCCATTTACATGTTTTTTCAAAATTGCAAAATTTTCCATTTACATTTTTTTGAAAAGTGCAAAATGTTCCATTTACATGTTTTTTCAAAATTGCAAAATGTTCCATTTACATTTTTTTTCAAAATTGCAAAATGTTCCATTTACATTTTTTTGAAAAATGCAAAATGTTCCATTTACATGGTTTTGAAATGTTCACAACGTTCTATTTACTTCCAGGAGCGGTATATACTTTTGTGTAGATATTGCATTTTTGTTTTAGTAAAAAATGAACATAGGGAATTTTGAGTGTTCACTCGCGATATTTCATGTAATGTAATTTCGCACTCAAATAGCCGTCTGCAAATGGTTCATAAGGCGAAATTAAGTATTCAACCAAATTAATGCTTTGTAACACTTTACCGTTGTAGATGTCTGTCCACGTTATTTTAATTTATTGATCATAGTTGCACTCTAGACCTGCAATACTCATATGAAGTAATTAATTATGCTGGTCCTGCACCTGGTAACGGTAACTGCACCTGGCTCTGCATCTCCTTTTCATTCAGTATAAAAACAAAATGCAATTCAAAGTCTTGTATTGCTTCAACCAGCAGAGTTATTTTCGATACTGCAGATCTATACTGTTTAGGAAAATTCTGGAAAGTCCTTAAAAAACAAGACTAAAATGAAAAAGTTCCTGGAATATTTGACGGCGCTGGTCATGGTAGCAATCTGTGTCACGCTTACCTGTAAGTCCTTACTAATTAAAAAATAATTGCAATTCATTTAAATTATTAGTATGTACATGCATGATCCAAGGAAAGATATCGGGATACATTTAGTCATAAAATCTTGTTTCCGTAATTCGGCGCCCCTTAATTTTCCAACGTTGCATATTTTAATATTTTTGAAATTTTGATGCAGCTCCACCAGCGCTGGGGAAGTCCACGACGCCAACCCCAAACATTAATGCGAGTAAGTTGAGACTATTTATTAAATATCTTCGGTGAAGAACCAAAATGACCCATTTCCAATTTAAGCTAGAATCAAAATGAGCTATCTTATAAAAAACACGAAATGATGAAGATGCGTAAAATGTTATTTTAAGAGTTTTTGAAAAGTGTAAAATGTTTTGTTTTCATGTTTTCGAAAAGTGCAAAATGTTTTATTTACATGTTTTTGAAATGTGCAAAATGTTTTATTAACATGTTTTTGAAAAGTGCAAAATGTTTTATTTACATGTTTTTGAAATGTGCAAAATGTTCGATTTTCATGTTTTTGAAAAGTGCAAAATGTTTTATTAACATGTTTTTGAAATGTGCAAAATGTTTTATTAACATGTTTTTGAAAAGTGCAAAATGTTTTATTAACATGTTTTTGAAAAGTGCAAAATGTTTTATTTACATGTTTTTGAAATGTGCAAAATGTTTTATTAACATGTTTTTGAAATGTGCAAAATGCTCAATTTAAACGCTTTCAAGGTCAAAAAATATTTTAATATTTTTGTAGATAATGGATTTGGTTATTAACCAAAAATGGAAAATGGATATGGGTCTCTTCGGTTCTTCACCGACGATATTTATTTTGTAATTAAATCATTCACTTATTCCAAATTGCCTCTTACGATTAGTTCACCATACAAGACAGGTAATTATTCTACAAATTGTGTAGTTGTTGTAAGGAAAGTGGCTCACCTTTTTTGATTGCCTCTATTTATCGCAAAATTAATTTGCAACACTGTTACTGTTACAGAATGTCTGGAAGAAAATGAATCTGGTCCCTGCTATGCGCAATACTGGCGCTACTATTTCCTGACCATGAGCGAATGTTACGAGGAGTGTTTGAACTAATCAAAGGGACTTTATATCATTTTGAGAAACATTATTATTACATATTGCCCACGCTGTATTTTGTATAAAAGTTGCATTAAAAAGTTTATTATTCAAGTTATGTTGGTCTTTTTTAACTAGATAATATTAGGCTGATTTGATAAATAATAATTTTGTAAATAAATAATCATTATTTCATTTTGGATTTATTTTGCACTCTATGCATTACATTACCCATCACGGGGATCTTGGTGTAGTATTCAATTAGGGGTCGTCCATAAATTATATTCATGACATCTCATGTTAAAAGATTACTATTTACGCCACGGTTAAGCTGATCATAAAGGGATCCGAGGGTCCTGGAAATGAGGACATCATTTATGGAAGAACCTTGAAAGAACGAAATGTACGTCCTTCTTCTTTGCTCGCTCAAACCTATCTCCTTAATTACGAGGATTTCAAATGTGCAACAACTTCTACCCACATATGTTTGGAAAATACAAAAAATGTTTTGTTTACTAGTTTTTTAAAGAGTGCCAACTATTCTATTTGCAATTTTTTTGGAATGTGCAACATGTTCTACTCGCATGTTTAAAAAAAGTGCAAACTGTTCTATTTGCATGTGTTTTGAAAAGTTGACAATCTTCTATTTACTTCTAACGATAAGACCAGGATACATATTTTTTTTTGGTGATGCATGTTAGATTTATCAAAAAATGAAAATGGACAATTTTGAATCTTCACTTGCGATGTTTTATGTAATTTAATATCTTGCTCAAATAGCCGTCCGCAAATGGTTCATAGAGCGAAATTAAATATTCAACCATATTAATGTTTTGTACTATTTTACCGTTGTGGATGTCTGTCTGCGTACTTACCTGCAACACTTATAATAATAATTAATTAGCTAAACCCGTCCTACAGCTGGACACAGCAACTGTTTCTGCATCTCATTTCCATTCCGTATAAAAACAAGATGCAGTTCGGAGTTTTGCATTGCTACTTAGAAGATTTGCAGAGTTCATTCCTGTACTGCCGATCTGTACTGTTTAGCAAAATTCTTCAAATTTCAAAAACATAAGACTGAAATGAAACGGTTCCTCAAATATTTGACGACGCTGGTCTTGGTAGCCATCTGCGTCACGCTTACCTGTAAATCTTATAAATAATTAAAAATTAATTACACTCTAACAAATTTAAATTAATTACCATCAAATTAATTACAAATTAAATAAAATCTAATTACATTATTAGTATGTACATAATCCAAGCGAAGATATTGTGATTTCGTGATGCATTTAGCCATAAAAAATTTATTTGCTTAATAATTCTGTGTTACCTTAATTTTCCAACGGTGCATATTTTAATATTTTTGATATTTTGATGCAGCTTCAACAGTAACAGCATTGGAAAAGTCGACGACGCCAACTACAAACATCAATGTGAGTAGGTTATTACAATTAATTAAATATTTCTTTTGTAATTAAATCATTCACTTTAATTCCAACTTGCCTCTTACGATTAGTTCGCTCTAAAAGAAAGTAAGTTATTACAAGTTGTGTGGTTGTTGTTAGGAAAGTGTATGACAGTTTTTGATTTCCTTTTCATCGGATTTAAATTTTATATTTGCAATTTTTTTAAATGTGCAAAATATTCTACTTACATGTTTTAATGTTTTTAAAAAATACAAAATGTTCTATTTGCAAAATTTTAAAAATATGCAATATGTTCTACTTACATGTTAAAAAAAGGCTATAGGGGAATTCAGTTATAAGGAATTTCGGCTATAGGGGAATTTCGACTATAGGGGAATTCAGTTATAAGGAATTTCGGCTATAGGGGAATTTCGACTATAGGGGAATTCGGTTATAAGGAATTTCGACTATAGGGGAATTCAGTTATAAGGAATTTCAGCTATAGGGGAATTTCGACTATAGGGGAATTCGGTTATAAGGAATTTCGACTGTATGGGAATTCAGTTATAAGGAATTTCGGCTATAGGGGAATTTCGACTAAAGGGGAATTCGGTTATAAGGAATTTCGACTATAGGGGAATTCGGTTATAAGGAATTTCGACTGTATGGGAATTCAGTTATAAGGAATTTCGGCTATAGGGGAATTTCGACTAAAGGGGAATTCGGTTATAAGGAATTTCGACTATAGGGGAATTCGTTTATAAGGAATTTCAGCTATAGGGGAATTTCGACTATAGGGGAATTCGGTTATAAGGAATTTCGACTGTATGGGAATTCGGTTATTAAGGAATTTCGACCATAGGGGAATCCGGTTATAAGGAATTTCGGCTATAGGAGAATCCGGTTATAAGGAATTTTGGCTGTATGGGAATTCGGTTATAAGGAATTTCGGCTATAGGGGAATTCCTATAAGGCTATATTCGGCTATAGGGAGTCCCTTTTAAGGTATTTTCTCTGTAGTGCATTCTAGTTTTATCAAAAATTAAAATGAACAATTTTGAATTTTCTTTTGCGATATTTTATGTATGTAATGTAGTCCCTTACTTAAGAATAGCCGTCTGCAAATGTTTCATAGAGCGAAATTAAATATTCAAGTTATTCAACCATATTAATGTTTTGTACTATTTTACCGGTGTGGATGTCTGTCTGCGTACTCACCTGCAACACTTAATTATATTAATAATTAGTTAGCTAAACCCGTCCTACAGCTGGATACAGCAACTGTTTCTGCATCTACTTTCCATTCCGTATAAAAACAAGATGCAATTCGGAGTTGTTACATTGAAGACCATAAGAGTTCATTCACGTACTGCCGATCTATACTATTAAGGAAAATTCTGGAAAATCCAGAAAAACAAGACTGAAATGAAACGGTTCCTGGAATATTTGGCGGCGTTAGCCTTGGTAGCCATCTGTGTAACGCTGAACTGTAAGTCCTAATTAAATAAAAGTTAATTACAATCCAATTAAATTATTAGTATGCATATAATCCAAGCACATATATCATGTTGCATTCAGCCTTAAAAATCTTATTTGCGTAATTCTGCGTATCTTAATTTTCTAAAGTTGCATGTTGTAAAATTTTTGATATTTTGATGCAGCTACACCAGCGATGGGGAAGTCAATGGCAATTACAAAAATTGATGCGAGTAGGTTAAGACTATTCATTAAATATTTACTTTGTAATTATTAAATTATTCACTAATTCTACAAGAAAGTTAATTATTAAAAGTTGTGTAGTTGTTGTAAGGAAAGTGTATCACATTATGGTAGTGTCTTTTCATCGCGGAATTACTTTCCAACTTTGTTACAGAATGTCTGGAACCTAAGTCAGTTGGTGAATGCGTGGCGTATTTTGAGCGCTACTATTTTGACACAAGCTCCGCCACCTGCAAAAAATTCATTTTTGGCGGCTGCGACGAAAATCAAAATAATTTCGGGTCCATACGCGAATGTTTAAAGGAGTGTTTTAACTAATTAATCATGTTTTCAAACATTATTAAATATTGCAAATAATTACTTTTTTGTTTAAAAATTACATTAAAAATTTTAATATTCAAAATTTTGGTCTTTTTTAACAAGATGATTAGGATAATTCCTTGACTTTGCGAATTACATTTTTTGTAAAGAATTTTAACTCAAAACGAGTTATTAAATAGCTTACACTCAACAGATAGATGCTTCATATGATTTTTATTACAAGTATTTGAAAAGTGCAAAAGCTTCTAACTAGGTTTATTTGAAAAATACGAAAAATGTTTTATTGACTAGTTTTTTTAAAGAGTGCAAAATATTCTATGTGCAAGGTTTTTGAAACGTGCAAAATACTCTATGTGCAAGGTTTTTGAAACGTGCAAAATATTCTATGTGCAAGGTTTTTGAAACGTGCAAAATATTCTACTCTAATATGCTTTTAAAAATTGCAAATACCAAAGCTCACACAAAATTAATGTATTTTCTAATCCATTTAAGTGTAATATGCGATATTAACATAAATGGAATGCAAAATGTATCGCCTCCATTAAATAGCAAATTGTGATATCTACCGCATTGAAGTGACATAACAATTAAAAAAAGTTAACGTTTTTGAAAAATCAAGGCCTAATAAATTTTTTTAAAGTTTACAGGACATTTGAGAACATACCTAATCCTAAGTTCAATTTATAAATAATATTTTTTCCAAGTGGTAAAAATCAAGATTTAAAGATTTTTGAATGATCATGAAATCAGCATGTGTTCGCCTTTATTTTTTCAAGCAGTAATTCAGCATGACAGATTTAATAGTTTACACATACAGAACACCAAAATTTTAAGAATCAGGAATATATGTTTTTTGAACTCTAAAATCTTGTATCAATAATTATTGCATTAAAAGCCAGTAACTGTGTCCTTAGCACATTTCCTTCTAAAATAAGATGCAGATAGTAAATTTGCATCCTATTTTTTGTGTAGATAAGGCACAAAGCAAGATTATACGATTTTTATAAATTATTATATAAATGATGCTCCCACTATATCTCATTTTTATCGTTTCATTCAAACGCTGCACGGCGACATATCGTCAGTGAAGAAACAAAATAACCCATATCCAATTTAAACTACGATCAAAATTAGCTATTTAATAAAAACACAATGAGAAACAACAATTTTAATTCGGAGTTTTTGAAAAGTGTAAAATGTTTCATTTACATGTTTTTGAAAGGCGTAAAATGTTCCATTTGCATGTTTTTGAAAAGTGTAAATTGTTCCATTTACACGTTCTTGAAGAGTGAGGAGGGATTCCCCTTCCTCACCATTTTACTTATTCCTATTTATTACAACAGATCACGAATATGCGTAATGAAATGGGTAACAGATGATGACGACTCGTCAATAAACGACGTCCTTCAAATTTCATAGTTTTAAGTACCCCCATTTCCAACTTTAAAATTTTCTCCAATCTATTTTAACTACATGTCATGAAAATACGTGTATAGGTTGAAGCTATCTTGGGATCGTCTATAATGACATCCTTTAAATATTTTAGTTTTGAGTGCCCTCATACCAACTTGAAATTACCATTGGCAAAGAAATAGAGCTACAACTTTAACAATAATTCAACCGTGCTTAGAAATGATTAAAAATTTAAAAAAATTTACAAGTCAAATTACCGTATACTACTAACAACGCCTAAATGATAAGATTAGGCAAGGTAGGTACATATATCATGTTTTTTAATTGTAATAGTGAATAAACAAATTATTTATTTTATTTTTAAAATTTCTAAAGGTAATCATTCAGCCTGATAAAAAATAACAAAAACAATTTTGTAACTTCTGACTGCGCAATTGTAAGGTTTACAAAAGCTAGTAACAATTCAAAAATAAATTTAAATTTCAGGAAGTCGTGTTTTTCGCAAAGCGGTCCAGTTTGGTCAAAATTTATTTACGACGTTTTTAAATATGCTTTTTTCAAAGCTACAGCTTGTTTGTATTGTAAAAAATTACTGAATGCCTGCCTGAATGCATGTTAAGAACATAAGAGGAACCCTAAAGATCCCTATGAACTTGTCCCACATGGATCGATTTGGACTTGCCCTGAGCAGTATAAAACATGTTTGGAGACATTTGTGTGTCCAACGACTGTCCTATTGTTGAAAAACAAATCAAGATCTACCAGAAAAACGCATTTATAAAGCACTGTAGCATGTTAAGCATGTTTCAACTCAAGTGCAAAATGTTCAAATTTCCATTTTTTCAGGAAATCGTGTTTTTCGCAAAGCAGTCCAGTTTCGTCAAAATCCATTTACGACCTTTTTAATATGCTTTTTTAAAGCTACAGCCTGCTATCATTGTAAAAAGATACTAAATGCCTGCCTAAATGCATGCTAAGAACATAGGAGGAACCCTAAAGATCCCTATGAACTTGTCCCACATGGATCGATTTGGACTTGCCCTGAGCAGTATAAAACATGTTTGGAGACATTTATGTGTCCAACGACTGTCCTATTGTTAAAAAGCGAATCAAGATCTACCAGAAAAACGCATTCATAAAGCACTGTAGCATGTTCAGCATGTTTCAACTCAAGTGCAAAATGTTCAAATTTCTATTTTTTTTAGGAAATCGTGTTTTTCGCAAAGCAGTCCAGTTTCGTCAAAATCCATTTACGACGTTTTTAAATATGCTTTTTCATAGCTACAGCTTGTTATCATTGTAAAAAGATACTAAATGCCTGCCTTAAGGCATGCTAAGAAGATAGGAGGAACCCTAAAGATCCCTATGAACTTGTCCCACATGGATCGATTCGGACTTGCCCTGAGCAGTATAAAACATGTTTGGAGACATTTATGTGTCCAACGACTGTCCTATTGTGCAAGAGCAAATCAAGATCTACCAAAAAAACGCATTCCTAAAGCACTGTAGCATGTTTAGCATGTTTCAACTCAAGTGCAAAATGTTCAAATTTCCATTTTTTCAGGCAATCGTGTTTTTCGTAAAGCAGTCCAGTTTCGTCAAAATAAATTTACGACGTTTTTAAATATGCTTTTTCAAAGCTACAGCTTGTTATCATTGTAAAAAGATACTGAATGCCTGCCCTAATGCATGCTAAGAACATAGGAGGAACCCTAAAGATCCCTATGAACTTGTCTCACATGGATCGATTTGGACTTGCCCTGAGCAGTATAAAACATGTTTGGAGACATTTATGTGTCCAACGACGGTCCTATTGTTAAAGAGCAAATCAAGATCTACTAAAAAAACGCATTCATAAAGCACTGAAGCATGTTCAGCATGTTTCAACTCAAGTGCAAAATGTTCAAATTTCCATGTTTTCAGGAAATCGTGTTTTTCGCAAAGCAGTCCAGTTTCGTCAAAATCCATTTACGACCTTTTTAATATGCTTTTTTAAAGCTACAGCTTGTTGTCATTGTAAAAAGATACTGAATGCCTGCCTAACTGCATGCCAAGAACATAGGAGGAATACTTAAGACCCCCTACGAACTTGTCCCACATGGATCGATTTGGACTTGCCCTGAGCAGTATAAAACATGTTTGGAGACATAAATGTGTCCAACGACTGTCCTATTGTTAAAAAGCGAATCAAGATCTACCAGAAAAACGCATTTGTAAAGCACTGTAGCATGTTTAGCATGTTTCAACTCAAGTGCAAAATGTTGAAATTCCCAATTTTTCAGGAAACCTTGTTTCTCGCAAAGCAGTCCAGTTTCGTCAAAATCCATTTACGACGTTTTGAAATATGCTTTTTCAAAGCTACAGCTTGTTATCATTGTAAAAAGATACTGAATGCCTGCCTAAATGCATGCTTAGAACATAGGAGGAACCCTAAAGATCCCTATGAACTTGTCCCACATGGATCGATTTGGACTTGCCCTGAGCAGTATAAAACATGTTTGGAGACATTTATGTGTTCAACGACAGTCCTTTAGTTAAAAATCGAATCAAGATCTACCAGAAAAACGCATTCATAAAGCACTGTAGCATGTTTAGCATGTTTCAACTCAAGTGCAAAATGTTCAAATTTCCATTTTGTTCAGGAAATCGTGTTTTTCGCAAAGCAGTCCAGTTTCGTCAAAATCCATTTACGACGTTTTTAAATATGCTTTTTAAAAGCTTCAGCTTGTTATCATTGTAAAAAGATACTAAATGCCTGCCTTAAGGCATGCTAAGAACATAGAAGGAACCCTGAAGATCCCTATGAACTTGTCCCACATGAATCGATTTGGACTTGCCCTGAGCAGTATAAAACATGTTTGGAAACATTTATGTGTCCAACGACTGTACTATTGTTAAAGAGCAAATTAAGATCTACTAGAAAAACGCATTCATAAAGCAGTGTAGCTTGTTTAGCATGTTTCAACTTAAGTACAAAATGTTCAAATTTTAATTTTTTCAGGAAATCGTGTTTTTCGCAAAGCAGTTCAGTTTCGTCAAAATCCATTTACGACGTTTTTAAATATGCTTTTTTCAAAGCTACAGCTTGTTGTCATTGTAAAAAGATACTAAATGCCTGGCTTAATGCATGCTAAGAACATAGGAGGAACCCTAAAGATCCCTATGAAGTTGTCCCACATGGATCGATTTGGACTTGCCCTGAGCAGTATAAAACATGTTTTAGGACATTAATGTGTCCAACGACTGTCCTATTGTTAAAGAGCGAATCAAGATCTACCAGAAAAACGCATTCATAAAGCACTGTAGCATGTTTAGCATGTTTTAACTCAAGTGCAAAATGTTCAAATTTCCATTTTTTCAGGAAATCGTGTTTTTCGCAAAGCAGTCCAGTTTTGTCAAAATCCATTTACGACGTTTTCAAATATGCTTTTTTCAAAGCCACAGCTTGTTATCATTGTAAAAAGAAACTAAATGCTTGCCTAAATGCATGCTAAGAACATAGGACGAACCCTAAGGATCCCTATAAACTTGTCCCACATGGATCGATTTGGACTTGCCCTGAGCAGTATAAAACATGTTTGGTAACGTTTATGTGTCTAACGACTGTCCTATTGTTAAAGAGCGAATCAAGATCTACTAGAAAAACGCATTCATAAAGCACTGTAGCATGTTCAGCATGTTTCAACTCAAGTGCAAAATGTTCAAATTTCCATTTTGTTCAGGAAATCGTGTTTTTCGCAAAGCAGTCCAGTTTCGTCAAAATCCATTTACGACGTTTTTAAATATGCTTTTTTAAAGCTACAGCTTGTTATCATTGTAAAAAGATACTGAATGCCTGCCTTATGGCATGCTAAGAACATAGGAGGAACCCTAAGGATCCCTATGAACTTGTCCCACATGGATCGATTTGGACTTGCCCTGAGCAGTATAAAACATGTTTGGAGACATTTATGTGTCCAACGACTGTCCTATTGTTAAAGAGCAAATTAAGATCTACTAGAAAAACGCATTCATAAAGCACTGTAGCATGTTTAGCATGTTTCAACTGAAGTACAAAATGTTCAAATTTCCATTTTTGCAGGAAATCGTGTTTTTCGCAAAGCAGTTCAGTTTCGTCAAAATCCATTTACGACGTTTTTAAATATGCTTTTTTCAAAGCTACAGCTTGTTGTCATTGTAAAAAGATACTAAATGCGTGGCTTAATGCATGCTAAGAACATAGGAGGAACCCTAAAGATCCCTATGAAGTTGTCCCACATGGATCGATTTGGACTTGCCCTGAGCAGTATAAAACATGTTTTAGGACATTAATGTGTCCAACGACTGTCCTATTGTTGAAGAGCGAATCAAGATCTACCAGAAAAACGCATTCATAAAGCACTGTAGCATGTTTAGCATGTTTCAACTCAAGTGCAAAATGTTTAAATTTCCATTTTTTCAGGAAATCGTGTTTTTCGCAAAGCAGTCCAGTTTCGTCAAAATCCATTTACGACGTTTTAAGATATGCTTTTCTCAAAGCTACAGCTTGTTATCATTGTAAAAAGAAACTAAAAGCCTGCCTGAATGCATGCTAAGAACATGGGACGAACCCTAAGGATCCCCATAAACTTGTCCCACATGGATCGATTTGGACTTGCCCTGAGCTGTATAAAACATGTTTGGTAACGTTTCTGTGTCTAACGACTGTCCTATTGTTAAAGAGCAAATCAAGATCTACTAGAAAAACGCATTCATAAAGCACTGTAGCATGTTCAGAATGTTTCAACTCAAGTGCAAAATGTTGAAATTTCCATTTTTTCAGGAAATCGTGTTTTTCGCAAAGCAGTCCAGTTTCGTCAAAATAAATTTACGGCGTTTTTTAATATTCTTTTTAAAAGCTACAGCTTGTTGTCATTGTAAAAAGATACTAAATGCCTGCCTAACTGCATGCTAAGAACATAGGAGGAACCCTAAAGATCCCTATGAACTTGTCCCACATGAATCGATTTGGACTTGCCCTGAGCAGTATAAAACATGTTTGGAGACATTTATGTGTCCAACGACTGTCCTATTGTTAAAGAGCAAATCAAGATCTACGAGAAAAACGCATTCATAAAGCACTGCAGCATGTTCAGCATGTTTCAACTCAAGTGCAAAATGTTCAAATTTCCATTTTTTCAGGAAATCGTGTTTTTTGCAAAGCAGTCCAGTTTCGTCAAAATCCATTTACGACGTTTTTAAATATGCTTTTTCAAAGCTACAGCTTGTTATTATTGTAAAAAGATACTGAATGCCTGCCTTAAGGCATGCTAAGAACATAGGAGGAACCCTAAAGATATCTATGAACTTGTCCCACATGGATCGATTTGGACTTGCCCTGAGCAGTATAAAACATGTTTGGAGACATTTATGTGTCCAACGACTGTCCTATTCTTAAAAACCAAATCAAGATCTACTAAAAAAACGCATTCATAAAGCACTGTAGCATGTTTAGCATGTTTCAACTCAAGTGCAAAATGTTCAAATTTCCATTTTTTTAGGAAATCGTGTTTTTCGCAAAGCAGTTCAGTTTCGTCAAAATCCATTTACGACGTTTTTAAATATGCTTTTTTCAAACCTACAGCTTGTTGTCATTGTAAAAAGATACTAAATGCCTGCCTAAATGCATGCTAAGAACATAGGAGGAACCCTTAAGATCCCTATGAACTTGTCCCACATGGATCGATTTGGACTTGCCCTGAGCAGTACAAAACATGTTTTAGGACATTTATGTGTCCAACGACTGTCCTATTGTTAAAAAGCGAATCAAGATCTACTATAAAAACGCATTCATAAAGCACTGTAGCATGTTTAGCATGTTTCAACTCAAGTGCAAAATGTTCGAATTTCCATTTTTTCAGGAAATCGTGTTTTTCGCAAAGCAGTCCAGTTTCGTCAAAATCCATTTACGACGTTTTTAAATATGCTTTTTCGAAGCTACAGCTTGTTATCATTGTAAACAGATACTGAATGCCTGCCTAAATGCATGCTAAGAACATAGGAGGAACCCTAAAGATCCCTATGAACTTGTCTCACATGGATCGATTTGGACTTGCCCTGAGCAGTACAAAACATGTTTTAAGACATTTATGTGTCCAACGACTGTCCTATTGTTAAAGAGCGAATCAAGATCTACTAGAAAAACGCATTTATAAAGCACTGTAGCATGTTCAGCATGTTTCAACTCAAGTGCAAAATGTTCAAATTTCCATTTTTTCAGGAAATCGTGTTTTTCGCAAAGCAGTCCAGTTTCGTCAAAATAAATTTACGGCGTTTTTTAATATGCTTTTTCAAAGCTACAGCTTGTTATCATTGTAAAAAGATACTGAATGCCTGCCTTAAGGCATGCTAAGAACATAGAAGGAACCCTAAAGATCCTTATAAAATTGTCCCACATGGATCGATTTGAACTTGCCCTGAGCAGTATAAAACATGTTTGGAGACATTCATGTGTCCAACGACTGTCCTATTGTTAAAGAACGAATTAACATCTACCAGAAAAACGCATTCATAAAGCACTGTAGCATGTTCAGCATGTTTCAACTCAAGTGCAAAATGTTCAAATTTCCATTTTTTTTAGGAAATCGTGTTTTTTGACAAGCAGTCCAGTTTCGTCAAAATCCATTTACGACGTTTTTAAATATGCTTTTTCAAAGCTACAGCTTGTTATCATTGTAAAAAGATACTGAATGCCTGCCTTAAGGCATGCTAAGAACATAGGAGGAACCCTAAAGATCCCTATGAACTTGTCCCACATGGATCGATTTGGACTTGCCCTGAGCAGTATAAAACATGTTTGGAGACATTTATGTGTCCAACGACTGTCCTATTGTTAAAGAGCAAATTAAGATCTACTGGAAAAACGCATTCATAAAGCACTGTAGCATGTTTAGCATGTTTCAACTGAAGTACAAAATGTTCAAATTTCCATTTTTGCAGGAAATCGTGTTTTTCGCAAAGCAGTTCAGTTTCGTCAAAATCCATTTACGACGTTTTTAAATATGCTTTTTTCAAAGCTACAGCTTGTTGTCATTGTAAAAAGATACTAAATGCGTGGCTAAATGCATGCTAAGAACATAGGAGGAACCCTAAAGATCCCTATGAAGTTGTCCCACATGGATCGATTTGGATTTGCCCTGAGCAGTATAAAACATGTTTTAGGACATTAATGTGTCCAACGACTGTCCTATTGTTAAAGAGCGAATCAAGATCTACCAGAAAAACGCATTCATAAAGCACTGTAGCATGTTTAGCATGTTTCAACTCAAGTGCAAAATGTTTAAATTTCCATTTTTTCAGGAAATCGTGTTTTTCGCAAAGCAGTCCAGTTTCGTCAAAATCCATTTACGACGTTTTTAGATATGCTTTTCTCAAAGCTACAGCTTGTTATCATTGTAAAAAGAAACTAAAAGCCTGCCTGAATGCATGCTAAGAACATGGGACGAACCCTAAGGATCCCCATAAACTTGTCCCACATGGATCGATTTGGACTTGCCCTGAGCTGTATAAAACATGTTTGGTAACGTTTCTGTGTCTAACGACTGTCCTATTGTTAGAGAGCAAATCAAGATTTACTAGAAAAACGCATTCATAAAGCACTGTAGCATGTTCAGAATGTTTCAACTCAAGTGCAAAATGTTGAAATTTCCATTTTTTCAGGAAATCGTGTTTTTCGCAAAGCAGTCCAGTTTCGTCAAAATAAATTTACGGCGTTTTTTAATATTCTTTTTAAAAGCTTCAGCTTGTTGTCATTGTAAAAAGATACTAAATGCCTGCCTAACTGCATGCTAAGAACATAGGAGGAACCCTAAAGATCCCTATGAACTTGTCCCACATGAATCGATTTGGACTTGCCCTGAGCAGTATAAAACATGTTTGGAGACATTTATGTGTCCAACGACTGTCCTATTGTTAAAGAGCAAATCAAGATCTACGAGAAAAACGCATTCATAAAGCACTGCAGCATGTTCAGCATGTTTCAACTCAAGTGCAAAATGTTCAAATTTCCATTTTTTCAGGAAATCGTGTTTTTTGCAAAGCAGTCCAGTTTCGTCAAAATCCATTTACGACGTTTTTAAATATGCTTTTTCAAAGCTACAGCTTGTTATCATTGTAAAAAGATACTGAATGCCTGCCTTAAGGCATGCTAAGAACATAGGAGGAACCCTAAAGATATCTATGAACTTGTCCCACATGGATCGATTTGGACTTGCCCTGAGCAGTATAAAACATGTTTGGAGACATTTATGTGTCCAACGACTGTCCTATTCTTAAAAACCAAATCAAGATCTACTAAAAAAACGCATTCATAAAGCACTGTAGCATGTTTAGCATGTTTCAACTCAAGTGCAAAATGTTCAAATTTCCATTTTTTTAGGAAATCGTGTTTTTCGCAAAGCAGTTCAGTTTCGTCAAAATCCATTTACGACGTTTTTAAATATGCTTTTTTCAAACCTACAGCTTGTTGTCATTGTAAAAAGATACTAAATGCCTGCCTAAATGCATGCTAAGAACATAGGAGGAACCCTTAAGATCCCTATGAACTTGTCCCACATGGATCGATTTGGACTTGCCCTGAGCAGTACAAAACATGTTTTAGGACATTTATGTGTCCAACGACTGTCCTATTGTTAAAAACCGAATCAAGATCTACCATAAAAACGCATTCATAAAGCACTGTAGCATGTTTAGCATGTTTCAACTCAAGTGCAAAATGTTCGAATTTCCATTTTTTCAGGAAATCGTGTTTTTCGCAAAGCAGTCCAGTTTCGTCAAAATCCATTTACGACGTTTTTAAATATGCTTTTTCGAAGCTACAGCTTGTTATCATTGTAAACAGATACTGAATGCCTGCCTAAATGCATGCTAAGAACATAGGAGGAACCCTAAAGATCCCTATGAACTTGTCTCACATGGATCGATTTGGACTTGCCCTGAGCAGTACAAAACATGTTTTAAGACATTTATGTGTCCAACGACTGTCCTATTGTTAAAGAGCGAATCAAGATCTACTAGAAAAACGCATTTATAAAGCACTGTAGCATGTTCAGCATGTTTCAACTCAAGTGCAAAATGTTCAAATTTCCATTTTTTCAGGAAATCGTGTTTTTCGCAAAGCAGTCCAGTTTTGTCAAAATAAATTTACGGCGTTTTTTAATATGCTTTTTTAAAGCTACAGCTTGTTATCATTGTAAAAAGATACTGAATGTCTGCCTTAAGGCATGCTAAGAACATAGAAGGAACCCTAAATATCCTTATAAAATTGTCCCACATGGATCGATTTGAACTTGCCCTGAGCAGTATAAAACATGTTTGGAGACATTCATGTGTCCAACGACTGTCCTATTGTTAAAGAACGAATTAACATCTACCAGAAAAACGCATTCATAAAGCACTGTAGCATGTTCAGCATGTTTCAACTCAAGTGCAAAATGTTCAAATTTCCATTTTTTTTAGGAAATCGTGTTTTTTGACAAGCAGTCCAGTTTCGTCAAAATCCATTTACGACGTTTTTAAATATGCTTTTTCAAAGCTACAGCTTGTTATCATTGTAAAAAGATACTGAATGCCTGCCTTAAGGCATGCTAAGAACATAGGAGGAACCCTAAAGATCCCTATGAACTTGTCCCACATGGATCGATTTGGACTTGCCCTGAGCAGTATAAAACATGTTTGGAGACATTTATGTGTCCAACGACTATCCTATTGTTAAAGAGCGAATCAAGATCTACCAGAAAAACGCATTTATAAAGCACTGTAGCATGTTCAGCATGTTTCAACTCAAGTGCAAAATGTTCAAATTTCCATTTTTTCAGAAAATCGTGTTTTTCGCAAAGCAGTCCAGTTTCGTCAAAATCCATTTACGACGTTTTTAAATATGCTTTTTTCAAAGCTACAGCTTGTTGTCATTGTAAAAAGATACTAAATGCCTGCCTTGATGCATGCTAAGAACATAGGAGGAACCCTAAAGATCCCTATGAAGTTGTCGTACATGGATCGATTTGGACTTGCCCTGAGCAGTATAAAACATGTTTGGAGACATTTATGTGTTTAACGACTGTCCTATTTTTAAGAAGCGAATCAAGATCTACGAGAAAAACGCATTCATGAAGCACTGTAGCATGTTCAGCATGTTTCAACTCAAGTGCAAAATGTTCAAATTTCCATTTTTTCAGGAAATCGTGTTTTTTGCAAAGCAGTCCAGTTTCGTCAAAATCCATTTACGACGTTTTTAAATATGCTTTTTCAAAGCTACAGCTTGTTATCATTGTAAAAAGATACTGAATGCCTGCCTTAAGGCATGCTAAGAACATAGGAGGAACCCTAAAGATCCTTATAAAACTGTCCCACATGGATCGATTTGAACTTGCCCTGAGCAGTATAAAACATGTTTGGAGACATTCATGTGTCCAACGACTGTCCTATTGTTAAAGAACGAATTAACATCTACCAGAAAAACGCATTCATAAAGCACTGTAGCATGTTCAGCATGTTTCAACTCAAGTGCAAAATGTTCAAATTTCCATTTTTTTTAGGAAATCGTGTTTTTTGACAAGCAGTCCAGTTTCGTCAAAATCCATTTACGTTTTTAAATATGCTTTTTCAAAGGTACAGCTTGTTATCATTGTAAAAAGATACTGAATGCCTGCCTTAAGGCATGCTAAGAACATAGGAGGAACCCTAAAGATCCCTATGAACTTGTCCCACATGGATCGATTTGGACTTGCCCTGAGCAGTATAAAACATGTTTGGAGACATTTATGTGTCCAACGACTATCCTATTGTTAAAGAGCGAATCAAGATCTACCAGAAAAACGCATTTATAAAGCACTGTAGCATGTTCAGCATGTTTCAACTCAAGTGCAAAATGTTCAAATTTCCATTTTTTCAGAAAATCGTGTTTTTCGCAAAGCAGTCCAGTTTCGTCAAAATCCATTTACGACGTTTTCAAATATGCTTTTTTCAAAGCTACAGCTTGTTGTCATTGTAAAAAGATACTAAATGCCTGCCTTGATGCATGCTAAGAACATATGAGGAACCCTAAAGATCCCTATGAAGTTGTCGTACATGGATCGATTTGGACTTGCCCTGAGCAGTATAAAACATGTTTGGAGACATTTATGTGTTTAACGACTGTCCTATTTTTAAGAAGCGAATCAAGATCTACGAGAAAAACGCATTCATTAAGCACTGTAGCATGTTCAGCATGTTTCAACTCAAGTGCAAAATGTTCAAATTTCCATTTTTTCAGGAAATCGTGTTTTTTGCAAAGCAGTCCAGTTTCGTCAAAATCCATTTACGACGTTTTTAAATATGCTTTTTCAAAGCTACAGCTTGTTATCATTGTAAAAAGATACTGAATGCCTGCCTTAAGGCATGCTAAGAACATAGGAGGAACCCTAAAGATCCCTATGAACTTGTCCCACATGGATCGATTTGGACTTGCCCTGAGCAGTATAAAACATGTTTGGAGACATTTATGTGTCCAACGACTGTCCTATTGTTGAAGAGCGAATCAAGATTTACCAGAAAAACGCATTTATAAAGCACTGTAGCATGTTAAGTATGTTATAACTCAAGTGCAAAATGTTCAAATTTCCATTTTTTCAGGAAATCGTGTTTTTCGCAAAGCAGTCCAGTTTCGTCAAAATAAATTTACGACGTTTTTAAATATGCTTTTTCAAAGCTACAGCTTGTTATCATTGTAAACAGATACTAAATGCCTGCCTTAATGCATGCTAAGAACATAGGAGGAACCCTAAAGATCCCTATGAAGTTGTCGTACATGGATCGATTTGGACTTGCCCTGAGCAGTATAAAACATGTTTGGAGACATTTATGTGTCCAACGACGGTCCTATTGTTAAAAAGCGAATCAAGATCTACTAGAAAAACGCATTTATAAAGCACTGTAGCATGTTCAGCATGTTTCAACTCAAGTGCAAAATGTTCAAATTTCCATTTTTTTAGGAAATCGTGTTTTTCGCAAAGCAGTCCAGTTTCGTCAAAATCCATTTACGACGTTTTCAAATATGCTTTTTTCAAAGCTACAGCTTGTTGTCATTGTAAAAAGATACTAAATGCCTGCCTTGATGCATGCTAAGAACATAGGAGGAACCCTAAAGATCCCTATGAACTTGTCCCACATGGATCGATTTGGACTTGCCCTGAGCAGTATAAAACATGTTTGGAGACATTTAGGTGTCCAACGACTGTCCTATTGTTAAGAAGCGAATCAAGATCCACAAGAAAAACGCATTCATAAAGCACTGTAGCATGTTCAGCATGTTTCAACTCAAGTGCAAAATGTTTAAATTTCCATTTTTTCAGGAAATCGTGTTTTTTTGCGAAGCAGTCCAGTTTCGTTAAAATCCATTTACGACGTTTTTTAATATGCTCTTTCAAAGCTACAGCTTGTTATTATTGTAAAAAGATACTGAATGCCTGCCTTAATGCATGCTAAGAACATAGGAGGAACCCTAAAGGTCCCTATGAACTTGTCCCACATGGATCGATTTGGACTTGCCCTGAGCAGTATAAAACATGTTTGGAGACATTTATGTGTCCAACGACTGTCCTATTGTTAAGGAGCGAATCAAGATCCACAAGAAAAACGCATTCATAAAGCACTGTAGCATGTTCAGCATGTTTCAACTCAAGTGCAAAATGTTTAAATTTCCATTTTTTCAGGAAATCGTGTTTTTTTGCAAAGCAGTCCAGTTTCGTTAAAATCCATTTACGACGTTTTTTAATATGCTCTTTCAAAGCTACAGCTTGTTATTATTGTAAAAAGATACTGAATGCCTGCCTTAATGCATGCTAAGAACATAGGAGGAAACCTAAAGGTCCCTATGAACTTGTCTCACATGGATCGATTTGGACTTGCCCTGAGCAGTATAAAACATGTTTGGAGACGTTTATGTGTCTAACGACTGTCCTATTGTTAAATTGCGAATCAAGATCTACTAGAAAAACGCATATATAAAGCACTGTAGCATGTTCAGCATGTTTCAACTCAAGTGCAAAATGTTTAAATTTCCATTTTTTCAGGAAATCGTGTTATTTGCAAAGCAGTCCAGTTTCGTCAAAATCCATTTACGACGTTTTTAAATATGCTTTTTCAAAGCTACAGCTTGTTATCATTGTAAAAAGATACTAAATGCCTGCCTAAATGCATGCTAAGAACATAGGAGGAACCCTAAATATCCCTATGAACTTGTCCCACATGGATCGATTTGGACTTGCCCTGAGCAGTTTAAAACATGTTTGGAGACATTTATGTGTTCAACGACAGTCCTATTGTTAAAAAGCGAATCAAGATCTATTAAAAAAACGCATTCATAAAGCACTGTAGCATGTTCAGCATGTTTCAACTCAAGTGCAAAATGTTCAAATTTCCATTTTGTTCAGGAAATCGTGTTTTTCGCAAAGCAGCCCAGTTTCGTCAAAATCCATTTACGACGTTTTTAAGTATGCTTTTCCAAAGCTACAGCTTGTTATCATTGTAAAAAGATACTGAATGCCTGCCTTAAGGCATGCTAAGAACATAGGGAGAACCCTAAAGATCCCTATGAACTTGTCCCACATGGATCGATTCGGACTTGCCCTGAGCAGTATAAAACATGTTTGGAGACATTTATGTGTCCAACGACGGTCCTATTGTTAAAAAGCGAATCAAGATCTACTAGAAAAACGCATTTATAAAGCACTGTAGCATGTTCAGCATGTTTCAACTCAAGTGCAAAATGTTCAAATTTCAATTTTTTTAGGAAATCTTGTTTATCGCAAAGCAGTCCAGTTTCGTCAAAATCCATTTACGACGTTTTCAAATATGCTTTTTTCAAAGCTACAGCTTGTTGTCATTGTAAAAAGATACTAAATGCCTGCCTTGATGCATGCTTAGAACATAGGAGGAACCCTAAAGATCCCTATGAACTTGTCCCACATGGATCGATTTGGACTTGCCCTGAGCAGTATAAAACATGTTTGGAGACATTTATGTGTCCAACGACTGTCCTATTGTTAAGAAGCGAATCAAGATCCACAAGAAAAACGCATTCATAAAGCACTGTAGCATGTTCAGCATGTTTCAACTCAAGTGCAAAATGTTTAAATTTCCATTTTTTCAGGAAATCGTGTTTTTTTGCGAAGCAGTCCAGTTTCGTTAAAATCCATTTACGACGTTTTTTAATATGCTCTTTCAAAGCTACAGCTTGTTATTATTGTAAAAAGATACTGAATGCCTGCCTTAATGCATGCTAAGAACATAGGAGGAAACCTAAAGGTCCCTATGAACTTGTCTCACATGGATCGATTTGGACTTGCCCTGAGCAGTATAAAACATGTTTGGAGACGTTTATGTGTCTAACGACTGTCCTATTGTTAAATTGCGAATCAAGATCTACTAGAAAAACGCATATATAAAGCACTGTAGCATGTTCAGCATGTTTCAACTCAAGTGCAAAATGTTTAAATTTCCATTTTTTCAGGAAATCGTGTTATTTGCAAAGCAGTCCAGTTTCGTCAAAATCCATTTACGACGTTTTTAAATATGCTTTTTCAAAGCTACAGCTTGTTATCATTGTAAAAAGATACTAAATGCCTGCCTAAATGCATGCTAAGAACATAGGAGGAACCCTAAATATCCCTATGAACTTGTCCCACATGGATCGATTTGGACTTGCCCTGAGCAGTTTAAAACATGTTTGGAGACATTTATGTGTTCAACGACAGTCCTATTGTTAAAAAGCGAATCAAGATCTATTAAAAAAACGCATTCATAAAGCACTGTAGCATGTTCAGCATGTTTCAACTCAAGTGCAAAATGTTCAAATTTCCATTTTGTTCAGGAAATCGTGTTTTTCGCAAAGCAGCCCAGTTTCGTCAAAATCCATTTACGACGTTTTTAAGTATGCCTTTCCAAAGCTACAGCTTGTTATCATTGTAAAAAGATACTGAATGCCTGCCTTAAGGCATGCTAAGAACATAGGGAGAACCCTAAAGATCCCTATGAACTTGTCCCACATGGATCGATTCGGACTTGCCCTGAGCAGTATAAAACATGTTTGGAGACATTTATGTGTCCAACGACTGTCTTATTGTTAAAAAGCAAATCAAGATCTACTAGAAAAACGCATTCATAAAGCACTGTAGCATGTTTAGCATGTTTCAACTCAAGTGCAAAATGTTCAAATTTCCATTTTTTTAGGAAATCGTGTTTTTCGCAAAGCAGTTCAGTTTCGTCAAAATCCATTTACGACGTTTTTAAATATGCTTTTTACAAAGCTACAGCTTGTTGTCATTGTAAAAAGATACTAAATGCCTGCCTAAATGCATGCTAAGAACATAGGACGAACCCTAAAGATCCCTATGAACTTGTCCCACATGGATCGATTTGGACTTGCCCTGAGCAGTACAAAACATGTTTTAAGACATTTATGTGTCCAACGACTGTCCTATTGTTAAAGAGCGAATCAAGATATACCAGAAAAACGCATTCATAAAGCACTGTAGCATGTTTAGTATGTTTCAACTCAAGTGCAAAATGTTCAAATTTCCATTTTTTCAGGAAATCGTGTTTTTCGCAAAGCAGTCCAGTTTCGTCAAAATAAATTTACGACGTTTTTAAATATGCTTTTTCAAAGCTACAGCTTGTTATCATTGTAAACAGATACTGAATGCCTGCCTTAATGCATGCTAAGAACATAGGAGGAACCCTAAAGATCTCTATGAAGTTGTCCCACATGGATCGATTTGGACTTGCCCTGAGCAGTATAAAACATGTTTGGAGACATTTATGTGTCCAACGACGGTCCTATTGTTAAAAAGCGAATCAAGATCTACTAGAAAAACGCATTCATAAAGCACTGTAGCATGTTCAGCATGTTTCAACTCAAGTGCAAAATGTTCAAATTTCCATGTTTTCAGGAAATTGTGTTTTTCGCAAAGCAGTCCAGTTTCGTCAAAATCCATTTACGACGTTTTTCAATATGCTTTTACAAAGCTACAGCTTGTTGTCATTGTAAAAAGATACTGAATGCCTGCCTAACTGCATGCTAAGAACAAAGGAGGAACCCTAAAAATCCCTATGAACTTGTCCCACATGGATCGATTTGGACTTGCCCTAAGCAGTATTAAACATGTTTAAAGACATTAATGTGTCCAACGACTGTCCTGTTGGTAAAAAGCGAATCAAGATCTACTAGAAAAACGCATTCATAAAGCACTGTAGCATGTTGAGCATGTTTCAACTTAAGTGCAAAATGTTCAAATTTCCATTTTTTCAGGAAATCTTGTTTTTCGCAAAGCAGTCCAGTTTCGACAAAATCCATTAACGACGTTTTGAAATATGCTTTTTCAAAGCTACAGCTTGTAATTATTCTAAAAAGATACTAAATGCCTGCCTAAATGCATGCTAAGAACATAGAAGGAACCCTAAAGATCCCTATGAACTTGTCCCACATGGATCGATTCGGACTTGCCCTGAGCAGTATAAAACATGTTTGGAGACGTTTATGTGTCTAACGACTGTCCTATTGTTGAAAAACGAATCAAGATCTACCAGAAAAACGCATTCATAAAGCACTGTAGCATGTTCAGCATGTTTCAACTCAAGTGCAAAATGTTCAAATTTCCATTTTTTCAGGAAATCGTGTTTTTCGCAAAGCAGTCCAGTTTCGTCAAAATGCATTTACGACGTTTTTAAATATGCTTTTTTTGAAGCTACAGCTTGTTGTCATTGTAAAAAGATACTGAATGCCTGCCAAAATGCATGCTAAGAACATACGAGGAACCCTAAAGATCCCTATAAACTTGTCCCACATGGATCGATTCGGACTTGCCCTGAGCAGTATAAAACATGTTTGGAGACATTTATGTGTCCAACGACTGTCCTATTGCTAAAGAGCGAATCAAGATCTACCAGAAAAACGCATTCATAAAGCACTGTAGCATGTTCAGCATGTTTCAACTCAAGTGCAAAATGTTCAAATTTCCATTTTTTTAAAAAATCGTGTTTTTCGCAAAGCAGTCGAGTTTTGTCAAAATCTATTCACGACGTTTTTAAATATGCTTTTTTCGAAGCTACAGCTTGTTGTCATTGTAAAAAGATACTGAATGCCTGCCAAAATGCATGCTAAGAACATACGAGGAACCCTGAAGATCCCTATGAACATGTCCCACATGGATCGATTTGGACTTGCCCTGAGCAGTATAGAACATGTTTGAAGACATTAATGTGTCTAACGACTGTCCTATTCTTAGAGACTGAATTAAGATCTACCCTAAAAACGCAATTATAAAGCACTGTAGCATGTACAGCATGTTTTAACTCAAGTGCAAAATGTTCAAATTTCCATTTTTTCAGAAAATCGTGTTTTTCGCAAAGCAGTTTAGTTTCGTCAAAATCCATTTACGACGTTTTTAATTATGCTTTTTTCAAAGCAACAGCTTGGTATCATTGTCAAAAGATACTAAATGCCTGCCTAAATGCATGCTAAGAACATAGGAGAAACCCTAAAGATCCCTATGAACTTGTCCCACATGGATCGATTTGGACTTGCCCTGAGCAGTATAAAACATGTTTGGAGACATTTATGTGTCCAACGACTGTCCTATTCTTATAGACCGAATTAAGATCTACCTGAAAAACGCATTTATAAAGCACTGTAGCATGTTCAGCATGTTTTAACTCAAGTGCAAAATGTTCAAATTTCCATGTTTTTAGGAAATTGTGTTTTTCGCAAAGCAGTCCAGTGTCGTCAAAATCCATTTACGACGTTTTTAAATATGCTTTTTCAAAGCTACAGCCTGTTGTCATTGTGAAAAAATACTGAATGCCTGCCTGTATGCATGCTTAGAACATAGGAGGAACCCTAAAGATCCCTATGAACTTGTCCCACATGGATCGATTTGGACTTGCCCTGAGCAGTATAAAACATGTTGGAGACGTTTATGTGTCTAACGACTGTCCGAATGTTAAAGAGCGAAATAAGATCTACCAGAAAAACGCATTCATAAAGCACTGTAGCATGTTCAGCATGTTTCAACTCAAGTGCAAAATGTTCAAATTTCCATTTTTTCAGGAAATCGTGTTTTTTGCAAAGCAGTCCAGTTTCGTCAAAATCCATTTACGACGTTTTTAAATATGCTTTTTCAAAGCTACAGCTTGTTATCATTGTAAAAAGATACTAAATGCCTGCCTTAAGGCATGCTAAGAACATAGGAGGAACCCTAAAGATCCCTATGAACTTGTCCCACATGGATCGATTCAGACTTGCCCTGAACAGTATAAAACATGTTTGGAGACATTTATGTGTCTAACGACTGTCCTATTGTTAAAGAGCAAATCAAGATCTACCAGAAAAACGCATTCATAAAGCACTGTAGCATGTTTAGCATGTTTCAACTCAAGTGCAAAATGTTCAAATTTCCATTTTTTCAGGAAATCGTGTTTTTCGCAAAGCAGTCCAGTTTCGTCAAAATCCATTTACGACGTTTTTAAATATGCTTTTTCAAAGCTACAGCTTGTTATCATTGTAAAAAGATACTGAATGCCTGCCTTAATGCATGCTAAGAACATAGAAGGAACCCTAAAGATCCCTATGAACTTGTCCCACATGGATCGATTCGGACTTGCCCTGAGCAGTATAAAACATGTTTTAAGACATTTATGTGTCCAACGACTGTCCTATTGGTAAAGAGCGAATCAAGATCAACCAGAAAAACGCATTCATAAAGCACTGTAGCATGTTCAGCATGTTTCAACTCAAGTGCAAAATGTTCAAATTTCCATTTTTTCAGGAAATCGTGTTTTTCGCAAAGCAGTCCAGTTTCGTCAGAATCCATTTACGACGTTTTTAATATACTTTTTTCAAAGCTAAAGCTTGTTATCATTGTAAAAAGATACTGAATGCCTGCCTAAATGCATGCTAAGAACATAGGGGGAACCCTAAAGATCCCTATGAACTTGTCCCACATGGATCGATTCGGACTTGCCCTGAGCAGTATAAAACATGTTTGGAGACGTTTATGTGTCTAACGACTGTCCTATTGTTAAAAAGCGAATCAAGATCTACCAGAAAAACGCATTCATAAAGCACTGTAGCATGTTCAGCATGTTTCAACTCAAGTGCAAAATGTTCAAATTTCCATTTTTTCAGGAAATCGTGTTATTTGCAAAGCAGTCCAGTTTCGTCAAAATCCATTTACGACGTTTTTAAATATGCTTTTTCAAAGCTACAGCTTGTTATTATTGTAAAAAGATACTGAATGCCTGCCTTAATGCATGCTAAGAACATAGGAGGAACCCTAAAGATCCCTATGAACTTGTCTCACATGGATAGATTTGGACTTGCCCTAAGCAGTATAAATCATGTTTGGAGACATTTATGTGTCCAACGACTGTCCTATTGCTAAAGAGCGAATCAAGATCTACCAGAAAAACGCATTTATAAATCACTGTAGCATGTTAAGCATGTTTCAACTCAAGTGCAAAATGTTCAAATTTCCATTTTTTCAGGAAATCGTGTTTTTCGCAAAGCAGTCCAGTTTCGTCAAAATCCATTTACGACGTTTTTATATATGCTTTTTTTGAAGCTAAAGCTTGTTGTCATTGTAAAAAGATACTGAATGCCTGCCAAAATGCATGCTAAGAACATACAAGGAACCCTAAAGATCCCTATGAACTTGTCCCACATGGATCGATTCGGACTTGCCCTGAGCAGTATAAAACATGTTTGGAGACATTTATGTGTCCAACGACTGTCCTATTGCTAAAGAGCAAATCAAGATCTACCAGAAAAACGCATTCATAAAGCACTGTAGCATGTTCAGCATGTTTCAACTCAAGTGCAAAATGTTCAAATTTCCATTTTTTTTAAAAATCGTGTTTTTCGCAAAGCAGTCCAGTTTTGTCAAAATCTATTTACGACGTTTTTAAATATGCTTTTTTCGAAGCTACAGCTTGTTGTCATTGTAAAAAGATACTGAATGCCTGCCAAAATGCATGCTAAGAACATACGAGGAACCCTAAAGATCCCTATGAACATGTCCCACATGGATCGATTTGGACTTGCCTTGAGCAGTATAGAACATGTTTGGAGACATTATTGTGTCCAACGACTGTCCTATTCTTAAAGACTAAATCAAGATCTACCAGAAAAACGCAATTATAAAGCACTGTAGCATGTACAGCATGTTTTAACTCAAGTGCAAAATGTTCAAATTTCCATTTTTTCAGGAAATCGTGTTTTTCGCAAAGCAGTTTAGTTTCGTTAAAATCCATTTACGACGTTTTTAATTATGCTTTTTTCAAAGCAACAGCTTGGTATCATTGTCAAAAGATACTAATCGCCTGCCTAAATGCATGCTAAGAACATAGGAGGAACCCTAAAGATCCCTATGAACTTGTCCCACATGGATCGATTTGGACTTGCCCTGAGCAGTATAAAACATGTTTGGAGACATTTATGTGTCTAACGACTGTCCTATTCTTATAGACCGAATAAAGATCTACCTGAAAAACGCATTTATAAAGCACTGTAGCATGTTCAGCATGTTTTAACTCAAGTGCAAAATGTTCAAATTTCCATGTTTTTAGGAAATTGTGTTTTTCGCAAAGCAGTCCAGTGTCGTCAAAATCCATTTACGACGTTTTTAAATATGCTTTTCAAAGCTACAGCCTGTTATCATTGTAAAAAGATACTGAATGCCTGCCTGTATGCATGCTAAGAACATAGGAGGAACCCTAAAGATCCCTATGAACTTGTCCCACATGGATCGATTTGGACTTGCCCTGAGCAGTATAAAACATGTTGGAGACGTTTATGTGTCTAACGACTGTCCGAATGTTAAAAAACGAAATAAGATCTACCAAAAAAACGCATTCATAAAGCACTGTAGCATGTTCAGCATGTTTCAACTCAAGTGCAAAATGTTCAAATTTAAATTTTTTCAGGAAATCGTGTTTTTTGCAAAGCAGTCCAGTTTCGTCAAAATCCATTTACGACGTTTTTAAATATGCTTTTTCAAAGCTACAGCTTGTTATCATTGTAAAAAGATACTGAATGCCTGCCTTAAGGCATGCTAAGAACATAGGAGGATCCCTAAAGATCCCTATGAACTTGTCCCACATGAATCGATTCGGACTTGCCCTGATTAGTATAAAACATGTTTGGAGACATTTATGTGTCTAACGACTGTCCTATTGTTAAAGAGCAAATCAAGATCTACCAGAAAAACGCATTCATAAAGCACTGTAGCATGTTTAGCATGTTTCAACTCAAGTGCAAAATGTTCAAATTTCCATTTTTTCAGGAAATCGTGTTTTTCGCAAAGCAGTCCAGTTTCGTCAAAATCCATTTACGACGTTTTTAAATATGCTTTTTTCGAAGCTACAGCTTGTTGTCATTGTAAAAAGATACTAAATGCCTGCCTAAATGCATGCTAAGAACATAGGAGGAACCCTAAAGATCCCTATGAACTTGTCCCACATGGATCGATTCGGACTTGCCCTGAGCAGTATAAAACATGTTTTAAGACATTTATGTGTCCAACGACTGTCCTATTGTTAAAGAGCGAATCAAGATCTACCAGAAAAACGCATTCATAAAGCACTGTAGCATGTTCAGCATGTTTCAACTCAAGTGCAAAATGTTCAAATTTCCATTTTTTCAGGAAATCGTGTTTTTCGCAAAGCAGTCCAGTTTCGTCAGAATCCATTTACGACGTTTTTAAATATACTTTTTTCAAAGCTACAGCTTGTTATCATTGTAAAAAGATACTGAATGCCTGCCTAAATGCATGCTAAGAACATAGGGGGAACCCTAAAGATCCCTATGAACTTGTCCCACATGGATCGATTCGGACTTGCCCTGAGCAGTATAAAACATGTTTGAAGACGTTTATGTGTCTAACGACTGTCCTATTGTTAAAAAGCGAATCAAGATCTACCAGAAAAACGCATTCATGAAGCACTGTAGCATGTTCAGCATGTTTTAACTCAAGTGCAAAATGTTTAAATTTCCATTTTTTCAGGAAATCGTGTTTTTTTGCAAAGCAGTCCAGTTTCGTTAAAATCCATTCACGACGTTTTTAAATATGCTCTTTTAAAGCTACAGCTTGTTATTATTGTAAAAAGATACTGAACGCCTGCCTTAATGCATGCTAAGAACATAGGAGGAACCCTAAAGGTCCCTATGAACTTGTCTCACATGGATCGATTTGGACTTGCCCTGAGCAGTATAAAACATGTTTGGAGACGTTTATGTGTCTAACGACTGTCCTATTGTTAAATTGCGAATCAAGATCTACCAGAAAAACGCATTCATGAAGCACTGTAGCATGTTCAGCATGTTTCAACTCAAGTGCAAAATGTTCAAATTTCCATTTTTTCAGGAAATCGTGTTTTTCGCAAAGCAGTCCAGTTTCGTCAAAATCCATTTACGACGTTTTTTAATATGCTTTTTCAAAGCTACAGCTTGTTAATATTGTAAAAAGATACTAAATGCCTGCCTTTATGCATGCTTAGAACATAGGAGGAACCCTAAAAGTCCCTATGAACTAGTCTCACATGGATCGATTTGGACTTGCCCTGAGCAGTATAAAACATGTTTGGAGACATTTATGTGTCCAACGACTGTCCTACTGCTAAAAAGCGAATCAAGATCTACCAGAAAAACGCATTTATAAAGCACTGTATCATGTTCAGCATGTTTCAACTCAAGTGCAAAATGTTCAAATTTCCATTTTTTCAGGAAATCGTGTTTTTCGCAAAGCAGTCCAGTTTCGTCAAAATCCATTTACGACGTTTTTAAATATGCTTTTTTTGAAGCTACAGCTTGTTGTCATTGTAAAAAGATACTGAATGCCTGCCAAAATGCATGCTAAGAACATACGAGGAACCCTAAAGATACCTATAATCTTGTCCCACATGGATCGATTTGGACTTGCCTTGAGCAGTATAGAACATGTTTGGAGACATTTATGTGTCCAACGACTGTCCTATTCTTAAAGACTAAATTAAGATTCACCAGAAAAACGCATTTATAAAGCACTGTAGCATGATCAGCATGTTTTAACTCAAGTGCAAAATGTTCAAATTTCCATTTTTTCAGGAAATCGTGTTTTTCGCAAAGCAGTTTAGTTTCGTCAAAATCCATTTACGACGTTTTTAATTATGCTTTTTTCAAAGCTACAGCTTGTTATCATTGTCAAAAGATACTGAATGCCTGCCTAAATGCATGCTAAGAACATAAGAGGAACCCTAAAGATCCCTATGAACTTGTTCCACATGGATCGATTTGGACTTGCCCTGAGCAGTATAAAACATGTTTGGAGACATTTATGTGTCCAACGACTGTCCTATTCTTATAGACCGAATTAAGATCTACCCGAAAAACGCATTCATAAAGCACTGTAGCATGTTAAGCATGTTTTAACTCAAGTGCAAAATGTTCAAATTTCCATGTTTTTAGGAAATTGATTTTTTCGCAAAGCAGTCCAGTGTCGTCAAAATCCATTTACGACGTTTTTAAATATGCTTTTTTAAAGCTACAGCCTGTTATCATTGTAAAAAGATATTGAATGCCTGCCTAAATGCATGCTAAGAACATAGGGGGAACCCTAAAGATCCCTATGAACTTGTCCCACATAGATCGATTCGGACTTGCCCTGAGCAGTATAAAACATGTTTGGAGACGTTTATGTGTCTAACGACTGTCCTATTGTTAAAAAGCGAATCAAAATCCACCAGAAAAACGCATTCATGAAGCACTGTAGCATGTTCAGCATGTTTCAACTCAAGTGCAAAATGTTTAAATTTCCATTTTTTCAGGAAATCGTGTTTTTTTGCAAAGCAGTCCAGTTTCGTTAAAATCCATTTACGACGTTTTTTAATATGCTCTTTCAAAGCTACAGCTTGTTATTATTGTAAAAAGATACTGAATGCCTGCCTAAATGCATGCTAAGAACATAGGAGGAACCCTGAAGGTCCCTATGAACTTGTCTCACATGGATCGATTTGGACTTGCCCTGAGCAGTATAAAACATGTTTGGAGACGTTTAGGTGTCTAACGACTGTCCTATTGTTAAATTGCGAATCAAGATCTACCAGAAAAACGCATTCATGAAGCACTGTAGCATGTTCAGCATGTTTCAACTCAAGTGCAAAATGTTCAAATTTCCATTTTTTCAGGAAATCGTGTTTTTCGCAAAGCAGTCCAGTTTCGTCAAAATCCATTTACGACGTTTTTTAATATGCTTTTTCAAAGCTACAGCTTGTTAATATTGTAAAAAGATACTAAATGCCTGCCTTTATGCATGCTTAGAACATAGGAGGAACCCTAAAGGTCACTATGAACTTGTCTCACATGGATCGATTTGGACTTGCCCTGAGCAGTATAAAACATGTTTGGAGACATTTATGTGTCCAACGACTGTCCTATTGCTAAAGAGCGAATCAAGATCTACCAGAAAAGCGCATTTATAAAGCACTGTATCATGTTCAGCATGTTTCAACTCAAGTGCAAAATGTTCAAATTTCCATTTTTTCAGGAAATCGTGTTTTTCGCAAAGCAGTCCAGTTTCGTCAAAATCCATTTACGACGTTTTTAAATATGCTTTTTTTGAAGCTACAGCTTGTTGTCATTGTAAAAAGATACTGAATGCCTGCCAAAATGCATGCTAAGAACATACGAGGAACCCTAAAGATCCCTATAATCTTGTCCCACATGGATCGATTTGGACTTGCCCTGAGCAGTATAGAACATGTTTGGAGACATTTATGTGTCCAACGACTGTCCTATTCTTAAAGACCAAATTAAGATTCACCAGAAAAACGCATTTATAAAGCACTGTAGCATGATCAGCATGTTTTAACTCAAGTGCAAAATGTTCAAATTTCCATTTTTTCAGGAAATCGTGTTTTTCGCAGAGCAGTTTAATTTCGTCAAAATCCATTTACGACCTTTCTAATTATGCTTTTTTCAAAGCTACAGCTTGTTATCATTGTCAAAAGATACTGAATGCCTGCGTAAATGCATGCTAAGAACATAGGAGGAACCCTAAAGATCCCTATGAACTTGTTCCACATGGATCGATTTGGACTTGCCCTGAGCAGTATAAAACATGTTTGGAGACATTTATGTGTCCAACGACTGTCCTATTCTTATAGACCGAATTAAGATCTACCAGAAAAACGCATTCATAAAGCACTGTAGCATGTTTAGCATGTTTCAACTCAAGTGCAAAATGTTCAAATTTCCATTTTTTCAGGAAATCGTGTTTTTCGCAAAGCAGTCCAGTTTCGTCAAAATCCATTTACGACGTTTTCAAATATGCTTTTTTCAAAGCTACAGCTTGTTGTCATTGTAAAAAGATACTGAATGCCTGCCTAAATGCATGCTAAGAACATAGGAGGAACCCTGAAGATCACTATGAACTTGTCCCACATGGATCGATTTGGACTTGCCCTGAGCAGTATAAAACATGTTTGGAGACGTTAATGTGTCTAACGACTGTCCTATTGTTAAAAAACGAATCAAGATCTACCAGAAAAACGCATTTATAAAGCACCGTAGCATGTTCAGCATGTTTCAACTCAAGTGCAAAATGTTCAAATTTCCATTTTTTCAGGAAATCGTGTTTTTCGCAAAGCAGTCCAGTTTCGTCAAAATCCATTTACGACGTTTTTTAATATGCTTATTATAAGCTACAGCTTGTTATTATTGTAAAAAGATACTAAATGCCTGCCTTTATGCATGCTAAGAACATAGGAGGAACCCTAAAGATCTCTATGAACTTGTCTCACATGGATCGATTTGGACTTGCCCTGAGCAGTATAAAACATGTTTGGAGTCAATTATGTGTCCAACGACTGTCCTATTCTTAAAGACTGAATTAAGATCTACCACAAAAACGCATTTATAAAGCACTGTAGCATGTTCAGCATGTTTGAACTCAAGTGCAAAATGTTCAAATTTCCATGTTTTTAGGGAATTGTGTTTTTCGCAAAGCAGTCCAGTTTTCGTGAAAATCCATTTACGACGTTTTTAAATATGCTTTTTTCAAAGCAACAGCTTGTTATCATTGTCAAAAGATACTGAATGCCCGCGTAAATGCATGCTAAGAACATAGGAGGAACCCTAAAGATCCCTATGAACTTGTCCCACATGGATCGATTTGGACTTGCCCTGAGCAGTATAAAACATGTTTGGAGACATTTATGTGTCCAACGACTGTCCTATTTTTAAAGACTGAATTAAGATCTACCAGAAAAACGCATTTATAAAGCACTGTAGCATGTTTAGCATGTTTAAACTCAAGTGCAAAATGTTCAAAGTTTAGGTTTTTAGGGAATTGTGTTTTTCGCAAAGCAGTCCAGTGTCGTCAAAATCCATTTACGACGTTTTTAAATATGCTTTTTCAAAGCTACAGCTTGTTATTATTGTAAAAAGATACTGAATGCCTGCCTAAATGCATGCTAAGAACATAGGAGGAACCCTAAAGATCCCTATGAACTTGTCTCACATGGATCGATTTGGACTTGCCCTGAGCAGTATAAAACATGTTTGGAGACGTCTATGTGTCTAACGACTGTCCTATTGTTAAAGAGCGAATCAAGATCTACCAAAAAAACGCATTTATGAAGCACTGTTGCATGTTCAGCATGTTTCAACTCAAGTGCAAAATGTTTAAATTTCCATTTTTTTAGGAAATCGTGTTTTTCGCAAAGCAGTCCAGTTTCGTCAAAATCCATTTACGACGTTTTTAATTATGGTTTTTCAAAGCTACAGCTTGTTATTATTGTAAAAAGATACTAAATTCCTGCCTTTATGCATGCTAAGAACATAGGAGGAACCCTAAAGATCCCTATGAACTTGTCTCACATGAATCGATTTGGACTTGCCCTGAGCAGTATAAAACATGTTTGGAGACAATTATGTGTCCAACGACAGTCCTGTTGTTAAAGAGCGAATCAAGATCTACCTGAAAAACGCATTTATAAAGCACTGTAGCATGTTCAGCATGTTTCAACTCAAGTGCAAAATGTTCAAATTTCCATTTTTTCAGGAAATCGTGTTTTTCGCAAAGCAGTCCAGTTTCGTCAAAATCCATTTACGACGTTTTTAAATATGCTTTTTTTGAAGCTACAGCTTGTTGTCATTGTAAAAAGATACTAAATGCCTGCCTAAATGCATGCTAAGAACATACGAGGAACCCTAAAGATCCCTATGAACTTGTCCCACATGGATCGATTTGGACTTGCCCTGAGCAGTATAAAACATGTTTGGAGACGTTTATGTGTCTAACGACTGTCCTATTGTTAAAGAGCGAATCAAGATCTACTAGAAAAACGCATTTATGAAGCACTGTAGCATGTTGAGCATGTTTCAACTCAAGTGCAAAATGTTCAAATTTCCATTTTTTCAGGAAATCGTGTTTTTCGCAAAGCAGTCCAGTTTCGTCAAAATCCATTTACGACGTTTTTTAATATGCTTTTTCAAAGCTACAGCTTGTTATTATTGTAAAAAGATACTAAATGCCTGCTTTTATGCATGCTAAAAACATAGGAGGAACCCTAAAGATCCCTATGAACTTGTCCCACATGGATCGATTTGGACTTGCCCTGAGCAGTATAAAACATGTTTGGAGACAATTATGTGTCCAACGACAGTCCTATTGTTGAAGAGCGAATCAAGATCTACCTGAAAAACGCATTCATAAAGCACTGTAGCATGTTCAGCATGTTTCAACTCAAGTGCAAAATGTTCAAATTTCAATTTGTTCAGGAAATCGTGTTTTTCGCAAAGCAGTCCAGTTTCGTCAAAATCCATTTACGACGTTTTTAAATATGCTTTTTTACAAGCTACAGCTTGTTGTCATTGTCAAAAGATACTAAATGCCTGCCTAAATGCATGCTAAGAACATAGGAGGAACCCTAAAGATCCCTATGAACTTGTCCTACATGAATCGATTTGGACTTGCCCTGAGCAGTATAGAACATGTTTGGAGACATTTATGTGTCCAACGACTGTCCTATTCTTAAAGACCGAATTAGGATCTACTAGAAAAAAGCATTATTAAAGCACTGTAGCATGTTCAGCATGTTTTAATTCAAGTGCAAATTGTTCAAATTTCCATGTTTTTAGGGAATTGTGTTTTTCGCAAAGCAGTTCAGTGTCGTCAAAATCCATTTACGACGTTTTTAAATATGCTTTTTCAAAGCTACAGCCTGTTATCCTTGTAAAAAGATACTGAATGCCTGCCTTAATGCATGCTAAGAACATAGGAGGAACCCTAAAGATCCCTATGAACTTGTCCTACATGGATTGATTTGGACTTGCCCTGAGCAGTATAAAACATGTTTGGAGACGTTTATGTGTCCAACGACTGATCTATTGTTAAAGAGCGAATCAAGATCTACCAGAAAAACGCAATACTAAAGCACTGTAGCATGTTTAGCATGTTTTAACTCAAGTGCAAAATGTTCAAATTTCCATTTTTTCAGGAAATCGTGTTTTTCGCAAAGCAGTCCAGTTTCGTCAAAATCCATTTACGACGTTTTTAAATATGCTTTTTTACAAGCTACAGCTTGTTGTCATTGTCAAAAGATACTAAATGCATGCCTAAATGCATGCTAAGAACATAGGAGGAACCCTAAAGATCCCTATGAACTTGTCCTACATGAATCGATTTGGACTTGCCCTGAGCAGTATAGAACATGTTTGGAGACATTTATGTGTCCAACGACTGTCCTATTCTTAAAGACCAAATTAAGATCTACCAGAAAAACGCATTTTTAAAGCACTGTAGCATGTTCAGCATGTTTTAATTCAAGTGCAAAATGTTCAAATTTCCATTTTTTCAGGAAATCGTGTTTTTCGCAAAGCAGTCCAGTTTCGTCAAAATCTGTTAACGACGTTTTTAAATATGCTTTTTCAAAGCTTCAGCTTGTAAACATTGTAAAAAGATACTAAATGCCTGCCTAAATGCATGCTAAGAACATAGGAGGAACCCTAAAGATCCCTATGAACTTGTCTCACATGGATCGATTTGGACTTGCCCTGAGCAGTATAAAACATGTTCAGAGACATTTATGTGTCCAACGACTGTCCTATTGTTAAAAAGCAAATCAAGATCTACCAGAAAAACGCATTCATAAAGCACTGTAGCATGTTCAGCATGTTTTAACTCAAGTGCAAAATGTTCAAATTTCCATTTTTTCAGGAAATCGTGTTTTTCGCAAAGCAGTCCAGTTTCGTCAAAATCCATTAACGACGTTTTTAAATATGCCTTTTCAAAGCTACAGCTTGTAAACATTGTAAAAAGATACTGAATGCCTGCCTAAATGCATGCTAAGAACATAGGAGGAACCCTAAAGATCCCTATGAACTTGTCCCACATGGATCGATTTGGACTTGCCCTGAGCAGTATAAAACATGTTTGGAGACAATTATGTGTCCAACGACAGTCCTATTGTTGAAGAGCGAATCAAGATCTACCTGAAAAACGCATTTATAAAGCACTGTAGCATGTTCTGCATGTTTCAACTCAAGTGCAAAATGTTCAAATTTCAATTTGTTCAGGAAATCGTGTTTTTCGAAAAGCAGTCCAGTTTCGTCAAAATCCATTTACGACGTTTTTAAATATGCTTTTTTACAAGCTACAGCTTGTTGTCATTGTCAAAAGATACTAAATGCCTGCCTAAATGCATGCTAAGAACATAGGAGGAACCCTAAAGATCCCTATGAACTTGTCCTACATGAATCGATTTGGACTTGCCCTGAGCAGTATAGAACATGTTTGGAGACATTTATGTGTCCAACGACTGTCCTATTCTTAAAGACCGAATTAAGATCTACCAGAAAAACGCATTTTTAAAGCACTGTAGCATGTTCAGCATGTTTTAATTTAAGTGCAAAATGTTCAAATTTCCATGTTTTTAGGGAATTGTGTTTTTCGCAAAGCAGTTCAGTGTCGTCAAAATCCATTTACGACGTTTTTAAATATGCTTTTTCAAAGCTACAGCCTGTTATCCTTGTAAAAAGATACTGAATGCCTGCCTTAATGCATGCTAAGAACATAGGAGGAACCCTAAAGATCCCTATGAACTTGTCCTACATGGATTGATTTGGACTTGCCCTGAGCAGTATAAAACATGTTTGGAGACGTTTATGTGTCCAACGACTGACCTATTGTTAAAGAGCGAATCAAGATCTACCAGAAAAACGCAATACTAAAGCACTGTAGCATGTTAAGCATGTTTTAACTCAAGTGCAAAATGTTCAAATTTCCATTTTTTCAGGAAATCGTGTTTTTCGCAAAGCAGTCGAGTTTCGTCAAAATCCATTTACGACGTTTTTAAATATGCTTTTTTACAAGCTACAGCTTGCTGTCATTGTCAAAAGATACTAAATGCCTGCCTAAATGCATGCTAAGAACATAGGAGGAACCCTAAAGATCCCTATGAACTTGTCCTACATGAATCGATTTGGACTTGCCCTGAGCAGTATAGAACATGTTTGGAGACATTTATGTGTCCAACGACTGTCCTATTCTAAAAGACCGAATTAAGATCTACCAGAAAAACGCATTTTTAAAGCACTGTAGCATGTTCAGCATGTTTTAATTCAAGTGCAAAATGTTCAAATTGCCATGTTTTTAGGGAATTGTGTTTTTCGCAAAGCAGTTCAGTGTCGTCAAAATCCATTTACGACGTTTTTAAATATGCTTTTTCAAAGCTACAGCCTGTTATCCTTGTAAAAAGATACTGAATGCCTGCCTTAATGCATGCTAAGAACATAGGAGGAACCCTAAAGATCCCTATGAACTTGTCCTACATGGATTGATTTGGACTTGCCCTGAGCCTGTATAAAACATGTTTGGAGACGTTTATGTGTCCAACGACTGACCTATTGTTAAAGAGCGAATCAAGATCTACCAGAAAAACGCAATACTAAAGCACTGTAGCATGTTTAGCATGTTTTAACTCAAGTGCAAAATGTTCGAATTTCCATTTTTTCAGGAAATCGTGTTTTTCGCAAAGCAGTCCAGTTTCGTCAAAATCCATTTACGACGTTTTTGAATATGCTTTTTTACAAGCTACAGCTTGTTTTCATTGTCAAAAGATACTAAATGCCTGCCTAAATGCATGCTAAGAACATAGGAGGAACCCTAAAGATCCCTATGAACTTGTCCTACATGAATCGATTTGGACTTGCCCTGAGCAGTATAGAACATGTTTGGAGACATTTATGTGTCCAACGACTGTCCTATTCTTAAAGACCGAATTAAGATCTACCAGAAAAACGCATTTTTAAAGCACTGTAGCATGTTTAGCATGTTTTAATTCAAGTGCAAAATGTTCAAATTTCCATTTTTTCAGGAAATCGTGTTTTTCGCAAAGCAGTCCAGTTTCGTCAAAATCTGTTAACGACGTTTTTAAATATGCTTTTTCAAAGCTTCAGCTTGTAAACATTGTAAAAAGATACTAAATGCCTGCCTAAATGCATGCTAAGAACATAGGAGGAACCCTAAAGATCCCTATGAACTTGTCTCACATGGATCGATTTGGACTTGCCCTGAGCAGTATAAAACATGTTTAGAGACATTTATGTGTCCAACGACTGTCCTATTGTTAAAAAAAAGCAAATCAAAATCTACCAGAAAAACGCATTCATAAAGCACTGTAGCATGTTCAGCATGTTTCAACTCAAGTGCAAAATGTTCAAATTTCCATTTTTTCAGGAAATCGTGTTTTTCGCAAAGCAGTCCAGTTTCGTCAAAATCCATTAACGACGTTTTTAAATATGCCTTTTCAAAGCTACAGCTTGTAAACATTGTAAAAAGATACTGAATGCCTGCCTAAATGCATGCTAAGAACATAGGAGGAACCCTAAAGATCCCTATGAACTTGTCCCACATGGATCGATTTGGACTTGCCCTGAGCAGTATAAAACATGTTTGGAGACAATTATGTGTCCAACGACAGTCCTATTGTTGAAGAGCAAATCAAGATCTACCTGAAAAACGCATTCATAAAGCACTGTAGCATGTTCAGCATGTTTCAACTCAAGTGCAAAATGTTCAAATTTCCATTTTTTCAGGAAATCGTGTTTTTCGCAAAGCAGTCCAGTTTCGTCAAAATCCATTTACGACGTTTTTAAATATGCTTTTTTACAAGCTACAGCTTGTTGTCATTGTCAAAAGATACTAAATGCCTGCCTAAATGCATGCTAAGAACATAGGAGGAACCCTAAAGATCCCTATGAACTTGTCCTACATGAATCGATTTGGACTTGCCCTGAGCAGTATAGAACATGTTTGGAGACATTTATGTGTCCAACGACTGTCCTATTCTTAAAGACCGAATTAAGATCTACCAGAAAAACGCATTTTTAAAGCACTGTAGCATGTTCAGCATGTTTTAATTCAAGTGCAAAATGTTCAAATTTCCATTTTTTCAGGAAATCGTGTTTTTCGCAAAGCAGTCCAGTTTCGTCAAAATCTGTTAACGACGTTTTTAAATATGCTTTTTCAAAGCTTCAGCTTGTAAACATTGTAAAAAGATACTAAATGCCTGCCTAAATGCATGCTAAGAACATAGGAGGAACCCTAAAGATCCCTATGAACTTGTCTCACATGGATCGATTTGGACTTGCCCTGAGCAGTATAAAACATGTTTAGAGACATTTATGTGTCCAACGACTGTCCTATTGTTAAAAAGCAAATCAAGATCTACCAGAAAAACGCAATTATAAAGCACTGTAGCATGTTCAGCATGTTTCAACTCAAGTGCAAAATGTTCAAATTTCCATTTTTTCAGGAAATCGTGTTTTTCGCAAAGCAGTCCAGTTTCGTCAAAATCCATTAACGACGTTTTTAAATATGCCTTTTCAAAGCTACAGCTTGTAAACATTGTAAAAAGATACTGAATGCCTGCCTAAATGCATGCTAAGAACATAGGAGGAACCCTAAAGATCCCTATGAACTTGTCCCACATGGATCGATTTGGACTTGCCCTGAGCAGTATAAAACATGTTTGGAGACAATTATGTGTCCAACGACAGTCTTATTGTTGAAGAGCGAATCAAGATCTACCTGAAAAACGCATTCATAAAGCACTGTAGCATGTTCAGCATGTTTCAACTCAAGTGCAAAATGTTCAAATTTCCATTTTTTCAGGAAATCGTGTTTTTCGCAAAGCAGTCCAGTTTCGTCAAAATCCATTTACGACGTTTTTAAATATGCTTTTTTACAAGCTACAGCTTGTTGTCATTGTCAAAAGATACTAAATGCCTGCCTAAATGCATGCTAAGAACATAGGAGGAACCCTAAAGATCCCTATGAACTTGTCCTACATGAATCGATTTGGACTTGCCCTGAGCAGTATAGAACATGTTTGGAGACATTTATGTGTCCAACGACTGTCCTATTCTTAAAGACCGAATTAAAATCTACCAGAAAAACGCATTTTTAAAGCACTGTAGCATGTTCAGCATGTTTTAATTCAAGTGCAAAATGTTCAAATTTCCATGTTTTTAGGGAATTGTGTTTTTCGCAAAGCAGTTCAGTGTCTTCAAAATCCATTTACGACGTTTTTAAATATGCTTTTTCAAAGCTACAGCCTGTTATCCTTGTAAAAAGTTACTGAATGCCTGCCTTAATGCATGCTAAGAACATAGGAGGAACCCTAAAGATCCCTATGAACTTGTCCTACATGGATTAATTTGGACTTGCCCTGAGCAGTATAAAACATGTTTGGAGACGTTTATGTGTCCAACGACTGACCTATTGTTAAAGAGCGAATCAAGATCTACCAGAAAAACGCAATACTAAAGCACTGTAGCATGTTTAGCATGTTTTAACTCAAGTGCAAAATGTTCAAATTTCCATTTTTTCAGGAAATCGTGTTTTTCGCAAAGCAGTCCAGTTTCGTCAAAATCTGTTAACGACGTTTTTAAATATGCTTTTTCAAAGCTTCAGCTTGTAAACATTGTAAAAAGATACTAAATGCCTGCCTAAATGCATGCTAAGAACATAGGAGGAACCCTAAAGATCCCTATGAACTTGTCTCACATGGATCGATTTGGACTTGCCCTGAGCAGTATAAAACATGTTTAGAGACATTTATGTGTCCAACGACTGTCCTATTGTTAAAAAGCAAATCAAGATCTACCAGAAAAACGCAATTATAAAGCACTGTAGCATGTTCAGCATGTTTCAACTCAAGTGCAAAATGTTCAAATTTCCATTTTTTCAGGAAATCGTGTTTTTCGCAAAGCAGTCCAGTTTCGTCAAAATCCATTAACGACGTTTTTAAATATGCCTTTTCAAAGCTACAGCTTGTAAACATTGTAAAAAGATACTGAATGCCTGCCTAAATGCATGCTAAGAACATAGGAGGAACCCTAAAGATCCCTATGAACTTGTCCCACATGGATCGATTTGGACTTGCCCTGAGCAGTATAAAACATGTTTGGAGACAATTATGTGTCCAACGACAGTCCTATTGTTGAAGAGCGAATCAAGATCTACCTGAAAAACGCATTCATAAAGCACTGTAGCATGTTCAGCATGTTTCAACTCAAGTGCAAAATGTTCAAATTTCCATTTTTTCAGGAAATCGTGTTTTTCGCAAAGCAGTCCAGTTTCGTCAAAATCCATTTACGACGTTTTTAAATATGCTTTTTTACAAGCTACAGCTTGTTGTCATTGTCAAAAGATACTAAATGCCTGCCTAAATGCATGCTAAGAACATAGGAGGAACCCTAAAGATCCCTATGAACTTGTCCTACATGAATCGATTTGGACTTGCCCTGAGCAGTATAGAACATGTTTGGAGACATTTATGTGTCCAACGACTGTCCTATTCTTAAAGACCGAATTAAAATCTACCAGAAAAACGCATTTTTAAAGCACTGTAGCATGTTCAGCATGTTTTAATTCAAGTGCAAAATGTTCAAATTTCCATGTTTTTAGGGAATTGTGTTTTTCGCAAAGCAGTTCAGTGTCGTCAAAATCCATTTACGACGTTTTTAAATATGCTTTTTCAAAGCTACAGCCTGTTATCCTTGTAAAAAGTTACTGAATGCCTGCCTTAATGCATGCTAAGAACATAGGAGGAACCCTTAAGATCCCTATGAACTTGTCCTACATGGATTGATTTGGACTTGCCCTGAGCAGTATAAAACATGTTTGGAGAAGTTTATGTGTCCAACGACTGACCTATTGTTAAAGAGCGAATCAAGATCTACCAGAAAAACGCAATACTAAAGCACTGTAGCATGTTTAGCATGTTTTAACTCAAGTGCAAAATGTTCAAATTTCCATTTTTTCAGGAAATCGTGTTTTTCGCAAAGCAGTCCAGTTTCGTCAAAATCCATTTACGACGTTTTTAAATATGCTTTTTTACAAGCTACAGCTTGTTGTCATTGTCAAAAGATACTAAATGCCTGCCTAAATGCATGCTAAGAACATAGGAGGAACCCTAAAGATCCCTATGAACTTGTCCTACATGAATCGATTTGGACTTGCCCTGAGCAGTATAGAACATGTTTGGAGACATTTATGTGTCCAACGACTGTCCTATTCTTAAAGACCGAATTAAGATCTACCAGAAAAACGCATTTTTAAAGCACTGTAGCATGTTCAGCATGTTTTAATTCAAGTGCAAAATGTTCAAATTTCCATTTTTTCAGGAAATCGTGTTTTTCGCAAAGCAGTCCAGTTTCGTCAAAATCTGTTAACGACGTTTTTAAATATGCTTTTTCAAAGCTTCAGCTTGTAAACATTGTAAAAAGATACTAAATGCCTGCCTAAATGCATGCTAAGAACATAGGAGGAACCCTAAAGATCCCTATGAACTTGTCTCACATGGATCGATTTGGACTTGCCCTGAGCAGTATAAAACATGTTTAGAGACATTTATGTGTCCAACGACTGTCCTATTGTTAAAAAGCAAATCAAGATCTACCAGAAAAACGCAATTATAAAGCACTGTAGCATGTTCAGCATGTTTCAACTCAAGTGCAAAATGTTCAAATTTCCATTTTTTCAGGAAATCGTGTTTTTCGCAAAGCAGTCCAGTTTCGTCAAAATCCATTAACGACGTTTTTAAATATGCCTTTTCAAAGCTACAGCTTGTAAACATTGTAAAAAGATACTGAATGCCTGCCTAAATGCATGCTAAGAACATAGGAGGAACCCTAAAGATCCCTATGAACTTGTCCCACATGGATCGATTTGGACTTGCCCTGAGCAGTATAAAACATGTTTGGAGACAATTATGTGTCCAACGACAGTCCTATTGTTGAAGAGCGAATCAAGATCTACCTGAAAAACGCATTCATAAAGCACTGTAGCATGTTCAGCATGTTTCAACTCAAGTGCAAAATGTTCAAATTTCCATTTTTTCAGGAAATCGTGTTTTTCGCAAAGCAGTCCAGTTTCGTCAAAATCCATTTACGACGTTTTTAAATATGCTTTTTTACAAGCTACAGCTTGTTGTTATTGTCAAAAGATACTAAATGCCTGCCTAAATGCATGCTAAGAACATAGGAGGAACCCTAAAGATCCCTATGAACTTGTCCTACATGAATCGATTTGGACTTGCCCTGAGCAGTATAGAACATGTTTGGAGACATTTATGTGTCCAACGACTGTCCTATTCTTAAAGACCGAATTAAGATCTACCAGAAAAACGCATTTTTAAAGCACTGTAGCATGTTCAGCATGTTTTAATTCAAGTGCAAAATGTTCAAATTTCCATGTTTTTAGGGAATTGTGTTTTTCGCAAAGCAGTTCAGTGTCGTCAAAATCCATTTACGACGTTTTTAAATATGCTTTTTCAAAGCTACAGCCTGTTATCCTTGTAAAAAGTTACTGAATGCCTGCCTTAATGCATGCTAAGAACATAGGAGGAACCCTAAAGATCCCTATGAACTTGTCCTACATGGATTGATTTGGACTTGCCCTGAGCAGTATAAAACATGTTTGGAGACGTTTATGTGTCCAACGACTGACCTATTGTTAAAGAGCGAATCAAGATCTACCAGAAAAACGCAATACTAAAGCACTGTAGCATGTTTAGCATGTTTTAACTCAAGTGCAAAATGTTCAAATTTCCATTTTTTCAGGAAATCGTGTTTTTCGCAAAGCAGTCCAGTTTCGTCAAAATCCATTTACGACGTTTTTAAATATGCTTTTTTACAAGCTACAGCTTGTTGTCATTGTCAAAAGATACTAAATGCATGCCTAAATGCATGCTAAGAACATAGGAGGAACCCTAAAGATCCCTATGAACTTGTCCTACATGAATCGATTTGGACTTGCCCTGAGCAGTATAGAACATGTTTGGAGACATTTATGTGTCCAACGACTGTCCTATTCTTAAAGACCGAATTATGATCTACCAGAAAAACGCATTTTTAAAGCACTGTAGCATGTTCAGCATGTTTTAATTCAAGTGCAAAATGTTCAAATTTCCATTTTTTCAGGAAATCGTGTTTTTCGCAAAGCAGTCCAGTTTCGTCAAAATCTGTTAACGACGTTTTTAAATATGCTTTTTCAAAGCTTCAGCTTGTAAACATTGTAAAAAGATACTAAATGCCTGCCTAAATGCATGCTAAGAACATAGGAGGAACCCTAAAGATCCCTATGAACTTGTCTCACATGGATCGATTTGGACTTGCCCTGAGCAGTATAAAACATGTTTAGAGACATTTATGTGTCCAACGACTGTCCTATTGTTAAAAAGCAAATCAAGATCTACCAGAAAAACGCATTCATAAAGCACTGTAGCATGTTAAGCATGTTTCAACTCAAGTGCAAAATGTTCAAATTTCCATTTTTTCAGGAAATCGTGTTTTTCGCAAAGCAGTCCAGTTTCGTCAAAATCCATTAACGACGTTTTTAAATATGCCTTTTCAAAGCTACAGCTTGTAAACATTGTAAAAAGATACTGAATGCCTGCCTAAATGCATGCTAAGAACATAGGAGGAACCCTAAAGATCCCTATGAACTTGTCCCACATGGATCGATTTGGACTTGCCCTGAGCAGTATAAAACATGTTTGGAGACAATTATGTGTCCAACGACAGTCCTATTGTTGAAGAGCGAATCAAGATCTACCTGAAAAACGCATTCATAAAGCACTGTAGCATGTTAAGCATGTTTCAACTCAAGTGCAAAATGTTCAAATTTCCATTTTTTCAGGAAATCGTGTTTTTCGCAAAGCAGTCCAGTTTCGTCAAAATCCATTTACGACGTTTTTAAATATGCTTTTTTACAAGCTACAGCTTGTTGTCATTGTCAAAAGATACTAAATGCCTGCCTAAATGCATGCTAAGAACATAGGAGGAACCCTAAAGATCCCTATGAACTTGTCCTACATGAATCGATTTGGACTTGCCCTGAGCAGTATAGAACATGTTTGGAGACATTTATGTGTCCAACGACTGTCCTATTCCTAAAGACCGAATTAAGATCTACCAGAAAAACGCATTTTTAAAGCACTGTAGCATGTTTAGCATGTTTTAATTCAAGTGCAAAATGTTCAAATTTCCATGTTTTTAGGGAATTGTGTTTTTCGCAAAGCAGTTCAGTGTCGTCAAAATCCATTTACGACGTTTTTAAATATGCTTTTTCAAAGCTACAGCCTGTTATCCTTGTAAAAAGATACTGAATGCCTGCCTTAATGCATGCTAAGAACATAGGAGGAACCCTAAAGATCCCTATGAACTTGTCCTACATGGATTGATTTGGACTTGCCCTGAGCAGTATAAAACATGTTTGGAGACGTTTATGTGTCCAACGACTGACCTATTGTTAAAGAGCGAATCAAGATCTACCAGAAAAACGCAATACTAAAGCACTGTAGCATGTTAAGCATGTTTTAACTCAAGTGCAAAATGTTCAAATTTCCATTTTTTCAGGAAATCGTGTTTTTCGCAAAGCAGTCGAGTTTCGTCAAAATCCATTTACGACGTTTTTAAATATGCTTTTTTACAAGCTACAGCTTGCTGTCATTGTCAAAAGATACTAAATGCCTGCCTAAATGCATGCTAAGAACATAGAAGGAACCCTAAAGATCCCTATGAACTTGTCCTACATGAATTGATTTGGACTTGCCCTGAGCAGTATAGAACATGTTTGGAGACATTTATGTGTCCAACGACTGTCCTATTGCTAAAAAGCGAATTAAGATCTACCAGAAAAACGCATTTTTAAAGCACTGTAGCATGTTCAGCATGTTTTAATTCATGTGCAAAATGTTCAAATTTCCATTTTTTCAGGAAATCGTGTTTTTCGCAAAGCAGTCCAGTTTCGTCAAAATCTGTTAACGACGTTTTTAAATATGCTTTTTCAAAGCTTCAGCTTGTAAAAATTGTAAAAAGATACTAAATGCCTGCCTAAATGCATGCTAAGAACATAGGAGGAACCCTAAAGATCCCTATGAACTTGTCTCACATGGATCGATTTGGACTTGCCCTGAGCAGTATAAAACATGTTTATAAACATTTATGTGTCCAACGACTGTCCTATTGTTAAAAAGCAAATCAAGATCTACCAGAAAAACGCATTCATAAAGCACTGTAGCATGTTCAGCATGTTTCAACTCAAGTGCAAAATGTTCAAATTTCCATTTTTTCAGCAAATCGTGTTTTTCGCAAAGCAGTCCAGTTTCGTCAAAATCCATTAACGACGTTTTTAAATATGCCTTTTCAAAGCTACAATTTGTAAACATTGTAAAAAGATACTGAATGCCTGCCTAAATGCATGCTAAGAACATAGGAGGAACCCTAAAGATCCCTATGAACTTGTCTCACATGGATCGATTCGGACTTGCCCTGAGCAGTATAAAACATGTTTGGAGACATTTATGTGTCCAACGACTGTCCTATTGTTAAAGAGCGAATCAAGATCTACCAGAAAAACGCATTCATAAAGCACTGTAGCATGTTTAGCATGTTTCAACTCAAGTGCAAAATGTTCAAATTTTGATTTTTTCACGGAATCGTGTTTTTCGCAAAGCAGTCCAGTTTCGTCAAAATCCATTTACGACGTTTTACAAAAAAAAAGCTTTTTTCAAAGCTACAGCTTGTTATCATTGTCAAAAGATACTGAATGCCTGCCTAAATGCATGCTAAGAACATAGCAGGAACCCTAAAGATCCCTATGAACTTGTCCCACATGGATCGATTTGGACTTGCCCTGAGCAGTATAAAACATGTTTGGAGACATTTATGTGTCCAACGACTGTCCTATTCTTGAAGAACGAATTAAGATTTACCAGAAAAACGCATTTATAAAGCACTATAGCATCTTCAGCATGTTTTAACTCAAGTGCAAAGTGTTCAAATTTCCATGTTTTTAGGAAATTGTGTTTTTCGCAAAGCAGTCCAGTGTCGTTAAAATCCATTTACGACGTTTTTAAATATGCTTATTCAAAGCTACAGCCTGTTATTATTGTAAAAAGATACTGAATGCCTGCCTGTATGCATGCTAAGAACATAGGAGGAACCCTAAAGATCCCTATGAACTTGTCCCACATGGATTGATTTGGACTTGCCCTGAGCAGTATAAAACATGTTTGGAGACGTTTATGTGTCCAACGACTGACCTATTGTTAAAGAGCGAATCATGATCTACCAGAAAAACGCATTCATAAAGCACTGTAGCATGTTCAGCATGTTTCAACTCAAGTGCAAAATGTTCAAATTTCCATTTTTTCAGGAAATCGTGTTTTTTGCAAAGCAGTCCAATTTCGTCAAAATCCATTTACGACGTTTTTAAATATGCTTTTTCAAAGCTACAGCTTGTTATCATTGTAAAAACATACTGAATGCCTGCCTTAAGGCATGCGAAGAACAAAGGAAGAACCCTAAAGATCCCTATGAACTTGTCTCACATGGATCGATTCGGACTTGCCCTGAACAGTATAAAACATGTTTGGAGACATTTATGTGTCCAACGACTGTCCTATTGTTAAGGAGCAAATCAAGATGAACCAGAAAAACGCATTCATAAAGCACTGTAGCATGTTTAGCATGCTTCAACTCAAGTGCAAAATGTTCAAATTTCCATTTTTTCAGGAAATCGTGTTTTTCGCAAAGCAGTCCAGTATCGTCAAAATCCATTTACGACGTTTTTAAATATGCTTTGTTTGAAGCTACAGCTTGTTGTCATTGTAAAAAGATACTAAATGCCTGCCTAAATGCATGCTAAGAACATAGGAGGAACCCTAAAGATCCCTATGAACTTGTCCCACATGGATCGATTCGGACTTGCCCTGAGCAGTATAAAACATGTTTTAAGACATTTATGTGTCCAACGACTGTCCTATTGTTAAAGAGCGAATCAAGATCTACCAGAAAAACGCATTTATAAAGCACTGTAGCATGTTACGCATGTTTCAACTCAAGTGCAAAATGTTCAAATTTCCATTTTTTCAGGAAATCGTGTTTTTCGCAAAGCAGTCCAGTTTCGTCAAAATCTGTTAACGACGTTTTTAAATATGCTTTTCCAAAGCTTCAGCTTGTAAAAATTGTAAAAAAATACTAAATGCCTGCCTAAATGCATGCTAAGAACATAGGAGGAACCCTAAAGATCCCTATGAACTTGTCTTACATGGATCGATTTGGACTTGCCCTGAGCAGTATAAAACATGTTTGGAGACATTTATGTGTCCAACGACTGTCCTATTGTTAAAAAGCAAATCAAGATCTACCAGAAAAACGCATTCATAAAGCACTGTAGCATGTTCAGCATGTTTCAACTCAAGTGCAAAATGTTCAAATTTCCATTTTTTCAGGAAATCGTGTTTTTCGCAAAGCAGTCCAGTTTCGTCAAAATCCATTAACGACGTTTTTAAATATGCCTTTTCAAAGCTACAATTTGTAAACATTGTAAAAAGATACTGAATGCCTGCCTAAATGCATGCTAAGAACATAGGAGGAACCCTAAAGATCCCTATGAACTTGTCTCACATGGATCGATTCGGACTTGCCCTGAGCAGTATAAAACATGTTTGGAGACATTAATGTGTCCAACGACTGTCCTATTGTTAAAGAGCGAATCAAGATCTACCAGAAAAACGCATTCATAAAGCACTGTAGCATGTTTAGCATGTTTCAACTCAAGTGCAAAATGTTCAAATTTTGATTTTTTCACGGAATCGTGTTTTTCGCAAAGCAGTCCAGTTTCGTCAAAATCCATTTACGACGTTTTACAAAAAAAAAGCTTTTTTCAAAGCTACAGCTTGTTATCATTGTCAAAAGATACTGAATGCCTGCCTAAATGCATGCTAAGAACATAGCAGGAACCCTAAAGATCCCTATGAACTTGTCCCACATGGATCGATTTGGACTTGCCCTGAGCAGTATAAAACATGTTTGGAGACATTTATGTGTCCAACGACTGTCCTATTCTTGAAGAACGAATTAAGATTTACCAGAAAAACGCATTTATAAAGCACTGTAGCATGTTCAGCATGTTTTAACTCAAGTGCAAAATGTTCAAATTTCCATGTTTTTAGGAAATTGTGTTTTTCGCAAAGCAGTCCAGTGTCGTTAAAATCCATTTACGACGTTTTTAAATATGCTTATTCAAAGCTACAGCCTGTTATTATTGTAAAAAGATACTGAATGCCTGCCTGTATGCATGCTAAGAACATAGGAGGAACCCTAAAGATCCCTATGAACTTGTCCCACATGGATTGATTTGGACTTGCCCTGAGCAGTATAAAACATGTTTGGAGACGTTTATGTGTCCAACGACTGACCTATTGTTAAAGAGCGAATCATGATCTACCAGAAAAACGCATTCATAAAGCACTGTAGCATGTTCAGCATGTTTCAACTCAAGTGCAAAATGTTCAAATTTCCATTTTTTCAGGAAATCGTGTTTTTTGCAAAGCAGTCCAGTTTCGTCAAAATCCATTTACGACGTTTTTAAATATGATTTTTCAAAGCTACAGCTTGTTATCATTGTAAAAACATACTGAATGCCTGCCTTAAGGCATGCTAAGAAAAAAGGAAGAACCCTAAAGATCCCTATGAACTTGTCTCACATGGATCGATTCGGACTTGCCCTGAACAGTATAAAACATGTTTGGAGACATTCATGTGTCCAACGACTGTCCTATTGTTAAAGAGCAAATCAAGATGAACCAGAAAAACGCATTCATAAAGCACTGTAGCATGTTTAGCATGCTTCAACTCAAGTGCAAAATGTTCAAATTTCCATTTTTTCAGGAAATCGTGTTTTTCGCAAAGCAGTCCAGTTTCGTCAAAATCCATTTACGACGTTTTTAAATATGCTTTTTTCGAAGCTACAGCTTGTTGTCATTGTAAAAAGATACTAAATGCCTGCCTAAATGCATGCTAAGAACATAGGAGGAACCCTAAAGATCCCTATGAACTTGTCCCACATGGATCGATTCGGACTTGCCCTGAGCAGTATAAAACATGTTTTAAGACATTTATGTGTCCAACGACTGTCCTATTGTTAAAGAGCGAATCAAGATCTACCAGAAAAACGCATTTATAAAGCACTGTAGCATGTTACGCATGTTTCAACTCAAGTGCAAAATGTTCAAATTTCCATTTTTTCAGGAAATCGTGTTTTTCGCAAAGCAGTCTAGTTTCGTCAAAATCCATTTACGACGTTTTTAAATATACTTTTTTCAAAGCTACAGCTTGTTATCATTGTAAAAAGATACTGAATGCCTGCCTGAATGCATGCTAAGAACATAGGGGGAACCCTAAAGATCCCTATGAACTTGTCCCACATGGATCGATTCGGACTTGCCCTGAGCAGTATAAAACATGTTTGGAGACATTTATGTGTCCAACGACTGTCCTATTTCTAAAGAGCGAATCAAGATCTATCAGAAAAACGCATTTATAAAGCACTGTAGCATGTTCAGCATGTTTCAACTCAAGTGCAAAATGTTCAAATTTCCATTTTTTCAGGAAATCGTGTTTTTCGCAAAGCAGTCCAGTTTCGTCAAAATCCATTTACGACGTTTTTAAATATGCTTTTTTCGGAGCTACAGCTTGTTGTCATTGCAAAAAGATACTGAATGCCTGCCAAAATGCATGCTAAGAACATACGAGGAACCCTAAAGATCCCTATGAACTTGTCCCACATGGATCGATTTGGACTTGCCCTGAGCAGTATAGAACATGTTTGGAGACATTTTTGTGTCCAACGACTGTCGTATTCTTAAAGACTGAATTAGGATCTACCAGAAAAACGCATTTATAAAGCACTGTAGCATGTTTACCATGTTTTAACTCAAGTGCAAAATGTTCAAATTTTCCTTTTTTCAGGAAATGGTGTTTTTCGCAAAGCAGTTTAGTTTCGTCAAAATCCATTTACGACGTTTTTGATTATGCTTTTTTCAAAGCTACAGCTTGTTATCATTGTCAAAAGATACTGAATGCATGCCTAAATGCATGCTAAGAACATAGGAGAAACCCTAAAGATCCCTATGAACTTGTCCCACATGGATCGATTTGGACTTGCCCTGAGCAGTATAAAACATGTTTGGAGACATTTATGTGTCCAACAACTGTCCTATTCTTATAGACCGAATTAAGATCTACTAGAAAAACGCATTTATAAAGCACTGTAGCATGTTCAGCATGTTTTAACTCAAGTGCAAAATGTTCAAATTTCCATGTTTTTAGGAAATTGTGTTTTTCGCAAAGCAGTCCAGTGTCGTCAAAATCCATTTACGACGTTTTTAAATATGCTTTCTCAAAGCTACAGCCTGTTATCATTGTAAAAAGATACTGAATGCCTGCCTGTATGCATGCTAAGAACATAGGAGGAACCCTGAAGATCCCTATGAACTTGTCCTACATGGATCGATTTGTACTTGCCCTGAGCAGTATAAAACATGTTGGAGACGTTTATGTGTCTAACGACTGTCCGAATGTTAAAAAGCGAAATAGGATCTACCAGAAAAACGCATTCATAAAGCACTGTAGCATGTTCAGCATGTTTCAACTCAAGTGCAAAATGTTCAAATTTCCATTTTTTCAGGAAATCGTGTTTTTCGCAAAGCAGTCCAGTTTTGTCAAAATCCATTTACGACGTTTTTAAATATGCTTTTTTCAAAGCTACCGCTTGTTGTCATTGTAAAAAGATACTGAATGCCTGCCTAAATGCATGCTAAGAACATAGGAGGAACCCTGAAGATCACTATGAACTTGTCCCACATGGATCGATTTGGACTTGCCCTGAGCAGTATAAAACATGTTTGGAGACGTTTATGTGTCTAACGACTGTCCTATTGTTGAAGAGCGAATCAAGATCTACCAGAAAAACGCATTCATGAAGCACTGTAGCATGTTCAGCATGTTTCAACTCAAGTGCAAAATGTTCAAATTTCCATTTTTTCAGGAAATCGTGTTTTTCGCAAAGCAGTCCAGTTTCGTCAAAATCCATTTACGACGTTTTTTAATATGCTTTTTCAAAGCTACAGCTTGTTATTATTGTAAAAAGTTACTAAATGCCTGCCTTTATGCATGCTAAGAACATAGGAGGAACCCTAAAGATCCCTATGAACTTGTCTCACATGGATCGATTTGGACTTGCCCTGAGCAGTATAAAACATGTTTGGAGTCAATTATGTGTCCAACGACTGACCTATTCTTAAAGACTGAATTAAGATCTACCAAAAAAACGCATTTATAAAGCACTGTAGCATGTTCAGCATGTTTAAACTCAAGTGCAAAATGTTCAAATTTCCATGTTTTTATTGAATTGTGTTTTTCGCAAAGCAGTCCAGTTTCGTCAAAATCCATTTACGACGTTTTTAAATATGCTTTTTTCAAAGCAACAGCTTGTTATTATTGTCAAAAGATACTGAATGCCTGCCTAAATGCATGCTAAGAACATAGGAGGAACCCTAAAGATCAATATGAACTTGTCCCACATGGATCGATTTGGACTTGCCCTGAGCAGTATAAAACATGTTTGGAGACATTTATGTGTCCAACGACTGTCCTATTGTTAAAGAGCAAATCAAGATGAACCAGAAAAACGTATTCATAAAGCACTGTAGCATGTTTAGCATGCTTCAACTCAAGTGCAAAATGTTCAAATTTCCATTTTTTCAGGAAATCGTGTTTTTCGCAAAGCAGTCCAGTTTTGTCAAAATCCATTTACGACGTTTTTAAATATGCTTTTTTCGAAGCTACAGCTTGTTGTCATTGTAAAAAGATACTAAATGCCTGCCTAAATGCATGCTAAGAACATAGGAGGAACCCTAAAGATCCCTATGAACTTGTCCCACATGGATCGATTCGGACTTGCCCTGAGCAGTATAAAACATGTTTTAAGACATTTATGTGTCCAACGACTGTCCTATTGTTAAAGAGCGAATCAAGATCTACCAGAAAAACGCATTTATAAAGCACTGTAGCATGTTACGCATGTTTCAACTCAAGTGCAAAATGTTCAAATTTCCATTTTTTCAGGAAATCGTGTTTTTCGCAAAGCAGTCTAGTTTCGTCAAAATCCATTTACGACGTTTTTAAATATACTTATTTCAAAGCTACAGCTTGTTATCATTGTAAAAAGATACTGAATGCCTGCCTAAATGCATGCTAAGAACATAGGGGGAACCCTAAAGATCCCTATGAACTTGTCCCACATGGATCGATTCGGACTTGCCCTGAGCAGTATAAAACATGTTTGGAGACATTTATGTGTCCAACGACTGTCCTATTTCTAAAGAGCGAATCAAGATCTATCAGAAAAACGCATTTATAAAGCACTGTAGCATGTTCAGCATGTTTCAACTCAAGTGCAAAATGTTCAAATTTCCATTTTTTCAGGAAATCGTGTTTTTCGCAAAGCAGTCCAGTTTCGTCAAAATCCATTTACGACGTTTTTAAATATGCTTTTTTCGGAGCTACAGCTTGTTGTCATTGCAAAAAGATACTGAATGCCTGCCAAAATGCATGCTAAGAACATACGAGGAACCCTAAAGATCCCTATGAACTTGTCCCACATGGATCGATTTGGACTTGCCCTGAGCAGTATAGAACATGTTTGGAGACATTTTTGTGTCCAACGACTGTCGTATTCTTAAAGACTGAATTAGGATCTACCAGAAAAACGCATTTATAAAGCACTGTAGCATGTTTACCATGTTTTAACTCAAGTGCAAAATGTTCAAATTTTCCTTTTTTCAGGAAATGGTGTTTTTCGCAAAGCAGTTTAGTTTCGTCAAAATCCATTTACGACGTTTTTGATTATGCTTTTTTCAAAGCTACAGCTTGTTATCATTGTCAAAAGATACTGAATGCATGCCTAAATGCATGCTAAGAACATAGGAGAAACCCTAAAGATCCCTATGAACTTGTCCCACATGGATCGATTTCGACTTGCCCTGAGCAGTATAAAACATGTTTGGAGACATATATGTGTCCAACAACTGTCCTATTCTTATAGACCAAATTAAGATCTACTAAAAAAACGCATTTATAAAGCACTGTAGCATGTTCAGCATGTTTTAACTCAAGTGCAAAATGTTTAAATTTCCATGTTTTTAGGAAATTGTGTTTTTCGCAAAGCAGTCTAGTGTCGTCAAAATCCATTTACGACGTTTTTAAATATGCTTTCTCAAAGCTACAGCCTGTTATCATTGTAAAAAGATACTGAATGCCTGCCTGTATGCATGCTAAGAACATAGGAGGAACCCTGAAGATCCCTATGAACTTGTCCTACATGGATCGATTTGGACTTGCCCTGAGCAGTATAAAACATGTTTGGAGACAATTATGTGTCCAACGACAGTCCTATTGTTGAAGAGCGAATCAAGATCTACCTGAAAAACGCATTCATAAAGCACTGTAGCATGTTAAGCATGTTTCAACTCAAGTGCAAAATGTTCAAATTTCCATTTTTTCAGGAAATCGTGTTTTTCGCAAAGCAGTCCAGTTTCGTCAAAATCCATTTACGACGTTTTTAAATATGCTTTTTTACAAGCTACAGCTTGTTGTCATTGTCAAAAGATACTAAATGCCTGCCTAAATGCATGCTAAGAACATAGGAGGAACCCTAAAGATCCCTATGAACTTGTCCTACATGAATCGATTTGGACTTGCCCTGAGCAGTATAAAACATGTTTGGAGACGTTTATGTGTCCAACGACTGACCTATTGTTAAAGAGCGAATCAAGATCTACCAGAAAAACGCAATACTAAAGCACTGTAGCATGTTAAGCATGTTTTAACTCAAGTGCAAAATGTTCAAATTTCCATTTTTTCAGGAAATCGTGTTTTTCGCAAAGCAGTCGAGTTTCGTCAAAATCCATTTACGACGTTTTTAAATATGCTTTTTTACAAGCTACAGCTTGCTGTCATTGTCAAAAGATACTAAATGCCTGCCTAAATGCATGCTAAGAACATAGGAGGAACCCTAAAGATCCCTATGAACTTGTCTCACATGGATCGATTCGGACTTGCCCTAAGCAGTATAGAACATGTTTGGAGACATTTATGTGTCCAACGACTGTCCTATTGCTAAAAAGCGAATTAAGATCTACCAGAAAAACGCATTTTTAAAGCACTGTAGCATGTTTAGCATGCTTCAACTCAAGTGCAAAATGTTCAAATTTCCATTTTTTCAGGAAATCGTGTTTTTCGCAAAGCAGTCCAGTTTCGTCAAAATCCATTTACGACGTTTTTAAATATGCTTTTTTCGAAGCTACAGCTTGTTGTCATTGTAAAAAGATACTAAATGCCTGCCTAAATGCATGCTAAGAACATAGGAGGAACCCTAAAGATCCCTATGAACTTGTCCCACATGGATCGATTCGGACTTGCCCTGAGCAGTATAAAACATGTTTTAAGACATTTATGTGTCCAACGACTGTCCTATTGTTAAAGAGCGAATCACGATCTACCAGAAAAACGCATTTATAAAGCACTGTAGCATGTTACGCATGTTTCAACTCAAGTGCAAAATGTTCAAATTTCCATTTTTTCAGGAAATCGTGTTTTTCGCAAAGCAGTCCAGTTTCGTCAAAATCTGTTAACGACGTTTTTAAATATGCTTTTCCAAAGCTTCAGCTTGTAAACATTGTAAAAAGATACTAAATGCCTGCCTAAATGCATGCTAAGAACATAGGAGGAACCCTAAAGATCCCTATGAACTTGTCTTACATGGATCGATTTGGACTTGCCCTGAGCAGTATAAAACATGTTTGGAGACATTTATGTGTCCAACGACTGTCCTATTGTTAAAGAGCGAATCAAGATCTACCAGAAAAACGCATTCATAAAGCACTGTAGCATGTTTAGCATGTTTCAACTCAAGTGCAAAATGTTCAAATTTTGATTTTTTCACGGAATCGTGTTTTTCGCAAAGCAGTCCAGTTTCGTCAAAATCCATTTACGACGTTTTACAAAAAAAAAGCTTTTTTCAAAGCTACAGCTTGTTATCATTGTCAAAAGATACTGAATGCCTGCCTAAATGCATGCTAAGAACATAGCAGGAACCCTAAAGATCCCTATGAACTTGTCCCACATGGATCGATTTGGACTTGCCCTGAGCAGTATAAAACATGTTTGGAGACATTTATGTGTCCAACGACTGTCCTATTCTTGAAGAACGAATTAAGATTTACCAGAAAAACGCATTTATAAAGCACTGTAGCATGTTCAGCATGTTTTAACTCAAGTGCAAAATGTTCAAATTTCCATGTTTTTAGGAAATTGTGTTTTTCGCAAAGCAGTCCAGTGTCGTTAAAATCCATTTACGACGTTTTTAAATATGCTTATTCAAAGCTACAGCCTGTTATTATTGTAAAAAGATACTGAATGCCTGCCTGTATGCATGCTAAGAACATAGGAGGAACCCTAAAGATCCCTATGAACTTGTCCCACATGGATTGATTTGGACTTGCCCTGAGCAGTATAAAACATGTTTGGAGACGTTTATGTGTCCAACGACTGACCTATTGTTAAAGAGCGAATCATGATCTACCAGAAAAACGCATTCATAAAGCACTGTAGCATGTTCAGCATGTTTCAACTCAAGTGCAAAATGTTCAAATTTCCATTTTTTCAGGAAATCGTGTTTTTTGCAAAGCAGTCCAGTTTCGTCAAAATCCATTTACGACGTTTTTAAATATGCTTTTTTCGGAGCTACAGCTTGTTGTCATTGCAAAAAGATACTGAATGCCTGCCAAAATGCATGCTAAGAACATACGAGGAACCCTAAAGATCTCTATGAACTTGTCCCACATGGATCGATTTGGACTTGCCCTGAGCAGTATAGAACATGTTTGGAGACATTTTTGTGTCCAACGACTGTCGTTTTTTTAAAGACTGAATTAGGATCTACCAGAAAAACGCATTTATAAAGCACTGTAGCATGTTTACCATGTTTTAACTCAAGTGCAAAATGTTCAAATTTTCCTTTTTTCAGGAAATGGTGTTTTTCGCAAAGCAGTTTAGTTTCGTCAAAATCCATTTACGACGTTTTTGATTATGCTTTTTTCAAAGCTACAGCTTGTTATCATTGTCAAAAGATACTGAATGCATGCCTAAATGCATGCTAAGAACATAGGAGAAACCCTAAAGATCCCTATGAACTTGTCCCACATGGATCGATTTGGACTTGCCCTGAGCAGTATAAAACATGTTTGGAGACATTTATGTGTCCAACAACTGTCCTATTCTTATAGACCAAATTAAGATCTACTAGAAAAACGCATTTATAAAGCACTGTAGCATGTTCAGCATGTTTTAACTCAAGTGCAAAATGTTTAAATTTCCATGTTTTTAGGAAATTGTGTTTTTCGCAAAGCAGTCCAGTGTCGTCAAAATCCATTTACGACGTTTTTAAATATGCTTTCTCAAAGCTACAGCCTGTTATCATTGTAAAAAGATACTGAATGCCTGCCTGTATGCATGCTAAGAACATAGGAGGAACCCTGAAGATCCCTATGAACTTGTCCTACATGGATCGATTTGTACTTGCCCTGAGCAGTATAAAACATGTTGGAGACGTTTATGTGTCTAACGACTGTCCGAATGTTAAAGAGCGAAATAGGATCTACCAGAAAAACGCATTCATAAAGCACTGTAGCATGTTCAGCATGTTTCAACTCAAGTGCAAAATGTTCAAATTTCCATTTTTTCAGGAAATCGTGTTTTTCGCAAAGCAGTCCAGTGTCGTCAAAATCCATTTACGACGTTTTTAAATATGCTTTTTCAAAGCTACAGCCTGTTATCATTGTAAAAAAATTCTGAATGCCTGCCTGTATGCATGCTAAGAACATAGAAGGAACCCTAAAGATCCCTATGAACTTGTCCCACATGGATCGATTTGGACTTGCCCTGAGCAGTATAAAACATGTTGGAGACGTTTATGTGTCTAACGACTGTCCGAATATTAAAGAGCAAAATAAGATCTACCAGAAAAACGCATTCATAAAGCACTGTAGCATGTTCAGCATGTTTCAACTCAAGTGCAGAATGTTCAAATTTCCATTTTTTCAGGAAATCGTGTTTTTCGCAAAGCAGTCCAGTTTCGTCAAAATCCATTAACGACGTTTTTTAATATGCTTTTTCAAAGCTACAGCTTGTTAATATTGTAAAAAGATACTAAATGCCTGCCTTTATGCATGCTAAGAACATAGGAGGAACCCTAAAGATCCCTATGAACTTGTCTCACATGGATCGATTTGGACTTGCCCTGAGCAGTATAAAACATGTTTGGAGACATTTATGTGTCCAACGACTGTCCTATTGCTAAAGAGCGAATCAAGATCTACCAGAAAAACGCATTTATAAAGCACTGTAGCATGTTCAGCATGTTTCAACTCAAGTGCAAAATGTTCAAATTTCCATTTTTTCAGGAAATCGTGTTTTTCGCAAAGCAGTCCAGTTTCGTCGAAATCCATTTACGACGTTTTTAAATATGCTTTTTTCGAAGCTACAGCTTGTTGTCATTGTAAAAAGATACTGAATGCCTGCAAAAATGCATGCTAAGAACATACGAGGAACCCTAAAGATCCCTATGAACATGTCCCACATGGATCGATTTGGACTTGCTCTGAGCAGTATAGAACATGTTTGGAGACATTTATGTGTCCAACGACTGTCCTATTCTCAAAGACTAAATTAAGATCTACCAGAAAAACGCATTTATAAAGCACTGTAGCATGTTTAGCATGTTTTAGCTCAAGTGCAAAATGTTCAAATTTTCATTTTTTCAGGAAATCGTGTTTTTCGCAAAGCAGTTTAGTTTCGTCAAAATCCATTTACGACGTTTTGAAATATGCTTTTTTCAAAGCTACAGCTTGTTATCATTGTCAAAAGATACTGAATGCCTGCGTAAATGCATGCTTAGAACATAGGAGGAACCCTAAAGATCCCTATGAACTTGTCCCACATGGATCGATTTGGACTTGCCCTGAGCAGTATAATACATGTTTGGAGACATTTATGTGTCCAACAACTGTCCTATTCTTATAGACCGAATTAAGATCTACCAGAAAAACGCATTTATAAAGCACTGTAGCATGTTCAGCATGTTTAAACTCAAGTGCAAAATGTTCAAATTTCCATGTTTTTAGGAAATTGTGTTTTTCGCAAAGCAGTCCAGTGTCGTAAAAATCCATTTACGACGTTTTTAAATATGCTTTTTCAAAGCTACAGCCTGTTATAATTGTAAAAAGATACTGAATGCCTGCCTGTATGCATGCTAAGAACATAGGAGAAACCCTAAAGATCCCTATGAACTTGTCCCACATGGATCGATTTGTACTTGCCCTGAGCAGTATAAAACATGTTGGAGACGTTTATGTGTCTAACGACTGTCCGAATGTTAAAGAGCGAAATAAGATCTACTAGAAAAACGCATTCATAAAGCACTGTAGCATGTTCAGCATGTTTCAACTCAAGTGCAAAATGTTCAAATTTCCATTTTTTCAGAAAAACGTGTTTTTCGCAAAGCAGTCCAGTTTCGTCAAAATCCATTTACGACGTTTTTAAATATGCTTTTTTCAAAGCTACAGCTTGTTGTCATTGTAAAAAGATACTGAATGCCTGCCTTATGCATGCTAAGAACATAGGAGGAACCCTGAAGATCACTATGAACTTGTCCCACATGGATCGATTTGGACTTGCCCTGAGCAGTATAAAACATGTTTGGAGACGTTTATGTGTCTAACGACTGTCCTATTGTTAAAGAGCGAATCAAGATCTACCAGAAAAACGCATTCATGAAGCACTGTAGCATGTTCAGCATGTTTCAACTCAAGTGCAAAATGTTCAAATTTCCATTTTTTCAGGAAATCGTGTTTTTCGCAAAGCAGTCCAGTTTCGTCAAAATCCATTTACGACGTTTTTTAATATGCTTTTTTAAAGCTACAGCTTGTTATTATTGTAAAAAGTTACTAAATGCCTGCCTTTATGCATGCTTAGAACATAGGAGGAACCCTAAAGATCCCTATGAACTTGTCTCACATGGATCGATTTGGACTTGCCCTGAGCAGTATAAAACATGTTTGGAGTCAATTATGTGTCCAACGACTGTCCTATTCTTAAAGACTGAATTAAGATCTACCAGAACAACGCATTTATAAAGCACTGTAGCATGTTCAGCATGTTTTAACTCAAGTGCAAAATGTTCAAATTTCCATGTTTTTAGGGAATTGTGTTTTTCGCAAAGCAGTCCAGTTTCGTCAAAATCCATTTACGACGTTTTTAAATATGCTTTTTTCAAAGCAACAGCTTGTTATCATTGTCAAAAGATACTGAATGCCTGCTTAAATGCATGCTAAGAACATAGGAGGAACCCTAAAGATCCCTATGAACTTGTCCCACATGGATCGATTTGGACTTGCCCTGAGCAGTATAAAACATGTTTGGAGACATTTATGTGTCCAACGACTGTCCTATTCTTATAGACCGAATTAAGATCTACCAGAAAAACGCATTTATAAAGCACTGTAGCATGTTCAGCATGTTTTAACTCAAGTGCAAAATGTTCAAATTTCCATGTTTTTAGGAAATTGTGTTTTTCGCAAAGCAGTCCAGTGTCGTCAAAATCCATTTACGACGTTTTTAAATATGCTTTTTCAAAGCTACAGCCTGTTATCATTGTAAAAAGATACTGAATGCCTGCCTGTATGCATGCTAAGAACATAGGAGGAACCCTAAAGATCCCTATGAACTTGTCCCACATGGATCGATTTGGACTTGCCCTGAGCAGTATAAAACATGTTGGAGACAATTATGTGTCTAACGACTGTCCGAATGTTAAAGAGCGAAATAAGATCTACTAGAAAAACGCATTCATAAAGCACTGTAGCATGTTCAGCATGTTTCAACTCAAGTGCAAAATGTTCAAATTTCCATTTTTTCAGGAAATCGTGTTTTTCGCAAAGCAGTCCAGTTTCGTCAAAATCCATTTACGACGTTTTTAAATATGCTTTTTTCAAAGCTACAGCTTGTTGTCATTGTAAAAAGATACTAAATGCCTGCCTAAATGCATGCTAAGAACATAAGAGGAACCTGCAAGATCCCTATGAACTTGTCTCACATGGATCGATTCGGACTTGCCCTGAGCAGTATAAAACATGTTTGGAGACGTTTATGTGTTTAACGACTGACCTATTGTTAAAGAGCGAATCAAGATCTACCAGAAAAACGCATTCATAAAGCACTGTAGCATGTTGAGCATGTTTCAACTTAAGTGCAAAATGCTCAAATTTCCATTGTGTCAGGAAATCGTGTTTTTTGCAAAGCAGTCCAGTTTCGTCAAAATCCATTAACAACGTTTTTAAATATGCTTTTTCGAAGCTACAGCTTGTTATCATTGTAAAAAACTACTAAATGCCTGCCTAAATGCATGCTAAGAACATAGGAGGAACCCTAAAGATCCTTATGAACTTGTCCCACATAGATCGATTTTGACTTGCCCTGAGCAGTACAAAACATGTTTGGAGACATTTATGTGTCCAATGACTGTCCTATTCTGAAAGACCGAATTAAGATTCACCAGAAAAACGCATTTATAAAGCACTGTAGCATGATCAGCATGTTTTAACTCAAGTGCAAAATGTTCAAATTTCCATGTTTTTAGGAAATTGTGTTTTTCGCAAAGCAGTCCAGTGTCGTCAAAATCCATTTACGACGTTTTTAAATATGCTTTTTCAAAGCTACAGCTTGTAAACATTATAAAAAGATACTAAATGCCTGCCTTAATGCATGCTAAGAACATAGGAGGAACCCTAAAGATCCCTATGAACTTGTCCCACATGGATCGATTTGGACTTGCCCTGAGCAGTAAAAACCATGTTTGGAGACATTTATGTGTCCAACGACTGTCCTATCCTTAAAGACTGAATTAAGATCTACCAGAAAAACGCATTTATAAAGCATTGTAGCATGTTTAGCATGTTTTAACTCAAGTGCAAAATGTTCAAATTTTCATGTTTTTAGGAAATTGTGTTTTTCGCAAAGCAGTCCAGTGTCGTCAAAATCCATTTACGACGTTTTTATATATGCTTTTTCAAAGCTACAGCTTGTTATTATTGTAAAAAGATACTGAATGCCTGCCTTAATGCATGCTAAGAACAAAGGAGGAACCCGAAAGATCCCTATAAACTTGTCTCACATGGATCGATTTGGACTTGCCCTGAGCAGTATAAAACATGTTTGGAGACGTTTATGTGTCTAACGACTGTCCCATTGTTAAAGAGCGAATCAAGATCTACCAGAAAAACGCATTCATGAAGCACTGTTGCATGTTCAGCATGTTTTAAATCAAGTGCAAAATGTTCAAATTTCCATTTTTTCAGGAAATCGTGTTTTTCGCAAAGCAGTCCAGTTTCGTCAAAATCCATTTACGACGTTTTTTAATATGCTTTTCCAAAGCGTCAGCTTGTTATTATTGTAAAAAGATACTAAATTCCTGCCTTTATGCATGCTAAGAACATAGGAGGAACCCTGAAGATCCCTATGAACTTGTCTTACATGGATCGATTTAGACTTGCCCTGAGCAGTATAAAACATGTTTGGAGACAATTATGTGTCCAACGACAGTCCTATTGTTAAAAAGCGAATCAAGATCTACTAGAAAAACGCATTTATGAAGCACTGTAGCATGTTCAGCATGTTTCAACTCAAGTGCAAAATGTTCAATTTTCCATTTTTTCAGGAAATCGTGTTTTTCGCAAAGCAGTCCAGTTTCGTCAAAATCCATTTACGATGTTTTTTAATATGCTTTTTTAAAGCTACAGCTTGTTATTATTGTAAAAAGTTACTAAATGCCTGCCTTTATGCATGCTAAGAACATAGGAGGAATCCTAAAGATCCCTATGAACTTGTCTCACATGGATCGATTTGGACTTGCCCTGAGCAGTATAAAACATGTTTGGAGTCAATTATGTGTCCAACGACTGTCTTATTCTTTAAAAATATATTAAGGTCTACCAGAAAAACGCATTTATAAAGCACTGTAGCATGTTCAGCATGTTTAAACTCAAGTGCAAAATGTTCAAATTTTCATGTTTTTAGGGAATTGTGTTTTTCGCAAAGCAGTCCAGTTTCGTCAAAATCCATTTACGACGTTTTTAAATATGCTTTTTTCAAAGCTACAGCTTGTTATCATTGTCAAAAGATACTGAATGCCTGCGTAAATGCATGCTAAGAACATAGGAGGAACCCTTAAGTTCCCTATGAACTTGTCCCACATGGATCGATTTGGACTTGCCCTGAGCAGTAAAAACCATGTTTGGAGACATTTATGTGTCCAACGACTGTCCTATTCTTAAAGACCGAATTAAGATCTACCAGAAAAACGCATTTATAAAGCATTGTAGCATGTTTAGCATGTTTTAACTCAAGTGCAAAATGTTCAAATTTTTATGTTTTTAGGAAATTGTGTTTTTCGCAAAGCAGTCCAGTGTCGTCAAAATCCATTTACGACGTTTTTATATATGCTTTTTCAAAGCTACAGCTTGTTATTATTGTAAAAAGATACTGAATGCCTGCCTTAATGCATGCTAAGAACATAGGAGGAACCCGAAAGATCCCTATGAACTTGTCTCACATGGATCGATTTGGACTTGCCCTGAGCAGTATAAAACATGTTTGGAGACGTTTATGTGTCTAACGACTGTCCCATTGTTAAAGAGCGAATCAAGATCTACCAGAAAAACGCATTCATGAAGCACTGTTGCATGTTGAGCATGTTTCAACTCAAGTGCAAAATGTTCAAATTTCCATTTTTTCAGGAAATCGTGTTTTTCGCAAAGCAGTCCAGTTTCGTCAAAATCCATTTACGACGTTTTTTAATATGCTTTTCCAAAGCTACAGCTTGTTATTATTGTAAAAAGATACTAAATTTCTGCCTTTATGCATGCTAAGAACATAGGAGGAACCCTAAAGATCCCTATGAACTTGTCTTACATGGATCGATTTAGACTTGCCCTGAGCAGTATAAAACATGTTTTGAGACAATTATGTGTCCAACGACAGTCCTATTGTTAAAAAGCGAATCAAGATCTACGAGAAAAACGCATTTATGAAGCACTGTAGCATGTTCAGCATGTTTTAACTCAAGTGCAAAATGTTCAATTTTCCATTTTTTCAGGAAATCGTGTTTTTCGCAAAGCAGTCCAGTTTCGTCAAAATCCATTTACGACGTTTTTTAATATGCTTTTTCAAAGCTACAGCTTGTTATTATTGTAAAAAGTTACTAAATTCCTGCCTTTATGCATGCTAAGAACATAGGAGGAATCCTAAAGATCCCTATGAACTTGTCTCACATGGATCGATTTGGACTTGCCCTGAGCAGTATAAAACATGTTTTGAGTCAATTATGTGTCTAACGACTGTCCTATTCTTAAAAAATATATTAAGATCTACGAAAAAAACGCATTTATAAAGCACTGTAGCATGTTCAGCATGTTTAAACTCAAGTGCAAAATGTTCAAATTTCCATGTTTTTAGGAAATTGTGTTTTTCGCAAAGCAGTCCAGTTTCGTCAAAATCCATTAACGACGTTTTTAAATATGCTTTTTATAAAGCAACAGCTTGTTATCATTGTCAAAAGATACTGAATGCCTGCGTGAATGCATGCTAAGAACATAGGAGGAACCCTTAAGTTCCCTATGAACTTGTCCCACATGGATCGATTTGGACTTGCCCTGAGCAGTATAAAACATGTTTGGAGACATTTATGTGTCCAACGACTGTCCTATTCTTAAAGACCAAATTAAGATCTACCAGAAAAACGCATTTATAAAGCATTGTAGCATGTTTAGCATGTTTTAACTCAAGTGCAAAATGTTCAAATTTTCATGTTTTTAGGAAATTGTGTTTTTCGCAAAGCAGTCCAGTGTCGTCAAAATCCATTTACGACGTTTTTAAATATGCTTTTTCAAAGCTACAGCTTGTTATTATTGTAAAAAGATACTAAATGCCTGCCTTAATGCATGCTAAGAACATAGGAAGAACCCTAAAGATCCCTATGAACTTGTCTCACATGGATCGATTCGGACTTGCCCTGAGCAGTATAAAACATGTTTGGAGACGTTTATGTGTCTAACGACTGTCCCATTGTTGAAGAGCGAATCAAGATCTACCAGAAAAACGCATTCATGAAGCACTGTTGCATGTTCAGCATGATTCAACTCTAGTGCAAAATGTTCAAATTTCCATTTTTTCAGGAAATCGTGTTTTTCGCAAAGCAGTCCAGTTTCGTCAAAATCCATTTACGACGTTTTTTAATATGCTTTTTCAAAGCTACAGCTTGTTGTTATTGTAAAAAGATACTAAATGCCTGCCTTTATGCATGCTAAGAACATAGGAGGAACCCTAAAGATCCCTATGAACTTGTCTTACATGGATCGATTTAGACTTGCCCTGAGCAGTATAAAACATGTTTGGAGACAATTATGTGTCCAACGACAGTCCTATTGTTAAAAAGCGAATCAAGATCTACCAGAAAAACGCATTCATAAAGCACTGTAGCATGTTGAGCATGTTTCAACTTAAGTGCAAAATGTTTAAATTTCCATTTTTTCAGGAAATCGTGTTTTTTGCAAAGCAGTCCAGTTTCGTCAAAATCCATTAACGACGTTTTTAAATATGCTTTTTCGAAGCTACAGCTTGTTATCATTGTAAAAAACTACTAAATGCCTGCCTTAATGCAAGCTAAGATTATAGGAGGAACCCTAAAGATCCCTATGAACTTGTCCCACATGGATCGATTTGGACTTGCCCTGAGCAGTATAAAACATGTTTGGAGACATTTATGTGTCCAACGACTGTCCTATTGTTGAAGACTGAATTAAGATTCACCAGAAAAACGCATTTAAAAAGCACTGTAGCCTGATCAGCATGTTTTAACTGAAGTGCAAAATGTTCAAATTTGCATGTTTTTAGGAAATTGTGTTTTTCGCAAAGCAGTCCAGTTTCGTCAAAATCCATTTACGACGTTTTTAAATATGCTTTTTCAAAGCTACAGCCTGTTATCATTGTAAAAAGATACTAAATGCCTGCCTTTATGCATGCTAAGAACATAGGAAGAACCCTAAAGATCCCTATGAACTTGTCCCACATGGATCGATTTGGACTTGCCCTGAGCAGTAAAAACCATGTTTGGAGACATTTATGTGTCTAACGACTGTCCTATTCTTAAAGACCGAATTAAGATCTACCAGAAAAACGCATTTATAAAGCATTGTAGCATGTTTAGCATGTTTTAACTCAAGTGCAAAATGTTCAAATTTTCATGTTTTTAGGAAATTGTGTTTTTCGCAAAGCAGTCCAGTGTCGTCAAAATCCATTTACGACGTTTTTATATATGCTTTTTCAAAGCTACAGCTTGTTATTATTGTAAAAAGATTCTGAATGCCTGCCTAAATGCATGCTAAGAACATAGGAGGAACCCTAAAGATCCCTATGAACTTGTCTCACATGGATCGATTTGGACTTGCACTGAGCAGTATAAAACATGTTTTGAGACATTTATGTGTCCAACGACTGTCCTATTGTTTAAGAAAGAATCAAGATCCACTAGAAAAACGCATTCATAAAACACTGTAGCATGCTGAGCATGTTTCAACTTAGTGCAAAATGTTCAAATTTCCATTTTTTCAGGAAATCGTGTTTTTTGCAAAGCAGTCCAGTTTTGCCAAAATCCATTAACGACGTTTTTAAATATGCTTTTTTAAAGCTACAGCTTGTAAACATTGTAAAAAGATACTAAATGCCTGCCTAAATGCATGCTAAGAACATAGGAGGAACCCTAAAGATCCCTATGAACTTGTCTCACATGGATCAAATTGGACTTGCCCTGAGCAGTATAAAACATGTTTGGAGACATTTATGTGTCCAACGACTGTCCTATTGTTAAAAAGCAAATCAAGATCTACCAGAAAAACGCATTCATAAAGCACTGTAGCATGTTCAGCATGTTTCAACTCAAGTGCAAAATGTTCAAATTTCCATGTTTTTAGGAAATTGTGTTTTTCGCAAAGCAGTTCAGTTTCGTCAAAATCCATTAACAACGTTTTTAAATATGCTTTTTTGAAGCTACAGCTTGTTATTATTGTAAAAAACTACTAAATGCCTGCCTAAATGCATGCTAAGAACATAGGAGGAACCCTAAATATCCCTATGAACTTGTCCCACATGGATCGATTTGGACTTGCCCTGAGCAGTACAAAACATGTTTGGAGACATTTATGTGTCCAATGACTGTCCTATTCTGAAAGACCGAATTCAGATTCACCAGAAAAACGCATTTATAAAGCACTGTAGCATGATCAGCATGTTTTAACTCAAGTGCAAAATGTTCAAATTTCCATGTTTTTAGGAAATTGTGTTTTTCGCAAAGCAGTCCAGTGTCGTCAAAATCCATTTACGACGTTTTTAAATATGCTTTTTCAAAGCTACAGCCTGTTATCATTGTAAAAAGATACTAAATGCCTGCCTTAATGCATGCTAAGAACATAGGAAGAACCCTAAAGATCCCTATGAACTTGTCCCACATGGATCGATTTGGACTTGCCCTGAGCAGTATAAAACATGTTTGGAGACGTTTATGTGTCCAACGACTGACCTATTGTTAAAGAGCGAATCAAGATCCACTAGAAAAACGCATTCATAAAGCACTGTAGCATGTTGAGCATGTTTCAACTTAAGTGCAAAATGTTCAAATTTCCATTTTTTCAGAAAATCGTGTTTTTCGCAAAGCAGTCCAGTTTCGTCAAAATCCATTACCGACGTTTTTAAATATGCTTTTTCAAAGCTACAGCTTGTGAACATTGTAAAAAGATACTGAATGCCTGCCTAAATGCATGCTAAGAACATAGGAGGAACCCTAAAGATCCCTATGAACTTGTCTCACATGGATCGATTTGGACTTGCCCTGAGCAGTATAAAACATGTTTGGAGACATTTATGTGTCCAACGACTGTCCTATTGTTAAAGAGCGAATCAAGATCCACTAGAAAAACCCATTCATAAAGCACTGTAGCATGCTGAGCATGTTTCAACTTAGTGCAAAATGTTCAAATTTCCATTTTTTCAGGAAATCGTGTTTTTTGCAAAGCAGTCCAGTTTCGTCAAAATTTATTAACGACGTTTTTAAATATGCTTTTTCAAAGCTACAGCTTGTAAACATTGTAAAAAGATACTAAATGCCTGCCTAAATGCATGCTAAGAACATAGAAGGAACCCTAAAGATCCCTATGAACTTGTCTCACATGGATCAAATTAGACTTGCCCTGAGCAGTATAAAACATGTTTGGAGACATTTATGTGTCCAACGACTGTCCTAGTGTTAAAAAGCAAATCAAGATCTACCAGAAAAACGCATTCATAAAGCACTGTAGCATGTTCAGCATGTTTCAACTCAAGTGCAAAATGTTCAAATTTTCATTTTTTCAGGAAATTGTGTTTTTCGCAAAGCAGTCCAGTTTCGTCAAAATCCATTTACGACGTTTTGAAATATGCTTTTTTCAAAGCTACAGCTTGTTATCATTGTCAAAAGATACTAAATGCCTGCCTAAATGCATGCTAAGAACATAGGAGGAACCCTGAAGATCTCTATGAACTTGTCCCACATGGATCGATTTGGACTTGCCCTGAGCAGTATAAAACATGTTTGGAGACGTTTATGTGTCCAACGACTGACCTAATGTTAAAGAGCGAATCAACATCTACCAGAAAAACGCATTCATAAAGCACTGTAGCATGTTGAGCATGTTTCAACTTAAGTGCAAAATGAGCAAATTTCCATTTTTTCAGGAAATCGTGTTTTTCGCAAAGCAGTCCAGTTTCGTCAAAATCCATTAACGACGTTTTTAAATATGCTTTTTCGAAGCTACAGCTTGTTTTTATTGTGAAAACCACTTAATGCCTGCCTAAATGCATGCTAAGAACATAGGAGGAACCCTAAAGATCCCTATGAACTTGTCCCACATGGATCGATTTGGACTTGCCCTGAGCAGTATAAAACATGTTTGGAGACATTTATGTGTCCAACGACTGTCCTATTGTTAAAAAGCAAATCAAGATCTACCAGAAAAACGCATTCATAAAGCACTGTAGCATGTTTAGCATGTTTCAACTCAAGTGCAAAATGTTCAAATTTCCATTTTTTCAGGAAATTGTGTTTTTCGCAAAGCAGTCCAGTTTCGTCAAAATCCATTTACGACGTTTTAAAATATGCTTTTTTCAAAGCTACAGCTTGTTATCATTGTCAAAAGATACTGAATGCTTGCCTAAATGCATGCTAAGAACATAAAAGGAAACCTAAAGATCCCTATGAACTTGTCCCACATGGATCGATTTGGACTTGCCCTGAGCAGTATAAAACATGTTTGGAGACATTTATGTGTCCAACGACTGTCCTATTCTTAAAGACCGAATTGAGGTTCACCTGAAAAACGCATTTATAAAGCACTGTAGCATGATCAGCATGTTTTAACTCAAGTGCAAAATGTTCAAATTTCCATGTTTTTAGGAAATTGTGTTTTTCGCAAAGCAGTCCAGTTTCGTCAAAATCCATTAACGACGTTTTTAAATATGCTTTTTCAAAGCTACAGCTTGTAAACATTGTAAAAAGATACTAAATGCCTGCCTAAATGCATGCTAAGAACATAGAAGGAACCCTAAAGATCACTATGAACTTGTCTCACATGGATCGATTTGGACTTGCCCTGAGCAGTATAAACATGTTTGGAGACATTTATGTGCTTAACGACTGTCCTATTGTTAAAAAGCAAATCAAGATCTACCAGAAAAACGCATTCATAAAGCACTAGCATGTTCAGCATGTTTTAACTCAAGTGCAAAATGTTCAAATTTCCATTTTTTCAGGAAATTGTGTTTTTCGCAAAGCAGTCCAGTTTCGTCAAAATCCATTTACGACGTTTTGAAATACGCTTTTTTCAAAGCTACAGCTTGTTATCATTGTCAAAAGATACTAAATGCCTGCCTAAATGCATGCTAAGAACATAAAAGGAACCCTAAAGATCCCTATAAACTTGTCCCACATGGATCGATTTGGACTTGCCCTGAGCAGTATAAAACATGTTTGGAGACATTTATGTGTCCAACGACTGTCCTATTCTTAAAGACCGAATTAGGATTCACCTGAAAAACGCATTTATAAAGCACTGTAGCATGATCAGCATGTTTTAACTCAAGTGCAAAATGTTCAAATTTCCATGTTTTTAGGAAATTGTGTTTTTCGCAAAGCAGTCCAGTTTCGTCAAAATCCATTAACGACGTTTTTAAATATGCTTTTTCAAAGCTACAGCTTGTAAACATTGTAAAAAGATACTAAATGCCTGCCTAAATGCATGCTAAGAACATAGAAGGAACCCTAAAGATCACTATGAACTTGTCTCACATGGATCGATTTGGACTTGCCCTGAGCAGTATAAACATGTTTGGAGACATTTATGTGCTTAACGACTGTCCTATTGTTAAAAAGCAAATCAAGATCTACCAGAAAAACGCATTCATAAAGCACTGTAGCATGTTCAGCATGTTTCAACTCAAGTGCAAAATGTTCAAATTTCCATTTTTTCAGGAAATTGTGTTTTTCGCAAAGCAGTCCAGTTTCGTCAAAATCCATTTACAACGTTTTGAAATATGCTTTTTTCAAAGCTACAGCTTGTTATCATTGTCAAAAGATACTAAATGCCTGCCTAAATGCATGCTAAGAACATAAAAGGAACCCTAAAGATCCCTATGAACTTGTCCCACATGGATCGATTTGGACTTGCCCTGAGCAGTATAAAACATGTTTGGCGACATTTATGTGTCCAACGACTGTCCTATTCTTAAAGAATGAATTAGGATTTACCTGAAAAACGCATTTATAAAGCACTGTAGCATGATCAGCATGTTTTAACTCAAGTGCAAAATGTTCAAATTTCCATGTTTTTAGGATATTGTGTTTTTCGCAAAGCAGTCCAGTGTCGTCAAAATCCATTTACGACGTTTTTAAATATGCTTTTTCGAAGCTACAGCCTGTTATCATTGTAAAAAGATACTAAATGCCTGCCTAAATGCATGCTAAGAACATAGAAGGAACCCTAAAGATCCCTATGAACTTGTCCCACATGGATCGATTTGGACTTGCCCTGAGCAGTATAAAACATGTTTGGAGACGTTTATGTGTCCAACGACTGACCTATTGTTAAAGAGCGAATCAACATCTACCAGAAAAACGCATTCATAAAGCACTGTAGCATGTTGAGCATGTTTCAACTTAAGTGCAAAATGTTCAAATTTCCATTTTTTCAGGAAATCGTGTTTTTCGCAAAGCAGTCGAGTTTCGTCAAAATCCATTAACGACGTTTTTAAATATGCTTTTTCGAAGCTACAGCTTGTTTTTATTGTAAAAAACTACGAAATGCCTGCCTAAATGCATGCTAAGAACATAGGAGGAACCCTAAAGATCCCCATGAACTTGTCCCACATGGATCGATTTGGACTTGCCCTGAGCAGTATAAAACATGTTTGGGGACATTCATGTGTCCAATGACTGTCCTATTCTTAAAGACCGAATTAAGATTCACCAGAAAAACGCATTTATAAAGCACTGTAGCATGATCAGCATGTTTTTACTCAAGTGCAAAATGTTCAAATTTCCATGTTTTTAGGAAATTGTGTTTTTCGCAAAGCAGTCCAGTTTCGTCAAAATCCATTAACGACGTTTTTAAATATGCTTTTTCAAAGCTACAGCTTGTAAACATTGTAAAAAGATACTAAATGCCTGCCTAAATGCATGCTAAGAACATACAAGGAACTCTAAAGATCCCTATGAACTTGTCTCACATGGATCGATTTGGACTTGCCCTGAGCAGTACCCAGTAAACATTGACTGCAGTTTTATACACGTTTTTATGTCGGGGCTGTCGGATAAATGCAGTTTTGAGTCGGAGTCGGAATTGTATCGTGTCACGACTATAAAACACTGTCGTGATCCTGCTGTACAGACTCCGATTTCAAGCGGTATTTTTCCCTGCACTGTTCCTACGCTGCCCCGACATAAACGCAATGTGCATTTTTATTGTTGTCTCCGAGTTGGGTGACACGACTAGAATAAAGCGTCGTCATCGTGCTGTCCAAACTCGGATTTTAGTCCGCATTTTCCACTGCACTTTTCTGACGTTTTCGCTACATAAACGCAATGTGTGGTTTTAATGCTGTCCCGCCCGCCTTTATTCATGCATTTTTAGGCCTGTGAGCATTCGTCCGTTATATATTATGCTCTCAAAAAAGTTGTTCGCAGTTCAGTTCAATCATACTGGCGTTCGGCATGTAATTGCGCTGAGCATTTTCATAACGTAAATTAAGTTAATTAGTTTAGTGAGGGTGTTTGATTCTACGTGTATGTTACTCTACCAGTTTTATTAAAATATCTAACTAACAATAAGTGTTATAGTTGTGGGTAGGATTTTAGTTCCCTAATGGCTACATAAGAACTGCTTTCAATAAATAACCAAATAAAGTTCATTGCTAGCCCTATTTGTTTATTTTAACTGCTAACAGTGACGCATACATAATTATTTGTTTCTTTCAGTTGTCCTTGTTGTATGCATAACGTGCTACTTAGCAGTTAATAATCGTGTTCTTGAGCTTATTTTAATGTACAAGTTGAATAAGTCTGATATCGGGAAATAAACTCAAGACGCAAAATAAGTGTGGTCCAGTGTAGGTGTTTGTGTTGTTGCTAGTAGTGCGAGCTTTAATGCACCTTGGGAAGCTTTTTGTTTACATCTAAGTGAGAACAGCTCAATGTTGGATTATTGAATTCAATAAAATCGTCTATCATTTAAAATAAAGAATTTTGTAGTTCTGTGTCGTGATCTTATGATTTTCATCGTCCCTCATAATCAGTACTATTGTTTTGATGTGCAATGACTAATCTATGTCCATTCTTTAATTTAATAAATCATAAATGCAAAAAATTAGTTGATTCATTGAATTTTCTTTAGTAATTAGTAATTATTATAAATATAAGTATGTAGGTACTGCGCTAGTAATAGTAGAAAGATGCAGTAGACTGTAGATGAAGCAGCGGTATACAATCGGGAAAGCATCAAAAAATAGTCGTCTTAATGCTGGCATGAAGGCGGGGGTGCATTTAAGTCGTCGTTCTAGTGTTGGAATGAAGCTGCGAATGGGGTGGAAGCATGCAGGGAATTTGTGTCGGGCCTACGCAGGGACAGCGGACAAAAACGATGCAGGGCTGACAGTCGTGCAAAAGTGTCGGGACAGCGCAGTCCCGACATTAAATTGTTTATTGGGTATAAAACATGTTTGGAGACATTTATATGTCCAACGACTGTCCTATTGTTAAAAAGCAAATCAAGATCTACCAGAAAAACGCATTCATGAAGCACTGTAGCATGTTCAGCATGTTTCAACTCAAGTGCAAAATGTTCAAATTTCCATTTTTTCAGGAAATTGTGTTTTTCGCAAAGCAGTCCAGTTTCGTCAAAATCCATTTACGACGTTTTGAAATATGCTTTTTTCAAAGCTACAGCTTGTTATCATTGTCAAAAGATACTGAATGCCTGCCTAAATGCATGCTAAGAACATAAAAGGAACCCTAAAGATCCCTATGAACTTGTCCCACATGGATTGATTTGGACTTGCCCTGAGCAGTATAAAACATGTTTGGCGACATTTATGTGTCCAACGACTGTCCTATTCTTAAAGACCGAATTAAGATTTACCTGAAAAACGCATTTATAAAGCACTGTAGCATGATCAGCATGTTTTAACTCAAGTGCAATATGTTCAAATTTCCATGTTTTTAGGAAATTGTGTTTTTCGCAAAGCAGTCCAGTGTCGTCAAAATCTATTTACGACGTTTTTAAATATGCTTTTTCAAAGCTACAGCCTGTTATCATTGTAAAAAGATACTAAATGCCTGCCTAAATGCATGCTAAGAACATAGAAGGAACCCTAAAGATCCCTATGAACTTGTCCCACATGGATCGATTTGGACTTGCCCTGAGCAGTATAAAACATGTTTGGAGACGTTTATGTGTCCAACGACTGACCTATTGTTAAAGAGCGAATCAACATCTACCAGAAAAACGCATTCACAAAGCACTGTAGCATGTTGAGCATGTTTCAACTTAAGTGCAAAATGTTCAAATCTCCATTTTTTCAGGAAATCGTGTTTTTCGCAAAGCAGTCCAGTTTCGTCAAAATCCATTAACGACGTTTTTAAATATGCTTTTTCGAAGCTACAGCTTGTTTTTATTGTAAAAAACTACTAAATGCCTGCCTAAATGCATGCTAAGAACATAGAAGGAACCCTAAAGATCCCTATGAACTTGTCCCACATGGATCGATTTGGACTTGCCCTGAGCAGTATAAAACATGTTTGGGGACATTTATGTGTCCAATGACTGTCCTATTCTTAAAGACTGAATTAAGATTCACTAGAAAAACGCATTTATAAAGCACTGTAGCATGATCAGCATGTTTTAACTCAAGTGCAAAATGTTCAAATTTCCATGTTTTTAGGAAATTGTGTTTTTCGCAAAGCAGTCCAGTTTCGTCAAAATCCATTAACGACGTTCTTAAATATGCTTTTTCAAAGCTACAGCTTGTAAACATTGTAAAAAGATACTAAATGCCGACCTAAATGCATGCTAAGAACATACAAGGAACCCTAAAGATCCCTATAAACTTGTCTCACATGGATCGATTTGGACTTGCCCTGAGCAGTATAAAACATGTTTGGAGACGTTTATGTGTCCAACGACTGACCTATTGTTAAAGAGCGAATCAACATCTACCAGAAAAACGCATTCATAAAGCACTGTAGCATGTTGAGCATGTTTCAACTTAAGTGCAAAATGTTCAAATTTCCATTTTTTCAGGAAATCGTGTTTTTCGCAAAGCAGTCCAGTTTCGTCAAAATCCATTAACGACGTTTTTAAATATGCTTTTTCGAAGCTACAGCTTGTTTTTATTGTAAAAAACTACTAAATGCCTGCCTAAATGCATGCTAAGAACATAGGAGGAACCCTAAAGATCCCCATGAACTTGTCCCACATAGATCGATTTGGACTTGCCCTGAGCAGTATAAAACATGTTTGGGGACATTTATGTGTCCAATGACTGTCCTATTCTTAAAGACCGAATTAAGATTCACCAGAAAAACGCATTTATAAAGCACTGTAGCATGATCAGCATGTTTTAACTCAAGTGCAAAATGTTCAAATTTCCATGTTTTTAGGAAATTGTGTTTTTCGCAAAGCAGTCCAGTTTCGTCAAAATCCATTGACGACGTTTTTAAATATGCTTTTTCAAAGCTACAGCTTGTAAACATTGTAAAAAGATACTAAATGCCTGCCTAAATGCATGCTAAGAACATACAAGGAACTCTAAAGATCCCTATGAACTTGTCTCACATGGATCGATTTGGACTTGCCCTGAGCAGTATAAAACATGTTTGGAGACATTTATATGTCCAACGACTGTCCTATTGTTAAAAAGCAAATCAAGATCTACCAGAAAAACGCATTCATAAAGCACTGTAGCATGTTCAGCATGTTTCAACTCAAGTGCAAAATGTTCAAATTTCCATTTTTTCAGGAAATTGTGTTTTTCGCAAAGCAGTCCAGTTTCGTCAAAATCCATTTACGACGTTTTGAAATATGCTTTTTTCAAAGCTACAGCTTGTTATCATTGTCAAAAGATACTGAATGCCTGCCTAAATGCATGCTAAGAACATAAAAGGAACCCTAAAGATCCCTATGAACTTGTCCCACATGGATTGATTTGGACTTGCCCTGAGCAGTATAAAACATGTTTGGCGACATTTATGTGTCCAACGACTGTCCTATTCTTAAAGACCGAATTAAGATTTACCTGAAAAACGCATTTATAAAGCACTGTAGCATGATCAGCATGTTTTAACTCAAGTGCAAAATGTTCAAATTTCCATGTTTTTAGGAAATTGTGTTTTTCGCAAAGCAGTCCAGTGTCGTCAAAATCTATTTACGACGTTTTTAAATATGCTTTTTCAAAGCTACAGCCTGTTATCATTGTAAAAAGATACTAAATGCCTGCCTAAATGCATGCTAAGAACATAGAAGGAACCCTAAAGATCCCTATGAACTTGTCCCACATGGATCGATTTGGACTTGCCCTGAGCAGTATAAAACATGTTTGGAGACGTTTATGTGTCCAACGACTGACCTATTGTTAAAGAGCGAATCAACATCTACCAGAAAAACGCATTCATAAAGCACTGTAGCATGTTGAGCATGTTTCAACTTAAGTGCAAAATGTTCAAATTTCCATTTTTTCAGGAAATCGTGTTTTTCGCAAAGCAGTCCAGTTTCGTCAAAATCCATTAACGACGTTTTTAAATATGCTTTTTCGAAGCTACAGCTTGTTTTTATTGTAAAAAACTACTAAATGCCTGCCTAAATGCATGCTAAGAACATAGGAGGAACCCTAAAGATCCCTATGAACTTGTCCCACATGGATCGATTTGGACTTGCCCTGAGCAGTATAAAACATGTTTGGGGACATTTATGTGTCCAATGACTGTCCTATTCTTAAAGACCGAATTAAGATTCACTAGAAAAACGCATTTATAAAGCACTGTAGCATGATCAGCATGTTTTAACTCAAGTGCAAAATGTTCAAATTTCCATGTTTTTAGGAAATTGTGTTTTTCGCAAAGCAGTCCAGTTTCGTCAAAATCCATTAACGACGTTCTTAAATATGCTTTTTCAAAGCTACAGCTTGTAAACATTGTAAAAAGATACTAAATGCCTACCTAAATGCATGCTAAGAACATACAAGGAACCCTAAAGATCCCTATAAACTTGTCTCACATGGATCGATTTGGACTTGCCCTGAGCAGTATAAAACATGTTTGGAGACATTTATATGTCCAACGACTGTCCTATTGTTAAAAAACAAATCAAGATCTACCAGAAAAACGCATTCATAAAGCACTGTAGCATGTTCAGCATGTTTCAACTCAAGTGCAAAATGTTCAAATTTCCATTTTTTCAGGAAATTGTGTTTTTCGCAAAGCAGTCCAGTTTCGTCAAAATCCATTTACGACGTTTTGAAATATGCTTTTTTCAAAGCTACAGCTTGTTATCATTGTCAGAAGATACTGAATGCCTGCCTAAATGCATGCTAAGAACATAAAAGGAACCCTAAAGATCCCTATAAACTTGTCCCACATGGATCGATTTGGACTTGCCCTGAGCAGTATAAAACATGTTTGGAGACATTTATGTGTCCAACGACTGTCCTATTCTTAAAGACCGAATTAAGATTCACCTGAAAAACGCATTTATAAAGCACTGTAGCATGATCAGCATGTTTTAACTCAAGTGCAAAATGTTCAAATTTCCATGTTTTTAGGAAATTGTGTTTTTTGCAAAGCAGTCCAGTGTCGTCAAAATCCATTTACGACGTTTTTAAATATGCTTTTTCAAAGCTACAGCCTGTTATCATTGTAAAAAGATACTAAATGCGTGCCTTAATGCATGCTAAGAACATAGGAGGAACCCTAAAGATCCCTATGAACTTGTCCCACATGGATCGAGTTGGACTTGCCCTGAGCAGTATAAAACATGTTTGGAGACGTTTATGTGTCCAACGACTGTCCCATTGTTAAAGAGCGAATCAAGATCTACCAGAAAAACGCATTCATGAAGCACTGTTGCATGTTCAGCATGTTTCAACTCAAGTGCAAAATGTTCAAATTTCCATTTTTTCAGGAAATCGTGTTTTTCGCAAAGCAGTCCAGTTTTGTCAAAATCCATTTACGACGTTTTTTAATATGCTTTTCCAAAGCTACAGCTTGTTATTATTGTAAAAAGATACTAAATGCCTGCTTTTATGCATGCTAAGAACATAGGAGGAACCCTAAATATCCCTATGAACTTGTCTTACATGGATCGATTTAGACTTGCCCTGAGCAGTATAAAACATGTTTGGAGACAATTATGTGTCCAACGACAGTCCTATTGTTAAAAAGCGAATCAAGATCTAACAGAAAAACGCATTCATAAAGCACTGTAGCATGTTGAGCATGTTTCAACTTAAGTGCAAAATGTTCAAATTTCCATTTTTTCAGGAAATCGTGTTTTTTGCAAAGCAGTCCAGTTTCGTCAAAATCCATTAACGACGTTTTTAAATATGCTTTTTCGAAGCTACAGCTTGTTATCATTGTAAAAAACTACTAAATGCCTGCCTAAATGCATGCTAAGAACATAGGAGGAACCCTAAAGATCCCTATGAACTTGTCCCACATGGATCGATTTGGACTTGCCCTGAGCAGTATAAAACATGTTTGGAGACATTTATGTGTCCAACGACTGTCCTATTCTTAAAGACCGAATTAAGATTCACTAGAAAAACGCATTTAAAAAGCACTGTAGCATGATCAGCATGTTTTAACTCAAGTGCAAAATGTTCAAATTTCCATGTTTTTAGGAAATTGTGTTTTTCGCAAAGCAGTCCAGTGTCGTCAAAATCCATTTACGACGTTTTTAAATATGCTTTTTCAAAGCTACAGCCTGTTATCATTGTAAAAAGATACTAAATGCCTGCCCTAATGCATGCTAAGAACATAGGAGGAACCCTAAAGATCCCTATGAACTTGTCCCACATGGATCGATTTGGACTTGCCCTGAGCAGTATAAAACATGTTTGGAGACATTTATGTGTCCAACGACTGTCCTATTCTTAAAGACCGAATTAAGATCTACTTGAAAAACGCATTTATAAAGCATTGTAGCATGTTTAGCATGTTTTAACTCAAGTGCAAAATGTTCAAATTTTCATGTTTTTAGGAAATTGTGTTTTTCGCAAAGCAGTCCAGTGTCGTCAAAATCCATTTACGACGTTTTTAAATATGCTTTTTCAAAGCTACAGCTTGTTATTATTGTAAAAAGATACTGAATGCCTGCCTTAATGCATGCTAAGAACATAGGAGGAACCCGAAAAATCCCTATGAACTTGTCTCACATGGATCGATTTGGACTTGCCCTGAGCAGTATAAAACATGTTTGGAGACGTTTATGTGTCTAACGACTGTCCCATTGTTAAAGAGCGAATCAAGATCTACCAGAAAAACGCATTCATGAAGCACTGTTGCATGTTCAGCATGTTTCAACTCAAGTGCAAAATGTTCAAATTTCCATTTTTTCAGGAAATCGTGTTTTTCGCAAAGCAGTCCAGTTTCGTCAAAATCCATTCACGACGTTTTTTAATATGCTTTTTCAAAGCTACAGCTTGTTATTATTGTAAAAAGATACTAAATTCCTGCCTTTATGCATGCTAAGAACATAGGAGGAACCCTAAAGTTCCCTATGAACTTGTCTTACATGGATCGATTTAGACTTGCCCTGAGCAGTATAAAACATGTTTGGAGACAATTATGTGTCCAACGACAGTCCTATTGTTAAAAACCGAATCAAGATCTACCAGAAAAACGCATTCATAAAGCACTGTAGCATGTTGAGCATGTTTCAACTTAAGTGCAAAATGTTCAAATTTCCATTTTTTCAGGAAATCGTGTTTTTTGCAAAGCAGTCCAGTTTCGTCAAAATCCATTAACGACGTTTTTAAATATGCTTTTTCGAAGCTACAGCTTGTTATTATTGTAAAAAACTACTAAATGCCTGCCTAAATGCATGCTAAGAACATAGGAGGAACCCTAAAGATCCCTATGAACTTGTCCCACATGGATCGATTTGGACTTGCCCTGAGCAGTATAAAACATGTTTGGAGACATTTATGTGTCCAACGACTGTCCTATTCTTAAAGACCGAATTGAGATTCACCAGAAAAACGCATTTATAAAGCACTGTAGCATGATCAGCATGTTTTAACTCAAGTGCAAAATGTTCAAATTTGCATGTTTTTAGGAAATTGTGTTTTTCGCAAAGCAGTCCAGTGTCGTCAAAATCCATTTACGACGTTTTTGAATATGCTTTTACAAAGCTACAGCCTGTTATTATTGTAAAAAGATACTAAATGCCTGCCTTAATGCATGCTAAGAACATAGGGAGGAACCCTAAAGATCCCTATGAACTTGTCCCACATGGATCGATTTTGACTTGCCCTGAGCAGTATAAAACATGTTTAGAGACGTTTATGTGTCCAACGACTGACCTATTGTTAAAGAGCGAATCAAGATCTACCAGAAAAACGCATTCATAAAGCACTGTAGCATGTTGAGCATGTTTCAACTTAAGTGCAAAATGCTCAAATTTCCATTTTTTCAGGAAATCGTGTTTTTTGCAAAGCAGTCCAGTTTCGTCAAAATCCATTAACAACGTTTTTAAATATGCTTTTTTGAAGCTACAGCTTGTTATCATTGTAAAAAACTACTAAATGCCTGCCTAAATGCATGCTAAGAACATAGGAGGAACCCTAAAGATCCTTATGAACTTGTCCCACATGGATCGATTTTGACTTGCCCTGAGCAGTACAAAACATGTTTGGAGACATTTATGTGTCCAATGACTGTCCTATTCTGAAAGACCGAATTAAGATTCACCAGAAAAACGCATTTATAAAGCACTGTAGCATGATCAGCATGTTTTAACTCAAGTGCAAAATGTTCAAATTTGCATGTTTTTAGGAAATTGTGTTTTTCGCAAAGCAGTCCAGTGTCGTCGAAATCCATTTACGACGTTTTTAAATATGCTTTTTCAAAGCTACAGCTTGTAAACATTGTAAAAAGATACTAAATGCCTGCCTTAATGCATGCTAAGAACATAGGAGGAACCCTAAAGATCCCTATGAACTTGTCCCACATGGATCGATTTGGACTTGCCCTGAGCAGTATAAAACATTTTTGGAGACGTTTATGTGTCCAACGACTGACCTATTGTTAAAGAGCGAATCAAGATCTACCAGAAAAACGCATTCATAAAGCACTGTAGCATGTTGAGCATGTTTCAACTTAAGTGCAAAATGTTCAAATTTCCATTTTTTCAGGAAATCGTGTTTTTCGCAAAGCAGTCCAGTTTCGTCAAAATCCATTAACGACGTTTTTAAATATGCTTTTTCAAAGCTACAGCTTGTGTACATTGTAAAAAGATACTGAATGCCTGCCTAAATGCATGCTAAGAACATAGAAGGAACCCTAAAGATCCCTATGAACTTGTCTCACATGGATCGATTTGGACTTGCCCTGAGCAGTATAAAACATGTTTGGAGACATTTATGTGTCCAACGACTGTCCTATTGTTAAAGAGCGAATCAAGATCCACTAGAAAAACGCATTTATAAAGCACTGTAGCATGATCAGCATGTTTTAACTCAAGTGCAAAATGTTCAAATTTCCATGTTTTTAGGAAATTGTGTTTTTCGCAAAGCAGTCCAGTTTCGTCAAAATCCATTAACAACGTTTTTAAATATGCTTTTTTGAAGCTACAGCTTGTTATCATTGTAAAAAACTACTAAATGCCTGCCTTAATGCATGCTAAGAACATAGAAGGAACCCTAAATATCCCTATAAACTTGTCCTACATGGATCGATTTGGACTTGCCCTGAGCAGTACAAAACATGTTTAGAGACATTTATGTGTCCAATGACTGTCGTATTCTAAAAGACCGAATTAAGATTGACCAGAAAAACGCATTTATAAAGCACTGTAGCATGATCAGCATGTTTTAACTTAAGTGCAAAATGTTCAAATTTCCATGTTTTTAGGAAATTGTGTTTTTCGCAAAGCAGTCCAGTGTCGTCAAAATCCATTTACGACGTTTTTAAATATGCTTTTTCAAAGCTACAGCCTGTTATCATTGTAAAAAGATACTAAATGCCTGCCTTAATGCATGCTAAGAACATAGGAGGAACCCTAAAGATCCCTATGAACTTGTCCCACATGGATCGATTTGGACTTGCCCTGAGCAGTATAAAACATGTTTGGAGACGTTTATGTGTCCAACGACTGACCTATTGTTAAAGAGCGAATCAAGATCTACTAGAAAAACGCATTCATAAAGCACTGTAGCATGTTGAGCATGTTTCAACTTAAGTGCAAAATGTTCAAATTTCCATTTTTTCAGGAAATCGTGTTTTTCGCAAAGCAGTCCAGTTTCGTCAAAATCCATTAACAACGTTTTTAAATATGCTTTTTCAAAGCTACAGCTTGTAAACATTGTAAAAAGATACTGAATGCCTGCCTAAATGCATGCTAAGAACATAGGAGGAACCCTAAAGATCCCTATGAACTTGTCTCACATGGATCGATTTGGACTTGCCCTGAGCAGTATAAAACATGTTTGGAGACATTTATGTGTCCAACGACTGTCCTATTGTTAAAGAGCAAATCAAGATCAACTAGAAAAACGCATTCATAAAGCACTGTAGCATGCTTAGCATGTTTCAACTTAGTGCAAAATGTTCAAATTTCCATTTTTTCAGGAAATCGTGTTTTTTGCAAAGCAGTCCAGTTTCGTCAAAATCCATTAACGACGTTTTTAAATATGCTTTTTTAAAGCTACAGCTTGTAAACATTGTAACAAGATACTAAATGCCTGCCTAAATGCATGCTAAGAACATAGAAGGAACCCTAAAGATCCCTATGAACTTGTCTCACATTGATCAAATTGGACTTGCCCTGAGCAGTATAAAACATGTTTGGAGACATTTATGTGTCCAGCGACTGTCGTATTGTTAAAAACCAAATCAAGATCTACCAGAAAAACGCATTTATAAAGCACTGTAGCATGTTCAGCATGTTATAACTCAAGTGCAAAATGTTCAAATTTCCATTTTTTCAGGAAATTGTGTTTTTCGCAAAGCAGTCCAGTTTCGTCAAAATCCATTTACGACGTTTTGAAATATGCTTTTTTCAAAGCTACAGCTTGTTATCATTGTCAAAAGATACTGAATGCCTGCGTAAATGCATACTAAGAACATAGGAGGAACCCTGAAGATCCCTATGAACTTGTCCCACATGGATCGATTTGGACTTGCCCTGAGCAGTATAAAACATGTTTGGAGACATTTATGTGTCCAACGACTGTCCTATTCTTAAAGACTGAATTAAGATTCACCTGAAAAACGCATTTATAAAGCACTGTAGCATGATCAGCATGTTTTAACTCAAGTGCAAAATGTTCAAATTTCCATGTTTTTAGGAAATTGTGTTTTTCGCAAAGCAGTCCAGTGTCGTCAAAATCCATTTACGACGTTTTTAAATATGCTTTTTCAAAGCTACAGCCTGTTATCATTGTAAAAAGATACTAAATGCCTGCCTTAATGCATGCTAAGAACATAGGAGGAACCCTAAAGATCCCTATGAACTTGTCCCACATGGATCGATTTGGACTTGCCCTGAGCAGTATAAAACATGTTTGGAGACGTTTATGTGTCCAACGACTGACCTATTGTTAAAGAGCGAATCAACATCTACCAGAAAAACGCATTCATAAAGCACTGTAGCATGTTGAGCATGTTTCAACTTAAGTGCAAAATGTTCAAATTTCCATTTTTTCAGGAAATCGTGTTTTTCGCAAAGCAGTCCAGTTTCGTCAAAATCCATTAACGACGTTTTTAAATATGCTTTTTCGAAGCTACAGCTTGTTATCATTGTAAAAAACTACTAAATGCCTGCCTAAATGCATGCTACAAACAAAGGAGGAACCCTAAAGATCCCTATGAACTTGTCCCACATGGATCGATTTGGACTTGCCCTGAGCAGTATAAAACATGTTTGGAGACATTTACGTGTCCAATGACTGTCCTATTCTTAAAAACCGAATTAAGATTCACCAGAAAAACGCATTTATAAAGCACTGTAGCATGATCAGCATGTTTTAACTCAAGTGCAAAATGTTCAAATTTCCATGTTTTTAGGAAATTGTGTTTTTCGCAAAGCAGTCCAGTTTCGTCGAAATCCATTAACGACGTTTTTAAATATGCTTTTTCAAAGCTACAGCTTGTAAAAATTGTAAAAAGATACTGAATGCCTGCCTAAATGCATGCTAAGAACATAGAAGGAACCCTAAAGATCCCTATGAACTTGTCTCACATAGATCGATTTGGACTTGCCCTGAGCAGTATAAAACATGTTTTGAGACATTTATGTGTCCAACGACTGTCCTATTGTTAAAAAGCAAATCAAGATCTACCAGAAAAACGCATTCATAAAGCACTGTAGCATGTTCAGCATGTTTCAACTCAAGTGCAAAATGTTCAAATTTCCATTTTTTCAGGAAATTGTGTTTTTCGCAAAGCAGTCCAGTTTCGTCAAAATCCATTTACGACGTTTTGAAATATGCTTTTTTCAAAGCTACAGCTTGTTATCATTGTCAAAAGATACTGAATGCCTGCCTAAATGCATGCTAAGAACATAAAAGGAACCCTAAAGATCCCTATGAACTTGTCCCACATGGATTGATTTGGACTTGCCCTGAGCAGTATGAAACATGTTTGGAGACATTTATGTGTCCAACGACTGTCCTATTCTTAAAGACCGAATTAGGATTCACCTGAAAAACGCATTTATAAAGCACTGTAGCATGATCAGCATGTTTTAACTCAAGTGCAAAATGTTCAAATTTCCATGTTTTTAGGAAATTGTGTTTTTCGCAAAGCAGTCTAGTGTCGTCAAAATCCATTTACGACGTTTTTAAATATGCTTTTTCAAAGCTACAGCCTGTTATCATTGTAAAAAGATACTAAATGCCTGCCTTAATGCATGCTAAGAACAGAGGAGGAACCCTAAAGATCCCTATGAACTTGTCCCACATGGATCGATTTGGACTTGCCCTGAGCAGTATAAAACATGTTTGGAGACGTTTATGTGTCCAACGACTGACCTATTGTTAAAGAGCGAATCAACATCTACCAGAAAAACGCATTCATAAAGCACTGTAGCATGTTGAGCATGTTTCAACTTAAGTGCAAAATGTTCAAATTTCCATTTTTTCAGGAAATCGTGTTTTTTGCAAAGCAGTCCAGTTTCGTCAAAATCCATTAACGACGTTTTTAAATATGCTTTTTCGAAGCTACAGCTTGTTATTATTGTAAAAAACTACTAAATGCCTGCCTAAATGCATGCTAAGAACATAGGAGGAACCCTAAAGATCCATATGAACTTGTCCCACATGGATCGATTTGGACTTGCCCTGAGCAGTATAAAACATGTTTAGAGACATTTATGTGTCCAATGACTGTCCTATTCTTAAAGACCGAATTAAGATTCACCAGAAAAACGCATTTATAAAGCACTGTAGCATGATCAGCATGTTTTAACTCAAGTTCAAAATGTTCAAATTTCCATGTTTTTAGGAAATTGTGTTTTCCGCAAAGCAGTCCAGTGTCGTCAAAATCCATTTACGACGTTTTTAAATATGCTTTTTCAAAGCTACAGCCTGTTATCATCGTAAAAAGATACTAAATGCCTGCCTTAATGCATGCTGAGAACATAGGAGGAACCCTAAAGATCCCTATGAACTTGTCCCACATGGATCGATTTGGACTTGCCCTGAGCAGTATAAAACATGTTTGGAGACGTTTATGTGTCCAACGACTGACCTATTGTTAAAAAGCGAATCAAGATCTACTAAAAAAACGCATTCATAAAGCACTGTAGCATGTTGAGCATGTTTCAACTTAAGTGCAAAATGTTCAAATTTCCATTTTTTCAGGAAATCGTGTTTTTTGCAAAGCAGTCCAGTTTCGTCAAAATCCATTAACGACGTTTTTACATATGCTTTTTCGAAGCTACAGCTTGGTATTATTGTAAAAAACTACTAAATGCCTGCCTAAATGCATGCTAAGAACATAGGAGGAACCCTAAAGGTCCCTATGAACTTGTCCCACATGGATCGATTTGGACTTGCCCTGAGCAGTATAAAACATGTTTGGAGACATTTATGTGTCCAACGACTGTCCTATTCTTCAAGATTGAATTAAGATTCACCAGAAAAACGCATTTATAAAGCACTGTAGCATGTTTAGCATGTTTCAACTCAAGTGCAAAATGTTCAAATTTTCATTTTTTTAGGAAATCGTGTTTTTCGCAAAGCAGTCCAGTTTCGTCAAAATCCATTAACGACGTTTTTAAATATGCCTTTTTAAAGCTACAGCTTGTAAACATTGTAAAAAGATACTGAATGCCTGCCTTAATGCATGCTAAGAACATAGAAGGAACCCTAAAGATCCCTATAAACTTGTCTCACATGGATCGATTTTGACTTGCCCTGAGCAGTATAAAACATGTTTGGAGACATTTATGTGTCCAACGACTGTCCTATTGTTAAAAAGCAAATCAAGATCTACCAGAAAAACGCATTCATAAAGCACTGTAGCATGTTCAGCATGTTTCAACTCAAGTGCAAAATGTTCAAATTTCCATTTTTTCAGGAAATTGTGTTTTTCGCAAAGCAGTCCAGTTTCGTCAAAATCCATTCACGACGTTTTAAAATATGCTTTTTTCAAAGCTACAGCTTGTTATCATTGTCAAAAGATACTGAATGCCTGCCTAAATGCATGCTAAGAACATAAAAGGAACCCTAAAGATCCCTATGAACTTGTCCCACATGGATTGATTTGGACTTGCCCTGAGCAGTATAAAACATGTTTTGAGACATTTATGTGTCGTCCGACTGTCCTATTCTTAAAGACCGAATTAAGATTCACCTGAAAAACGCATTTATAAAGCACTGTAGCATGTTCAGCATGTTTCAACTCAAGTGCAAAATGTTCAAATTTCCATTTTTTCAGGAAATTGTGTTTTTCGCAAAGCAGTCCAGTTTCGTCAAAATCCATTTACGACGTTTTTAAATATGCTTTTTCAAAGCTACAGCCTGTTATCATCGTAAAAAGATACTAAATGCCTGCCTTAATGCATGCTGAGAACATAGGAGGAACCCTAAAGATCCCTATGAACTTGTCCCACATGGATCGATTTGGACTTGCCCTGAGCAGTATAAAACATGTTTGGAGACGTTTATGTGTCCAACGACTGACCTATTGTTAAAAAGCGAATCAAGATCTACTAAAAAAACGCATTCATAAAGCACTGTAGCATGTTGAGCATGTTTCAACTTAAGTGCAAAATGTTCAAATTTCCATTTTTTCAGGAAATCGTGTTTTTTGCAAAGCAGTCCAGTTTCGTCAAAATCCATTAACGACGTTTTTACATATGCTTTTTCGAAGCTACAGCTTGGTATTATTGTAAAAAACTACTAAATGCCTGCCTAAATGCATGCTAAGAACATAGGAGGAACCCTAAAGGTCCCTATGAACTTGTCCCACATGGATCGATTTGGACTTGCCCTGAGCAGTATAAAACATGTTTGGAGACATTTATGTGTCCAACGACTGTCCTATTCTTCAAGATTGAATTAAGATTCACCAGAAAAACGCATTTATAAAGCACTGTAGCATGTTTAGCATGTTTCAACTCAAGTGCAAAATGTTCAAATTTTCATTTTTTTAGGAAATCGTGTTTTTCGCAAAGCAGTCCAGTTTCGTCAAAATCCATTAACGACGTTTTTAAATATGCTTTTTTAAAGCTACAGCTTGTAAACATTGTAAAAAGATACTGAATGCCTGCCTAAATGCATGCTAAGAACATAGAAGGAACCCTAAAGATCCCTATAAACTTGTCTCACATGGATCGATTTTGACTTGCCCTGAGCAGTATAAAACATGTTTGGAGACATTTATGTGTCCAACGACTGTCCTATTGTTAAAAAGCAAATCAAGATCTACCAGAAAAACGCATTCATAAAGCACTGTAGCATGTTCAGCATGTTTCAACTCAAGTGCAAAATGTTCAAATTTCCATTTTTTCAGGAAATTGTGTTTTTCGCAAAGCAGTCCAGTTTCGTCAAAATCCATTTACGACGTTTTAAAATATGCTTTTTTCAAAGCTACAGCTTGTTATCATTGTCAAAAGATACTGAATGCCTGCCTAAATGCATGCTAAGAACATAAAAGGAACCCTAAAGATCCCTATGAACTTGTCCCACATGGATTGATTTGGACTTGCCCTGAGCAGTATAAAACATGTTTTGAGACATTTATGTGTCGTCCGACTGTCCTATTCTTAAAGACCGAATTAAGATTCACCTGAAAAACGCATTTATAAAGCACTGTAGCATGTTCAGCATGTTTCAACTCAAGTGCAAAATGTTCAAATTTCCATTTTTTCAGGAAATTGTGTTTTTCGCAAAGCAGTCCAGTTTCGTCAAAATCCATTTACGACGTTTTTAAATATGCTTTTTCAAAGCTACAGCCTGTTATCATCGTGAAAAGATACTAAATGCCTGCCTTAATGCATGCTAAGAACATAGGAGGAACCCTAAAGATCCCTATGAACTTGTCCCACATGGATCGATTCGGACTTGCCCTGAGCAGTATAAAACATGTTTGGAGACGTTTATGTGTCCAACGACTGACCTAATGTTAAAAGAGCGAATCAAGATCTACCAGAAAAACGCATTCATAAAGCACTGTAGCATGTTGACCATGTTTCAACTTAAGTGCAAAATGTTCAAATTTCCATTTTTTCAGGAAATCGTGTTTTTTGCAAAGCAGTCCAGTTTCGTCAAAATCCATTAACGACGTTTTTAAATATGCTTTTTCGAAGCTACAGCTTGTTATTATTGTAAAAAACTACTAAATGCCTGCCTAAATGCATGCTAAGAACATAGGAGGAACCCTAAAGGTCCCTATGAACTTGTCCCACATGGATCGATTTGGACTTGCCCTGAGCAGTATAAAACATGTTTGGAGACATTTATGTGTCCAACGACTGTCCTATTCTTAAAGATTGAATTAAGATTCACCAGAAAAACGCATTTATAAAGCACTGTAGCATGTTTAGCATGTTTCAACTCAAGTGCAAAATGTTCAAATTTTCATTTTTTCAGGAAATCGTGTTTTTCGCAAAGCAGTCCAGTTTCGTCAAAATCCATTAACGACGTTTTTAAATATGCTTTTTTAAAGCTACAGCTTGTAAACATTGTAAAAAGATACTGAATGCCTGCCTAAATGCATGCTAAGAACATAGAAGGAACCCTAAAGATCCATATGAACTTGTCTCACATGGATAGATTTGGACTTGCCCTGAGCAGTATAAAACATGTTTGGAGACATTTATGTGTCCAACGACTGTCCTATTGTTAAAAACCAAATCAAGATTTACCAGAAAAATGCATTTATAAAGCACTGTAGCATGTTCAGCATGTTTCAACTCAAGTGCAAAATGTTCAAATTTCCATTTTTTCAGGAAATTGTGTTTTTCGCAAAGCAGTCCAGTTTCGTCAAAATCCATTTACGACGTTTTGAAATATGCTTTTTTCAAAGCTACAGCTTGTTATCATTGTCAAATGATACTGAATGCCTGCCTAAATGCATGCTAAGAACATAAAAGGAACCCTGAAGATCCCTATGAACTTGTCCCACATGGATCGATTTGGACTTGCCCTGAGCAGTATAAAACATGTTTGGAGACATTTATGTGTCCAGCGACTGTCCTTTTTTTAAAAACCAAATTAAGATTCACCAGAAAAACGCATTTATAAAGCACTGTAGCATGATCAGCATGTTTTAACTCAAGTGCAAAATGTTCAAATTTCCATGTTTTTAGGAAATTGTGTTTTTCGCAAAGCAGTCCAGTTTGGTCAAAATCCATCAACGACGTTCTTAAATATGCTTTTTCAAAGCTACAGCCTGTTATTATTGAAAAAAGATACTAAATGCCTGCCTTAATGCATGCTAAGAACAAAGGAGGAACCCTAAAGATCCCTATGAACTTGTCCCACATGGATCGATTTGGACTTGCCCTGAGCAGTATAAAACATGTTTGGAGACATTTATGTGTCTAACGACTGTCCTATTGTTAAAGAGCGAATCAAGATCTACCAGAAAAACGCATTTTTAAAGCACTGTAGCATGTTAAGCATGTTTCAACTCAAGTGCAAAATGTTCAAATTTCCATATTTTCAGGAAATCGTGTTTTTCGCAAAGCAGTCCAGTTTCGTCAAAATCCATTAACGACGTTTTTAAATATGCTTTTTCAAAGCTACAGCTTGTAAACATTGTAAAAAGATACTAAATGCCTGCCTAAATGCATGCTAAGAACATAGAAGGAACCCTAAAGATCCCTATGAACTTGTCTCACATGGATCGATTTGGACTTGCCCTGAGCAGTATAAAACATGTTTGGAGACATTTATGTGTCTAACGACTGTCCTATTGTTAGAAAGCAAATCAAGATCTACCAGAAAAATGCATTTATAAAGCACTGTAGCATGTTCAGCATGTTTCAACTCAAGTGCAAAATGTTCAAATTTCCATTTTTTCAGGAAATTGTGTTTTTCGCAAAGCAGTCCAGTTTCGTCAAAATCCATTTACGACGTTTTGAAATATGCTTTTTTCGAAGCTACAGCTTGTTATCATTGTAAAAAGATACTAAATGCCTGCCCTAATGCATGCTAAGAACATAGGAGGAACCCTAAAGATCCCTATGAACTTGTCCCACATGGATCGATTTGGACTTGCCCTGAGCAGTATAAAACATGTTTGGAGACATTTATGTGTCCAACGACTGTCCTATTCTTAAAGACCGAATTAAGATCTACTTGAAAAACGCATTTATAAAGCATTGTAGCATGTTTAGCATGTTTTAACTCAAGTGCAAAATGTTCAAATTTTCATGTTTTTAGGAAATTGTGTTTTTCGCAAAGCAGTCCAGTGTCGTCAAAATCCATTTACGACGTTTTTAAATATGCTTTTTCAAAGCTACAGCCTGTTATCATTGAAAAAAGATACTAAATGCCTGCCTTAATGCATGCTAAGAACATAGGAGGAACCCTAAAGATCCCTATGAACTTGTCCCACATGGATCGATTTGGACTTGCCCTGAGCAGTATAAAACATGTTTGGAGACGTTTATGTGTCCAACGACTGACCTATTGTTAAAAACCGAATCAAGATCTACTAAAAAAACGCATTAATAAAGCACTGTAGCATGTTGAGCATGTTTCAACTTAAGTGCAAAATGTTTAAATTTCCATTTTTTCAGGAAATCGTGTTTTTTGCAAAGCAGTCCAGTTTAGTCAAAATCCATCAACGACGTTTTTAAATATGCTTTTTCGAAGCTACAGCTTGTTATTATTGTGAAAAACTACTAAATGCCTGCCTAAATGCATGCTAAGAACATAGGAGGAACCCTAAAGATCCCTATAAACTTGTCCCACATGGATCGATTTGGACTTGCCCTGAGCAGTATAAAACATGTTTGGAGACATTTATGTGTCCAACGACTGTCCTATTCTTAAAGATTGAATTAAGATTCACCAGAAAAACGCATTTATAAAGCACTGTAGCATGTTAAGCATGTTTCAACTCAAGTGCAAAATGTTCAAATTTTCATTTTTTTAGGAAATCGTGTTTTTCGCAAAGCAGTCCAGTTTCGTCAAAATCCATTAACGACGTTTTTAAATATGCTTTTTCAAAGCTACAGCTTGTAAACATTGTAAAAAAGAACTGAATGCCTGCCTAAATGCATGCTAAGAACATTGGAGGAACCCTAAAGATTCCTATGAACTTGTCTCACATGGATCGATTTGGACTTGCCCTGAGCAGTATAAAACATGTTTGAAGACATTTATGTGTCCAACGACTGTCCTATTGTTAAAGAGCGAATCAAGATCTACCAGAAAAACGCATTTGTAAAGCACTGTAGCATGTTGAGCATGTTTTAACTCAAGTGCAAAATGTTCAAATTTCCATGTTTTTAGGTAATTGTGTTTTTCGCAAAGCAGTCCAGTGTCGTCAAAATCCATTAACGACGTTTTTAAATATGCTTTTTCAAAGCTACAGCCTGTTATCATTGAAAAAAGATACTAAATGCCTGCCTAAATGCATGCTAAGAACATAGGAGGAACCCTAAAGATTCCTATGAACTTGTCTCACATGGATCGATTTGGACTTGCCCTGAGCAGTATAAAACATGTTTGAAGACATTTATGTGTCCAACGACTGTCCTATTGTTAAAGAGCGAATCAAGATCTACCAGAAAAACGCATTTGTAAAGCACTGTAGCATGTTGAGCATGTTTTAACTCAAGTGCAAAATGTTCAAATTTCCATGTTTTTAGGTAATTGTGTTTTTCGCAAAGCAGTCCAGTGTCGTCAAAATCCATTAACGACGTTTTTAAATATGCTTTTTCAAAGCTACAGCCTGTTATCATTGAAAAAAGATACTAAATGCCTGCCTTAATGCATGCTAAGAACATAGGAGGAACCCTAAAGATCCCTATGAACTTGTCCCACATGGATCGATTTGGACTTGCCCTGAGCAGTATAAAACATGTTTGGAGACGTTTATGTGTCCAACGACTGACCTATTGTTAAAAACCGAATCAAGATCTACTAAAAAAACGCATTAATAAAGCACTGTAGCATGTTGAGCATGTTTCAACTTAAGTGCAAAATGTTTAAATTTCCATTTTTTCAGGAAATCGTGTTTTTTGCAAAGCAGTCCAGTTTAGTCAAAATCCATCAACGACGTTTTTAAATATGCTTTTTCGAAGCTACAGCTTGTTATTATTGTGAAAAACTACTAAATGCCTGCCTAAATGCATGCTAAGAACATAGGAGGAACCCTAAAGATCCCTATAAACTTGTCCCACATGGATCGATTTGGACTTGCCCTGAGCAGTATAAAACATGTTTGGAGACATTTATGTGTCCAACGACTGTCCTATTCTTAAAGATTGAATTAAGATTCACCAGAAAAACGCATTTATAAAGCACTGTAGCATGTTAAGCATGTTTCAACTCAAGTGCAAAATGTTCAAATTTTCATTTTTTTAGGAAATCGTGTTTTTCGCAAAGCAGTCCAGTTTCGTCAAAATCCATTAACGACGTTTTTAAATATGCTTTTTCAAAGCTACAGCTTGTGAACATTGTAAAAAAGAACTGAATGCCTGCCTAAATGCATGCTAAGAACATTGGAGGAACCCTAAAGATTCCTATGAACTTGTCTCACATGGATCGATTTGGACTTGCCCTGAGCAGTATAAAACATGTTTGAAGACATTTATGTGTCCAACGACTGTCCTATTGTTAAAGAGCGAATCAAGATCTACCAGAAAAACGCATTTGTAAAGCACTGTAGCATGTTGAGCATGTTTTAACTCAAGTGCAAAATGTTCAAATTTCCATGTTTTTAGGTAATTGTGTTTTTCGCAAAGCAGTCCAGTGTCGTCAAAATCCATTAACGACGTTTTTAAATATGCTTTTTCAAAGCTACAGCCTGTTATCATTGAAAAAAGATACTAAATGCCTGCCTAAATGCATGCTAAGAACATAGGAGGAACCCTAAAGATTCCTATGAACTTGTCTCACATGGATCGATTTGGACTTGCCCTGAGCAGTATAAAACATGTTTGAAGACATTTATGTGTCCAACGACTGTCCTATTGTTAAAGGGCGAATCAAGATCTACCAGAAAAACGCATTTGTAAAGCACTGTAGCATGTTGAGCATGTTTTAACTCAAGTGCAAAATGTTCAAATTTCCATGTTTTTAGGTAATTGTGTTTTTCGCAAAGCAGTCCAGTGTCGTCAAAATCCATTAACGACGTTTTTAAATATGCTTTTTCAAAGCTACAGCCTGTTATCATTGAAAAAAGATACTAAATGCCTGCCTTAATGCATGCTAAGAACATAGGAGGAACCCTAAAGATCCCTATGAACTTGTCCCACATGGATCGATTTGGACTTGCCCTGAGCAGTATAAAACATGTTTGGAGACGTTTATGTGTCCAACGACTGACCTATTGTTAAAAACCGAATCAAGATCTACTAAAAAAACGCATTCATAAAGCACTGTAGCATGTTGAGCATGTTTCAACTTAAGTGCAAAATGTTCAAATTTCCATTTTTTCAGGAAAATGTGTTTTTTGCAAAGCAGTCCAGTTTGGTCAAAATCCATCAACGACGTTTTTAAATATGCTTTTTCGAAGCTACAGCTTGTTATTATTGTGAAAAACTACTAAATGCCTGCCTAAATGCATGCTAAGAACATAGGAGGAACCCTAAAGATCCCTATGAACTTGTCCCACATGGATCGATTTGGACTTGCCCTGAGCAGTATAAAACATGTTTGGAGACATTTATGTGTCCAACGACTGTCCTATTCTTAAAGATTGAATTAAGATTCACCAGAAAAACGCATTTATAAAGCACTGTAGCATGTTTAGCATGTTTCAACTCAAGTGCAAAATGTTCAAATTTTCATTTTTTTATTAAATCGTGTTTTTCGCAAAGCAGTCCAGTTTCGTTAAAATCTATTAACGACGTTTTTAAATATGCTTTTTCAAAGCTACAGCTTGTAAACATTGTAAAAAGATACTGAATGCCTGCCTAAATGCATGCTAAGAACATAGGAGGAACCCTAAAGATTCCTATGAACTTGTCTCACATGGATCGATTTGGACTTGCCCTGAGCAGTATAAAACATGTTTGGAGACATTTATGTGTCCAACGACTGTCCTATTGTTAAAAAGCGAATCAAGATCTACCAGAAAAACGCATTTGTAAAGCACTGTAGCATGTTGAGCATGTTTTAACTCAAGTGCAAAATGTTCAAATTTCCATTTTTTCAGGAAATCGTGTTTTTCGCAAAGCAGTCCAGTTTCGTCAAAATCCATTAACGACGTTTTTAAATATGCTTTTTCAAAGCTTCAGCTTGTAAACATTGTAAAAAGATACTGAATGCCTGCCTAAATGCATGCTAAAAACATAGGAGGAACCCTAAAGATCCCTATGAACTTGTCTCACATGGATCGATTTGGACTTGAACTGAGCAGTATAAAACATGTTTGCAGACATTTATGTGTCCAACAACTGTCTTATTGTTAAAGAGCGAATCAAGATCCACCAGAAAAACGCATTCATAAAGCACTGTATCATGTTGAGCATGTTTCAACTCAAGTGCAAAATGTTCAAATTTCTATTTTTTCAGGAAATCGTGTTTTTCGCAAAGCAGTCCAGTTTCGTCAAAATCCATTTACGACGTTCTTAAATATGCTATTTCAAAGCTACAGCCTGCTATCATTGTAAAAAGATACTGAATGCCTGCCTTAATGCATGCTAAGAACATAGGAGGAACCCTAAAGATCCCTATGAACTTGTCTCACATGGATCGATTTGGACTTGCCCTGAGCAGTATAAAACATGTTTGGAGACATTTATGTGTCTAACGACTGTCCTATTGTTAAAGAGCGAATCAAGATCTACCAGAAAAACGCATTTTTAAAGCACTGTATCATGTTGAGCATGTTTCATTTCAAGTGCAAAATGTTCAAATTTTTATTTTTTCAGGAAATCGTGTTTTTCGCAAAGCAGTCCAGTTTCGTCAAAATCCATTTACGACGTTTTTAAATATGCTTTTTCAAAGCAACAGCTTGTTATCATTGTAAAAAGATACTGAATGCCTGCCTAAATGCATGCTAAGAACATAGGAGGAACCCTAAAGATCCCTATGAACTTGTCCCACATGGATCGATTTAGACTTGCCCTGAGCAGTATAAAACATGTTTGCAGACATTTATGTGTCCAACGACTGTCTTAATGTTAAAGAGCGAATCAAGATCCACCAGAAAAACGCATTCATAAAGCACTGTATAATGTTGAGCATGTTTCAACTCAAGTGCAAAATGTTCAAATTTCTATTTTTTCAGGAAATCGTGTTTTTCGCAAAGCAGTCCAGTTTCGTCAAAATCCATTTACGACGTTTTTAAATATGCTTTTTCAAAGCTACAGTTTGTTATCATTGTAAAAAGATACTGAATGCCTGCCTGAATGCATGCTAAGAACATAGGAGGAACCCTAAAGATCCCTATGAACTTGTCCCACATGAATCGATTTGGACTTGCCCTGGGCAGTATAAAACATGTTTAGAGACATTAATGTGTCCAACAACTGTCCTATTGTTGAAGAGCGAATCAAGATCTACTAGAAAAACTTAATCATAAAGCACTTTAGCATGTTCAGCATGTTTTAACTCAAGTGCAAAATGTTCAAATTTCCATTTTTTCAGGAAATCGTGTTTTTCGCAACGCAGTCCAGTTTCGTCAAAATCCATTAACGACGTTTTTACATATGCTTTTTCAAAGCTACAGCCTGCTATCATTGTAAAAAGATACTGAATGCCTGCCTAAATGCATGCTAAGAACATAGGAGAAACCCTAAAGATCCCTATGAACTTGTCCCACATGGATCGAATTGGACTTGCCCTGAGCAGTATAAAACATGTTTGGAGACGTTTATGTGTCCAACGACTGTCTTATTGTTAAAGAGCGAATTGACATCTACCAGAAAAACGCATTTTTAAAGCACTGTAGCATGTTGAGCATGTTTCAACTCAAGTGCAAAATGTTCAAATCTCAATTTTTTCAAAAAATCGTGTTTTTCGCAAAGCAGTCCAGTTTCGTCAAAATCCATTTACGACGTTTTTCAATATGCTTTTTTAAAGCTACAGCCTGCTATCATTGTAAAAAGATACTGAATGCTTGCGTAAATGCATGCTAAGAACATAGGAGGAACCCTAAACATCCCTATGAACTTGTCCCCAATGGATCGATTTGGACTTGCCCTGAGCAGTATAAAACATGTTTGGAGACATTTATGTGTCCAACGACTGTCCTATTGTTAAAGAGCGAATCAAGATCTACCAGAAAAACGCATTTTTAAAGCACTGTATCATGTTGAGCATGTTTCAACTCTAGTGCAAAATGTTCAAATTTCTATTTTTTCAGGAAATCGTGTTTTTCGCAAAGCAGTCCAGTTTCGTCAAAATCCATTTACGACGTTTTTAAATATGCTTTTTCAAAGCAACAGCTTGTTATCATTGTAAAAAGATACTGAATGCCTGCCTTAATGCATGCTAAGAACATAGGAGGAACCCTAAAGATCCCTATGAACTTGTCCCACATGGATCGATTTGGACTTGCCCTGAGCAGTATAAAACATGTTTAGAGACATTTATGTGTCCAACAACTGTCCTATTGTTAAAGAGCGAATCAAGATCTACCAAAAAAACGCATTTATAAAGCACTGTAGCATGTTTAGCATGTTTCAACTCAAGTGCAAAATGTTCAAATTTCCATTTTTTCAGGAAATCGTGTTTTTCGCAACGCAGTCCAGTTTCGTCAAAATCCATTTACGACGTTTTTAAATATGCTTTTTCAAAGCTACAGCCTGCTATCATTGTAAAAAGATACTGAATGCCTGCCTAAATGCATGCTAAGAACATAGGAGGAACCCTAAAGATCCCTATGAACTTGTTTCTAATGGATCGATTTGGACTTGCCCTGAGCAGTATAAAACATGTTTGGAGACATTTATGTGTCCAACGACTGTCCTATTGTTAAAGAGCGAATTGAAATCTACCAGAAAAACGCATTTTTAAAGCACTGTAGCATGTTCAGCATGTTTCAACTCAAGTGCAAAATGTTCAAATCTCCATTTTCTCAGAAAATCGTGTTTTTCGCAAAGCAGTCCAGTTTCGTCAAAATCCATTTACGACGTTTTTAAATATGCTTTTTCAAAGCTACAGCTTGTTATCATTGTAAAAAGATACTGAATGCCTGCCTAAATGCATGCTATAAACATAGGAGGAACCCTAAAGATCCCTATGAACTTATCCCACATGGATCGATTTGGACTTGCCCTGAGCAGTATAAAACATGTTTAGAGACATTTATGTGTCCAACAACTGTCCTATTGTTAAAGAGCGAATCAAGATCTACCAGAAAAACGCATTCATAAAGCACTGTAGCATGTTCAGCATGTTTCAACTCAAGTGCAAAATGTTCAAATTTCCATGTTTTTAGGAAATTGTGTTTTTCGCAAAGCAGTCCAGTTTCGTCAAAATCCATTGAGGACGTTTTTAAATATGCTTTTTCAAAGCTACAGCCTGTTATCATTGTAAAAAGATACTGAATGCCTGCCTTAATGCATGCTAAGAACATAGGAGGAACCCTAAAGATCCCTATAAACTTGTCCTACATGGATCGATTTGGACTTGCCCTGAGCAGTATAAAACATGTTTGGAGACATTTATTTGTCCAACGACTGTCCTATTGTTAAAAAGCGAATCAAGATCTACCAGAAAAACGCATTTTTAAAGCACTGTATCATGTTGAGCATGTTTCAACTCTAGTGCAAAATGTTCAAATTTCTATTTTTTCAGGAAATCGTGTTTTTCGCAAAGCAGTCCAGTTTCGTCAAAATCCATTTACGACGTTTTTAAATATGCTTTTTCAAAGCAACAGCTTGTTATCATTGTAAAAAGATACTGAATGCCTGCCTTAATGCATGCTAAGAACATAGGAGGAACCCTAAAGATCCCTATGAACTCGTCCCACATGGATCGATTTGGACTTGCCCTGAGCAGTATAAAACATGTTTAGAGACATTTATGTGTCCAACAACTGTCCTATTGTTAAAGAGCGAATCAAGATCTACCAGAAAAACGCATTTATAAAGCACTGTAGCATGTTTAGCATGTTTCAACTCAAGTGCAAAATGTTCAAATTTCCATTTTTTCAGGAAATCGTGTTTTTCGCAACGCAGTCCAGTTTCGTCAAAATCCATTTACGACGTTTTTAAATATGCTTTTTCAAAGCTACAGTTTGTTATCATTGTAAAAAGATACTGAATGCCTGCCTGAATGCATGCTAAGAACATAGGAGGAACCCTAAAGATCCCTATGAACTTGTCCCACATGAATCGATTTGGACTTGCCCTGGGCAGTATAAAACATGTTTAGAGACATTAATGTGTCCAACAACTGTCCTATTGTTGAAGAGCGAATCAAGATCTACTAGAAAAACTTAATCATAAAGCACTTTAGCATGTTCAGCATGTTTTAACTCAAGTGCAAAATGTTCAAATTTCCATTTTTTCAGGAAATCGTGTTTTTCGCAACGCAGTCCAGTTTCGTCAAAATCCATTAACGACGTTTTTACATATGCTTTTTCAAAGCTACAGCCTGCTATCATTGTAAAAAGATACTGAATGCCTGCCTAAATGCATGCTAAGAACATAGGAGAAACCCTAAAGATCCCTATGAACTTGTCCCACATGGATCGAATTGGACTTGCCCTGAGCAGTATAAAACATGTTTGGAGACGTTTATGTGTCCAACGACTGTCTTATTGTTAAAGAGCGAATTGACATCTACCAGAAAAACGCATTTTTAAAGCACTGTAGCATGTTGAGCATGTTTCAACTCAAGTGCAAAATGTTCAAATCTCAATTTTTTCAAAAAATCGTGTTTTTCGCAAAGCAGTCCAGTTTCGTCAAAATCCATTTACGACGTTTTTCAATATGCTTTTTTAAAGCTACAGCCTGCTATCATTGTAAAAAGATACTGAATGCTTGCGTAAATGCATGCTAAGAACATAGGAGGAACCCTAAACATCCCTATGAACTTGTCCCCAATGGATCGATTTGGACTTGCCCTGAGCAGTATAAAACATGTTTGGAGACATTTATGTGTCCAACGACTGTCCTATTGTTAAAGAGCGAATCAAGATCTACCAGAAAAACGCATTTTTAAAGCACTGTATCATGTTGAGCATGTTTCAACTCTAGTGCAAAATGTTCAAATTTCTATTTTTTCAGGAAATCGTGTTTTTCGCAAAGCAGTCCAGTTTCGTCAAAATCCATTTACGACGTTTTTAAATATGCTTTTTCAAAGCAACAGCTTGTTATCATTGTAAAAAGATACTGAATGCCTGCCTTAATGCATGCTAAGAACATAGGAGGAACCCTAAAGATCCCTATGAACTTGTCCCACATGGATCGATTTGGACTTGCCCTGAGCAGTATAAAACATGTTTAGAGACATTTATGTGTCCAACAACTGTCCTATTGTTAAAGAGCGAATCAAGATCTACCAAAAAAACGCATTTATAAAGCACTGTAGCATGTTTAGCATGTTTCAACTCAAGTGCAAAATGTTCAAATTTCCATTTTTTCAGGAAATCGTGTTTTTCGCAACGCAGTCCAGTTTCGTCAAAATCCATTTACGACGTTTTTAAATATGCTTTTTCAAAGCTACAGCCTGCTATCATTGTAAAAAGATACTGAATGCCTGCCTAAATGCATGCTAAGAACATAGGAGGAACCCTAAAGATCCCTATGAACTTGTTTCTAATGGATCGATTTGGACTTGCCCTGAGCAGTATAAAACATGTTTGGAGACATTTATGTGTCCAACGACTGTCCTATTGTTAAAGAGCGAATTGAAATCTACCAGAAAAACGCATTTTTAAAGCACTGTAGCATGTTCAGCATGTTTCAACTCAAGTGCAAAATGTTCAAATCTCCATTTTCTCAGAAAATCGTGTTTTTCGCAAAGCAGTCCAGTTTCGTCAAAATCCATTTACGACGTTTTTAAATATGCTTTTTCAAAGCTACAGCTTGTTATCATTGTAAAAAGATACTGAATGCCTGCCTAAATGCATGCTATAAACATAGGAGGAACCCTAAAGATCCCTATGAACTTATCCCACATGGATCGATTTGGACTTGCCCTGAGCAGTATAAAACATGTTTAGAGACATTTATGTGTCCAACAACTGTCCTATTGTTAAAGAGCGAATCAAGATCTACCAGAAAAACGCATTCATAAAGCACTGTAGCATGTTCAGCATGTTTCAACTCAAGTGCAAAATGTTCAAATTTCCATGTTTTTAGGAAATTGTGTTTTTCGCAAAGCAGTCCAGTTTCGTCAAAATCCATTGAGGACGTTTTTAAATATGCTTTTTCAAAGCTACAGCCTGTTATCATTGTAAAAAGATACTGAATGCCTGCCTTAATGCATGCTAAGAACATAGGAGGAACCCTAAAGATCCCTATAAACTTGTCCTACATGGATCGATTTGGACTTGCCCTGAGCAGTATAAAACATGTTTGGAGACATTTATTTGTCCAACGACTGTCCTATTGTTAAAAAGCGAATCAAGATCTACCAGAAAAACGCATTTTTAAAGCACTGTATCATGTTGAGCATGTTTCAACTCTAGTGCAAAATGTTCAAATTTCTATTTTTTCAGGAAATCGTGTTTTTCGCAAAGCAGTCCAGTTTCGTCAAAATCCATTTACGACGTTTTTAAATATGCTTTTTCAAAGCAACAGCTTGTTATCATTGTAAAAAGATACTGAATGCCTGCCTTAATGCATGCTAAGAACATAGGAGGAACCCTAAAGATCCCTATGAACTCGTCCCACATGGATCGATTTGGACTTGCCCTGAGCAGTATAAAACATGTTTAGAGACATTTATGTGTCCAACAACTGTCCTATTGTTAAAGAGCGAATCAAGATCTACCAGAAAAACGCATTTATAAAGCACTGTAGCATGTTTAGCATGTTTCAACTCAAGTGCAAAATGTTCAAATTTCCATTTTTTCAGGAAATCGTGTTTTTCGCAACGCAGTCCAGTTTCGTCAAAATCCATTTACGACGTTTTTAAATATGCTTTTTCAAAGCTACAGCCTGCTATCATTGTAAAAAGATACTGAATGCCTGCCTAAATGCATGCTAAGAACATAGGAGGAACCCTAAAGATCCCTATGAACTTGTCCCTAATGGATCGATTTGGACTTGCCCTGAGCAGTATAAAACATGTTTAGAGACATTTATGTGTCCAACAACTGTCCTATTGTTAAAGAGCGAATCAAGATCTACCAGAAAAACGCATTCATAAAGCACTGTAGCATGTTCAGCATGTTTCAACTCAAGTGCAAAATGTTCAAATTTCCATTTTTTCAGGAAATCGTGTTTTTCGCAACGCAGTCCAGTTTCGTCAAAATCCATTTACGACGTTTTTAAATATGCTTTTTGAAAACTACAGCCTGCTATTATTGTAAAAAGATACTAAATGCCTGCCTAAATGCATGCTAAGAACATAGAAGGAACCCTAAAGATCCCTATGAACTTGTCCCCAATGGATCGATTTGGACTTGCCCTGAGCAGTATAAAACATGTTTGGAGACATTTATGTGTCCAACGACTGTCCTATTGTTAAAGAGCGAAATGAGATCTACCAATAAAACGCATTTTTAAAGCACTGTAGCATGTTCAGCATGTTTTAACTCAAGTGCAAAATGTTCAAATTTCCATGTTTTTAGAAAATTGTGTTTTTCGCAAAGCAGTCCAGTGTCGTCAAAATCCATTAAGGACGTTTTTAAATATGCTTTTTCAAAGCTACAGCCTGTTATCATTGTAAAAAGATACTGAATGCCTGCCTTAATGCATGCTAAGAACATAGGAGGAACCCTAAAGATCCCTATAAACTTGTCCTACATGGATCGATTTGGACTTGCCCTGAGCAGTATAAAACATGTTTGGAGACATTTATTTGTCTAACGACTGTCCTATTGTTAAAAAGCGAATCAAGATCTACCAGAAAAACGCATTTTTAAAGCACTGTATCATGTTAAGCATGTTTCAACTCTAGTGCAAAATGTTCAAATTTCTATTTTTTCAGGAAATCGTGTTTTTCGCAAAGCAGTCCAGTTTCGTCAAAATCCATTTACGACGTTTTTAAATATGCTTTTTCAAAGCTACAGCTTGTTATCATTGTAAAAAGATACTGAATGCCTGCCTAAATGCATGCTAAGAACATAGGAGGAACCCTAAAGATCCCTATGAACTTGTCCCACATGGATCGATTTGGACTTGCCCTGAGCAGTATAAAACATGTTTAGAGACATTTATGTGTCTAACAACTGTCCTATTGTTAAAGAGCGAATCAAGATCTACCAGAAAAACGCATTCATAAAGCACTGTAGGATGTTCAGCATGTTTCAACTCAAGTGCAAAATGTTCAAATTTCCATTTGTTCAGGAAATCGTGTTTTTCGCAACGCAGTCCAGTTTCGTCAAAATCCATTTACGACGTTTTTAAATATGCTTTTTCAAAGCTACAGCTTGTTATCATTGTAAAAAGATACTGAATGCCTGCCTAAATGCATGCTAAGAACATAGGAGGAACCCTAAAGATCCCTATGAACTTGTCCCCAATGGATCGATTTGGACTTGCCCTGAGCAGTATAAAACATGTTTGGAGACATTTATGTGTCCAACAACTGTTCTATTGTTAAAGAGCGAATCAAGATCTACCAGAAAAACGCATTCATAAAGCACTGTAGCATGTTCAGCATGTTTCAACTCAAGTGCAAAATGTTCAAATTTCCATTTTTTCAGGAAATCGTGTTTTTCGCAACGCAGTCCAGTTTCGTCAAAATCCATTTACGACGTTTTTAAATATGCTTTTTGAAAACTACAGCCTGCTATTATTGTAAAAAGATACTAAATGCCTGCCTAAATGCATGCTAAGAACATAGAAGGAACCCTAAAAATCCCTATGAACTTGTCCCCAATGGATCGATTTGGACTTGCCCTGAGCAGTATAAAACATGTTTGGAGACATTTATGTGTCCAACGACTGTCCTATTGTTAAAGAGCGAATTGAAATCTACCAGAAAAACGCATTTTTAAAGCACTGTAGCATGTTCAGCATGTTTCAACTCAAGTGCAAAATGTTCAAATCTCCATTTTTTCAGAAAATCGTGTTTTTCGCAAAGCAGTCCAGTTTCGTCAAAATCCATTTACGACGTTTTTAAATATGCTTTTTCAAAGCTACAGCTTGTTATCATTGTAAAAAGATACTGAATGCCTGCCTAAATGCATGCTATAAACATAGGAGGAACCCTAAAGATCCCTATGAACTTATCCCACATGGATCGATTTGGACTTGCCCTGAGCAGTATAAAACATGTTTAGAGACATTTATGTGTCCAACAACTGTCCTATTGGTAAAGAGCGAATCAAGATCTACCAGAAAAACGCATTCATAAAGCACTGTAGCATGTTCAGCATGTTTCAACTCAAGTGCAAAATGTTCAAATTTCCATGTTTTTAGGAAATTGTGTTTTTCGCAAAGCAGTCCAGTTTCGTCAAAATCCATTGAGGACGTTTTTAAATATGCTTTTTCAAAGCTACAGCCTGTTATCATTGTAAAAAGATACTGAATGCCTGCCTTAATGCATGCTAAGAACATAGGAGGAACCCTAAAGATCCCTATAAACTTGTCCTACATGGATCGATTTGGACTTGCCCTGAGCAGTATAAAACATGTTTGGAGACATTTATTTGTCCAACGACTGTCCTATTGTTAAAAAGCGAATCAAGATCTACCAGAAAAACGCATTTTTAAAGCACTGTATCATGTTGAGCATGTTTCAACTCTAGTGCAAAATGTTCAAATTTCTATTTTTTCAGGAAATCGTGTTTTTCGCAAAGCAGTCCAGTTTCGTCAAAATCCATTTACGACGTTTTTAAATATGCTTTTTCAAAGCAACAGCTTGTTATCATTGTAAAAAGATACTGAATGCCTGCCTTAATGCATGCTAAGAACATAGGAGGAACCCTAAAGATCCCTATGAACTTGTCCCACATGGATCGATTTGGACTTGCCCTGAGCAGTATAAAACATGTTTAGAGACATTTATGTGTCCAACAACTGTCCTATTGTTAAAGAGCGAATCAAGATCTACCAGAAAAACGCATTTATAAAGCACTGTAGCATGTTTAGCATGTTTCAACTCAAGTGCAAAATGTTCAAATTTCCATTTTTTCAGGAAATCGTGTTTTTCGCAACGCAGTCCAGTTTCGTCAAAATCCATTTACGACGTTTTTAAATATGCTTTTTCAAAGCTACAGCCTGCTATCATTGTAAAAAGATACTGAATGCCTGCCTAAATGCATGCTAAGAACATAGGAGGAACCCTAAAGATCCCTATGAACTTGTCCCTAATGGATCGATTTGGACTTGCCCTGAGCAGTATAAAACATGTTTAGAGACATTTATGTGTCCAACAACTGTCCTATTGTTAAAGAGCGAATCAAGATCTACCAGAAAAACGCATTCATAAAGCACTGTAGCATGTTCAGCATGTTTCAACTCAAGTGCAAAATGTTCAAATTTCCATTTTTTCAGGAAATCGTGTTTTTCGCAACGCAGTCCAGTTTCGTCAAAATCCATTTACGACGTTTTTAAATATGCTTTTTGAAAACTACAGCCTGCTATTATTGTAAAAAGATACTAAATGCCTGCCTAAATGCATGCTAAGAACATAGAAGGAACCCTAAAGATCCCTATGAACTTGTCCCCAATGGATCGATTTGGACTTGCCCTGAGCAGTATAAAACATGTTTGGAGACATTTATGTGTCCAACGACTGTCCTATTGTTAAAGAGCGAAATGAGATCTACCAATAAAACGCATTTTTAAAGCACTGTAGCATGTTCAGCATGTTTTAACTCAAGTGCAAAATGTTCAAATTTCCATGTTTTTAGAAAATTGTGTTTTTCGCAAAGCAGTCCAGTGTCGTCAAAATCCATTAAGGACGTTTTTAAATATGCTTTTTCAAAGCTACAGCCTGTTATCATTGTAAAAAGATACTGAATGCCTGCCTTAATGCATGCTAAGAACATAGGAGGAACCCTAAAGATCCCTATAAACTTGTCCTACATGGATCGATTTGGACTTGCCCTGAGCAGTATAAAACATGTTTGGAGACATTTATTTGTCTAACGACTGTCCTATTGTTAAAAAGCGAATCAAGATCTACCAGAAAAACGCATTTTTAAAGCACTGTATCATGTTAAGCATGTTTCAACTCTAGTGCAAAATGTTCAAATTTCTATTTTTTCAGGAAATCGTGTTTTTCGCAAAGCAGTCCAGTTTCGTCAAAATCCATTTACGACGTTTTTAAATATGCTTTTTCAAAGCTACAGCTTGTTATCATTGTAAAAAGATACTGAATGCCTGCCTAAATGCATGCTAAGAACATAGGAGGAACCCTAAAGATCCCTATGAACTTGTCCCACATGGATCGATTTGGACTTGCCCTGAGCAGTATAAAACATGTTTAGAGACATTTATGTGTCTAACAACTGTCCTATTGTTAAAGAGCGAATCAAGATCTACCAGAAAAACGCATTCATAAAGCACTGTAGGATGTTCAGCATGTTTCAACTCAAGTGCAAAATGTTCAAATTTCCATTTGTTCAGGAAATCGTGTTTTTCGCAACGCAGTCCAGTTTCGTCAAAATCCATTTACGACGTTTTTAAATATGCTTTTTCAAAGCTACAGCCTGCTATCATTGTAAAAAGATACTGAATGCCTGCCTAAATGCATGCTAAGAACATAGGAGGAACCCTAAAGATCCCTATGAACTTGTCCCCAATGGATCGATTTGGACTTGCCCTGAGCAGTATAAAACATGTTTGGAGACATTTATGTGTCCAACAACTGTTCTATTGTTAAAGAGCGAATCAAGATCTACCAGAAAAACGCATTCATAAAGCACTGTAGCATGTTCAGCATGTTTCAACTCAAGTGCAAAATGTTCAAATTTCCATTTTTTCAGGAAATCGTGTTTTTCGCAACGCAATCCAGTTTCGTCAAAATCCATTTACGACGTTTTTAAATATGCTTTTTGAAAACTACAGCCTGCTATTATTGTAAAAAGATACTAAATGCCTGCCTAAATGCATGCTAAGAACATAGAAGGAACCCTAAAGATCCCTATGAACTTGTCCCCAATGGATCGATTTGGACTTGCCCTGAGCAGTATAAAACATGTTTGGAGACATTTATGTGTCCAACGACTGTCCTATTGTTAAAGAGCGAAATGAGATCTACCAATAAAACGCATTTTTAAAGCACTGTAGCATGTTCAGCATGTTTTAACTCAAGTGCAAAATGTTCAAATTTCCATGTTTTTAGAAAATTGTGTTTTTCGCAAAGCAGTCCAGTGTCGTCAAAATCCATTAAGGACGTTTTTAAATATGCTTTTTCAAAGCTACAGCCTGTTATCATTGTAAAAAGATACTGAATGCCTGCCTTAATGCATGCTAAGAACATAGGAGGAACCCTAAAGATCCCTATAAACTTGTCCTACATGGATCGATTTGGACTTGCCCTGAGCAGTATAAAACATGTTTGGAGACATTTATTTGTCTAACGACTGTCCTATTGTTAAAAAGCGAATCAAGATCTACCAGAAAAACGCATTTTTAAAGCACTGTATCATGTTAAGCATGTTTCAACTCTAGTGCAAAATGTTCAAATTTCTATTTTTTCAGGAAATCGTGTTTTTCGCAAAGCAGTCCAGTTTCGTCAAAATCCATTTACGACGTTTTTAAATATGCTTTTTCAAAGCTACAGCTTGTTATCATTGTAAAAAGATACTGAATGCCTGCCTAAATGCATGCTAAGAACATAGGAGGAACCCTAAAGATCCCTATGAACTTGTCCCACATGGATCGATTTGGACTTGCCCTGAGCAGTATAAAACATGTTTAGAGACATTTATGTGTCTAACAACTGTCCTATTGTTAAAGAGCGAATCAAGATCTACCAGAAAAACGCATTCATAAAGCACTGTAGGATGTTTAGCATGTTTCAACTCAAGTGCAAAATGTTCAAATTTCCATTTGTTCAGGAAATCGTGTTTTTCGCAACGCAGTCCAGTTTCGTCAAAATCCATTCACGACGTTTTTAAATATGCTTTTTCAAAGCTACAGCCTGCTATCATTGTAAAAAGATACTGAATGCCTGCCTAAATGCATGCTAAGAACATAGGAGGAACCCTAAAGATCCCTATGAACTTGTCCCCAATGGATCGATTTGGACTTGCCCTGAGCAGTATAAAACATGTTTGGAGACATTTATTTGTCTAACGACTGTCCTATTGTTAAAAAGCGAATCAAGATCTACCAGAAAAACGCATTTTGAAAGCACTGTATCATGTTGAGCATGTTTCAACTTTAGTGCAAAATGTTCAAATTTCTATTTTTTCAGGAAATCGTGTTTTTCGCAAAGCAGTCCAGTTTCGTCAAAATCCATTTACGACGTTTTTAAATATGCTTTTTCAAAGCTACAGCTTGTTATCATTGTAAAAAGATACTGAATGCCTGCCTAAATGCATGCTAAGAACATAGGAGGAACCCTAAAGATCCCTATGAACTTGTCCCACATGGATCGATTTGGACTTGCCCTGAGCAGTATAAAACATGTTTAGAGACATTTATGTGTCTAACAACTGTCCTATTGTTAAAGAGCGAATCAAGATCTACCAGAAAAACGCATTCATAAAGCACTGTAGGATGTTCAGCATGTTTCAACTCAAGTGCAAAATGTTCAAATTTCCATTTTTTCAGGAAATCGTGTTTTTCGCAACGCAGTCCAGTTTCGTCAAAATCCATTTACGACGTTTTTAAATATGCTTTTACAAAGCTACAGCTTGTTATCATTGTAAAAAGATACTGAATGCCTGCCTAAATGCATGCTAAGAACATAGGAGGAACCCTAAAGATCCCTATGAACTTGTCCCCAATGGATCGATTTGGACTTGCCCTGAGCAGTATAAAACATGTTTGGAGACATTTATGCGTCCAACGACTGTCCTATTGTTAAAGAGCGAATTGAGATCTACCAGAAAAACGCATTTTTAAAGCACTGTAGCATGTTGAGCATGTTTCAACTCAAGTGCAAAATGTTCAAATCTCCATTTTTTCAGAAAATCGTGTTTTTCGCAAAGCAGTCCAGTTTCGTCAAAATCCATTTACAAAGTTTTTAAATATGCTTTTTTAAAGCTACAGCTTGTTATCATTGTAAAAAGATACTGAATGCCTGCCTTAATGCATGCTAAGAACATAGGAGAAACCCTAAAGATCCCTATGAACTTGTCCCACATGGATCGATTTGGACTTGCCCTGAGCAGTATAAAACATGTTTGGAGACATTTATGTGCCAAATGACTGTCGTATTGTTAAAGACTGAATTAAGATCTACCAGAAAAACGCATTTATAAAGCACTGTAGCATTTTTAGCATGTTTTAACTCAAGTGCAAAATGTTCAAATTTCCATGTTTTTAGGAAATTGTGTTTTTCGCAAAGCAGTCCAGTTTCGTCAAAATCCTTTAACGACGTTTTTAAATATGCTTTTTTAAAGCTACAGCCTGTTATCATTGTAATAAGATACTGAATGCCTGCCTAAATGCATGCTAAGAACATAGGAGGAACCCTAAAGATCCCTATGAACTTGTCCCACATGGATCGATTTGGACTTGCCCTGAGCAGTATAAAACATGTTTGGAGACATTTATGTGTCCAACGACTGTCCTATTGTTAAAGAGCGAATTAACATCTACCAGAGAAACGCATTCATAAAGCACTGTAGCATGTTCTGCATGTTTCAACTCAAGTGCAAAATGTTCAAATTTCTATTTTTTCAGGAAATCGTGTTTTTCGCAAAGCAGTCCAGTTTCGTCAAAATCCATTTACGACGTTTTTAAATATGCTTTTTCAAAGCTACAGCTTGTTATCATTGTAAAAAGATACTGAATGCCTGCCTAAATGCATGCTAAGAACATAGGAGGAACCCTAAAGATCCCTATGAACTTGTCCCACATGGATCGATTTGGACTTGCCCTGAGCAGTATAAAACATGTTTAGAGACATTTATGTGTCTAACAACTGTCCTATTGTTAAAGAGCGAATCAAGATCTACCAGAAAAACGCATTCATAAAGCACTGTAGGATGTTTAGCATGTTTCAACTCAAGTGCAAAATGTTCAAATTTCCATTTGTTCAGGAAATCGTGTTTTTCGCAACGCAGTCCAGTTTCGTCAAAATCCATTTACGACGTTTTTAAATATGCTTTTTCAAAGCTACAGCCTGCTATCATTGTAAAAAGATACTGAATGCCTGCCTAAATGCATGCTAAGAACATAGGAGGAACCCTAAAGATCCCTATGAACTTGTCCCCAATGGATCGATTTGGACTTGCCCTGAGCAGTATAAAACATGTTTGGAGACATTTATTTGTCTAACGACTGTCCTATTGTTAAAAAGCGAATCAAGATCTACCAGAAAAACGCATTTTTAAAGCACTGTATCATGTTGAGCATGTTTCAACTCTAGTGCAAAATGTTCAAATTTCTATTTTTTCAGGAAATCGTGTTTTTCGCAAAGCAGTCCAGTTTCGTCAAAATCCATTTACGACGTTTTTAAATATGCTTTTTCAAAGCTACAGCTTGTTATCATTGTAAAAAGATACTGAATGCCTGCCTAAATGCATGCTAAGAACATAGGAGGAACCCTAAAGATCCCTATGAACTTGTCCCCAATGGATCGATTTGGACTTGCCCTGAGCAGTATAAAACATGTTTGGAGACATTTATGCGTCCAACGACTGTCCTATTGTTAAAGAGCGAATTGAGATCTACCAGAAAAACGCATTTTTAAAGCACTGTAGCATGTTGAGCATGTTTCAACTCAAGTGCAAAATGTTCAAATCTCCATTTTTTCAGAAAATCGTGTTTTTCGCAAAGCAGTCCAGTTTCGTCAAAATCCATTTACAAAGTTTTTAAATATGCTTTTTTAAAGCTACAGCTTGTTATCATTGTAAAAAGATACTGAATGCCTGCCTTAATGCATGCTAAGAACATAGGAGAAACCCTAAAGATCCCTATGAACTTGTCCCACATGGATCGATTTGGACTTGCCCTGAGCAGTATAAAACATGTTTGGAGACATTTATGTGCCAAATGACTGTCGTATTGTTAAAGACTGAATTAAGATCTACCAGAAAAACGCATTTATAAAGCACTGTAGCATGTTTAGCATGTTTTAACTCAAGTGCAAAATGTTCAAATTTCCATGTTTTTAGGAAATTGTGTTTTTCGCAAAGCAGTCCAGTTTCGTCAAAATCCTTTAACGACGTTTTTAAATATGCTTTTTTAAAGCTACAGCCTGTTATCATTGTAAAAAGATACTGAATGCCTGCCTAAATGCATGCTAAGAACATAGGAGGAACCCTAAAGATCCCTATGAACTTGTCCCACATGGATCGATTTGGACTTGCCCTGAGCAGTATAAAACATGTTTGGAGACATTTATGTGTCCAACGACTGTCCTATTGTTAAAGAGCGAATTAACATCTACCAGAGAAACGCATTCATAAAGCACTGTAGCATGTTCTGCATGTTTCAACTCAAGTGCAAAATGTTCAAATTTCCATTTTTTCAGGAAATCGTGTTTTTCGCAAAGCAGTCCAGTTTCGTCAAAATCCATTTACGACGTTTTTAAATATGCTTTTTCAAAGCTACAGCCTGCTATCATTGTAAAAAAATACTGAATGCCTGCCTAAATGCATGCTAAGAACATAGGAGAAACCCTAAAGATCCCTATGAACTTGTCCCACATGGATCGATTTGGACTTGCCCTGAGCAGTATAAAACATGTTTGGAGACATTTATGTGCCAAATGACTGTCGTATTGTTAAAGACTGAATTAAGATCTACCAGAAAAACGCATTTATAAAGCACTGTAGCATGTTTAGCATGTTTTAACTCAAGTGCAAAATGTTCAAATTTCCATGTTTTTAGGAAATTGTGTTTTTCGCAAAGCAGTCCAGTTTCGTCAAAATCCTTTAACGACGTTTTTAAATATGCTTTTTTAAAGCTACAGCCTGTTATCATTGTAAAAAGATACTGAATGCCTGCCTAAATGCATGCTAAGAACATAGGAGGAACCCTAAAGATCCCTATGAACTTGTCCCACATGGATCGATTTGGACTTGCCCTGAGCAGTATAAAACATGTTTGGAGACATTTATGTGTCCAACGACTGTCCTATTGTTAAAGAGCGAATTAACATCTACCAGAGAAACGCATTCATAAAGCACTGTAGCATGTTCTGCATGTTTCAACTCAAGTGCAAAATGTTCAAATTTCCATTTTTTCAGGAAATCGTGTTTTTCGCAAAGCAGTCCAGTTTCGTCAAAATCCATTTACGACGTTTTTAAATATGCTTTTTCAAAGCTACAGCCTGCTATCATTGTAAAAAAATACTGAATGCCTGCCTAAATGCATGCTAAGAACATAGGATTAACCCTAAAGATCTTTATGAACTTGTCCTACATGGATCAATTTGGTTTTGCCCTGAGCAGTATAAAACATGTTTGGAGACATTTATGTGTCTAACGAGTATCCTATTGTTAAAGAGCGAATTACATACTACCAGAAAAACGCATTTTTAAAGCACTGTAGCATGTTCAGCATGTTTCAACTTAAGTGCAAAATGTTTAAATTTCCATTTTTTCAGGAAATCTTGTTTTTCGCAAAGCAGTCCAGTTTCGTCAAAATCCATTTACGACGTTTTTAAATATGCTTTTTTTAAAGCTACAGCTTGTTGTTATTGTAAAAAGATACTGAATGCCTGGCTCAATGCATGCTAAGAACATAGGAGGAACCCTAAAGATCCCTATGAACTTGTCCTACATAGATCGATTTGGACTTGCCCTGAGCAGTATAAAACATGTTTGGAGACATTTATTTGTCCAACGACTGTCCTATTGTTAAAAAGCGAATCAAGATCTACCAGAAAAACGCATTTTTAAAGCACTGTAGCATGTTGAGCATGTTTCAACTCAAGTGCAAAATGTTCAAATTTCTATTTTTTCAGGAAATCGTGTTTTTCGCAAAGCAGTCCAGTTTCGTCAAAATCCATTTACGACGTTTTTAAATATGCTTTTTCAAAGCTACAGCTTGTTATCATTGTAAAAAGATACTGAATGCCTGCCTAAATGCATGCTAAGAACATAGGAGGAACCCTAAAGATCCCTATGAACTTGTCCCACATGGATCGATTTGGACTTGCCCTGAGCAGTATAAAACATGTTTAGAGACATTTATGTGTCTAACAACTGTCCTATTGTTAAAGAGCGAATCAAGATCTACCAGAAAAACGCATTCATAAAGCACTGTAGGATGTTTAGCATGTTTCAACTCAAGTGCAAAATGTTCAAATTTCCATTTGTTCAGGAAATCGTGTTTTTCGCAACGCAGTCCAGTTTCGTCAAAATCCATTTACGACGTTTTTAAATATGCTTTTTCAAAGCTACAGCCTGCTATCATTGTAAAAAGATACTGAATGCCTGCCTAAATGCATGCTAAGAACATAGGAGGAACCCTAAAGATCCCTATGAACTTGTCCCCAATGGATCGATTTGGACTTGCCCTGAGCAGTATAAAACATGTTTGGAGACATTTATTTGTCTAACGACTGTCCTATTGTTAAAAAGCGAATCAAGATCTACCAGAAAAACGCATTTTTAAAGCACTGTAGCATGTTGAGCATGTTTCAACTCAAGTGCAAAATGTTCAAATTTCTATTTTTTCAGGAAATCGTGTTTTTCGCAAAGCAGTCCAGTTTCGTCAAAATCCATTTACGACGTTTTTGAATATGCTTTTCCAAAGCTACAGCCTGCTATCATTGTAAAAAGATACTGAATGCCTGCCTCAATGCATGCTAAGAACATAGGAGGAACCCTAAAGATCCCTATGAACTTGTCCCACATGGATCGATTTGGACTTGCCCTGAGCAGTATAAAACATGTTTGGAGACATTTATGTGTCCAACGACTGTCCTATTGTTAAAGAGCGAATTAACATCTACCAGAGAAACGCATTCATAAAGCACTGTAGCATGTTCTGCATGTTTCAACTCAAGTGCAAAATGTTCAAATTTCTATTTTTTCAGGAAATCGTGTTTTTCGCAAAGCAGTCCAGTTTCGTCAAAATCCATTTACGACGTTTTTAAATATGCTTTTTCAAAGCTACAGCTTGTTATCATTGTAAAAAGATACTGAATGCCTGCCTAAATGCATGCTAAGAACATAGGAGGAACCCTAAAGATCCCTATGAACTTGTCCCACATGGATCGATTTGGACTTGCCCTGAGCAGTATAAAACATGTTTAGAGACATTTATGTGTCTAACAACTGTCCTATTGTTAAAGAGCGAATCAAGATCTACCAGAAAAACGCATTCATAAAGCACTGTAGGATGTTTAGCATGTTTCAACTCAAGTGCAAAATGTTCAAATTTCCATTTGTTCAGGAAATCGTGTTTTTCGCAACGCAGTCCAGTTTCGTCAAAATCCATTTACGACGTTTTTAAATATGCTTTTTCAAAGCTACAGCCTGCTATCATTGTAAAAAGATACTGAATGCCTGCCTAAATGCATGCTAAGAACATAGGAGGAACCCTAAAGATCCCTATGAACTTGTCCCCAATGGATCGATTTGGACTTGCCCTGAGCAGTATAAAACATGTTTGGAGACATTTATTTGTCTAACGACTGTCCTATTGTTAAAAAGCGAATCAAGATCTACCAGAAAAACGCATTTTTAAAGCACTGTATCATGTTGAGCATGTTTCAACTCTAGTGCAAAATGTTCAAATTTCTATTTTTTCAGGAAATCGTGTTTTTCGCAAAGCAGTCCAGTTTCGTCAAAATCCATTTACGACGTTTTTAAATATGCTTTTTCAAAGCTACAGCTTGTTATCATTGTAAAAAGATACTGAATGCCTGCCTAAATGCATGCTAAGAACATAGGAGGAACCCTAAAGATCCCTATGAACTTGTCCCACATGGATCGATTTGGACTTGCCCTGAGCAGTATAAAACATGTTTAGAGACATTTATGTGTCTAACAACTGTCCTATTGTTAAAGAGCGAATCAAGATCTACCAGAAAAACGCATTCATAAAGCACTGTAGGATGTTCAGCATGTTTCAACTCAAGTGCAAAATGTTCAAATTTCCATTTTTTCAGGAAATCGTGTTTTTCGCAACGCAGTCCAGTTTCGTCAAAATCCATTTACGACGTTTTTAAATATGCTTTTACAAAGCTACAGCTTGTTATCATTGTAAAAAGATACTGAATGCCTGCCTAAATGCATGCTAAGAACATAGGAGGAACCCTAAAGATCCCTATGAACTTGTCCCCAATGGATCGATTTGGACTTGCCCTGAGCAGTATAAAACATGTTTGGAGACATTTATGCGTCCAACGACTGTCCTATTGTTAAAGAGCGAATTAAGATCTACCAGAAAAACGCATTTTTAAAGCACTGTAGCATGTTGAGCATGTTTCAACTCAAGTGCAAAATGTTCAAATCTCCATTTTTTCAGAAAATCGTGTTTTTCGCAAAGCAGTCCAGTTTCGTCAAAATCCATTTACAAAGTTTTTAAATATGCTTTTTTAAAGCTACAGCTTGTTATCATTGTAAAAAGATACTGAATGCCTGCCTTAATGCATGCTAAGAACATAGGAGAAACCCTAAAGATCCCTATGAACTTGTCCCACATGGATCGATTTGGACTTGCCCTGAGCAGTATAAAACATGTTTGGAGACATTTATGTGCCAAATGACTGTCGTATTGTTAAAGACTGAATTAAGATCTACCAGAAAAACGCATTTATAAAGCACTGTAGCATGTTTAGCATGTTTTAACTCAAGTGCAAAATGTTCAAATTTCCATGTTTTTAGGAAATTGTGTTTTTCGCAAAGCAGTCCAGTTTCGTCAAAATCCTTTAACGACGTTTTTAAATATGCTTTTTTAAAGCTACAGCCTGTTATCATTGTAAAAAGATACTGAATGCCTGCCTAAATGCATGCTAAGAACATAGGAGGAACCCTAAAGATCCCTATGAACTTGTCCCCAATGGATCGATTTGGACTTGCCCTGAGCAGTATAAAACATGTTTAGAGACATTTATGTGTCTAACAACTGTCCTATTGTTAAAGAGCGAATCAAGATCTACCAGAAAAACGCATTCATAAAGCACTGTAGGATGTTTAGCATGTTTCAACTCAAGTGCAAAATGTTCAAATTTCCATTTGTTCAGGAAATCGTGTTTTTCGCAACGCAGTCCAGTTTCGTCAAAATCCATTTACGACGTTTTTAAATATGCTTTTTCAAAGCTACAGCCTGCTATCATTGTAAAAAGATACTGAATGCCTGCCTAAATGCATGCTAAGAACATAGGAGGAACCCTAAAGATCCCTATGAACTTGTCCCCAATGGATCGATTTGGACTTGCCCTGAGCAGTATAAAACATGTTTGGAGACATTTATTTGTCTAACGACTGTCCTATTGTTAAAAAGCGAATCAAGATCTACCAGAAAAACGCATTTTTAAAGCACTGTATCATGTTGAGCATGTTTCAACTCTAGTGCAAAATGTTCAAATTTCTATTTTTTCAGGAAATCGTGTTTTTCGCAAAGCAGTCCAGTTTCGTCAAAATCCATTTACGACGTTTTTAAATATGCTTTTTCAAAGCTACAGCTTGTTATCATTGTAAAAAGATACTGAATGCCTGCCTAAATGCATGCTAAGAACATAGGAGGAACCCTAAAGATCCCTATGAACTTGTCCCACATGGATCGATTTGGACTTGCCCTGAGCAGTATAAAACATGTTTAGAGACATTTATGTGTCTAACAACTGTCCTATTGTTAAAGAGCGAATCAAGATCTACCAGAAAAACGCATTCATAAAGCACTGTAGGATGTTCAGCATGTTTCAACTCAAGTGCAAAATGTTCAAATTTCCATTTTTTCAGGAAATCGTGTTTTTCGCAACGCAGTCCAGTTTCGTCAAAATCCATTTACGACGTTTTTAAATATGCTTTTACAAAGCTACAGCTTGTTATCATTGTAAAAAGATACTGAATGCCTGCCTAAATGCATGCTAAGAACATAGGAGGAACCCTAAAGATCCCTATGAACTTGTCCCCAATGGATCGATTTGGACTTGCCCTGAGCAGTATAAAACATGTTTGGAGACATTTATGCGTCCAACGACTGTCCTATTGTTAAAGAGCGAATTAAGATCTACCAGAAAAACGCATTTTTAAAGCACTGTAGCATGTTGAGCATGTTTCAACTCAAGTGCAAAATGTTCAAATCTCCATTTTTTCAGAAAATCGTGTTTTTCGCAAAGCAGTCCAGTTTCGTCAAAATCCATTTACGACGTTTTTAAATATGCTTTTTCAAAGCTACAGCTTGTTATCATTGTAAAAAGATACTGAATGCCTGCCTAAATGCATGCTAAGAACATAGGAGGAACCCTAAAGATCCCTATGAACTTGTCCCACATGGATCGATTTGGACTTGCCCTGAGCAGTATAAAACATGTTTAGAGACATTTATGTGTCTAACAACTGTCCTATTGTTAAAGAGCGAATCAAGATCTACCAGAAAAACGCATTCATAAAGCACTGTAGGATGTTTAGCATGTTTCAACTCAAGTGCAAAATGTTCAAATTTCCATTTGTTCAGGAAATCGTGTTTTTCGCAACGCAGTCCAGTTTCGTCAAAATCCATTTACGACGTTTTTAAATATGCTTTTTCAAAGCTACAGCCTGCTATCATTGTAAAAAGATACTGAATGCCTGCCTAAATGCATGCTAAGAACATAGGAGGAACCCTAAAGATCCCTATGAACTTGTCCCCAATGGATCGATTTGGACTTGCCCTGAGCAGTATAAAACATGTTTGGAGACATTTATTTGTCTAACGACTGTCCTATTGTTAAAAAGCGAATCAAGATCTACCAGAAAAACGCATTTTTAAAGCACTGTATCATGTTGAGCATGTTTCAACTCTAGTGCAAAATGTTCAAATTTCTATTTTTTCAGGAAATCGTGTTTTTCGCAAAGCAGTCCAGTTTCGTCAAAATCCATTTACGACGTTTTTAAATATGCTTTTTCAAAGCTACAGCTTGTTATCATTGTAAAAAGATACTGAATGCCTGCCTAAATGCATGCTAAGAACATAGGAGGAACCCTAAAGATCCCTATGAACTTGTCCCACATGGATCGATTTGGACTTGCCCTGAGCAGTATAAAACATGTTTAGAGACATTTATGTGTCTAACAACTGTCCTATTGTTAAAGAGCGAATCAAGATCTACCAGAAAAACGCATTCATAAAGCACTGTAGGATGTTCAGCATGTTTCAACTCAAGTGCAAAATGTTCAAATTTCCATTTTTTCAGGAAATCGTGTTTTTCGCAACGCAGTCCAGTTTCGTCAAAATCCATTTACGACGTTTTTAAATATGCTTTTACAAAGCTACAGCTTGTTATCATTGTAAAAAGATACTGAATGCCTGCCTAAATGCATGCTAAGAACATAGGAGGAACCCTAAAGATCCCTATGAACTTGTCCCCAATGGATCGATTTGGACTTGCCCTGAGCAGTATAAAACATGTTTGGAGACATTTATGCGTCCAACGACTGTCCTATTGTTAAAGAGCGAATTAAGATCTACCAGAAAAACGCATTTTTAAAGCACTGTAGCATGTTGAGCATGTTTCAACTCAAGTGCAAAATGTTCAAATCTCCATTTTTTCAGAAAATCGTGTTTTTCGCAAAGCAGTCCAGTTTCGTCAAAATCCATTTACAAAGTTTTTAAATATGCTTTTTTAAAGCTACAGCTTGTTATCATTGTAAAAAGATACTGAATGCCTGCCTTAATGCATGCTAAGAACATAGGAGAAACCCTAAAGATCCCTATGAACTTGTCCCACATGGATCGATTTGGACTTGCCCTGAGCAGTATAAAACATGTTTGGAGACATTTATGTGCCAAATGACTGTCGTATTGTTAAAGACTGAATTAAGATCTACCAGAAAAACGCATTTATAAAGCACTGTAGCATGTTTAGCATGTTTTAACTCAAGTGCAAAATGTTCAAATTTCCATGTTTTTAGGAAATTGTGTTTTTCGCAAAGCAGTCCAGTTTCGTCAAAATCCTTTAACGACGTTTTTAAATATGCTTTTTTAAAGCTACAGCCTGTTATCATTGTAAAAAGATACTGAATGCCTGCCTAAATGCATGCTAAGAACATAGGAGGAACCCTAAAGATCCCTATGAACTTGTCCCACATGGATCGATTTGGACTTGCCCTGAGCAGTATAAAACATGTTTGGAGACATTTATGTGTCCAACGACTGTCCTATTGTTAAAGAGCGAATTAACATCTACCAGAGAAACGCATTCATAAAGCACTGTAGCATGTTCTGCATGTTTCAACTCAAGTGCAAAATGTTCAAATTTCCATTTTTTCAGGAAATCGTGTTTTTCGCAAAGCAGTCCAGTTTCGTCAAAATCCATTTACGACGTTTTTAAATATGCTTTTTCAAAGCTACAGCCTGCTATCATTGTAAAAAAATACTGAATGCCTGCCTAAATGCATGCTAAGAACATAGGATTAACCCTAAAGATCTTTATGAACTTGTCCTACATGGATCAATTTGGTTTTGCCCTGAGCAGTATAAAACATGTTTGGAGACATTTATGTGTCTAACGAGTATCCTATTGTTAAAGAGCGAATTACAATCTACCAGAAAAACGCATTTATAAAGCACTGTAGCATGTTTAGCATGTTTTAACTCAAGTGCAAAATGTTCAAATTTCCATGTTTTTAGGAAATTGTGTTTTTCGCAAAGCAGTCCAGTTTCGTCAAAATCCTTTAACGACGTTTTTAAATATGCTTTTTTAAAGCTACAGCCTGTTGTTATTGTAAAAAGATACTGAATGCCTGGCTCAATGCATGCTAAGAACATAGGAGGAACCCTAAAGATCCCTATGAACTTGTCCTACATAGATCGATTTGGACTTGCCCTGAGCAGTATAAAACATGTTTGGAGACATTTATTTGTCCAACGACTGTCCTATTGTTAAAAAGCGAATCAGGATCTACCAGAAAAACGCATTTTTAAAGCACTGTAGCATGTTGAGCATGTTTCAACTCAAGTGCAAAATGTTCAAATTTCTATTTTTTCAGGAAATCGTGTTTTTCGCAAAGCAGTCCAGTTTCGTCAAAATCCATTTACGACGTTTTTAAATATGCTTTTTCAAAGCTACAGCCTGCTATCATTGTAAAAAGATACTGAATGCCTGCCTCAATGCATGCTAAGAACATAGGAGGAACCCTAAAGATCCATATGAACTTGTCCCACATGGATCGATTTGGACTTGCCCTGAGCAGTATAAAACATGTTTGGAGACATTTATGTGTCCAACGACTGTTCTATTGATAAAGAGCGAATTAAAATCTACCAGAAAAACGCATTTTTAAAGCACTGTAGCATGTTCAGCATGTTTTAACTCAAGTGCAAAATGTTCAAATTTCCATGTTTTTAGGAAATTGTGTTTTTCGCAAAGCAGTCCAGTGTCGTCAAAATCCATTTACGACGTTTTTATATATGCTTTTTGTAAAGCTACAGCTTGTTGTCATTGTAAAAAGATACTGAATGCCTGCCTTAATGCATGCTAAGAACATAGGAGGAACCCTAAAGATCCCTATGAACTTGTCCCACATGGATCGATTTGGACTTGCCCTGAGCAGTATAAAACATGTTTGGAGACATTTATGTGTCCAACGACTGTCCTATTGTTAAAGAGCGAATTAAGATCTACCAGAAAAACGCATTTTTAAAGCACTGTAGCATGTTGAGCATGTTTTAACTCAAGTGCAAAATGTTCAAATTTCCATTTCTTCAGGAAATCGTGTTTTTCGCAAAGCAGTCCAGTTTCGTCAAAATCCATTTACGACGTTTTTAAATATGCTTTTTGTAAAGCTACAGCTTGTTGTCATTGTAAAAAGATACTGAATGCCTGCCTTAGTGCATGCTAACAACATAGGAGGAACCCTAAAGATCCCTATGAACTTGTCCCACATGGATCGATTTGGACCTGCCCTGAGCAGTATAAAACATGTTTGGAGACGTTTATGTGTCCAACGACTGTCCAATTGTTAAAGAGCGAATTAAAATCTACTAGAAAAACGCATTTTTAAAGCACTGTAGCATGTTGAGCATGTTTCAACTCAAGTGCAAAATGTTCAAATTTCCATTTTTTCAGGAAATCGTGTTTTTAGCAAAGCAGTTTAGTTTCGTCAAAATCCATTTACGACGTTTTTAAATATGCTTTTTCAAAGCTACAGCTTGTTATTATTGTAAAAAGATACTGAATGCCTGCCTTAATGCATGCTAAGAACATAGGAGGAACCCTAAAGATCCCTATGAACTTGTCCCACATGGATCGATTTGGACTTGCCCTGAGCAGTATAAAACATGTTTAAAGACATTTATGTGTCCAACGACTGTCCTATTAATAAAGAGCGAATTAAAATCAACCAGAAAAACGCATTCTTTAAGCACTGTAGCATGTTCAGCATGTTTTAACTCAAGTGCAAAATGTTCAAATTTCCATGTTTTTAGGAAATTGTGTTTTTCGCAAAGCAGTCCAGTGTCGTCAAAATCCATTTACGACGTTTTTAAATATGCTTTTTGTAAAGCTACAGCTTGTTGTCATTGTAAAAAGATACTGAATGCCTGCCTTAATGCATGCTAAGAACATAGGAGGAACCCTAAAGATTCCTATGAACTTGTCCCACATGGATCGATTTGGACTTGCCCTGAGCAGTATAAAACATGTTTGGAGACATTTATGTGTCCAACGACTGTCCTATTGTTAAAAAGCGAATTAAGATCTACCAGAAAAACGCATTCATAAAGCACTGTAGCATGTTAAGCATGTTTCAACTCAAGTGCAAAATGTTCAAATTTCCATTTTTTCAGGAAATCGTGTTTTTCGCAAAGCAGTCCAGTTTCGTCAAAATCCATTTACGACGTTTTTAAATATGCTTTTTGTAAAGCTACAGCTTGTTGTCATTGTAAAAAGATACTGAATGCCTGCCTTAGTGCATGCTAAGAACATAGGAGGAACCCTAAAGATCCCTATGAACTTGTCCCACATGGATCGATTTGGACCTGCCCTGAGCAGTATAAAACATGTTTGGAGACGTTTATGTGTCTAACGACTGTCCTATTGTTAAAGAGAGAATTGAGATCTACCAGAAAAACGCAATTTTAAAGCACTGTAGCATGTTGAGCAGGTTTCAACTCAAGTGCAAAATGTTCAAATTTCCATTTTTTCAGGAAATCGTGTTTTTCCCAAAGCAGTCCAGTGTCGTCAAAATCCATTTACGACGTTTTTAAATATGCTTTTTCAAAGCTACAGCTTGTTATTATTGTAAAAAGATACTGAATGCCTGCCTTAGTGCATGCTAAGAACATAGGAGGAACCCTAAAGATCCCTATGAACTTGTCCCACATGGATCGATTTGGACTTGCCCTGAGCAGTATAAAACATGTTTGGAGACATTTATGTGTCCAACGACTGTCCTATTGTTGAAGAGCGAATTGAGATCTACCAGAAAAACGCATTTTTAAAGCACTGTAGCATGTTGAGCATGTTTCAACTCAAGTGCAAAATGTTCAAATTTCCATTTTTTCAGGAAATCGTGTTTTTCGCAAAGCAGTCCAGTTTCGTCAAAATCCATTTACGACGTTTTTAAATATGCTTTTTGTAAAGCTACAGCTTGTTGTCATTGTAAAAAGATACTAAATGCCTGCCTTAGTGCATGCTAACAACATAGGAGGAACCCTAAAGATCCCTATGAACTTGTCCCACATGGATCGATTTGGACCTGCCCTGAGCAGTATAAAACATGTTTGGAGACGTTTATGTGTCCAACGACTGTCCTATTGTTAAAAAGCGAATTAGAATCTACCAGAAAAACGCATTTTTAAAGCACTGTAGCATGTTGAGCATGTTTCAACTCAAGTGCAAAATGTTCAAATTTCCATTTTTTCAGGAAATCGTGTTTTTTGCAAAGCAGTCCAGTTTCGTCAAAATCCATTTACGACGTTTTTAAATATGCTTTTTCAAAGCTACAGCTTGTTATTATTGTAAAAAGATACTGAATGCCTGCCTTAATGCATGCTAAGAACATAGGAGAAACCCTAAAGATCCCTATGAACTTGTCCCACATGGATCGATTTGGACTTGCCCTGAGCAGTATAAAACATGTTTAAAGACATTAATGTGTCCAACGACTGTCCTATTGATAAAGAGCGAATTAAAATCTACCAGAAAAACGCATTCTTTAAGCACTGTAGCATGTTCAGCATGTTTTAACTCAAGTGCAAAATGTTCAAATTTCCATGTTTTTAGGAAATTGTGTTTTTCGCAAAGCAGTCCAGTGTCGTCAAAATCCATTTACGACGTTTTTAAATATGCTTTTTGTAAAGCTACAGCTTGTTGTCATTGTAAAAAGATACTGAATGCCTGCCTTAGTGCATGCTAAGAACATAGAAGGAACCCTAAAGATCCCTATGAACTTGTCCCACATGGATCGATTTGGACCTGCCCTGAGCAGTATAAAACATGTTTAGAGACGTTTATGTGTCCAACGACTGTCCTATCGTTAAAGAGCGAATTGAGATCTACCAGAAAAACGCATTTTTAAAGCACTGTAGCATGTTGAGCATGTTTCAACTCAAGTGCAAAATGTTCAAATTTCCATTTTTTCAGGAAATCGTGTTTTTCGCAAAGCAGTCCAGTGTCGTCAAAATCCATTTACGACGTTTTTAAATATGCTTTTTCAAAGCTACAGCTTGTTATTATTGTAAAAAGATACTGAATGCCTGCCTAAGTGCATGCTAAGAACATAGGAGGAACCCTAAAGATCCCTATGAAATTGTCCCACATGGATCGATTTGGACCTGCCCTGAGCAGTATAAAACATGTTTGGAGACGTTTATGTGTCCAACGACTGTCCTATTGTTAAAAAGCGAATTGAGATCTACTAGAAAAACGCATTTTTAAAGCACTGTAGCATGTTGAGCATGTTTCAACTCAAGTGCAAAATGTTCAAATTTCCATTTTTTCAGGAAATCGTGTTTTTCGCAAAGCAGTCTAGTGTCGTCAAAATCCATTTACGACGTTTTTTAATATGCTTTTTCAAAGCTACAGCTTGTTATTATTGTAAAAAGATACTGAATGCCTGCCTTAATGCATGCTAAGAACATAGGAGGAACCCTAAAGATCCCTATGAACTTGTCCCACATGGATCGATTTAAACTTGCCCTGAGCAGTATAAAACATGTTTGGAGACATTTATGTGTCCAACGACTGTCTTATTGTTAAAGAGCGAATCAAGATCTACCGGAAAAACGCATTCATCAAGCACTGTAGCATGTTGAGCATGTTTCAACTCAAGTGCAAAATGTTCAAATTTCAATTTTTTCAGGAAATCGTGTTTTTCGCAAAGCAGTCCAGTTTCGTCAAAATCCATTTACGACGTTCTTAAATATGCTTTTTCAAAGCTACAGCCTGCTATCATTGTAAAAAAATACTAAATGCCAGCGTAAATGCATGCTAAGAACATAGGAGGAACCCTAAAGATCCCTATGAACTTGTCCCACATGGATCGATCTGGACTTGCCCTGAGCAGTATAAAACATGTTTGGAGACAATAATGTGTCCAACGACTGTCGTATTGTTGAAGAGCGAATTAAAATCTACCAGAAAAACGCATTTGTAAAGCACTGTAGCATGTTGAGCATGTTTCAACTCAAGTGCAAAATGTTCAAATTTCCATTTTTTCAGGAAATTGTGTTTTTCGCAAAGCAGTCCAGTGTCGTCAAAATCCATTTACGACGTTTTTAAATATGCTTTTTTGAAGCTACAGCTTGTTATCATTGTAAAAAGATACTGAATGCCTGCCTTAATGCATGCTAAGAACATAGGAGGAACCCTAAAGATCCCTATGAACTTGTCCCACATGGATCGATTTGGACTTGCCCTGAGCAGTATAAAACATGTTTACAGACATTTATGTGTCCAACGACTGTCCTATTGTTAAAGAACGAATTAACATCTACCAGAAAAACGCATTTTTAAAGCACTGTAGCATGTTCAGCATGTTTTAATTCAAGCGCAAAATGTTCAAATTTCCATGTTTTTAGGAAATCCTGTTTTTTGCAAAGCAGTCCAGTTTGGTCAAAATCCATTTACGACGTTTTTAAATATGCTTTTTCAAAGCTACAGCTTGTTATTATTGTAAAAAACTACTGAATGCCTGCCTTAATGCATGCTAAGAACATAGAAGGAACCCTAAAGATCCCTATGAACTTGTCCCACATGGATTGATTTGGACTTGCCCTGAGCAGTATAAAACATGTTTGGAGACAATAATGTGTCCAACGACTGTCGTATTGTTGAAGAGCGAATTAAAATCTACCAGAAAAACGCATTTTTAAAGCACTGTAGCATGTTGAGCATGTTTCAACTCAAGTGCAAAATGTTCAAATTTCCATTTTTTCAGGAAATTGTGTTTTTCGCAAAGCAGTCCAGTGTCGTCAAAATCCATTAACGACGTTTTTAAATATGCTTTTTTGAAGCTACAGCTTGTTATCATTGTAAAAAGATACTGAATGCCTGCCTTAATGCATGCTAAGAACATAGGAGGAACCCTAAAGATCCCTATGAACTTGTCCCACATGGATCGATTTGGACTTGCCCCGAGCAGTATAAAACATGTTTGGAGACATGTATGTGTCCAACGACTGTCTTATTGTTAAAGAGCGAATCAAGATCTACCAGAAAAATGCATTCATAAAGCACTGTAGCATGTCAAGCATGTTTCAACTCAAGTGCAAAATGTTCAAATTTCCATTTTTTCAGGAAATCGTGTTTTTCGCAAAGCAGTCCAGTTTCGTCAAAATCCATTTACGACGTTTTTAAATATGCTTTTTGTGAAGCTACAGCTTGTTGTCATTGTAAAAACATGCTGAATGCCTGCCTTAGTGCATGCTAAGAACATAGGAGGAACCCTAAAGATCCCTATGAACTTGTCCCACATGGATCGATTTGGACTTGCCCTGAGCAGTATAAAACATGTTTAGAGACATTTATGTGTCCAACGACTGTCCTATTGTTAAAGAACGAATTAACATCTACCAGAAAAACGCATTTATAAAGCACTGTAGCATGTTCAGCATGTTTTAATTCAAGCGCAAAATGTTCAAATTTCCATGTTTTTAGGAAATCGTGTTTTTTGCAAAGCAGTCCAGTTTGGTCAAAATCCATTTACGACGTTTTTAAATATGCTTTTTCAAAGCTACAGCTTGTTATTATTGTAAAAAACTACTGAATGCCTGCCTTAATGCATGCTAAGAACATAGAAGGAACCCTAAAGATCCCTATGAACTTGTCCCACATGGATCGATTTGGACTTGCCCTGAGCAGTATAAAACATGTTTGGAGACATTTATGTGTCCAACGACTGTCTTATTGTTAAAGAGCGAATCAAGATCTACCAGAAAAACGCATTTATGAAGCACTGTAGCATGTTTAGCATGTTTCAACTCAAGTGCAAAATGTTCAAATTTCAATTTTTTCAGGAAATCGTGTTTTTCGCAAAGCAGTCCAGTTTCGTCAAAATCCATGTACGACGTTCTTAAATATGCTTTTTCAAAGCTACAGCCTGCTATCATTGTAAAAAGATACTGAATGCCTTCCTAAATGCATGCTAAGAACATAGGAGGAACCCTAAAGATCCCTATGAACTTGTCCCACATAGATCGATTTGGACTTGCCCTGAGCAGTATAAAACATGTTTGGAGACATTTATGTGTCCAACGACTGTCTTATTGTTAAAGAGCGAATCAAGATCTACCAGAAAAACGTATTCATAAAGCACTGTAGCATGTTTAGCATGTTTCAACTCAAGTGCAAAATGTTCAAATTTCAATTTTTTCAGGAAATCGTGTTTTTCGCAAAGCAGTCTAGTTTCGTCAAAATCCATTTACGACGTTTTTTAATTTGTTTTTTCAAAGCTACAGCCTGCTATCATTGTAAAAAGATACTGAATGCCTGCCTTAATGCATGCTAAGAACATAGGAGGAACCCTACAGATCTCTATGAACTTGTCCCATATGGATCGATTTGGACTTGCCCTGAGCAGTATAAAACATGTTTGGAGACATTTATGTGTCCAACGACTGTCCTATTGTTAAAAAGCGAATTGAGATCTACCAGAAAAACGCATTTTCAAAGCACTGTAGCATGTTAAGCATGTTTCAACTCAAGTGCAAAATGTTCAAATTTCCATGTTTTTAGGAAATTGTGTTTTTCGCAAAGCAGTCCAGTTTCGTCAAAATCCATTTACGACGTTCTTAAATATGCTTTTTTAAAGCTACAGCCTGCTATCATTGTAAAAAGATACTGAATAAATGCCTAAATGCATGCTAAGAACATAGGAGGAACCCTAAGGATCCCTATGAACTTGTCCCACATGGATCGATTTGGACTTGCCCCGAGCAGTATAAAACATGTTTGGAGACATGTATGTGTCCAACGACTGTCTTATTGTTAAAGAGCGAATCAAGATCTATTAGAAAAACGCATTCATAAAGCACTGTAGCATGTTAAGCATGTTTCAACTCAAGTGCAAAATGTTCAAATTTCCATTTTTTCAGGAAATCGTGTTTTTCGCAAAGCAGTCCAGTTTAGTCAAAATCCATTTACGACGTTTTTAAATATGCTTTTTGTGAAGCTACAGCTTGTTGTCATTGTAAAAAGATGCTGAATGCCTGCCTTAGTGCATGCTAAGAACATAGGAGGAACCCTAAAGATCCCTATGAACTTGTCCCACATGGATCGATTTGGACTTGCCCTGAGCAGTATAAAACATGTTTAGAGACATTTATGTGTCCAACGACTGTCCTATTGTTAAAGAACGAATTAACATCTACTAGAAAAACGCATTTATAAAGCACTGTAGCATGTTCAGCATGTTTTAATTCAAGCGCAAAATGTTCAAATTTCCATGTTTTTAGGAAATCGTGTTTTTCGCAAAGCAGTCCAGTTTGGTCAAAATCCATTTACGACGTTTTTAAATATGCTTTTTTCAAAGCTACAGCTTGTTATTATTGTAAAAAACTACTGAATGCCTGCCTTAATGCATGCTAAGAACATAGAAGGAACCCTAAAGATCCCTATGAACTTGTCCCACATGGATCGATTTGGACTTGCCCTGAGCAGTATAAAACATGTTTAGAGACAATAATGTGTCCAACGACTGTCGTATTGTTGAAAAGCGAATTAAAATCTACCAGAAAAACGCATTTTTAAAGCACTGTAGCATGTTAAGCATGTTTCAACTCAAGTGCAAAATGTTCAAATTTCCATTTTTTCAGAAAATCGTGTTTTTCGCAAAGCAGTCCAGTTTCGTCAAAATCCATTTACGACGTTTTTAAATATGCTTTTTTAAAGCTACAGCTTGTTATCATTTTAAAAAGATACTGAATGCCTGCCTTAATGCATGCTAAGAACATAGAAGGAACCCTAAAGATCCCTATGAACTTGTCCCACATGGATCGATTTGGACTTGCCCTGAGCAGTATAAAACATGTTTAGAGACATTTATGTGTCCAACGACTGTCCTATTGATAAAGATCAAATTAAAATCTACCAGAAAAACGCATTTTCAAAGCACTGTAGCATGTTCAGCATGTTTCAACCTTAGTGCAAAATGTTCAAATTTCCATGTTTTTAGGAAATTGTGTTTTTCGCAAAGCAGTCCAGTGTCGTCAAAATCCATTTACGACGTTTTTAAATATGCTTTTTCGAAGCTACAGCCTGTTATCATTGTAAAAAGATACTGAATGCCTGCCTTAATGCATGCTAAGAACATAGAAGGAACCCTAAAGATCCCTATAAACTTGTCCCACATGGATCGATTTGGACTTGCCCTGAGCAGTATAAAACATGTTTGGAGACATTTATGTGTCCAACGACTGTCTTATTGTTAAAAAGCGAATCAAGATCTACCAGAAAAACGCATTCATAAAGCACTGTAGCATGTTTAGCATGTTTCAACTCAAGTGCAAAATGTTCAAATTTCAATTTTTTCAGGAAATCGTGTTTTTCGCAAAGCAGTCCAGTTTCGTCAAAATCCATTTACGACGTTCTTAAATATGCTTTTTTAAAGCTACAGCCTGCTATCATTGTAAAAAGATACTGAATGAATGCCTAAATGCATGCTAAGAACATAGGAGGAACCCTAAGGATCCCTATGAACTTGTCCCACATGGATCGATTTGGACTTGCCCCGAGCAGTATAAAACATGTTTGGAGACATGTATGTGTCCAACGACTGTCTTATTGTTAAAGAGCGAATCAAGATCTACCAGAAAAACGCATTCATAAAGCACTGTAGCATGTTAAGCATGTTTCAACTCAAGTGCAAAATGTTCAAATTTCCATTTTTTCAGGAAATCGTATTTTTCGCAAAAAAGTCCAGTTTCGTCAAAATCCATTTACGACGTTTTTAAATATGCTTTTTGTGAAGCTACAGCTTGTTGTCATTGTAAAAAGATGCTGAATGCCTGCCTTAGTGCATGCTAAGAACATAGGAGGAACCCTAAAGATCCCTATGAACTTGTCCCACATGGATCGATTTGAACTTGCCCTGAGCAGTATAAAACATGTTTAGAGACATTTATGTGTCCAACGACTGTCCTATTGTTAAAGAACGAATTAACATCTACCAGAAAAACGCATTTATAAAGCACTGTAGCATGTTCAGCATGTTTTAATTCAAGCGCAAAATGTTCAAATTTCCATGTTTTTAGGAAATCGTGTTTTTCGCAAAGCAGTCCAGTTTGGTCAAAATCCATTTACGACGTTTTTAAATATGCTTTTTCAAAGCTACAGCTTGTTATTATTGTAAAAAACTACTGAATGCCTGCCTTAATGCATGCTAAGAACATAGAAGGAACCCTAAAGATCTCTATGAACTTGTCCCACATGGATCGATTTGGACTTGCCCTGAGCAGTATAAAACATGTTTGGAGACAATAATGTGTCCAACGACTGTCGTATTGTTGAAAAGCGAATTAAAATCTACCAGAAAAACGCATTTTTAAAGCACTGTAGCATGTTGAGCATGTTTCAACTCAAGTGCAAAATGTTCAAATTTCCATTTTTTCAGGAAATCGTGTTTTTCGCAAAGCAGTCCAGTTTCGTCAAAATCCATTTACGACGTTTTTAAATATGCTTTTTGTGAAGCTACAGCTTGTTGTCATTGTAAAAAGATGCTGAATGCCTGCCTTAGTGCATGCTAAGAACATAGGAGGAACCCTAAAGATCCCTATGAACTTGTCCCACATGGATCGATTTGGACTTGCCCTGAGCAGTATAAAACATGTTTAGAGACATTTATGTGTCCAACGACTGTCCTATTGTTAAAGAACGAATTAACATCTACTAGCAAAACGCATTTATAAAGCACTGTAGCATGTTCAGCATGTTTTAATTCAAGCGCAAAATGTTCAAATTTCCATGTTTTTAGGAAATCGTGTTTTTCGCAAAGCAGTCCAGTTTGGTCAAAATCCATTTACGACGTTTTTAAATATGCTTTTTTAAAGCTACAGCTTGTTATTATTGTAAAAAACTACTGAATGCCTGCCTTAATGCATGCTAAGAACATAGAAGGAACCCTAAAGATCCCTATGAACTTGTCCCACATGGATCGATTTGGACTTGCCCTGAGCAGTATAAAACATGTTTAGAGACAATAATGTGTCCAACGACTGTCGTATTGTTGAAAAGCGAATTAAAATCTACCAGAAAAACGCATTTTTAAAGCACTGTAGCATGTTGAGCATGTTTCAACTCAAGTGCAAAATGTTCAAATTTCCATTTTTTCAGGAAATCGTGTTTTTCGCAAAGCAGTCCAGTTTCGTCAAAATCCATTTACGACGTTTTTAAATATGCTTTTTCAAAGCTACAGCTTGTTATCATTGTAAAAAGATACTAAATGCCTGCCTTAATGCATGCTAAGAACATAGAAGGAACCCTAAAGATCCCTATGAACTTGTCCCACATGGATCGATTTGGACTTGCCCTGAGCAGTATAAAACATGTTTGGAGACATTTATGTGTCCAACGACTGTCCTATTGATAAAGATCAAATTAAAATCTACCAGAAAAACGCATTTTCAAAGCACTGTAGCATGTTCAGCATGTTTCAACCTTAGTGCAAAATGTTCAAATTTCCATGTTTTTAGGAAATTGTGTTTTTCGCAAAGCAGTCCAGTGTCGTCAAAATCCATTTACGACGTTTTTAAATATGCTTTTTCGAAGCTACAGCCTGTTATCATTGTAAAAAGATACTGAATGCCTGCCTTAATGCATGCTAAGAACATAGGAGGAACCCTAAAGATCCCTATAAACTTGTCCCACATGGATCGATTTGGACTTGCCCTGAGCAGTATAAAACATGTTTGGAGACATTTATGTGTCCAACGACTGTCTTATTGTTAAAAAGCGAATCAAGATCTACCAGAAAAACGCATTCATAAAGCACTGTAGCATGTTTAGCATGTTTCAACTCAAGTGCAAAATGTTCAAATTTCAATTTTTTCAGGAAATCGTGTTTTTCGCAAAGCAGTCCAGTTTCGTCAAAATCCATTTACGACGTTCTTAAATATGCTTTTTTAAAGCTACAGCCTGCTATCATTGTAAAAAGATACTAAATGAATGCCTAAATGCATGCTAAGAACATAGGAGGAACCCTAAGGATCCCTATGAACTTGTCCCACATGGATCGATTTGGACTTGCCCCGAGCAGTATAAAACATGTTTGGAGACATGTATGTGTCCAACGACTGTCTTATTGTTAAAGAGCGAATCAAGATCTATTAGAAAAACGCATTCATAAAGCACTGTAGCATGTTAAGCATGTTTCAACTCAAGTGCAAAATGTTCAAATTTCCATTTTTTCAGGAAATCGTGTTTTTCGCAAAAAAGTCCAGTTTCGTCAAAATCCATTTACGACGTTTTTAAATATGCTTTTTGTGAAGCTACAGCTTGTTGTCATTGTAAAAAGATGCTGAATGCCTGCCTTAGTGCATGCTAAGAACATAGGAGGAACCCTAAAGATCCCTATGAACTTGTCCCACATGGATCGATTTGGACTTGCCCTGAGCAGTATAAAACATGTTTAGAGACATTTATGTGTCCAACGACTGTCCTATTGTTAAAGAACGAATTAAAATCTACCAGAAAAACGCATTTATAAAGCACTGTAGCATGTTCAGCATGTTTTAATTCAAGCACAAAATGTTCAAATTTCCATGTTTTTAGGAAATCGTGTTTTTCGCAAAGCAGTCCAGTTTGGTCAAAATCCATTTACGACGTTTTTAAATATGCTTTTTCAAAGCTACAGCTTGTTATTATTGTAAAAAACTACTGAATGCCTGCCTTTATGCATGCTAAGAACATAGAAGGAACCCTAAAGATCTCTATGAACTTGTCCCACATGGATCGATTTGGACTTGCCCTGAGCAGTATAAAACATGTTTGGAGACATTTATGTGTCCAACGACTGTCCTATTGATAAAGATCAAATTAAAATCTACCAGAAAAACGCATTTTCAAAGCACTGTAGCATGTTCAGCATGTTTCAACCTTAGTGCAAAATGTTCAAATTTCCATGTTTTTAGGAAATTGTGTTTTTCGCAAAGCAGTCCAGTGTCGTCAAAATCCATTTACGACGTTTTTAAATATGCTTTTTCGAAGCTACAGCCTGTTATCATTGTAAAAAGATACTGAATGCCTGCCTTAATGCATGCTAAGAACATAGGAGGAACCCTAAAGATCCCTATAAACTTGTCCCACATGGATCGATTTGGACTTGCCCTGAGCAGTATAAAACATGTTTGGAGACATTTATGTGTCCAACGACTGTCTTATTGTTAAAAAGCGAATCAAGATCTACCAGAAAAACGCATTCATAAAGCACTGTAGCATGTTTAGCATGTTTCAACTCAAGTGCAAAATGTTCAAATTTCAATTTTTTCAGGAAATCGTGTTTTTCGCAAAGCAGTCCAGTTTCGTCAAAATCCATTTACGACGTTCTTAAATATGCTTTTTTAAAGCTACAGCCTGCTATCATTGTAAAAAGATACTAAATGAATGCCTAAATGCATGCTAAGAACATAGGAGGAACCCTAAGGATCCCTATGAACTTGTCCCACATGGATCGATTTGGACTTGCCCCGAGCAGTATAAAACATGTTTGGAGACATGTATGTGTCCAACGACTGTCTTATTGTTAAAGAGCGAATCAAGATCTATTAGAAAAACGCATTCATAAAGCACTGTAGCATGTTAAGCATGTTTCAACTCAAGTGCAAAATGTTCAAATTTCCATTTTTTCAGGAAATCGTGTTTTTCGCAAAAAAGTCCAGTTTCGTCAAAATCCATTTACGACGTTTTTAAATATGCTTTTTGTGAAGCTACAGCTTGTTGTCATTGTAAAAAGATGCTGAATGCCTGCCTTAGTGCATGCTAAGAACATAGGAGGAACCCTAAAGATCCCTATGAACTTGTCCCACATGGATCGATTTGGACTTGCCCTGAGCAGTATAAAACATGTTTAGAGACATTTATGTGTCCAACGACTGTCCTATTGTTAAAGAACGAATTAAAATCTACCAGAAAAACGCATTTATAAAGCACTGTAGCATGTTCAGCATGTTTTAATTCAAGCACAAAATGTTCAAATTTCCATGTTTTTAGGAAATCGTGTTTTTCGCAAAGCAGTCCAGTTTGGTCAAAATCCATTTACGACGTTTTTAAATATGCTTTTTCAAAGCTACAGCTTGTTATTATTGTAAAAAACTACTGAATGCCTGCCTTTATGCATGCTAAGAACATAGAAGGAACCCTAAAGATCCCTATGAACTTGTCCCACATGGATCGATTTGGACTTGCCCTGAGCAGTATAAAACATGTTTGGAGACAATAATGTGTCCAACGACTGTCGTATTGTTAAAAAGCGAATTAAAATCAACCAGAAAAACGCATTTTATAAGCACTGTAGCATGTTGAGCATGTTTCAACTCAAGTGCAAAATGTTCAAATTTCCATTTTTTCAGGAAATTGTGTTTTTCGCAAAGCAGTCCAGTTTGGTCAAAATCCATTAACGACGTTTTTAAATATGCTTTTTTAAAGCTACAGCTTGTTATTATTGTAAAAAACTACTGAATGCCTGCCTTAATGCATGCTAAGAACATAGAAGGAACCCTAAAGATCCCTATGAACTTGTCCCACATGGATCGATTTGGACTTGCCCTGAGCAGTATAAAACATGTTTAGAGACAATAATGTGTCCAACGACTGTCGTATTGTTGAAAAGCGAATTAAAATCTACCAGAAAAACGCATTTTTAAAGCACTGTAGCATGTTGAGCATGTTTCAACTCAAGTGCAAAATGTTCAAATTTCCATTTTTTCAGGAAATCGTGTTTTTTGCAAAGCAGTCCAGTTTCGTCAAAATCCATTTACGACGTTTTTAAATATGCTTTTTCAAAGCTACAGCTTGTTATCATTGTAAAAAGATACTAAATGCCTGCCTTAATGCATGCTAAGAACATAGAAGGAACCCTAAAGATCCCTATGAACTTGTCCCACATGGATCGATTTGGACTTGCCCTGAGCAGTATAAAACATGTTTGGAGACATTTATGTGTCCAACGACTGTCCTTTTGATAAAGATCAAATTAAAATCTACCAGAAAAACGCATTTTCAAAGCACTGTAGCATGTTCAGCATGTTTCAACCTTAGTGCAAAATGTTCAAATTTCCATGTTTTTAGGAAATTGTGTTTTTCGCAAAGCAGTCCAGTGTCGTCAAAATCCATTTACGACGTTTTTAAATATGCTTTTTCGAAGCTACAGCCTGTTATCATTGTAAAAAGATACTGAATGCCTGCCTTAATGCATGCTAAGAACATAGGAGGAACCCTAAAGATCCCTATAAACTTGTCCCACATGGATCGATTTGGACTTGCCCTGAGCAGTATAAAACATGTTTGGAGACATTTATGTGTCCAACGACTGTCTTATTGTTAAAAAGCGAATCAAGATCTACCAGAAAAACGCATTCATAAAGCACTGTAGCATGTTTAGCATGTTTCAACTCAAGTGCAAAATGTTCAAATTTCAATTTTTTCAGGAAATCGTGTTTTTCGCAAAGCAGTCCAGTTTCGTCAAAATCCATTTACGACGTTCTTAAATATGCTTTTTTAAAGCTACAGCATGCTATCATTGTAAAAAGATACTAAATGAATGCCTAAATGCATGCTAAGAACATAGGAGGAACCCTAAGGATCCCTATGAACTTGTCCCACATGGATCGATTTGGACTTGCCCCGAGCAGTATAAAACATGTTTGGAGACATGTATGTGTCCAACGACTGTCTTATTGTTAAAGAGCGAATCAAGATCTATTAGAAAAACGCATTCATAAAGCACTGTAGCATGTTAAGCATGTTTCAACTCAAGTGCAAAATGTTCAAATTTCAATTTTTTCAGGAAATCGTGTTTTTCGCAAAAAAGTCCAGTTTCGTCAAAATCCATTTACGACGTTTTTAAATATGCTTTTTGTGAAGCTACAGCTTGTTGTCATTGTAAAAAGATGCTGAATGCCTGCCTTAGTGCATGCTAAGAACATAGGAGGAACCCTAAAGATCCCTATGAACTTGTCCCACATGGATCGATTTGGACTTGCCCTGAGCAGTATAAAACATGTTAAGAGACATTTATGTGTCCAACGACTGTCCTATTGTTAAAGAACGAATTAACATCTACCAGAAAAACGCATTTATAAAGCACTGTAGCATGTTCAGCATGTTTTAATTCAAGCGCAAAATGTTCAAATTTCCATGTTTTTAGGAAATCGTGTTTTTCGCAAAGCAGTCCAGTTTGGTCAAAATCCATTTACGACGTTTTTAAATATGCTTTTTCAAAGCTACAGCTTGTTATTATTGTAAAAAACTACTGAATGCCTGCCTTTATGCATGCTAAGAACATAGAAGGAACCCTAAAGATCTCTATGAACTTGTCCCACATGGATCGATTTGGACTTGCCCTGAGCAGTATAAAACATGTTTGGAGACAATAATGTGTCCAACGACTGTCGTATTGTTAAAAAGCGAATTAAAATCTACCAGAAAAACGCATTTTATAAGCACTGTAGCATGTTGAGCATGTTTCAACTCAAGTGCAAAATGTTCAAATTTCCATTTTTTCAGGAAATTGTGTTTTTCGCAAAGCAGTCCAGTGTCGTCAAAATCCATTAACGACGTTTTTAAATATGCTTTTTTGAAGCTACAGCTTGTTATCATTGTAAAAAGATACTGAATGCCTGCCTTAATGCATGCTAAGAACATAGGAGGAACCCTAAAGATCCCTATGAACTTGTCCCACATGGATCGATTTGGACTTGCCCCGAGCAGTATAAAACATGTTTGGAGACATGTATGTGTCCAACGACTGTCTTATTGTTAAAGAGCGAATCAAGATCTACCAGAAAAACGCATTCATAAAGCACTGTAGCATGTTAAGCATGTTTAAACTCAAGTGCAAAATGTTCAAATTTCAATTTTTTCAGGAAATCGTGTTTTTCGCAAAGCAGTCCAGTTTCGTCAAAATCCATTTACGACGTTTTTAAATATGCTTTTTCAAAGCTACAGCTTGTTATTATTGTAAAAAACTACTGAATGCCTGCCTTTATGCATGCTAAGAACATAGAAGGAACCCTAAAGATCCCTATGAACTTGTCCCACATGGATCGATTTGGACTTGCCCCGAGCAGTATAAAACATGTTTGGAGACATGTATGTGTCCAACGACTGTCTTATTGTTAAAGAGCGAATCAAGATCTACCAGAAAAACGCATTCATAAAGCACTGTAGCATGTTAAGCATGTTTAAACTCAAGTGCAAAATGTTCAAATTTCAATTTTTTCAGGAAATCGTGTTTTTCGCAAAGCAGTCCAGTTTGGTCAAAATCCATTTACGACGTTTTTAAATATGCTTTTTCAAAGCTACAGCTTGTTATTATTGTAAAAAACTACTGAATGCCTGCCCTTATGCATGCTAAGAACATAGAAGGAACCCTAAAGATCCCTATGAACTTGTCCCACATGGATCGATTTGGACTTGCCCTGAGCAGTATAAAACATGTTTGGAGACAATAATGTGTCCAACGACTGTCGTATTGTTAAAAAGCGAATCAAAATCTACCAGAAAAACGCATTTTATAAGCACTGTAGCATGTTGAGCATGTTTCAACTCAAGTGCAAAATGTTCAAATTTCCATTTTTTCAGGAAATTGTGTTTTTCGCAAAGCAGTCCAGTGTCGTCAAAATCCATTAACGACGTTTTTAAATATGCTTTTTTGAAGCTACAGCTTGTTATCATTGTAAAAAGATACTGAATGCCTGCCTTAATGCATGCTAAGAACATAGGAGGAACCCTAAAGATCCCTATGAACTTGTCCCACATGGATCGATTTGGACTTGCCCCGAGCAGTATAAAACATGTTTGGAGACATGTATGTGTCCAACGACTGTCTTATTGTTAAAGAGCGAATCAAGATCTACCAGAAAAACGCATTCATAAAGCACTGTAGCATGTTAAGCATGTTTAAACTCAAGTGCAAAATGTTCAAATTTCAATTTTTTCAGGAAATCGTGTTTTTCGCAAAGCAGTCCAGTTTCGTCAAAATCCATTTACGACGTTTTTAAATATGCTTTTTCAAAGCTACAGCTTGTTATTATTGTAAAAAGATACTGAATGCCTGCCTTAATGCATGCTAAGAACATAGGAGGAACCCTAAAGATTTCTATGAACTTGTCCCACATGGATCGATTTGGACTTGCCCCGAGCAGTATAAAACATGTTTGGAGACATGTATGTGTCCAACGACTGTCTTATTGTTAAAGAGCGAATCAAGATCTACCAGAAAAACGCATTCATAAAGCACTGTAGCATGTTAAGCATGTTTCAACTCAAGTGCAAAATGTTCAAATTTCTATTTTTTCAGGAAATCGTGTTTTTCGCAAAAAAGTCCAGTTTCGTCAAAATCCATTTACGACGTTTTTAAATATGCTTTTTGTGAAGCTACAGCTTGTTGTCATTGTAAAAAGATGCTGAATGCCTGCCTTAGTGCATGCTAAGAACATAGGAGGAACCCTAAAGATCCCTATGAACTTGTCCCACATGGATCGATTTGGACTTGCCCTGAGCAGTATAAAACATGTTTAGAGACATTTATGTGTCCAACGACTGTCCTATTGTTAAAGAACGAATTAACATCTACTAGAAAAACGCATTTATAAAGCACTGTAGCATGTTCAGCATGTTTTAATTCAAGCGCAAAATGTTCAAATTTCCATGTTTTTAGGAAATCGTGTTTTTCGCAAAGCAGTCCAGTTTGGTCAAAATCCATTTACGACGTTTTTAAATATGCTTTTTTAAAGCTACAGCTTGTTATTATTGTAAAAAACTACTGAATGCCTGCCTTAATGCATGCTAAGAACATAGAAGGAACCCTAAAGATCCCTATGAACTTGTCCCACATGGATCGATTTGGACTTGCCCTGAGCAGTATAAAACATGTTTAGAGACAATAATGTGTCCAACGACTGTCGTATTGTTGAAAAGCGAATTAAAATCTACCAGAAAAACGCATTTTTAAAGCACTGTAGCATGTTGAGCATGTTTCAACTCAAGTGCAAAATGTTCAAATTTCCATTTTTTCAGGAAATCGTGTTTTTCGCAAAGCAGTCCAGTTTCGTCAAAATCCATTTACGACGTTTTTAAATATGCTTTTTCAAAGCTACAGCTTGTTATCATTGTAAAAAGATACTAAATGCCTGCCTTAATGCATGCTAAGAACATAGAAGGAACCCTAAAGATCCCTATGAACTTGTCCCACATGGATCGATTTGGACTTGCCCTGAGCAGTATAAAACATGTTTGGAGACATTTATGTGTCCAACGACTGTCCTATTGATAAAGATCAAATTAAAATCTACCAGAAAAACGCATTTTCAAAGCACTGTAGCATGTTCAGCATGTTTCAACCTTAGTGCAAAATGTTCAAATTTCCATGTTTTTAGGAAATTGTGTTTTTCGCAAAGCAGTCCAGTGTCGTCAAAATCCATTTACGACGTTTTTAAATATGCTTTTTCGAAGCTACAGCCTGTTATCATTGTAAAAAGATACTGAATGCCTGCCTTAATGCATGCTAAGAACATAGGAGGAACCCTAAAGATCCCTATAAACTTGTCCCACATGGATCGATTTGGACTTGCCCTGAGCAGTATAAAACATGTTTGGAGACATTTATGTGTCCAACGACTGTCTTATTGTTAAAAAGCGAATCAAGATCTACCAGAAAAACGCATTCATAAAGCACTGTAGCATGTTTAGCATGTTTCAACTCAAGTGCAAAATGTTCAAATTTCAATTTTTTCAGGAAATCGTGTTTTTCGCAAAGCAGTCCAGTTTCGTCAAAATCCATTTACGACGTTCTTAAATATGCTTTTTTAAAGCTACAGCCTGCTATCATTGTAAAAAGATACTAAATGAATGCCTAAATGCATGCTAAGAACATAGGAGGAACCCTAAGGATCCCTATGAACTTGTCCCACATGGATCGATTTGGACTTGCCCCGAGCAGTATAAAACATGTTTGGAGACATGTATGTGTCCAACGACTGTCTTATTGTTAAAGAGCGAATCAAGATCTATTAGAAAAACGCATTCATAAAGCACTGTAGCATGTTCAGCATGTTTTAATTCAAGCGCAAAATGTTCAAATTTCCATTTTTTCAGGAAATCGTGTTTTTCGCAAAAAAGTCCAGTTTCGTCAAAATCCATTTACGACGTTTTTAAATATGCTTTTTGTGAAGCTACAGCTTGTTGTCATTGTAAAAAGATGCTGAATGCCTGCCTTAGTGCATGCTAAGAACATAGGAGGAACCCTAAAGATCCCTATGAACTTGTCCCACATGGATCGATTTGGACTTGCCCTGAGCAGTATAAAACATGTTTAGAGACATTTATGTGTCCAACGACTGTCCTATTGTTAAAGAACGAATTAACATCTACCAGAAAAACGCATTTATAAAGCACTGTAGCATGTTCAGCATGTTTTAATTCAAGCGCAAAATGTTCAAATTTCCATGTTTTTAGGAAATCGTGTTTTTCGCAAAGCAGTCCAGTTTGGTCAAAATCCATTTACGACGTTTTTAAATATGCTTTTTCAAAGCTACAGCTTGTTATTATTGTAAAAAACTACTGAATGCCTGCCTTTATGCATGCTAAGAACATAGAAGGAACCCTAAAGATCCCTATGAACTTGTCCCACATGGATCGATTTGGACTTGCCCTGAGCAGTATAAAACATGTTTGGAGACAATAATGTGTCCAACGACTGTCGTATTGTTAAAAAGCGAATTAAAATCTACCAGAAAAACGCATTTTATAAGCACTGTAGCATGTTGAGCATGTTTCAACTCAAGTGCAAAATGTTCAAATTTCCATTTTTTCAGGAAATTGTGTTTTTCGCAAAGCAGTCCAGTGTCGTCAAAATCCATTAACGACGTTTTTAAATATGCTTTTTTGAAGCTACAGCTTGTTATCATTGTAAAAAGATACTGAATGCCTGCCTTAATGCATGCTAAGAACATAGGAGGAACCCTAAAGATCCCTATGAACTTGTCCCACATGGATCGATTTGGACTTGCCCCGAGCAGTATAAAACATGTTTGGAGACATGTATGTGTCCAACGACTGTCTTATTGTTAAAGAGCGAATCAAGATCTACCAGAAAAACGCATTCATAAAGCACTGTAGCATGTTAAGCATGTTTAAACTCAAGTGCAAAATGTTCAAATTTCCATTTTTTCAGGAAATCGTGTTTTTCGCAAAGCAATCCAGTTTCGTCAAAATCCATTTACGACGTTTTTAAATATGCTTTTTCAAAGCTACAGCTTGTTATTATTGTAAAAAGATACTGAATGCCTGCCTTAATGCATGCTAAGAACATAGGAGGAACCCTAAAGATCCCTATGAACTTGTCCCACATGGATCGATTTGGACTTGCCCCGAGCAGTATAAAACATGTTTGGAGACATGTATGTGTCCAACGACTGTCTTATTGTTAAAGAGCGAATCAAGATCTACCAGAAAAACGCATTCATAAAGCACTGTAGCATGTTAAGCATGTTTCAACTCAAGTGCAAAATGTTCAAATTTCCATTTTTTCAGGAAATCGTGTTTTTCGCAAAAAAGTCCAGTTTCGTCAAAATCCATTTACGACGTTTTTAAATATGCTTTTTGTGAAGCTACAGCTTGTTTTCATTGTAAAAAGATGCTGAATGCCTGCCTTAGTGCATGCTAAGAACATAGGAGGAACCCTAAAGATCCCTATGAACTTGTCCCACATGGATCGATTTGGACTTGCCCTGAGCAGTATAAAACATGTTTAGAGACATTTATGTGTCCAACGACTGTCCTATTGTTAAAGACCGAATTAACATCTACCAGAAAAACGCATTTATAAAGCACTGTAGCATGTTCAGCATGTTTTAATTCAAGCGCAAAATGTTCAAATTTCCATGTTTTTAGGAAATCGTGTTTTTCGCAAAGCAGTCCAGTTTGGTCAAAATCCATTTACGACGTTTTTAAATATGCTTTTTCAAAGCTACAGCTTGTTATTATTGTAAAAAACTACTGAATGCCTGCCTTAATGCATGCTAAGAACATAGAAGGAACCCTAAAGATCCCTATGAACTTGTCCCACATGGATCGATTTGGACTTGCCCTGAGCAGTATAAAACATGTTTGGAGACATTTATGTGTCCAACGACTGTCTTATTGTTAAAGAGCGAATCAAGATCTACCAGAAAAACGCATTTTATAAGCACTGTAGCATGTTGAGCATGTTTCAACTCAAGTGCAAAATGTTCAAATTTCCATTTTTTCAGGAAATTTTGTTTTTCGCAAAGCAGTCCAGTGTCGTCAAAATCCATTAACGACGTTTTTAAATATGCTTTTTTGAAGCTACAGCTTGTTATCATTGTAAAAAGATACTGAATGCCTGCCTTAATGCATGCTAAGAACATAGGAGGAACCCTAAAGATCCCTATGAACTTGTCCCACATGGATCGATTTGGACTTGCCCCGAGCAGTATAAAACATGTTTGGAGACATGTATGTGTCCAACGACTGTCTTATTGTTAAAGAGCGAATCAAGATCTACCAGAAAAACGCATTCATAAAGCACTGTAGCATGTTAAGCATGTTTCAACTCAAGTGCAAAATGTTCAAATTTCAATTTTTTCAGGAAATCGTGTTTTTCGCAAAAAAGTCCAGTTTCGTCAAAATCCATTTACGACGTTTTTAAATATGCTTTTTGTGAAGCTACAGCTTGTTGTCATTGTAAAAAGATGCTGAATGCCTGCCTTAGTGCATGCTAAGAACATAGGAGGAACCCTAAAGATCCCTATGAACTTGTCCCACATGGATCGATTTGGACTTGCCCTGAGCAGTATAAAACATGTTTAGAGACATTTATGTGTCCAACGACTGTCCTATTGTTAAAGAACGAATTAACATCTACCAGAAAAACGCATTTATAAAGCACTGTAGCATGTTCAGCATGTTTTAATTCAAGCGCAAAATGTTCAAATTTCCATGTTTTTAGGAAATCGTGTTTTTCGCAAAGCAGTCCAGTTTGGTCAAAATCCATTTACGACGTTTTTAAATATGCTTTTTCAAAGCTACAGCTTGTTATTATTGTAAAAAACTACTGAATGCCTGCCTTAATGCATGCTAAGAACATAGAAGGAACCCTAAAGATCCCTATGAACTTGTCCCACATGGATCGATTTGGACTTGCCCTGAGCAGTATAAAACATGTTTGGAGACATTTATGTGTCCAACGACTGTCTTATTGTTAAAGAGCGAATCAAGATCTACCAGAAAAACGCATTTTATAAGCACTGTAGCATGTTGAGCATGTTTTAACTCAAGTGCAAAATGTTCAAATTTCCATTTTTTCAGGAAATTGTGTTTTTCGCAAAGCAGTCCAGTGTCGTCAAAATCCATTAACGACGTTTTTAAATATGCTTTTTTGAAGCTACAGCTTGTTATCATTGTAAAAAGATACTGAATGCCTGCCTTAATGCATGCTAAGAACATAGGAGGAACCCTAAAGATCCCTATGAACTTGTCCCACATGGATCGATTTGGACTTGCCCCGAGCAGTATAAAACATGTTTGGAGACATGTATGTGTCCAACGACTGTCTTATTGTTAAAGAGCGAATCAAGATCTACCAGAAAAACGCATTCATAAAGCACTGTAGCATGTTAAGCATGTTTCAACTCAAGTGCAAAATGTTCAAATTTCCATTTTTTCAGGAAATCGTGTTTTTCGCAAAAAAGTCCAGTTTCGTCAAAATCCATTTACGACGTTTTTAAATATGCTTTTTGTGAAGCTACAGCTTGTTGTCATTGTAAAAAGATGCTGAATGCCTGCCTTAGTGCATGCTAAGAACATAGGAGGAACCCTAAAGATCCCTATGAACTTGTCCCACATGGATCGATTTGGACTTGCCCTGAGCAGTATAAAACATGTTTAGAGACATTTATGTGTCCAACGACTGTCCTATTGTTAAAGAACGAATTAACATCTACCAGAAAAACGCATTTATAAAGCACTGTAGCATGTTCAGCATGTTTTAATTCAAGCGCAAAATGTTCAAATTTCCATGTTTTTAGGAAATCGTGTTTTTCGCAAAGCAGTCCAGTTTGGTCAAAATCCATTTACGACGTTTTTAAATATGCTTTTTCAAAGCTACAGCTTGTTATTATTGTAAAAAACTACTGAATGCCTGCCTTAATGCATGCTAAGAACATAGAAGGAACCCTAAAGATCCCTATGAACTTGTCCCACATGGATCGATTTGGACTTGCCCTGAGCAGTATAAAACATGTTTGGAGACATTTATGTGTCCAACGACTGTCTTATTGTTAAAGAGCGAATCAAGATCTACCAGAAAAACGTATTCATAAAGCACTGTAGCATGTTTAGCATGTTTCAACTCAAGTGCAAAATGTTCAAATTTCAATTTTTTCAGGAAATCGTGTTTTTCGCAAAGCAAAACAGTTTCGTCAAAATCCATTTACGACGTTCTTAAATATGCTTTTTCAAAGCTACAGCCTGCTATCATTGTAAAAAGATACTGAATGAATGCCTAAATGCATGCTAAGAACATAGGAGGAACCCTAAAGATCCCTATGAACTTGTCCCACATGGATCGATTTGGACTTGCCCTGAGCAGTATAAAACATGTTTGGAGACATTTATGTGTCCAACGACTGTCCTTTTGATAAAGATCAAATTAAAATCTACCAGAAAAACGCATTTTCAAAGCACTGTAGCATGTTCAGCATGTTTCAACCTTAGTGCAAAATGTTCAAATTTCCATGTTTTTAGGAAATTGTGTTTTTCGCAAAGCAGTCCAGTGTCGTTAAAATCCATTTACGACGTTTTTAAATATGCTTTTTCGAAGCTACAGCCTGTTATCATTGTAAAAAGATACTGAATGCCTGCCTTAATGCATGCTAAGAACATAGGAGGAATTCTAAAGATCCCTATAAACTTGTCCCACATGGATCGATTTGGACTTGCCCTGAGCAGTATAAAACATGTTTGGAGACATTTATGTGTCCAACGACTGTCTTATTGTTTAAAAGCGAATCAAGATCTACCAGAAAAACGCATTCATAAAGCACTGTAGCATGTTTAGCATGTTTCAACTCAAGTGCAAAATGTTCAAATTTCAATTTTTTCAGGAAATCGTGTTTTTCGCAAAGCAAACCAGTTTCGTCAAAATCCATTTACGACGTTCTTAAATATGCTTTTTCAAAGCTACAGCCTGCTATCATTGTAAAAAGATACTGAATGAATGCCTAAATGCATGCTAAGAACATAGGAGGAACCCTAAAGATCCCTATGAACTTGTCCCACATGGATCGATTTGGACTTGCCCTGAGCAGTATAAAACATGTTTGGAGACATTTATGTGTCCAACGACTGTCCTACTGTTAAAGAGCGAATTGAGATCTACCAGAAAAACGCATTTTTAAAGCACTGTAGCATGTTCAGCATGTTTTAACTCAAGTGCAAAATGTTCAAATTCCCATGATTTTAGGAAATTGTGTTTTTCGCAAAGCAGTCCAGTGTCGTCAAAATCCATTTACGACGTTTTTAAATATGCTTTTTTGAAGCTACAGCTTGTAACCTTAGTAAAAAGATACTGAATGCCTGCCTCAATGCATGCTTAGAACATAGGAGGAACCCTAAAGATCCCTATGAACTTGTCCCACATGGATCGATTTGGACTTGCCCTGAGCAGTATAAAACATGTTTAGAGACATTTATGTGTCCAACGACTGTCCTATTGATAAAGATCAAATTAAAATCTACCAGAAAAACGCATTTTCAAAGCACTGTAGCATGTTCAGCATGTTTCAACCTTAGTGCAAAATGTTCAAATTTCCATGTTTTTAGGAAATTGTGTTTTTCGCAAAGCAGTCCAGTGTCGTCAAAATCCATTTACGACGTTTTTAAATATGCTTTTTCGAAGCTACAGCCTGTTATCATTGTAAAAAGATACTGAATGCCTGCCTTAATGCATGCTAAGAACATAGGAGGAATTCTAAAGATCACTATAAACTTGTCCCACATGGATCGATTTGGACTTGCCCTGAGCAGTATAAAACATGTTTGGAGACATTTATGTGTCCAACGACTGTCTTATTGTTTAAAAGCGAATCAACATCTACCAGAAAAACGCATTCATAAAGCACTGTAGCATGTTTAGCATGTTTCAACTCAAGTGCAAAATGTTCAAATTTCAATTTTTTCAGGAAATCGTGTTTTTCGCGAAGCAGTCCAGTTTCGTCAAAATCCATTTACGACGTTCTTAAATATGCTTTTTCAAAGCTACAGCCTGCTATCATTGTAAAAAGATACTGAATGAATGCCTAAATGCATGCTAAGAACATAGGAGGAACCCTAAAGATCCCTATGAACTTGTCCCACATGGATCGATTTGGACTTGCCCTGAGCAGTATAAAACATGTTTGGAGACATTTATGTGTCCAACGACTGTCCTACTGTTAAAGAGCGAATTGAGATCTACCAGAAAAACGCATTTTTAAAGCACTGTAGCATGTTCAGCATGTTTTAACTCAAGTGCAAAATGTTCAAATTTCCATGTTTTTAGGAAATTGTGTTTTTCGCAAAGCAGTCCAGTGTCGTCAAAATCCATTTACGACGTTTTTAAATATGCTTTTTTGAAGCTACAGCTTGTTACCTTAGTAAAAAAATACTGAATGCCTGCCTCAATGCATGCTTGGAACATAGGAGGAACCCTAAAGATCCCTATGAACTTGTCCCACATGGATCGATTTGGACTTGCCCTGAGCAGTATAAAACATGTTTGGAGACATTTATGTGTCCAACGACTGTCCTACTGTTAAAGAGCGAATTGAGATCTACCAGAAAAACGCATTTTTAAAGCACTGTAGCATGTTCAGCATGTTTTAACTCAAGTGCAAAATGTTCAAATTTCCATGTTTTTAGGAAATTGTGTTTTTCGCAAAGCAGTCCAGTGTCGTCAAAATCCATTTACGACGTTTTTAAATATGCTTTTTTGAAGCTACAGCTTGTTACCTTAGTAAAAAAATACTGAATGCCTGCCTCAATGCATGCTTGGAACATAGGAGGAACCCTAAAGATCCCTATGAACTTGTCCCACATGGATCGATTTGGACTTGCCCTGAGCAGTATAAAACATGTTTGGAGACATTTATGTGTCTAACGACTGTCTTATTGTTAAAGAGCGAATCAAGATCTACCAGAAAAACGCATTTATAAAGCACTGTAGCATGTTTAGCATGTTTCAACTCAAGTGCAAAATGTTCAAATTTCAATTTTTTCAGGAAATCGTGTTTTTCGCAAAGCAGTCCAGTTTCGTCAAAATCCATTTACGACGTTTTTAAATATGCTTTTTCAAAGCTACAGCTTGTTATCATTGTAAAAAGATACTGAATGCCTGCCTAAATGCATGCTAAAAACATAGGAGGAACCCTAAAGATCCCTATGAACTTGTCCCACATGGATCGATTTGGACTTGCCCTGAGCAGTATAAAACATGTTTGGAAACATTTATGTGTCCAACGACTGTCCTAATGTTAAAAAGCGAATCAAGATCTACCAGAAAAACGCATTCATAAAGCACTGTAGCATGTTGAGCATGTTTTAACTCAAGTGCAAAATGTTCAAATTTCCATTTTTTCAGGAAATCGTGTTTTTCGCAAAGCAGTCCAGTTTCGTCAAAATCCATTTACGACGTTTCTAAATATCCTATTTGTAAAGCTACAGCTTGTTGTCATTGTAAAAAAATAATGAATGCCTGCCTAAGTGCATGCTTAGAACATAGGAGGAACCCTAAAGATCCCTATGAACTTGTCCCACATGGATCGATTTGGACTTGCCCTGAGCAGTATAAAACATGTTTGGAGACGTTTATGTGTCCAACGACTGTCCTATTGTTAAAGAGCAAATTGAGATCTACCAGAAAAACGCATTTTTAAAGCACTGTAGCATGTTTAGCATGTTTCAACTCAAGTGCAAAATGTTCAAATTTCAATTTTTTCAGGAAATCGTGTTTTTCGCAAAGCAGTCCAGTTTCGTCAAAATCCATTTACGACGTTTTTAAATATGCTTTTTCAAAGCTACAGCTTGTTATCATTGTAAAAAGATACTGAATGCCTGCCTTAATGCATGCTAAGAACATAGGAGGAACCCTAAAGATCCCTATGAACTTGTCCCACATGGATCAATTTGGACTTGCCCTGAGCAGTATAAAACATGTTTGGAGACAATTATGTGTCCAACGACTGTCCTATTGATAAAGAGCGAATTAAAATCTACCGGAAAAACGCATTCATAAAGCACTGTAGCATGTTGAGCATGTTTCAACTTAAGTGCAAAATGTTCAAATTTCCATTTTTTCAGGAAATTGTGTTTTTTGCAAAGCAGTCCAGTTTCGTCAAAATCCATTAACGACGTTTTTAAATATGCCTATTCAAAGCTACAGCTTGTTATCATTGTAAAAAACTACTAAATGCCTGCCTAAATGCATGCTAAGAACATAGGAGAAACCCTTAAGATCCCTATGAACTTGTCCCACATGGATCGATTTGGACTTGCCCTGAGCAGTATAAAACATGTTTGGAGACATTTATGTGTCCAACGACTGTCTTATTGTTGAAGAGCGAATCAAGATCTACCAGAAAAACGCATTCATAAAGCACTGTTGCATGTTTAGCATGTTTCAACTCAAGTGCAAAATGTTCAAATTTCCATTTTTTCAGGAAATCGTGTTTTTCGCAAAGCAGTCCAGTTTCGTCAAAATCCATTTACGACGTTCTTAAATATGCTTTTTCATAGCTACAGCCTGCTATCATTGTAAAAAGATACTAAATGCCTGCCTAAATGCATGCTAAGAACATAGAAGGAACCCTAAAGATCCCTATGAACTTGTCCCACATGGATCGATTTGGACTTGCCCTGAGCAGTATAAAACATGTTTGAAAACATTTATGTGTCCAACGACTGTCCTATTGTTAAAGAGCGAATTAAAATCTACCAGAAAAACGCATTTTTAAAGCACTGTAGCATGTTGAGCATGTTTCAACTCAAGTGCAAAATGTTCAAATTTCCATTTTTTCAGGAAATCGTGTTTTTCGCAAAGCAGTCCAGTTTCGTCAAAATCCATTTACATCGTTTTTAAATATGCTTTTTCAAAGCTACAGCTTGTTCTTATTGTAAAAAGATACTAAATGCCTGCCTTAATGCATGCTAAGAACATAGGAGGAACCCTAAAGATCCCTATGAACTTGTCCCACATGGATCGATTTGGACTTGCCCTGAGCAGTATAAAACATGTTTGGAGACATTTATGTGTCCAACGACTGTCCTATTGTTAAAGAGCGAATTGAGATCTACCAGAAAAAACGCATTCATAAAGCACTGTAGCATGTTCAGCATGTTTCAACTCAAGTGCAAAATGTTCAAATTTCCATTTTTTCAGGAAATCGTGTTTTTCGCAAAGCAGTCCAGTTTCGTCAAAATCCATTTACGACGTTTATAAATATGCTTTTTGTAAAGCTACAGCTTGTTGTCATTGTAAAAAAATAATGAATGCCTGCCTAAGTGCATGCTAAGAACATAGGAGGAACCCTAAAGATCCCTATGAACTTGTCCCACATGGATCGATTTGGACTTGCCCTGAGCAGTATAAAACATGTTTGGAGACGTTTATGTGTCCAACGACTGTCCTATTGTTAAAGAGCGAATTGAGATCTACCAGAAAAACGCATTTTTAAAGCACTGTAGCATGTTTAGCATGTTTCAACTCAAGTGCAAAATGTTCAAATTTCAATTTTTTCAGGAAATCGTGTTTTTCGCAAAGCAGTCCAGTTTCGTCAAAATCCAATTACGACGTTTTTAAATATGCTTTTTTAAAGCTACAGCCTGTTATCATTGTAAAAAGATACTGAATGCCTGCCTAAATGCATGCTAAGAACATAGGAGGAACCCTAAAAATCCCTATGAACTTGTCCCACATGGATCGATTTGGACTTGCCCTGAGCAATATAAAACATGTTTGGAGACATTTATGTGTCCAACGACTGTCCTATTGTTAAAAAGCGAATCAAGATCACCAAGAAAAACGCATTCATAAAGCACTGTAGCATGTTGAGCATGTTTCAACTCAAGTGCAAAATGTTCAAATTTCCATTTTTTCAGGAAATCGTGTTTTTCGCAAAGCAGTCCAGTTTGGTCAAAATCCATTTACGACAATTTTAAATATGCTTTTTCAAAGCTACAGCTTGTTATTATTGTAAAAAGATACTGAATGCCTGCCTGAATGCATGCTAAGAACATAGGAGGAACCCTAAAGATCCCTATGAACTTGTCCCACATGGATCGATTTGGACTTGCCCTGAGCAGTATAAAACATGTTTAGAGACATTTATGTGTCCAACGACTGTCTTATTGTTAAAGAGCGAATCAAGATCTACCAGAAAAACGCATTCATGAAGCACTGTAGCATGTTAAGCATGTTTCAACTCAAGTGCAAAATGTTCAAATTTCAATTTTTTCAGGAAATCGTGTTTTTCGCAAAGCAGTCCAGTTTCGTCAAAATCCAATTACGACGTTTTTAAATATGCTTTTTTAAAGCTACAGCCTGTTATCATTGTAAAAAGATACTGAATGCCTGCCTAAATGCATGCTAAGAACATAGGAGGAACCCTAAAAATCCCTATGAACTTGTCCCACATGGATCGATTTGGACTTGCCCTGAGCAATATAAAACATGTTTGGAGACATTTATGTGTCCAACGACTGTCCTATTGTTAAAAAGCGAATCAAGATCACCAAGAAAAACGCATTCATAAAGCACTGTAGCATGTTGAGCATGTTTCAACTCAAGTGCAAAATGTTCAAATTTCCATTTTTTCAGGAAATCGTGTTTTTCGCAAAGCAGTCCAGTTTGGTCAAAATCCATTTAAGACAATTTTAAATATGCTTTTTCAAAGCTACAGCTTGTTATTATTGTAAAAAGATACTGAATGCCTGCCTGAATGCATGCTAAGAACATAGGAGGAACCCTAAAGATCCCTATGAACTTGTCCCACATGGATCGATTTGGACTTGCCCTGAGCAGTATAAAACATGTTTAGAGACATTTATGTGTCCAACGACTGTCTTATTGTTAAAGAGCGAATCAAGATCTACCAGAAAAACGCATTCATGAAGCACTGTAGCATGTTAAGCATGTTTCAACTCAAGTGCAAAATGTTCAGATTTCAATTTTTTCAGAAAATCGTGTTTTTCGCAAAGCAGTCCAGTGTCGTCAAAATCCATTTACGACGTTCTTAAATATGCTTTTTCAAAGCTACAGCCTGCTATCATTGTAAAAAGATACTGCATGCCTGCCTAAATGCATGCTAAGAGCATAGGAGGAACCCTGAAGTTCCCTATGAACTTGTCCCACATGGATCGATTTGGACTTGCCCTGAGCAGTATAAAACATGTTTGGAGACATTTATGTGTCCAACGACTGTCCTATTGTTAAAGAGCGAATTGAGATCTACCAGAAAAACGCATTTTTAAAGCACTGCAGCATGTTCAGCATGTTTTAACTCAAGTGCAAAATGTTCAAATTTCCATGGTTTTAGGAAATTGTGTTTTTCGCAAAGCAGTCCAGTGTCGTCAAAATCCATTTACGACGTTTTTAAATATGCTTTTTTAAACCTACAGCCTGTTATTATTGTAAAAAGATACTAAATGCCTGCCTTAATGCATGCTAAGAACATAGGAAGAACTCTAAAGATCCCTATGAACTTGTACCACATGGATCGATTTGGACTTGCCCTGAGCAATATAAAACATGTTTGGAGACATTTATGTGTCCAACGATTGTCCTATTGTATAAAAGGGAATCAAGATCTCCAAGAAAAACGCATTCATAAAGCACTGTAGCATGTTGAGCATGTTTCAACTCAATTGCAAAATGTTCAAATTTCCATTTTTTCAGGAAATCGTGTTTTTCGCAAAGCAGTCCAGTTTGGTCAAAATCCATTTACGACAATTTTAAATATGCTTTTTCAAAGCTACAGCTTGTTATTATTGTAAAAAGATACTGAATGCCTGCCTGAATGCATGCTAAGAACATAGGAGGAACCCTAAAGATCCCTATGAACTTGTCCTACATGGATCGATTTGGACTTGCCCTGAGCAGTATAAAACATGTTTGGAGACATTTATGTGTCCAACGACTGTCTTATTGTTGAAGAGCGAATCAAGATCTACCAGAAAAACGCATTTATAAAGCACTGTAGCATGTTTAGCATGTTTCAACTCAAGTGCAAAATGTTCAAATTTCAATTTTTTCAGGAAATCGTGTTTTTCGCAAAGCAGTCCAGTTTCGTCAAAATCCATTTACGACGTTCTTAAATATGCTTTTTCAAAGCTACAGCTTGTTATCATTGTAAAAAGATACTGAATGCCTGCCTTAATGCATGCTAAGAACATAGGAGGAACCTTAAAGATCCCTATGAACTTGTCCCACATGGATCGATTTGGACTTGCCCTGAGCAGTATAAAACATGTTTGGAGACATTTATGTGTCAAACGACTGTCCTATTGTTAAAGAGCCAATTGAGATCTACCAGAAAAACGCATTTTTAAAGCACTGTAGCATGTTCAGCATGTTTCAACTCAAGTGCAAAATGTTCAAATTTCCATTTTTTCAGGAAATCGTGTTTTTCGCAAAGCAGTCCAGTTTTGTCCAAATCCATTTACGACGTTTTTAAATATGCTTTTTCAAAGCTACAGCTTGTTATCATTGTAAAAAGATACTGAATGCCTGCCTTAATGCATGCTAAGAACATAGGAGGAACCCTAAAGATCCCTATGAACTTGTCCCACATGGATCGATTTGGACTTGCCCTGAGCAGTATAAAACATGTTTAGAGACATTTATGTGTCCAACGACTGTCCTATTGATAAAGAGCGAATTAAAATCTACCAGAAAAACGTATTTTTAAAGCACTGTAGCATGTTCAGCATGTTTTCACTCAAGTGCTAAATGTTCAAATTTCCATGTTTTTAGGAAATTGTGTTTTTCGCAAAGCAGTCCAGTGTCGTCAAAATCCATTTACGACGTTTTTAAATATGCTTTTTCGAAGCTACAGCCTGTTATCATTGTAAAAAGATACTAAATGCCTGCCTTAATGCATGCTGAGAACATAGGAGGAACCCTAAAGATCTCTATGAACTTGTACCACATGGATCGATTTGGACTTGCCCTGAGCAGTATAAAACATGTTTGGATACATTTATGTGTCCAACGACTGTCCTATTGTTAAAAAGCGAATCAAGATCTACCAGAAAAACGCATTTATAAAGCACTGTAGCATGTTGAGCATGTTTTAACTCAAGTGCAAATTGTTCAAATTTCCATTTTTTCAGGAAATCGTGTTTTTCGCAAAGCAGTCCAGTTTCGTCAAAATCCATTAACGACGTTTTTAAATATGCTTTTACAAAGCTACAGCTTGTTATCATTGTAAAAAGATACTGAATGCCTGCCTAAATGCATGCTAAGAACATAGGAGGAACCCTAAAGATCCCTATGAACTTGTCCCACATGGATCGATTTGGACTTGCCCTGAGCAATATAAAACATGTTTGGAGACATTTATGTGTCCAACGACTGTCCTATTGTTGAAAAGCGAATCAAGATCTCTAAGAAAAACGCATTCATAAAGCACTGTAGCATGTTGAGCATGTTTCAACTCAAGTGCAAAATGTTCAAATTTCCATTTTTTCAGGAAATCGTGTTTTTCGCAAAGCAGTCCAGTTTGGTCAAAATCCATTTACGACAATTTTAAACATGCTTCTTCAAAGCTACAGCTTGTTATTATTGTAAAAAGATACTGAATGCCTGCCTGAATGCATGCTAAGAACATAGGAGGAACCCTAAAGATCCCTATGAACTTGTCCCACATGGATCGATTTGGACTTGCCCTGAGCAGTATAAAACATGTTTGGAGACATTTATGTGTCCAACGACTGTCTTATTGTTGAAGAGCGAATCAAGATCTACCAGAAAAACGCATTCATAAAGCACTGTAGCATGTTTAGCATGTTTCAACTCAAGTGCAAAATGTTCAAATTTCAATTTTTTCAGGAAATCGTGTTTTTCGCAAAGCAGTCCAGTTTCGTCAAAATCCATTTACGACGTTCTTAAATATGCTTTTCTAGAGCTACAGCCTGCTATCATTGTAAAAAGATACTGCATGCCTGCCTAAATGCATGCTAAGAACATAGGAGGAACCCTAAAGATCCCTATGAACTTGTCCCACATGGATCGATTTAGACTTGCCCTGAGCAGTATAAAACATGTTTGGAGACATTTATGTGTCCAACGACTGTCCTATTGTTAAAGAGCGAATTGAGATCTACCAGAAAAACGCATTTTTAAAGCACTGTAGCATGTTGAGCATGTTTCAACTCAAGTGCAAAATGTTCAAATTTCCATTTTTTCAGGAAATCGTGTTTTTCGCAAAGCAGTCCAGTTTCGTCAAAATCCATTTACGACGTTTTTAAATATGCTTCTTCAAAGCTACAGCTTGTTATCATTGTGAAAAGATACTGAATGCCTGCCTTAATGAATGCTGAGAACATAGCAGCAACCCTAAAGATCTCTATGAACTTGTCCCACATGGATCGATTTGGACTTGCCCTGAGTAGTATAAAACATGTTTGGAGACATTTATGTGTCCAACGACTGTCCTATTGTTAAAAAGCGAATCAAGATCTACCAGAAAAACGCATTCATAAAGCACTGTAGCATGTTGAGCATGTTTCAACTCAAGGGCAAATTGTTCAAATTTCCATTTTTTCAGGAAATCGTGTTTTTCGCAAAGCAGTCCAGTTTCGTCAAAATCCATTAACGACGTTTTTAAATATGCTTTTTCAAAGCTACAGCTTGTTATCATTGTAAAAAGATACTGAATGCCTGCCTAAATGCATGCTAAGAACATAGGAGGAACCCTAAAGATCCCTATGAACTTGTCCCACATGGATCGATTTGGACTTGCCCTGAGCAGTATAAAACATGTTTGGAGACATTTATGTGTCCAACGACTGTCCTATTGTCAAAGAGCGAATCAAGATCTACCAGAAAAACGCATTCATAAAGCACTGTAGCATGTTTAGCATGTTTCAACTCAAGTGCAAAATGTTCAAATTTCAATTTTTTCAGGAAATCGTGTTTTTCGCAAAGCAGTCCAGTTTCGTCAAAATCCATTTACGACGTTCTTAAATATGCTTTTTCAAAGCTACAGCCTGCTATCATTGTAAAAAGATACTGAATGCCTGTCTAAATGCATGCTAAGAACAAAGGAGGAACCCTAAAGATCCCTATGAACTTGTCCCACATGGATCGATTTGGACTTGCCCTGAGCAGTATAAAACATGTTTGGAGACATTTATGTGTCCAACGACTGTCCTATTGTTAAAAAGCGAATTAAAATCTACCAGAGAAACGCATTTTCAAAGCACTGTAGCATGTTAAGCATGTTTCAACTCAAGTGCAAAATGTTCAAATTTCCATTTTTTCAGGAAATCGTGTTTTTCGCAAAGCAGTCCAGTTTCGTCAAAATCCATTTACGACGTTTTTAAATATGCTTTTTCAAAGCTACAGCTTGTTATCATTGTAAAAAGATACTGAATGCCTGCCTTAATGCATGCTAAGAACATAGGAGGAACCTTAAAGATCCCTATGAACTTGTCCCACATGGATCGATTTGGACTTGCCCTGAGCAGTATAAAACATGTTTGGAGACATTTATGTGTCCAACGACTGTCCTATTGATAAAGAGCGAATTAAAATCTACTAGAAAAACGCATTTTTAAAGCACTGTAGCATGTTCAGCATGTTTTCACTCAAGTGCTAAATGTTCAAATTTCCATGTTTTTAGGAAATTGTGTTTTTCGCAAAGCAGTCCAGTGTCGTCAAAATCCATTTATGACGTTTTTAAATATGCTTTTTCGAAGCTACAGCCTGTTATCATTGTAAAAAGATACTGAATGCCTGCCTTAATGCATGCTGAGAACATAGGAGGAACCCTAAAGATCTCTATGAACTTGTACCACATGGATCGATTTGGACTTGCCCTGAGCAGTATAAAACATGTTTGGATACATTTATGTGTCCAACGACTGTCCTATTGTTAAAAAGCGAATCAAGATCTACCAGAAAAACGCATTTATAAAGCACTGTAGCATGTTGAGCATGTTTCAACTCAAGTGCAAATTGTTCAAATTTCCATTTTTTCAGGAAATCGTGTTTTTCGCAAAGCAGTCCAGTTTCGTCAAAATCCATTAACGACGTTTTTAAATATGCTTTTGCAAAGCTACAGCTTGTTATCATTGTAAAAAGATACTGAATGCCTGCCTAAATGCATGCTAAGAACATAGAAGGAACCCTAAAGATCCCTATGAACTTGTCCCACATGGATCGATTTGGACTTGCCCTGAGCAATATAAAACATGTTTGGAGACATTTATGTGTCCAACGACTGTCCTATTGTTGAAAAGCGAATGAAGATCTCTAAGAAAAACGCATTCATAAAGCACTGTAGCATGTTGAGCATGTTTCAACTCAAGTGCAAAATGTTCAAATTTCCATTTTTTCAGGAAATCGTGTTTTTCGCAAAGCAGTCCAGTTTGGTCAAAATCCATTTACGACAATTTTAAACATGCTTCTTCAAAGCTACAGCTTGTTATTATTGTAAAAAGATACTGAATGCCTGCCTGAATGCATGCTAAGAACATAGGAGGAACCCTAAAGATCCCTATGAACTTGTCCCACATGGATCGATTTGGACTTGCCCTGAGCAGTATAAAACATGTTTGGAGACATTTATGTGTCCAACGACTGTCTTATTGTTGAAGAGCGAATCAAGATCTACCAGAAAAACGCATTCATAAAGCACTGTAGCATGTTTAGCATGTTTCAACTCAAGTGCAAAATGTTCAAATTTCAATTTTTTCAGGAAATCGTGTTTTTCGCAAAGCAGTCCAGTTTCGTCAAAATCCATTTACGACGTTCTTAAATATGCTTTTCTAGAGCTACAGCCTGCTATCATTGTAAAAAGATACTGCATGCCTGCCTAAATGCATGCTAAGAACATAGGAGGAACCCTAAAGATCCCTATGAACTTGTCCCACATGGATCGATTTGGACTTGCCCTGAGCAGTATAAAACATGTTTGGAGACATTTATGTGTCCAACGACTGTCCTATTGTTAAAGAGCGAATTGAGATCTACCAGAAAAACGCATTTTTAAAGCACTGTAGCATGTTGAGCATGTTTCAACTCAAGTGCAAAATGTTCAAATTTCCATTTTTTCAGGAAATCGTGTTTTTCGCAAAGCAGTCCAGTTTCGTCAAAATCCATTTACGACGTTTTTAAATATGCTTCTTCAAAGCTACAGCTTGTTATCATTGTAAAAAGATACTGAATGCCTGCCTTAATGAATGCTGAGAACATAGCAGCAACCCTAAAGATCTCTATGAACTTGTCCCACATGGATCGATTTAGACTTGCCCTGAGTAGTATAAAACATGTTTGGAGACATTTATGTGTCCAACGACTGTCCTATTGTTAAAAAGCGAATCAAGATCTACCAGAAAAACGCATTCATAAAGCACTGTAGCATGTTGAGCATGTTTCAACTCAAGGGCAAATTGTTCAAATTTCCATTTTTTCAGGAAATCGTGTTTTTCGCAAAGCAGTCCAGTTTCGTCAAAATCCATTAACGACGTTTTTAAATATGCTTTTTCAAAGCTACAGCTTGTTATCATTGTAAAAAGATACTGAATGCCTGCCTAAATGCATGCTAAGAACATAGGAGGAACCCTAAAGATCCCTATGAACTTGTCCCACATGGATCGATTTGGACTTGCCCTGAGCAGTATAAAACATGTTTGGAGACATTTATGTGTCCAACGACTGTCCTATTGTTAAAGAGCGAATCAAGATCTACCAGAAAAACGCATTCATAAAGCACTGTAGCATGTTTAGCATGTTTCAACTCAAGTGCAAAATGTTCAAATTTCAATTTTTTCAGGAAATCGTGTTTTTCGCAAAGCAGTCCAGTTTCGTCAAAATCCATTTACGACGTTCTTAAATATGCTTTTTCAAAGCTACAGCCTGCTATCATTGTAAAAAGATACTGAATGCCTGTCTAAATGCATGCTAAGAACAAAGGAGGAACCCTAAAGATCCCTATGAACTTGTCCCACATGGATCGATTTGGACTTGCCCTGAGCAGTATAAAACATGTTTGGAGACATTTATGTGTCCAACGACTGTCCTTTTGTTAAAAAGCGAATTAAGATCTACCAGAAAAACGCATTTTCAAAGCACTGTAGCATGTTAAGCATGTTTCAACTCAAGTGCAAAATGTTCAAATTTCCATTTTTTCAGGAAATCGTGTTTTTCGCAAAGCAGTCCAGTTTCGTCAAAATCCATTTACGACGTTTTTAAATATGCTTTTTCAAAGCTACAGCTTGTTATCATTGTAAAAAGATACTGAATGCCTGCCTTAATGCATGCTAAGAACATAGGAGGAACCTTAAAGATCCCTATGAACTTGTCCCACATGGATCGATTTGGACTTGCCCTGAGCAGTATAAAACATGTTTGGAGACATTTATGTGTCTAACGACTGTCCTATTGATAAAGAGCGAATTAAAATCTACTAGAAAAACGCATTTTTAAAGCACTGTAGCATGTTCAGCATGTTTTAACTCATGTGCAAAATGTTCAAATTTCCATGTTTTTAGGAAATTGTGTTTTTCGCAAAGCAGTCCAGTGTCGTCAAAATCCATTTACGACGTTTTTAAATATCCTTTGTGAAGCTACAGCCTGTTATCATTGTAAAAAGATACTAAATGCCTGCCTTAATGCATGCTAAGAACATAGGAGGAACCCTAAAGATCCCTATGAACTTGTCCCACATGGATCGATTTGGACTTGCCCTGAGCAGTATAAAACATGTTTGGAGACGTTTATGTGTCCAACGACTGTCCTATTGTTAAAGAGCGAATTGAGTTCTACCAGAAAAACGCATTTATAAAGCACTGTAGCATGTTTAGCATGTTTCAACTCAAGTGCAAAATGTTCAAATTTCAATTTTTTCAGGAAATCGTGTTTTTCGCAAAGCAGTCCAGTTTGGTCAAAATCCATTTACGACGTTTTTAAATATGCTTTTTTAAAGCTACAGCTTGTTATTATTGTAAAAAGATACTGAATGCCTGCCTTAATGCATTCTAAGAACATAGGAGGAACCCTAAAGATCCCTATGAACTTGTCCCACATGGATCGATTTGGACTTGCCCTGAGCAGTATAAAACATGTTTGGAGACATTTATGTGTCCAACGACTGTCTTATTGTAAAAGAGCGAATCAAGATCTACTAGAAAAACGCATTCATGAAGCACTGTAGCATGTTTAGCATGTTTCAACTCAAGTGCAAAATGTTCAAATTTCCATGTTTTTAGGAAATTGTGTTTTTCGCAAAGCAGTCCAGTGTCGTCAAAATCCATTTACGACGTTTTTAAATATGCTTTTTCAAAGCTACAGCTTGTTATCATTGTAAAAACATACTGAATGCCCGCCTTAATGCATGCTAAGAACATAGGAGGAACCCTAAAGATCCCTATGAACTTGTCCCACATGGATCGATTTGGACTTGCCCTGAGCAGTATAAAACATGTTTGGAGACATTTATATGTCCAACGACTGTCCTATTGATAAAGAGCGAATTAAAATCTACTAGAAAAACGCATGTTTAAAGCACTGTAGCATGTTCAGCATGTTTTAACTCAAGTGCAAAATGTTCAAATTTCCATGTTTTTAGGAAATTGTGTTTTTCGCAAAGCAGTCCAGTGTCGTCAAAATCCATTTACGACGTTTTTAAATATGCTTTTTGTAAAGCTACAGCCTGTTATCATTGTAAAAAGATACTGAATGCCTGCCTCAATGCATGCTAAGAACATAGGAGGAACCCTAAAGATCCCTATGAACTTGTCCCACATGGATCGATTTGGACTTGCCCTGAGCAGTATAAAACATGTTTGGAGACGTTTATGTGTCCAACGACTGTCCTATTGTTAAAGAGCGAATTGAAATCTACCAGAAAAACGCATTCATAAAGCACTGTAGCATGTTTAGCATGTTTCAACTCAAGTGCAAAATGTTCAAATTTCAATTTTTTCAGGAAATCGTGTTTTTCGCAAAGCAGTCCAGTTTCGTCAAAATCCATTTACGACGTTTTTAAATATGCTTTTTCAAAGCTACAGCTTGTTATTATTGTAAAAAGATACTGAATGCCTGCCTTAATGCATGCTAAGAACATAGGAGGAACCCTAAAGATCCCTATGAACTTGTCCCACATGGATCGATTTGGACTTGCCCTGAGCAGTATAAAACATGTTTGGAGACATTTATGTGTCCAACGACTGTCTTATTGTTAAAGAGCGAATCAAAATCTACCAGAAAAACGCATTCATAAAGCACTGTAGCATGTTTAGCATGTTTCAACTTAAGTGCAAAATGTTCAAATTTCAATTTTTTCAGGAAATCGTGTTTTTCGCAAAGCAGTCCAGTTTCGTCAAAATCCATTTACGACGTTCTTAAATATGCTTTTTCAAAGCTACAGCCTGCTATCATTGTAAAAAGATACTGAATGCCTGCCTAAATGCATGCTAAGAACATAGGAGGAACCCTAAAGATCCCTATGAACTTGTCCCACATGGATCAATTTCGACTTGCCCTGAGCAGTATAAAACATGTTTGGAGACATTCATGTGTCCAACGACTGTCCTATTGTTGAAGAGCGAATTGAGATCTACCAGAAAAACGCATTTTTAAAGCACTGTAGCATGTTGAGCATGTTTCAACTCAAGTGCAAAATGTTCAAATTTCCATTTTTTCAGGAAATCGTGTTTTTCGCAAAGCAGTCCAGTTTCGTCAAAATCCATTTACGACGTCATTAAATATGCTTTTTCAAAGCTACAGCTTGTTATCATTGTAAAAAGATACTGAATGCCTGCCTTAATGCATGCTAAGAACATAGGAGGAACCCTAAAGATCCCTATGAACTTGTCCCACATGGATGGATTTGGACTTGCCCTGAGCAGTATAAAACATGTTTGGAGACGTTTATGTGTCCAACGACTGTCCTATTGTTAAAGAGCGAATTGAGTTCTACCAGAAAAACGCATTTATAAAGCACTGTAGCATGTTTAGCATGTTTCAACTCAAGTGCAAAATGTTCAAATTTCAATTTTTTCAGGAAATCGTGTTTTTCGCAAAGCAGTCCAGTGTCGTTAAAATCCATTTACGACGTTTTTAAATATGCTTTTTGTAAAGCTACAGCCTGTTATCATTGTAAAAAGATACTGAATGCCTGCCTTAATGCATGCTAAGAACATAGGAGGAACCCTAAAGATCCCTATGAACTTGTCCCACATGGATCGATTTGGACTTGCCCTGAGCAGTATAAAACATGTTTGGAGACATTTATGTGTCCAACGACTGTCCTATTGTTAAAAAGCGAATCAAGATCTACCAGAAAAACGCATTCATAAAGCACTGTAGCATGTTAAGCATGTTTCAACTCAAGTGCAAAATGTTCAAATTTCCATTTTTTCAGGAAATCGTGTTTTTCGTTAAGCAGTCCAGTTTCGTCAAAATCCATTAACGACGTTTTGAAATATGCATTTTTAAAGCTACAGCTTGTTATCATTGTAAAAAGATACTGAATGCCTGCCTTAATGCATGCTAAGAACATAGAAGGAACCCTAAAGATCCCTATAAACTTGTCCTACATGGATCGATTTGGACTTGCCCTGAGCAGTATAAAACATGTTTAGAGACGTTTATGTGTCCAACGACTGTCCTATTGTTAAAGAGCGAATTGAGATCTACAAGAAAAACGCATTCATAAAGCACTGTAGCATGTTCAGCATGTTTTAACTCAAGTGCAAAATGTTCAAATTTCCATGTTTTTAGGAAATTGTGTTTTTTGCAAAGCAGTCCAGTGTCGTCAAAATCCATTTACGACGTTTTTAAATATGCTTGTTCGAAGCTACAGCCTGTTATCATTGTAAAAAGATACTGAATGCCTGCCTTAATGCATGCTAAGAACATAGGAGGAACTCTAAAGATCCCTATGAACTTGTCCCACATGGATCGATTTGGACTTGCCCTGAGCAGTATAAAACATGTTTGGAGACATTTATGTGTCCAACGACTGTCCTATTGATAAAGAGCGAATTAAAATCTACTAGAAAAACGCATTTATAAAGCACTGTAGCATGTTGAGCATGTTTTAACTCAAGTGCAAAATGTTCAAATTTCCATTTTTTCAGAAAATCGTGTTTTTCGCAAAGCAGTCCAGTTTGGTCGAAATCCATTTACGACGTTTTTAAATATGCTTTTTCAAAGCTACAGCTTGTTATTATTGTAAAAAGATACTGAATGCCTGCCTTAATGCATGCTAAGAACATAGGAGGAACCCTAAAGATCCCTATGAACTTGTCCCACATGGATCGATTTGGACTTGCCCTGAGCAGTATAAAACATGTTTGGAGACATTTATGTGTCCAACGACTGTCTTATTGTTAAAGAGCGAATCAAGATCTACCAGAAAAACGCATTTATAAAGCACTGTAGCATGTTAAGCATGTTTCAACTCAAGTGCAAAATGTTCAAATTTCAATTTTTTCAGGAAATCGTGTTTTTCGCAAAGCAGTCCAGTTTCGTCAAAATCCATTTACGACGTTCCTAAATATGCTTTTTCTAAGCTACAGCCTGCTATCATTGTAAAAAGATACTGAATGCCTGCCTCAATGCATGCTAAGAACATAGGAGGAACCCTAAAGATCCCTATGAACTTGTCCCACATGGATCGATTTGGACTTGCCCTGAGCAGTATAAAACATGTTTGAAGACGTTTATGTGTCCAACGACTGTCCTATTGTTAAAGAGCGAATTGAGATCTACCAGAAAAACGCATTCATAAAGCACTGTAGCATGTTCAGCATGTTTTAACTCAAGTGCAAAATGTTCAAATTTCCATGTTTTTAGGAAATTGTGTTTTTTGCAAAGCAGTCCAGTGTCGTCAAAATCCATTTACGACGTTTTTGAATATGCTTGTTCGAAGCTACAGCCTGTTATCATTGTAAAAAGATACTGAATGCCTGCCTTAATGCATGCTAAGAACATAGGAGGAACCCTGAAGATCCCTATGAACTTGTCCCACATGGATCGATTTGGACTTGCCCTGAGCAGTATAAAACATGTTTGGAGACGTTTATGTGTCCAACGACTGTCCTATTGTTAAAAAGCGAATTGAGATCTACCAGAAAAACGCATTTATAAAGCACTGTAGCATGTTGAGCATGTTTTAACTCAAGTGCAAAATGTTCAAATTTCCATTTTTTCAGAAAATCGTGTTTTTCGCAAAGCAGTCCAGTTTGGTCGAAATCCATTTACGACGTTTTTAAATATGCTTTTTCAAAGCTACAGCTTGTTATTATTGTAAAAAGATACTGAATGCCTGCCTTAATGCATGCTACGAACATAGGAGGAACTCTAAAGATCCCTATGAACTTGTCCCACATGGATCGATTTGGACTTGCCCTGAGCAGTATAAAACATGTTTGGAGACATTTATGTGTCCAACGACTGTCCTATTGATAAAGAGCGAATTAAAATCTACTAGAAAAACGCATTTTTAAAGCACTGTAGCATGTTGAGCATGTTTTAACTCAAGTGCAAAATGTTCAAATTGCCATGTTTTTAGGAAATTGTGTTTTTCGCAAAGCAGTCCAGTGTCGTTAAAATCCATTTACGACGTTTTTAAATATGCTTTTTGTAAAGCTACAGCCTGTTATCATTGTAAAAAGATACTGAATGCCTGCCTTAATGCATGCTAAGAACATAGGAGGAACCCTAAAGATCCCTATGAACTTGTCCCACATGGATCGATTTGGACTTGCCCTGAGCAGTATAAAACATGTTTGGAGACATTTATGTGTCCAACGACTGTCCTATTGTTAAAAAGCGAATCAAGATCTACCAGAAAAACGCATTCATAAAGCACTGTAGCATGTTAAGCATGTTTCAACTCAAGTGCAAAATGTTCAAATTTCCATTTTTTCAGGAAATCGTGTTTTTCGTTAAGCAGTCCAGTTTCGTCAAAATCCATTAACGACGTTTTGAAATATGCTTTTTTAAAGCTACAGCTTGTTATCATTGTAAAAAGATACTGAATGCCTGCCTTAATGCATGCTAAGAACATAGGAGGAACCCTAAAGATCCCTATAAACTTGTCCTACATGGATCGATTTGGACTTGCCCTGAGCAGTATAAAACATGTTTAGAGACGTTTATGTGTCCAACGACTGTCCTATTGTTAAAGAGCGAATTGAGATCTACAAGAAAAACGCATTCATAAAGCACTGTAGCATGTTCAGCATGTTTTAACTCAAGTGCAAAATGTTCAAATTTCCATGTTTTTAGGAAATTGTGTTTTTTGCAAAGCAGTCCAGTGTCGTCAAAATCCATTTACGACGTTTTTAAATATGCTTGTTCGAAGCTACAGCCTGTTATCATTGTAAAAAGATACTGAATGCCTGCCTAAATGCATGCTAAGAACATAGGAGGAACCCTGAAGATCCCTATGAACTTGTCCCACATGGATCGATTTGGACTTGCCCTGAGCAGTATAAAACATGTTTGGAGACGTTTATGTGTCCAACGACTGTCCTATTGTTAAAAAGCGAATTGAGATCTACCAGAAAAACGCATTTATAAAGCACTGTAGCATGTTGAGCATGTTTTAACTCAAGTGCAAAATGTTCAAATTTCCATTTTTTCAGAAAATCGTGTTTTTCGCAAAGCAGTCCAGTTTGGTCGAAATCCATTTACGACGTTTTTAAATATGCTTTTTCAAAGCTACAGCTTGTTATTATTGTAAAAAGATACTGAATGCCTGCCTTAATGCATGCTAAGAACATAGGAGGAACCCTAAAGATCCCTATGAACTTGTCCCACATGGATCGATTTGGACTTGCCCTGAGCAGTATAAAACATGTTTGGAGACATTTATGTGTCCAACGACTGTCTTATTGTTAAAGAGCGAATCAAGATCTACCAGAAAAACGCATTTATAAAGCACTGTAGCATGTTAAGCATGTTTCAACTCAAGTGCAAAATGTTCAAATTTCAATTTTTTCAGGAAATCGTGTTTTTCGCAAAGCAGTCCAGTTTCGTCAAAATCCATTTACGACGTTCCTAAATATGCTTTTTCTAAGCTACAGCCTGCTATCATTGTAAAAAGATACTGAATGCCTGCCTCAATGCATGCTAAGAACATAGGAGGAACCCTAAAGATCCCTATGAACTTGTCCCACATGGATCGATTTGGACTTGCCCTGAGCAGTATAAAACATGTTTGAAGACGTTTATGTGTCCAACGACTGTCCTATTGTTAAAGAGCGAATTGAGATCTACCAGAAAAACGCATTCATAAAGCACTGTAGCATGTTCAGCATGTTTTAACTCAAGTGCAAAATGTTCAAATTTCCATGTTTTTAGGAAATTGTGTTTTTTGCAAAGCAGTCCAGTGTCGTCAAAATCCATTTACGACGTTTTTGAATATGCTTGTTCGAAGCTACAGCCTGTTATCATTGTAAAAAGATACTGAATGCCTGCCTTAATGCATGCTAAGAACATAGGAGGAACCCTGAAGATCCCTATGAACTTGTCCCACATGGATCGATTTGGACTTGCCCTGAGCAGTATAAAACATGTTTGGAGACGTTTATGTGTCCAACGACTGTCCTATTGTTAAAAAGCGAATTGAGATCTACCAGAAAAACGCATTTATAAAGCACTGTAGCATGTTGAGCATGTTTTAACTCAAGTGCAAAATGTTCAAATTTCCATTTTTTCAGAAAATCGTGTTTTTCGCAAAGCAGTCCAGTTTGGTCGAAATCCATTTACGACGGTTTTAAATATGCTTTTTCAAAGCTACAGCTTGTTATTATTGTAAAAAGATACTGAATGCCTGCCTTAATGCATGCTAAGAACATAGGAGGAACCCTAAAGATCCCTATGAACTTGTCCCACATGGATCGATTTGGACTTGCCCTGAGCAGTATAAAACATGTTTGGAGACATTTATGTGTCCAACGACTGTCTTATTGTTAAAGAGCGAATCAAGATCTACCAGAAAAACGCATTTATAAAGCACTGTAGCATGTTAAGCATGTTTCAACTCAAGTGCAAAATGTTCAAATTTCAATTTTTTCAGGAAATCGTGTTTTTCGCAAAGCAGTCCAGTTTCGTCAAAATCCATTTACGACGTTCTTAAATATGCTTTTTCTAAGCTACAGCCTGCTATCATTGTAAAAAGATACTGAATGCCTGCCTCAATGCATGCTAAGAACATAGGAGGAACCCTAAAGATCCCTATGAACTTGTCCCACATGGATCGATTTGGACTTGCCCTGAGCAGTATAAAACATGTTTGGAGACATTTATGTGTCCAACGACTGTCCTATTGATAAAGAGCGAATTGAAATCTACTAGAAAAACGCATTTTTAAAGCACTGTAGCATGTTGAGCATGTTTTAACTCAAGTGCAAAATGTTCAAATTGCCATGTTTTTAGGAAATTGTGTTTTTCGCAAAGCAGTCCAGTTTCGTCAAAATCCATTTACGACGTTTTTAAATATGCTTTTTCAAAGCTACAGCTTGTTATTATTGTAAAAAGATACTGAATGCCTGCCTTAATGCATGCTAAGAACATAGGAGGAACCCTAAAGATCCCTATGAACTTGTCCCACATGGATCGATTTGGACTTGCCCTGAGCAGTATAAAACATGTTTGGAGACATTTATGTGTCCAACGACTGTCTTATTGTTAAAGAGCGAATCAAGATCTACCAGAAAAACGCATTCATAAAGCACTGTAGCATGTTTAGCATGTTTCAACTCAAGTGCAAAATGTTCAAATTTCAATTTTTTCAGGAAATCGTGTTTTTTGCAAAGCAGTCCAGTTTCGTCAAAATCCATTTACGACGTTCTTAAATATGCTTTTTCAAAGCTACAGCCTGCTATCATTGTAAAAAGATACTGACTGCCTGCCTAAATGCATGCTAAGAACATAGGAGGAACCCTAAAGATCCCTATGAACTTGTCCCACATGGATCGATTTGGACTTGCCCTGAGCAGTATAAAACATGTTTGGAGACATTTATGTGTCCAACGACTGTCCTATTGTTAAAAAGCGAATTGAGATCTACCAGAAAAACGCATTTTTAAAGCACTGTAGCATGTTGAGCATGTTTTAACCCAAGTGCAAAATGTTCAAATTTCCATGTTTTTAGGAAATTGTGTTTTTCGCAAAGCAGTCCAGTGTCGTTAAAATCCATTTACGACGTTTTTAAATATGCTTTTTGTAAAGCTACAGCCTGTTATCATTGTAAAAAGATACTGAATGCCTGCCTTAATGCATGCTAAGAACATAGGAGGAACCCTAAAGATCCCTATGAACTTGTCCCACATGGATCGATTTGGACTTGCCCTGAGCAGTATAAAACATGTTTGGAGACATTTATGTGTCCAACGACTGTCCTATTGTTAAAAAGCGAATCAAGATCTACCAGAAAAACGCATTCATAAAGCACTGTAGCATGTTAAGCATGTTTCAACTCAAGTGCAAAATGTTCAAATTTCCATTTTTTCAGGAAATCGTGTTTTTCGCAAAGCAGTCCAGTTTCGTCAAAATCCATTTACGACGTTCTTAAATATGCTTTTTCTAAGCTACAGCCTGCTATCATTGTAAAAAGATACTGAATGCCTGCCTCAATGCATGCTAAGAACATAGGAGGAACCCTAAAGATCCCTATGAACTTGTCCCACATGGATCGATTTGGACTTGCCCTGAGCAGTATAAAACATGTTTGGAGACATTTATGTGTCCAACGACTGTCCTATTGATAAAGAGCGAATTGAAATCTACTAGAAAAACGCATTTTTAAAGCACTGTAGCATGTTGAGCATGTTTTAACTCAAGTGCAAAATGTTCAAATTGCCATGTTTTTAGGAAATTGTGTTTTTCGCAAAGCAGTCCAGTTTCGTCAAAATCCATTTACGACGTTTTTAAATATGCTTTTTCAAAGCTACAGCTTGTTATTATTGTAAAAAGATACTGAATGCCTGCCTTAATGCATGCTAAGAACATAGGAGGAACCCTAAAGATCCCTATGAACTTGTCCCACATGGATCGATTTGGACTTGCCCTGAGCAGTATAAAACATGTTTGGAGACATTTATGTGTCCAACGACTGTCTTATTGTTAAAGAGCGAATCAAGATCTACCAGAAAAACGCATTCATAAAGCACTGTAGCATGTTTAGCATGTTTCAACTCAAGTGCAAAATGTTCAAATTTCAATTTTTTCAGGAAATCGTGTTTTTCGCAAAGCAGTCCAGTTTCGTCAAAATCCATTTACGACGTTCTTAAATATGCTTTTTCAAAGCTACAGCCTGGTATCATTGTAAAAAGATACTGACTGCCTGCCTAAATGCATGCTAAGAACATAGGAGGAACCCTAAAGATCCCTATGAACTTGTCCCACATGGATCGATTTGGACTTGCCCTGAGCAGTATAAAACATGTTTGGAGACATTTATGTGTCCAACGACTGTCCTATTGTTAAAAAGCGAATTGAGATCTACCAGAAAAACGCATTTTTAAAGCACTGTAGCATGTTGAGCATGTTTTAACCCGAGTGCAAAATGTTCAAATTTCCATGTTTTTAGGAAATTGTGTTTTTCGCAAAGCAGTCCAGTGTCGTTAAAATCCATTTACGACGTTTTTAAATATGCTTTTTGTAAAGCTACAGCCTGTTATCATTGTAAAAAGATACTGAATGCCTGCCTTAATGCATGCTAAGAACATAGGAGGAACCCTAAAGATCCCTATGAACTTGTCCCACATGGATCGATTTGGACTTGCCCTGAGCAGTATAAAACATGTTTGGAGACATTTATGTGTCCAACGACTGTCCTATTGTTAAAAAGCGAATCAAGATCTACCAGAAAAACGCATTCATAAAGCACTGTAGCATGTTAAGCATGTTTCAACTCAAGTGCAAAATGTTCAAATTTCCATTTTTTCAGGAAATCGTGTTTTTCGCAAAGCAGTCCAGTTTCGTCAAAATCCATTTACGACCTTTTTAATATGCTTTTTTAAAGCTACAGCTTGTTATCATTGTAAAAAGATACTGAATGCCTGCCTTAATGCATGCTAAGAACATAGGAGCAACCCTAAAGATCCCTATGAACTTGTCCCACATGGATCGATTTGGACTTGCCCTGAGCAGTATAAAACATGTTTAGAGACGTTTATGTGTCCAACGACTGTCCTATTGTTAAAGAGCGAATTGAGTTCTACCAGAAAAACGCATTTATAAAGCACTGTAGCATGTTGAGCATGTTTTAACTCAAGTGCAAAATGTTCAAATTTCCATTTTTTCAGAAAATCGTGCTTTTCGCAAAGCAGTCCAGTTTGGTCGAAATCCATTTACGACGTTTTTAAATATGCTTTTTCAAAGCTACAGCTTGTTATTATTGTAAAAAGATACTGAATGCCTGCCTTAATGCATGCTAAGAACATAGGAGGAACCCTAAAGATCCCTATGAACTTGTCCCACATGGATCGATTTGGACTTGCCCTGAGCAGTATAAAACATGTTTGGAGACATTTATGTGTCCAACGACTGTCGTATTGTTAAAGAGCGAATCAAGATCTACCAGAAAAACGCATTTATAAAGCACTGTAGCATGTTAAGCATGTTTCAACTCAAGTGCAAAATGTTCAAATTTCAATTTTTTCAGGAAATCGTGTTTTTCGCAAAGCAGTCCAGTTTCGTCAAAATCCATTTACGACGTTCTTAAATATGCTTTTTCTAAGCTACAGCCTGCTATCATTGTAAAAAGATACTGAATGCCTGCCTTAATGCATGCTAAGAACATAGGAGGAACCCTAAAGATCCCTATGAACTTGTCCCACATGGATCGATTTGGACTTGCCCTGAGCAGTATAAAACATGTTTGGAGACGTTTATGTGTCCAACGACTGTCCTATTGTTAAAGAGCGAATTAAAATCTACCAGAAAAACGCATTCATAAAGCACTGTAGCATGTTTAGCATGTTTCAACTCAAGTGCAAAATGTTCAAATTTTAATTTTTTCAGGAAATCGTGTTTTTCGCAAAGCAGTCCAGTTTCGTCAAAATCCATTTACGACGTTTTTAAATATGCTTTTTCAAAGCTACAGCTTGTTATTATTGTAAAAAGATACTGAATGCCTGCCTTAATGCATGCTAAGAACATAGGAGGAACCCTAAAGATCCCTATGAACTTGTCCCACATGGATCGATTTGGACTTGCCCTGAGCAGTATAAAACATGTTTGGAGACATTTATGTGTCCAACGACTGTCTTATTGTTAAAGAACGAATCAAGATCTACCAGAAAAACGCATTCATAAAGCACTGTAGCATGTTTAGCATGTTTGAACTCAAGTGCAAAATGTTCAAATTTCAATTTTTTCAGGAAATCGTGTTTTTTGCAAAGCAGTCCAGTTTCGTCAAAATCCATTTACGACGTTCTTAAATATGCTTTTTCAAAGCTACAGCCTGCTATCATTGTAAAAAGATACTGAATGCCTGCCTAAATGCATGCTAAGAACATAGGAGGAACCCTAAAGATCCCTATGAACTTGTCCCACATGGATCGATTTGGACTTGCCCTGAGCAGTATAAAACATGTTTGGAGACATTTATGTGTCCAACGACTGTCCTATTGTTGAAGAGCGAATTGAGATCTACCAGAAAAACGCATTTTTAAAGCACTGTAGCATGTTGAGCATGTTTTAACTCAAGTGCAAAATGTTCAAATTTCCATGTTTTTAGGAAATTGTGTTTTTCGCAAAGCAGTCCAGTGTCGTTAAAATCCATTTACGACGTTTTTAAATATGCTTTTTGTAAAGCTACAGCCTGTTATCATTGTAAAAAGATACTGAATGCCTGCCTTAATGCATGCTAAGAACATAGGAGGAACCCTAAATATCCCTATGAACTTGTCCCACATGGATCGATTTGGACTTGCCCTGAGCAGTATAAAACATGTTTGGAGACATTTATGTGTCCAACGACTGTCCTATTGCTAAAAAGCGAATCAAGATCTACCAGAAAAACGCATTCATAAAGCACTGTAGCATGTTAAGCATGTTTCAACTCAAGTGCAAAATGTTCAAATTTCCATTTTTTCAGGAAATCGTGTTTTTCGTTAAGCAGTCCAGTTTCGTCAAAATCCATTAACGACGTTTTGAAATATGCTTTTTTAAAGCTACTGCTTGTTATCATTGTAAAAAGATACTGAATGCCTGCCTTAATGCATGCTAAGAACATAGGAGGAACCCTAAAGATCCCTATGAACTTGTCCCACATGGATCGATTTGGACTTGCCCTGAGCAGTATAAAACATGTTTAGAGACGTTTATGTGTCCAACGACTGTCCTATTGTTAAAGAGCGAATTGAGATCTACCAGAAAAACGCATTCATAAAGCACTGTAGCATGTTCAGCATGTTTTAACTCAAGTGCAAAATGTTCAAATTTCCATGTTTTTAGGAAATTGTGTTTTTTGCAAAGCAGTCCAGTGTCGTCAAAATCCATTTACGACGTTTTTAAATATGCTTGTTCGAAGCTACAGCCTGTTATCATTGTAAAAAAATACTGAATGCCTGCCTTAATGCATGCTAAGAACATAGGAGGAACCCTGAAGATCCCTATGAACTTGTCCCACATGGATCGATTTGGACTTGCCCTGAGCAGTATAAAACATGTTTGGAGACGTTTATGTGTCCAACGACTGTCCTATTGTTAAAAAGCGAATTGAGATCTACCAGAAAAACGCATTTATAAAGCACTGTAGCATGTTGAGCATGTTTTAACTCAAGTGCTAAATGTTCAAATTTTCATTTTTTCAGAAAATCGTGTTTTTTGCAAAGCAGTCTAGTTTGGTCAAAATCCATTTACGACGTTTTTAAATATGCTTTTTCAAAGCTACAGCTTGTTATTATTGTAAAAAGATACTGAATGCCTGCCTTAATGCATGCTAAGAACATAGGAGGAACCCTAAAGATCCCTATGAACTTGTCCCACATGGATCGATTTGGACTTGCCCTGAGCAGTATAAAACATGTTTGGAGACATTTATGTGTCCAACGACTGTCTTATTGATAAAGAGCGAATCGAGATCTACCAGAAAAACGCATTTATAAAGCACTGTAGCATGTTAAGCATGTTTCAACTCAAGTGCAAAATGTTCAAATTTTAATTTTTTCAGGAAATCGTGTTTTTCGCAAAGCAGTCCAGTTTCGTCAAAATCCATTTACGACGTTCTTAAATATGCTTTTTCTAAGCTACAGCCTGCTATCATTGTAAAAAGATACTGAATGCCTGCCTAAATGCATGCTAAGAACATAGGAGGAACCCTAAAGATCCCTATGAACTTGTCCCACATGGATCGATTTGGACTTGCCCTGAGCAGTATAAAACATGTTTGGAGACATTTATGTGTCCAACGACTGTCCTATTGTTAAAGAGCGAACTGAGATCTACCAGAAAAACGCATTTTTAAAGCACTGTAGCATGTTAAGCATGTTTCAACTCAAGTGCAAAATGTTCAATTTTCCATTTTTTCAGAAAATCGTGTTTTTCGCAAAGCAGTCCAGTTTGGTCAAAATCCATTCACGACGTTTTTAAATATGCTTTTTCAAAGCTACAGCTTGTTATTATTGTGAAAAGATACTAAATGCCTGCCTTAATGCATGCTAAGAACATAGGAGGAACCCTAAAGATCCCTATGAACTTGTCCCACATGGATCGATTTGGACTTGCCCTGAGCAGTATAAAACATGTTTGGAGACATTTATGTGTCCAACGACTGTCTTATTGTTAAAGAGCGAATCAAGATCTACCAGAAAAACGCATTTATAAAGCACTGTAGCATGTTAAGCATGTTTCAACTCAAGTGCAAAATGTTCAAATTTCAATTTTTTCAGGAAATCGTGTTTTTCGCAAAGCAGTCCAGTTTCGTCAAAATCCATTTACGACGTTCTTAAATATGCTTTTTCAAAGCTACAGCCTGCTATCATTGTAAAAAGATACTGAATGCCTGCCTAAATGCATGCTAAGAACATAGGAGGAACCCTAAAGATCCCTATGAACTTGTCCCACATGGATCGATTTGGACTTGCCCTGAGCAGTATAAAACATGTTTGGAGACATTTATGTGTCTAACAACTGTCCTATTGTTAAAGAACGAATTAAAATCTACCAGAAAAACGCATTTATAAAGCACTGTAGCATGTTCAGCATGTTTTAATTCAAGCGCAAAATGTTCAAATTTCTATGTTTTTAGGAAATTGTGTTTTTCGCAAAGCAGTCCAGTGTCGTCAAAATCCATTTACGACGTTTTAAATATGCTTTTTTGAAGCTACAGCCTGTTATCATTGTAAAAAGATACTGAATGCCTGCCTTAATGCATGCTAAGAACATAGGAGGAACCCTAAAGATCCCTATGAACTTGTCCCACATGGATCTATTTGGACTTGCCCTGAGCAGTATAAAACATGTTTGGAGACATTTATGTGTCCAACGACTGTCTTATTGTTAAAAAGCGAATCAAGATCTACGAGAAAAACGCATTTATAAAGCACTGTAGCATGTTGAGCATGTTTCAACTCAAGTGCAAAATGTTCAAATTTCCATTTTTTCAGGAAATCGTGTTTTTCGCAAAGCAGTCCAGTTTCGTCAAAATCCATTAACGACGTTTTTAAATATGCTTTTTCAAAGCTACAGCTTGTTATCATTGTAAAAAGATACTGAATGCCTGCCTAAATGCATGCTAAGAACATAGGAGGAACCCTAAAGTTCCCTATGAACTTGTCCCACATGGATCGATTTGGACTTGCCCTGAGCAGTATAAAACATGTTTGGAGACATTTATGTGTCCAACAACTATCCTATTGTTAAAGAGCGAATTAAAATCTACCAGAAAAACGCATTTATAAAGCACTGTAGCATGTTTAGCATGTTTGAACTCAAGTGCAAAATGTTCAAATTTCCATTTTTTCAGGAAATCGTGTTTTTCGCAAAGCAGTCCAGTTTCGTCAAAATCCATTTACGACGTTTGTAAATATGCGTTTTTCAAAGCTACAGCTTTTTGTCATTGTAAAAAGATACTGAATGCCTGCCTAAATGCATGCTAAGAACATAGGAGGAACCCTAAAGATCCCTATGAACTTGTCCCACATGGATCGATTTGGACTTGCCCTGAGCAGTATAAAACATGTTTGGAGACGTTTATGTGTCCAACGACTGTCCTATTGTTAAAAAGCAAATTGAGATCTACCAAAAAAACGCATTTTTAAAGCACTGTAGCATGTTGAGCATGTTTCAACTCAAGTGCAAAATGTTCAAATTTCCATTTTTTCAGGAAATCGTGTTTTTCGCAAAGCAGTCCAGTTTTGTCAAAATCCATTTACGACGTTTTTTAATATGCTTTTTTAAAGCTACAGCTTGTTATCATTGTAAAAAGATACTGAATGCCTGCCTTAATGCATGCTAAGAACATAGGAGAGACCTTAAAGATCCCTATGAACTTGTCCCACATGGATCGATTTGGACTTGCCCTGAGCAGTATAAAACATGTTTCGAGACATTTATGTGTCCAACGACTGTCCTATTGTTAAAGACTGAATTAAGATCTACCAGAAAAACGCATTTATAAAGCACTGTAGCTTGTTTAGCATGTTTTAACTCAAGTGCAAAATGTTCAAATTTCCATGTTTTTAGGAAATTGTGTTTTTCGCAAAGCAGTCCAATTTCGTCAAAATCCATTTACGACGTTTTTAAATATGCTTTATCAAAGCTACAGCCTGTTATCATTGTAAAAAGATACTAAATGCCTGCCTAAATGCATGCTAAGAACATAGGAGGAACCCTAAAGATCCCTATGAACTTGTCCCACATGGATCGATTTTGTTTTGCCCTGAGCAGTATAAAACATGTTTGGAGACATTTATGTGTCCAACGACTGTCCTATTGTTAAAGACCGAATTAAAATCTACCAGAAAAACGCATTCATAAAGCACTGTAGCATGTTCAGCATGTTTCAACTCAAGTGCAAAATGTTCAAATTTCCATTTTTTCAGGAAATCGTGTTTTTTGCAAAGCAGTCCAGTTTCGTCAAAATCCATTTACGACGTTTTTAAATATGCTTTTTCAAACCTACAGCCTGTTATCATTGTAAAAAGATACTGAATGCCTGCCTAAATGAATGCTAAGAACATAGGAGGAACCCTAAAGATCCCTATGAACTTGTCCCACATGGATCGATTTGGACTTGCCCTGAGCAGTATAAAACATGTTTGGAGACGTTTATGTTTCTAACGACTGTCTTATTGTTAATGAGCGAATTGAGATCTACCAGAAAAACGCATTCATAAAGCACTGTAGCATGTTGAGCATGTTTCAACTCAAGTGCAAAATGTTCAAATTTCCATTTTTTCAGGAAATCGTGTTTTTCGCAAAGCAGTCCAGTTTCGTCAAAATCCATTAACGACGTTTTTAAATATGCTTTTTCAAAGCTACAGCCTGCTTTCATTGTAAAAAAATACTGAATGCCTGCCTGAATGCATGCTAAGAACATAGAAGGAACTCTAAAGATCCCTATGAACTTGTCCCACATGGATCGATTTGGACTTGCCCTGAGCAGGATAAAACATGTTTAGAGACATTTATGTGTCCAACGACTGTTCTATTTTTAAAGAGCGAATTGAGATCTACCAGAAAAACGCATTTTTAAAGCACTGTAGCATGTTGAGCATGTTTCATTTCAAGTGCAAAATGTTCAAATTTCCATTTTTTCAGGAAATCGTGTTTTTCGCAAAGCAGTCCAGTTTTGTCAAAATCTATTTACGACGTTTTTAAATATGCTTTTTTAAAGCTACAGCTTGTTATTATTGTAAAAAGATACTAAATGCCTGCCTAAATGCATGCTAAGAACATAGGAGGAACCCTAAAGATCTTTATGAACTTGTCCCACATGGATCGATTTGGACTTGCCCTGAGCAGTATAAAACATGTTTGGAGACATTTATGTGTCCAACGACTATCCTATTGTTAAAGAGCGAATTAGGATCTACCAGATAAACGCATTTTTAAAGCACTGTAGCATGTTCAGCATGTTTAAACTCAAGTGCAAAATGTTCAAATTTCCATGTTTTTAGGAAATTGTGTTTTTCGCAAAGCAGTCCAGTGTCGTCAAAATCCATTTACGACGTTTTTAAATATGCTTTTTTGAAGCTAAAGCCTGTTATCATTGTAAAAAGATACTAAATGCCTGCCTTAATGCATGCTAAGAACATTGGAGGAACCCTAAAGATCCCTATGAACTTGTCCCACATGGATCGATTTGGACTTGCCCTGAGCAGTATAAAACATGTTTGGAGACATTTATGTGTCCAACGACTTGTTTATTGTTAAATAGCGAATCAAGATCTACCAGAAAAACGCATTCATAAAGCACTGTAGCATGTTTAGCATGTTTCAACTCAAGTGCAAAATGTTCAAATTTTAATTTTTTCAGGAAATCGTGATTTTCGCAAAGCAGTCTAGTTTCGTCAAAATCCATTTACGACGTTTCTAAATATGCTTTTTTCAAAGCTACAGCTTGTTGTCATTGTAAAAAGATACTGAATGCCTGCCTAAATGCATGCTAAGAACATAGAAGGAACCCTAAAGATCCCTATGAACTTGTCCCACATGGATCGATTTGGACTTGCCCTGAGCAGTATAAAACATGTTTGGAGACATTTATGTGTCCAACGACTATCCTATTGTTGAAAAGCGAATTAGGATCTACCAGATAAACGCATTTTTAAAGCACTGTAGCATGTTTAGCATGTTTTAACTCAAGTGCAAAATGTTCAAATTTCCATTTTTTCAGGAAATCGTGTTTTTCGCAAAGCAGTCCAGTTTCGTCAAAATCCATTTACGACGTTTGTAAATATGCTTTTTTCAAAGCTACAGCTTTTTGTCATTGTAAAAAGATACTGAATTCCTGCCTAAATGCATGCTAAGAACATAGGAGGAACCCTAAAGATCCCTATGAACTTGTCCCACATGGATCGATTTGGACTTGCCCTGAGCAGTATGAAACATGTTTGACGACGTTTATGTGTCCAACGACTGTCTTATTGTTAAAGAGCGAAGCAAGATCTACCAGAAAAACGCATTCATAAAGCACTGTAGCATGTTTAGCATGTTTCAACTCAAGTGCAAAATGTTTAAATTTCAATTTTTTCAGGAAATCGTGTTTTTCGCAAAGCAGTCCAGTTTTGTCAAAATCCATTTACGACGTTCTTAAATATGCTTTTTCAAAGTTACAGCCTGCTATCATTGTAAAAAGATACTGAATGCATGCCTGAATGCATGCTAAGAACATAGGAGGAACCCTAAAGATCCCTATGAACTTGTCCAACATGGATCGATTTGGACTTGCCCTGAGCAGTATAAAACATGTTTGGAGACATTTATGTGTCCAACGACTATCCTATTGATAAAAAGCAAATTAAAATCTACCAGAAAAACGCATTTTTAAAGCACTGTTGCATGTTCAGCATGTTTTAACTCAAGTGCAAAATGTACAAATTTTCATGTTTTTAGGAAATTGTGTTTTTCGCAAAGCAGTCCAGTGTCGTCAAAATCTATTTACGACGTTTTTAAATATGCTTTTTCGAAGCTACAGCCTGTTATCATTGTAAAAAGATACTAAATGCCTGCCTTAATGCATGCTAAGAACATAGGAGGAACCCTAAAGATCCCTATGAACTTGTCCCACATGGATCGATTTGGACTTGCCCTGAGCAGTATAAAACATGTTTGGAGATATTTATGTGTCCAACGAATATCCTTTTGTTAAAGAGCGAATTAAAATCTACCAGAAAAACGCATTTATAAAGCACTGTAGCATGTTTAGCATGTTTCAACTCAAGTGCAAAATGTTCAAATTTCCATTTTTTTAAGGAAATCGTGTTTTTCGCAAAGCAGTCCAGTTTCGTCAAAATCCATTTACGACGTTTGTAAATATGCTTTTTTTAAAGCTACAGCTTGTTGTCATTGTAAAAAGATACTGAATGCCTGCCTAAATGCATGCTAAGAACATAGGAGGAACCCTAAAGATCCCTATGAACTTGTCCCACATGGATCGATTTGGACTTGCCCTGAGCAGTATAAAACATGTTTGGAGACGTTTATGTGTCCAACGACTGTCCTATTGTTAAAGAGCAAATTAAGATCTACCAATAAAACGCATTTTTAAAGCACTGTAGCATGTTCAGCATGTTTTAACTCAAGTGCAAAATGTACAAATTTCCATGTTTTTAGGAAATTGTGTTTTTCGCAAAGCGGTCCAGTGTCGTCAAAATCCATTTACGACGTTTTTTAATATGCTTTTTCGAAGCTTCAGCCTGTTATCATTGTTCAAAGATACTAAATGCCTGCCTTAATGCATGCTAAGAACATAGGAGGAACCCTAAAGATCCCTATGAACTTGTCCCACATGGATCGATTTAGACTTGCCCTGAGCAGTATAAAACATGTTTGGAGATATTTATGTGTCCAACGACTGTCTTATTGTTGAAGAGCGAATCAAGATCTACCAGAAAAATGCATTTAAAAAGCACTGTAGCATGTTGAGCATGTTTCAACTCAAGTGCAAAATGTTCAAATTTCCATTTTTTCAGGAAATCGTGTTTTTTGCAAAGCAGTCCAGTTTCGTCAAAATCCATTAACGACGTTTTAAAATATGCTTTTTCAAAGCTACAGCTTGTTATTATTGTAAAAAGATACTGAATGCCTGCCTAAATGCATGCTAAGAACATAGAAGGAACCCTAAAGATCCCTATGAACTTGTCCCACATGGATCGATTTGGACTTGCCCTGAGCAGTATAAAACATGTTTGGAGACATTTATGTGTCCAACGACTATCCTATTGTTGAAAAGCGAATTAAGATCTACCAGATAAACGCATTTTTAAAGCACTGTAGCATGTTTAGCATGTTTTAACTCAAGTGCAAAATGTTCAAATTTCCATTTTTTCAGGAAATCGTGTTTTTCGCAAAGCAGTCCAGTTTTGTCAAAATCCATTTACGACGTTTGTAAATATGCTTTTTTCAAAGCTACAGCTTTTTGTCATTGTAAAAAGATACTGAATTCCTGCCTAAATGCATGCTAAGAACATAGGAGGAACCCTAAAGATCCCTATGAACTTGTCCCACATGGATCGATTTGGACTTGCCCTGAGCAGTATGAAACATGTTTGGAGACGTTTATGTGTCCAACGACTGTCTTATTGTTAAAGATCGAAGCAAGATCTACCAGAAAAACGCATTCATAAAGCACTGTAGCATGTTTAGCATGTTTCAACTTAAGTGCAAAATGTTTAAATTTCAATTTTTTCAGGAAATCGTGTTTTTCGCAAAGCAGTCCAGTTTTGTCAAAATCCATTTACGACGTTCTTAAATATGCTTTTTCAAAGTGACAGCCTGCTATCATTGTAAAAAGATACTGAATGCCTGCCTTAATGCATGCTAAGAACATAGGAGGAACCCTAAAGATCCCTATGAACTTGTCCCACATGGATCGATTTGGACTTGCCCTGAGCAGTATGAAACATGTTTGGAGACGTTTATGTGTCCAACGACTGTCCTATTGTTAAAGAGCAAATTGAGATCTACCAATAAAACGCATTTTTAAAGCACTGTAGCATGTTGAGCATGTTTCATCTCAAGTGCAAAATGTTCAAATTTCCATTTTTTCAGGAAATCGTGTTTTTCGCAAAGCAGTCCAGTTTCGTCAAAATCCATTAACGACGTTTTTCATATGCTTTTTTAAAGCTACAGCTTGTTATTATTGTAAAAAGATACTGAATGCCTGCCTAAATGTATGCTAAGAACATAGGAGGAACCCTTAAGATCCCTAGGAACTTGTCCCACATGGATCGATTTGGACTTGCCCCGAGCAGTATAAAAAATGTTTGGAGACATTTATGTGTCCAACGACTGTCTTATTGTTAAAGAGCGAATCAAGATCTACCAGAAAAACGCATTTTTAAAGCACTGTAGCATGTTCAGCATGTTTTAACTCAAGTGCAAAATGTTCAAATTTCCATGTTTTTAGGAAATTGTGTTTTTCGCAAAGCAGTCCAGTGTCGTCAAAATCCATTTTCGACGTTTTTAAATATGCTTTTTCGAAGCTACAGCCTAGTGTCATTGTAAAAAGATACTAAATGCCTGCCTTAATGCATGCTAAGAACATAGGAGGAACCCTAAAGATCCCTATGAACTTGTCCCACATGGATCGATTTGGACTTGCCCTGAGTAGTATAAAACATGTTTGGAGACATTTATGTGTCAAACGACTGTCCTATTGTTGAAAAGCGAATCAAAATCTACTAGAAAAACGCATTCATAAAGCACTGTAGCATGTTGAGCATGTTTCAACTCAAGTGCAAAATGTTCAAATTTCCATTTTTTCAGGAAATCGTGTTTTTCGCAAAGCAGTCCAGTTTCGTCAAAATCCATTTACGACGTTTTTCAATATGCTTTTTCAAAGCTACAGCTTGTTATCATTGTAAAAAGATACTAAATGCCTGCCTAAATGCATGCTAAGAACATAGAAGGAACCCTAAATATCCCTATGAACTTGTCCCACATGGATCGATTTGGACTTGCCCTGAGCAGTATAAAACATGTTTGGAGACGTTTATGTGTCCAACGACTGTCCTAGTGTTAAAGAGCAAATTGAGATCTACCAATAAAACGCATTTTTAAAGCACTGTTGCATGTTGAGCATGTTTCAACTTAAGTGCAAAATGTTCAAATTTCCATTTTTTCAGGAAATCGTGTTTTTCGCAAAGCAGTCCAGTTTCGTCAAAATCCATTTACGACGTTTTTAAATATGCTTTTTCAAAGCTTCAGCTTGTTATTATTGTAAAAAGATACTGAATGCCTGCCTGAATGAATGCTAAGAACAGAAGAGGAACCCTAAAGATACCTATGAACGTGTCCCACATGGATCGATTTATACTTGCCCTGAGCAGTATAAAACATGTTTGGAGACAATAATGTGTCCAACGACTGTCCTATTGTTGAAGAGCGAATCAAGATCTACCAGAAAAACGCATTTATAAAGCACTGTAGCATGTTCAGCATGTTTTAACTCAAGTGCAAAATGTTCAAATTTCCATTTTTTCAGGAAATCTTTTTTTTCGCAAAGCAGTCCAGTTATGTCAAAATCCATTTACGACGTTTGTAAATATGCTTTTTTCAAAGCTACAGCTTGTTGTCATTGTAAAAAGATACTGAATGCCTGCCCAAATGCATGCTAAGAACATAGGAGGAACCCTAAAGATCCCTATGAACTTGTCCCACATAGATCGATTTGGACTTGCCCTGAGCAGTATAAAACATGTTTGGAGACGTTTATGTGTCCAACGACTGTCCTATTGTTAAAGAGCAAATTAAGATCTACCAATAAAACGCATTTTTAAAGCACTGTAGCATGTTAAGCATGTTTCAACTCAAGTGCAAAATGTTCAAATTTCCATTTTTTCAGGAAATCGTGTTTTTCGCAAAGCAGTCCAATTTCGTCAAAATCCATTTACGACGTTTTTAAATATGCTTTTTCAAAGCTTCAGCTTGTTATTATTGTAAAAAGATACTGAATGCCTGCCTAAATGCATGCTAAGAACATAGGAGGAACCCTAAAGATTCCTATGAACTTGTCCCACATGGATCGATTTGGACTTGCCCTGAGCAGTATAAAACATGTTTGGAGACATTAATGTGTCCAACGACTGTCCTATTGTTGAGAAGCGAATCAAGATGTACCAGAAAAACGCATTTATAAAGCACTGTAGCATGTTCAGCATGTTTTAACTCAAGTGCAAAATGTTCAAATTTCCATTTTTTTAAGAAATCTTGTTTTTCGCAAAGCAGTCCAGTTTTGTCAAAATCCATTTACGACGTTGTCAAATATGTTTTTTTAAAGCTACAGCCTGCTATCATTGTAAAAAGATACTGAATGCCTGCCTAAATGCATGCTAAGAACATAGGAGGAACCCTAAAGATCCCTATGAACTTGTCCCACATGGATCGATTTGGACTTGCCCTGAGCAGTATAAAACATGTTTGGAGACATTTATGTGTCCAACGACTGTCCTATTGTTCAAGACCAAATTAAGATCTACCAGAAAAACGCATTCATAAAGCACTGTAGCATGTTCAGCATGTTTTAACTCAAGTGCAAAATGTTCAAATTTCCATGTTTTTAGGAAATTGTGTTTTTCGCAAAGTAGTCCAGTGTCTTCAAAATCCATTTACGACGTTTTTAAATATGCTTTTTCAAAGCTACAGCCTGTTATCATTGTAAAAAGCTACTGAATGCCTGCCTTAGTGCATGCTAAGAACATAGGAGGAACCCTAAAGATCCCTATGAACTTGTCCCACATGGATCGATTTGGACTTGCCCTGAGCAGTATAAAACATGTTTGGAGACGTTTATGTTTCCAACGACTGTCCTATTGTTAATGAGCGAATTGAGATCTACCAGAAAAACGCATTTATAAAGCACTGTAGCATGTTGAGCATGTTTCAACTCAAGTGCAAAATGTTCAAATTTCCATTTTTTCAGGAAATCGTGTTTTTCGCAAAGCAGTCCAGTTTCGTCAAAATCCATTTACGACGTTTTTAAATATGCTTTTTCAAAGCTTTAGCTTGTTATTATTGTAAAAAGATACTGAATGCCTGCCTAAATGCATGCTAAGAACATAGGAGGAACCCTAAAGATTCCTATGAACTTGTTTCACATGGATCGATTTGGACTTGCCCTGAGCAGTATAAAACATGTTTGGAGACATTATTGTGTCCAACGACTGTCCTATTGTTGAAGAGCGAATCAAGATCTACCAGAAAAACGCATTTATAAAGCACTGTAGCATGTTCAGCATGTTTTAACTCAAGTGCAAAATGTTCAAATTTCCATTTTTTCAGGAAATCGTGTTTTTCGCAAAGCAGTCCAATTTCGTCAAAATCCATTTACGACGTTTTTAAATATGCTTTTTCAAAGCTTCAGCTTGTTATTATTGTAAAAAGATACTGAATGCCTGCCTAAATGCATGCTAAGAACATAGGAGGAACCCTAAAGATTCCTATGAACTTGTCCCACATGGATCGATTTGGACTTGCCCTGAGCAGTATAAAACATGTTTGGAGACATTAATGTGTCCAACGACTGTCCTATTGTTGAGAAGCGAATCAAGATGTACCAGAAAAACGCATTTATAAAGCACTGTAGCATGTTCAGCATGTTTTAACTCAAGTGCAAAATGTTCAAATTTCCATTTTTTTAAGAAATCTTGTTTTTCGCAAAGCAGTCCAGTTTTGTCAAAATCCATTTACGACGTTGTCAAATATGTTTTTTTAAAGCTACAGCCTGCTATCATTGTAAAAAGATACTGAATGCCTGCCTAAATGCATGCTAAGAACATAGGAGGAACCCTAAAGATCCCTATGAACTTGTCCCACATGGATCGATTTGGACTTGCCCTGAGCAGTATAAAACATGTTTGGAGACATTTATGTGTCCAACGACTGTCCTATTGTTCAAGACCAAATTAAGATCTACCAGAAAAACGCATTCATAAAGCACTGTAGCATGTTCAGCATGTTTTAACTCAAGTGCAAAATGTTCAAATTTCCATGTTTTTAGGAAATTGTGTTTTTCGCAAAGTAGTCCAGTGTCTTCAAAATCCATTTACGACGTTTTTAAATATGCTTTTTCAAAGCTACAGCCTGTTATCATTGTAAAAAGCTACTGAATGCCTGCCTTAGTGCATGCTAAGAACATAGGAGGAACCCTAAAGATCCCTATGAACTTGTCCCACATGGATCGATTTGGACTTGCCCTGAGCAGTATAAAACATGTTTGGAGACGTTTATGTTTCCAACGACTGTCCTATTGTTAATGAGCGAATTGAGATCTACCAGAAAAACGCATTTATAAAGCACTGTAGCATGTTGAGCATGTTTCAACTCAAGTGCAAAATGTTCAAATTTCCATTTTTTCAGGAAATCGTGTTTTTCGCAAAGCAGTCCAGTTTCGTCAAAATCCATTTACGACGTTTTTAAATATGCTTTTTCAAAGCTTTAGCTTGTTATTATTGTAAAAAGATACTGAATGCCTGCCTAAATGCATGCTAAGAACATAGGAGGAACCCTAAAGATTCCTATGAACTTGTTTCACATGGATCGATTTGGACTTGCCCTGAGCAGTATAAAACATGTTTGGAGACATTATTGTGTCCAACGACTGTCCTATTGTTGAAGAGCGAATCAAGATCTACCAGAAAAACGCATTTATAAAGCACTGTAGCATGTTCAGCATGTTTTAACTCAAGTGCAAAATGTTCAAATTTCCATTTTTTCAGGAAATCTTGTTTTTCGCAAAGCAGTCCAGTTTCGTCAAAATCCATTTACGACGTTTTCAAATATGCTTTTTTAAAGCTACAGCCTGCTATCATTGTAAAAAGATACTGAATGCCTGCCTAAATGCATGCTAAGAACATAGGAGGAACCCTAAAGATCCCTATGAACTTGTCCCACATGGATCGATTTGGACTTGCCCTGAGCAGTATAAAACATGTTTGGAGACATTTATGTGTCCAACGACTGTCCTATTGTTCAAGACCAAATTAAGATCTACCAGAAAAACGCATTCATAAAGCACTGTAGCATGTTCAGCATGTTTTAACTCAAGTGCAAAATGTTCAAATTTCCATGTTTTTAGGAAATTGTGTTTTTCGCAAAGTAGTCCAGTGTCTTCAAAATCCATTTACGACGTTTTTAAATATGCTTTTTCAAAGCTACAGCCTGTTATCATTGTAAAAAGCTACTGAATGCCTGCCTTAGTGCATGCTAAGAACATAGGAGGAACCCTAAAGATCCCTATGAACTTGTCCCACATGGATCGATTTGGACTTGCCCTGAGCAGTATAAAACATGTTTGGAGACGTTTATGTTTCCAACGACTGTCCTATTGTTAATGAGCGAATTGAGATCTACCAGAAAAACGCATTTATAAAGCACTGTAGCATGTTGAGCATGTTTCAACTCAAGTGCAAAATGTTCAAATTTCCATTTTTTCAGGAAATCGTGTTTTTCGCAAAGCAGTCCAGTTTCGTCAAAATCCATTTACGACGTTTTTAAATATGCTTTTTCAAAGCTTTTGCTTGTTATTATTGTAAAAAGATACTGAATGCCTGCCTAAATGCATGCTAAGAACATAGGAGGAACCCTAAAGATTCCTATGAACTTGTTTCACATGGATCGATTTGGACTTGCCCTGAGCAGTATAAAACATGTTTGGAGACATTATTGTGTCCAACGACTGTCCTATTGTTGAAGAGCGAATCAAGATCTACCAGAAAAACGCATTTATAAAGCACTGTAGCATGTTCAGCATGTTTTAACTCAAGTGCAAAATGTTCAAATTTCCATTTTTTCAGGAAATCTTGTTTTTCGCAAAGCAGTCCAGTTTCGTCAAAATCCATTTACGACGTTTTCAAATATGCTTTTTTAAAGCTACAGCCTGCTATCATTGTAAAAAGATACTGAATGCCTGCCTAAATGCATGCTAAGAACATAGGAGGAACCCTAAAGATCCCTATGAACTTGTCCCACATGGATCGATTTGGACTTGCCCTGAGCAGTATAAAACATGTTTGGAGACGTTTATGTTTCCAACGACTGTCCTATTGTTAATGAGCGAATTGAGATCTACCAGAAAAACGCATTTATAAAGCACTGTAGCATGTTGAGCATGTTTCAACTCAAGTGCAAAATGTTCAAATTTCCATTTTTTCAGGAAATCGTGTTTTTCGCAAAGCAGTCCAGTTTCGTCAAAATCCATTTACGACGTTTTTAAATATGCTTTTTCAAAGCTTTAGCTTGTTATTATTGTAAAAAGATACTGAATGCCTGCCTAAATGCATGCTAAGAACATAGGAGGAACCCTAAAGATTCCTATGAACTTGTTTCACATGGATCGATTTGGACTTGCCCTGAGCAGTATAAAACATGTTTGGAGACATTATTGTGTCCAACGACTGTCCTATTGTTGAAGAGCGAATCAAGATCTACCAGAAAAACGCATTTATAAAGCACTGTAGCATGTTCAGCATGTTTTAACTCAAGTGCAAAATGTTCAAATTTCCATTTTTTCAGGAAATCTTGTTTTTCGCAAAGCAGTCCAGTTTCGTCAAAATCCATTTACGACGTTTTCAAATATGCTTTTTTAAAGCTACAGCCTGCTATCATTGTAAAAAGATACTGAATGCCTGCCTAAATGCATGCTAAGAACATAGGAGGAACCCTAAAGATTCCTATGAACTTGTCCCACATGGATCGATTTGGACTTGCCCTGAGCAGTATAAAACATGTTTAGAGACATTTCTGTGTCCAACGACTGTCGTTATGTTAAAAAACGAATTAGGATCTACCAGAAAAACGCATTTTTAAAGCACTGTAGCATGTTCAGCATGTTTTAACTCAAGTGCAAAATGTTCAAATTTCCATGTTTTTAGGAAATTGTGTTTTTCGCAAAGCAGTCCAGTGTCGTCAAAATCCATTTTCGACGTTTTTAAATATGCTTTTTCGAAGCTACAGCCTAGTGTCATTGTTAAAAGATACTGAATGCCTGCCTTCATGCATGCTAAGAACATAGGAGGAACCCTTAAGATCCCTATGAACTTGTCCCACATGGATCGATTTGGACTTGCCCTAAGCAGTATAAAACATGTTTGGAGACATTTATGTGTCAAACGACTGTCCTATTGTTGAGAAGCGAATTAAAATCTACCAGAAAAACGCATTCATAAAGCACTTTAGCATGTTGAGCATGTTTCAACTCAAGTGCAAAATGTTCAAATTTCCATTTTTTCAGGAAATCGTGTTTTTCGCAAAGCAGTCCAGTTTCGTCAAAATCCATTTACGACGTTTTTAAATATGCTTTTTCAAAGCTACAGCTTGTTATCATTGTAAAAAGCTACTAAATGCCTGCCTTAGTGCATGCTAAGAACATAGGAGGAACCCTTAAGATCCCTATGAACTTGTCCCACATGGATCGATTTGGACTTGCCCTGAGCAGTATAAAACATGTTTGGAGACATTTATGTGTCCAACGACTGTCCTTTTGTTCAAGACCAAATTAAGATCTACAAGAAAAACGCATTCATAAAGCACTGTAGCATGTTCAGCATGTTTTAACTCAAGTGCAAAATGTTCAAATTTCCATGTTTTTAGGAAATTGTGTTTTTCGCAAAGTAGTCCAGTGTCTTCAAAATCCATTTACGACGTTTTTAAATATGCTTTTTCAAAGCTACAGCCTGTTATTATTGTAAAAAGCTACTAAATGCCTGCCTTAGTGCATGCTAAGAACATAGGAGGAACCCTTAAGATCCCTATGAACTTGTCCCACATGGATCGATTTGGACTTGCCCTGAGCAGTATAAAACATGTTTGGAGACGTTTATGTTTCCAACGACTGTCCTATTGTTAATGAGCGAATTGAGATCTACCAGAAAAACGCATTTATAAAGCACTGTAGCATGTTGAGCATGTTTCAACTCAAGTGCAAAATGTTCAAATTTCCATTTTTTCAGGAAATCGTGTTTTTCGCAAAGCAGTCCAGTTTCGTCATAATCCATTTACGACGTTTTTAAATATGCTTTTTCAAAGCTTCAGCTTGTTATTATTGTAAAAAGATACTGAATGCCTGCCTAAATGCATGCTAAGAACATAGGAGGAACCCTAAAGATTCCTATGAACTTGTCCCACATGGATCGATTTGGACTTGCCCTGAGCAGTATAAAACATGTTTGGAGACAATAATGTGTCCAACAACTGTCTTATTGTTGAAGAGCGAATCAAGATCTACCAGAAAAACGCATTTATAAAGCACTGTAGCATGTTCAGCATGTTTTAACTCAAGTGCAAAATGTTCAAATTTCCATTTTTTCAGGAAATCTTGTTTTTCGCAAAGCAGTCCAGTTTCGTCAAAATCCATTTACGACGTTTTCAAATATGCCTTTTTAAAGCTACAGCCTGCTATCATTGTAAAAAAATTACTGAATGCCTGCCTAAATGCATGCTAAGAACATAGGAGGAACCCTAAAAATCCCTATGAACTTGTCCCACATGGATCGATTTGGACTTGCCCTGAGCAGTATAAAACATGTTTGGAGACATTTATGTGTCCAACGACTGTCCTTTTGTTCAAGACCAAATTAGGATCTACCAGAAAAACGCAATCATAAAGCACTGTAGCATGTTCAGCATGTTTTAACTCAAGTGCAAAATGTTCAAATTTCCATGTTTTTAGGAAATTGTGTTTTTCGCAAAGTAGTCCAGTGTCGTCAAAATCCATTTACGACGTTTGTAAATATGCTTTTTTCAAAGCTACAGCTTGTTTTCATTGTAAAAAGATACTAAATGCCTGCCTAAATGCATGCTTAGAACATAGGAGGAACCCTAAAGATCCCTATGAACTTGTCCCACATGGATCGATTTGGACTTGCCCTGAGCAGTATAAAACATGTTTGGAGACGTTTATGTGTCCAACGACTGTCCTAGTGTTAAAGAGCAAATTGAGATCTACCAATAAAACGCATTTTTAAAGCACTGTAGCATGTTGAGCATGTTTCAACTTAAGTGCAAAATGTTCAAATTTCCATTTTTTCAGGAAATCGTGTTTTTCGCAAAGCAGTCCAGTTTCGTCAAAATCCATTTACGACGTTTTTAAATATGCTTTTTCAAAGCTTTAGCTTGTTATTATTGTAAAAAGATACTGAATGCCTGCCTGAATGAATGCTAAGAACAGAAGAGGAACCCTAAAGATCCCTATGAACGTGTCCCACATGGATCGATTTGGACTTGCCCTGAGCAGTAGAAAACATGTTTGGAGACAAAAATGTGTCCAACGACTGTCCTATTGTTGAGAAGCGAATCAAGATCTACCAGAAAAACGCATTTATAAAGCACTGTAGCATGTTCAGCATGTTTTAACTCAAGTGCAAAATGTTCAAATTTCCATTTTTTTAGGAAATCTTGTTTTTCGCAAAGCAGTCCAGTTTTGTCAAAATCCATTTACGACGTTTGTAAATATGCTTTTTTCAAAGCTACAGCTTGTTGTCATTCTAAAAAGATACTGAATGCCTGCCCAAATGCATGCTAAGAACATAGGAGGAACCCTAAAGATCCCTATGAACTTGTCCCACATGGATCGATTTGGACTTGCCCTGAGCAGTATAAAACATGTTTGGAGACGTTTATTTGTCCAACGACTGTCCTATTGTTAAAAAGCAAATTAAGATCTACCAATAAAACGCATTTTTAAAGCACTGTAGCATGTAAAGCATGTTTCAACTCAAGTGCAAAATGTTCAAATTTCCATTTTTTCAGGAAATCGTGTTTTTCGCAAAGCAGTCCAATTTCGTCAAAATCCATTTACGACCTTTTTAAATATGCTTTTTCAAAGCTTCAGCTTGTTATTATTGTAAAAAGATACTGAATGCCTGCCTAAATGCATGCTAAGAACATAGGAGGAACCCTAAAGATTCCTATGAACTTGTCCCACATGGATCGATTTGGACTTGCCCTGAGCAGTATAAAACATGTTTGGAGACATTAATGTGTCCAACGACTGTCCTATTGTTGAAAAGGGAATCAAGATCTACCAGAAAAACGCATTTATAAAGCACTGTAGCATGTTAAGCATGTTTGAACCCAAGTGCAAAATGTTTAAATTTCCATTTTTTTAGGAAATCTTGTTTTTCGCAAAGCGGTCCAGTTTTGTCAAAATCTATTTACGACGTTTTTAAATATGCTTTTTAAAAGCAACAGCCTGCTATCATTGTAAAAAGATACTGAATGCCTGCCTTAATGCATGCTAAGAACATAGGAGGAACCCTAAAGATCCCTATGAACTTTTCCCACATGGGTCGATTTGGACTTGCCCTGAGCAGTATAAAACATGTTTGGAGACATTTATGTGTCCAACGACTGTCCTATTGTTCAAGACCAAATTAAGATCTACCAGAAAAACGCATTCATAAAGCACTGTAGCATGTTCAGCATGTTTTAACTCAAGTGCAAAATGTTCAAATTTCCATGTTTTTAGGAAATTGTGTTTTTCGCAAAGTAGTCCAGTGTCTTCAAAATCCATTTACGACGTTTTTAAATATGCTTTTTCAAAGCTACAGCCTGTTATTATTGTAAAAAGCTACTGAATGCCTGCCTTAGTGCATGCTAAGAACATAGGAGGAACCCTAAAGATCCCTATGAACTTGTCCCACATGGATCGATTTGGACTTGCCCTGAGCAGTATAAAACATGTTTGGAGACGTTTATGTTTCCAACGACTGTCCTATTGTTAATGAGCGAATTGAGATCTACCAGAAAAACGCATTTATAAAGCACTGTAGCATGTTGAGCATGTTTCAACTCAAGTGCAAAATGTTCAAATTTCCATTTTTTCAGGAAATCGTGTTTTTCGCTAAGCAGTCCAGTTTCGTCAAAATCCATTTACGACGTTTTTAAATATGCTTTTTCAAAGCTTTAGCTTGTTATTATTGTAAAAAGATACTGAATGCCTGCCTAAATGCATGCTAAGAACATAGGAGGAACCCTAAAGATTCCTATGAACTTGTCCCACATGGATCGATTTGGACTTGCCCTGAGCAGTATAAAACATGTTTGGAGACATTAATGTGTCCAACGACTGTCCTATTGTTGAAGAGCGAATTAAGATCTACCAGAAAAACGCATTTATAAAGCACTGTAGCATGTTCAGCATGTTTTAACTCAAGTGCAAAATGTTCAAATTTCCATTTTTTCAGGAAATCTTGTTTTTCGCAAAGCAGTCCAGTTTCGTCAAAATCCATTTACGACGTTTTTAAATATGCTTTTTCAAAGCTACAGCCTGTTATTATTGTAAAAAGCTACTGAATGCCTGCCTTAGTGCATGCTAAGAACATAGGAGGAACCCTAAAGATCCCTATGAACTTGTCCCACATGGATCGATTTGGACTTGCCCTGAGCAGTATAAAACATGTTTGGAGACGTTTATGTTTCCAACGACTGTTCTATTGTTAATGAGCGAATAAAGATCTACCAGAAAAACGCATTTATAAAGCACTGTAGCATGTTGAGCATGTTTCAACTCAAGTGCAAAATGTTCAAATTTCCATTTTTTCTGGAAATCGTGTTTTTCGCTAAGCAGTCCAGTTTCGTCAAAATCCATTTACGACGTTTTTAAATATGCTTTTTCAAAGCTTTAGCTTGTTATTATTGTAAAAAGATACTGAATGCCTGCCTAAATGCATGCTAAGAACATAGGAGGAACCCTAAAGATCCCTATGAACTTGTCCCACATGGATCAATTTGGACTTGCCCTGAGCAGTATAAAACATGTAAGGAGACATTTATGTGTCCAACGACTGTCCTTTTGTTCAAAACCAAATTAAGATCTACCAGAAAAACGCATTTATAAAGCACTGTAGCATGTTTAGCATGTTTTAACTCAAGTGCAAAATGTTCAAATTTCCATGTTTTTAGGAAATTGTGTTTTTCGCAAAGTAGTCCAGTGTCGTCAAAATCCATTGACGGCGTTTTTAAATATGCTTTTGCAAAGCTACAGCCTGTTATTATTGTAAAAAGCTACTGAATGCCTGCCTTAATGCATGCTAAGAACATAAGAGGAACCCTAAAGATCCCTATGAACTTGTCCCACATGGATCGATTTGGACTTGCCCTGAGCAGTAAAAAACATGTTTAGAGACGTTTATGTTTCCAACGACTGTCCTATTGTTAATGAGCGAATTGAGATCTACCAGAAAAACGCATTTATAAAGCACTGTAGCATGTTGAGCATGTTTCAACTCAAGTGCAAAATGTTCAAATTTCCATTTTTTCAGGAAATCGTGTTTTTCGCAAAGCAGTCCAGTTTCGTCAAAATCCATTTACGACGTTTTTAAATATGCTTTTTCAAAGCTTCAGCTTGTTATCATTGTAAAAAGATACTAAATGCCTGCCTAAATGCATGCTAAGAACATAGGAGGAACCCTAAAGATCAATATGAACTTGTCCCACATGGATCGATTTGGACTTGGCCTGAGCAGTATAAAACATGTTTGGAGACATTTATGTGTCCAACGACTGTCCTATTGTTGAATAGCGAATCAAGATCTACCAGAAAAACGCATTTATGAAGCACTTTAGCATGTTCAGCATGTTTCAACTCAAGTGCAAAATGTTCAAATTTCCATTTTTTCAGGAAATCGTGTTTTTCGCAAAGCAGTCCAGTTTCGTCAAAATCCATTTACGACGTTTTCAGATATGCTTTTTCAAAGCTACAGCCTGCTATCATTGTAAAAAGATACTAAATGCCTGCCTAAATGCATGCTAAGAACATAGGAGGAACCCCAAAGATCCCTATGATTTTGTCCCACATGGATCGATTTGGACTTGCCCTGAGCAGTATAAAACATGTTTGGAGACGTTTATGTGTCCAACGACTGTCCTAGTGTTGAAGAGCAAATTGAGATCTACCAATAAAACGCATTTTTAAAGCACTGTAGCATGTTGAGCATGTTTCAACTTAAGTGCAAAATGTTCAAATTTTCATTTTTTCAGGAAATCGTGTTTTTCGCAAAGCAGTCCAGTTTCGTCAAAATCCATTAACGACGTTTTTAAATATGCTTTTTCAAAGCTTCAGCTTGTTATTATTGTAAAAAGATACTGAATGCCTGCCTGAATGAATGCTAAGAACAGAAGAAGAACCCTAAAGATCCCTATGAACGTGTCCCACATGGATCGATTTGGACTTGCCCTGAGCAGTATAAAACATGTTTTTAGACAAAAATGTGTCCAACGACTGTCCTATTGTTTAAGAGCGAATCAAGATCTACCAGAAAAACGCATTCATAAAGCACTGTAGCATGTTCAGCATGTTTTAATTCAAGTGCAAAATGTTTAAATTTCCATTTTTTCAGGAAATCTTGTTTTTCGCAAAGCAGTCCAGTTTTGTCAAAATCCATCTACGACGTTTGTAAATATGCTTTTTTCAAAGCTACAGCTTGTTGTCATTGTAACAAGATACTGAATGCCTGCCTAAATGCATGCTAAGAACATAGGAGGAACCCTAAAGATCCCTATGAACTTGTCCCACATGGATCGATTTGGACTTGCCCTGAGCAGTATAAAACATGTTTGCAGACGTTAATGTGTCCAACGACTGTCCTATTGTTAAAGAGCAAATTAAGATCTACCAATAAAACGCATTTTTAAAGCTCTGTAGCATGTTGAGCATGTTTTAACTCAAGTGCAAAATGTTCAAAATTTCCATTTTTTTAGGAAATCGTGTTTTTCGCAAAGCAGTCCAATTTCGTCAAAATCCATTTACGACGTTTTTAAATATGCTTTTTCAAAGCTTCAGCTTGTTATTATTGTAAAAAGATACTGAATGCCTGCCTAAATGCATGCTAAGAACATAGGAGGAACCCTGAAGATTCCTATGAACTTGTCCTACATGGATCGATTTGGACTTGCCCTGAGCAGTATAAAACATGTTTGGAGACATTATTGTGTCCAACGACTGTCCTTTTGTTGAAAAGCAAATCAAGATCTACCAGAAAAACGCATTTATAAAGCACTGTAGCATGTTCAGCATGTTTTAACTCAAGTGCAAAATGTTCAAATTTCCATTTTTTTAGGAAATCTTGTTTTTCGCAAAGCAGTCCAGTTTTGTCAAAATCTATTAACGACGTTTTCAAATATGCTTTTTTAAAGCTACAGCCTGCTATCAATGTAAAAAGATACTGAATGCCTGCTTAATGCATGCTAAGAACATAGGAGGAACCTTAAAGATCCCTATGAACTTGTCCCACATGGATGTATTTGGACTTGCCCTGAGCAGTATAAAACATGTTTGGAGACATTTATGTGTCCAACGACTGTCCTTTTGTTCAAGACCAAATTGAGATCTACCAAAAAAACGCATTCATAAAGCACTGTAGCATGTTCAGCATGTTTTAACTCAAGTGCAAAATGTTCAAATTTCCATGTTTTTAGGAAATTGTGTTTTTCGCAAAGTAGTCCAGTGTCGTCAAAATCCATTTACGACGTTTTTAAATATGCTTTTTCAAAGCTACAGCCTGTTTTTATTGTAAAAAGCTACTGAATGCCTGCCTTAATGCATGCTAAGAACATAGGAGGAACCCTAAAGATCCCTATGAACTTGTCCCACATGGATCGATTTGGACTTGCCCTGAGCAGTAAAAAACATGTTTGGAGACGTTTATGTTTCCAACGACTGTCCTATTGTTAATGAGCGAATTGAGATCTACCAGAAAAACGCATTTATAAAGCACTGTAGCATGTTGAGCATGTTCCAACTCAAGTGCAAAATGTTCAAATTTCCATTTTTTCAGGAAATCGTGTTTTTCGCAAAGCAGTCCAGTTTCGTCAAAATCCATTTACGACGTTTTTAAATATGCTTTTTCAAAGCTTCAGCATGTTATTATTGTAGAAAGATACTAAATGCCTGCCTAAATGCATGCTAAGAACATAGGAGAAACCCTAAAGTTCCCTATGAACTTGTCCCACATGGATCGATTTGGACTTGGCCTGAGCAGTATAAAACATGTTTGGAGACATTGATGTGTCCAACGACTGTCCTATTGTTGAATAGCGAATCAAGATCTACCAGAAAAACGCATTTATCAAGCACTTTAGCATGTTCAGCATGTTTCAACTCAAGTGCAAAATGTTCAAATTTCCATTTTTTCAGGAAATCGTGTTTTTCGCAAAGCAGTCCAGTTTCGTCAAAATCCATTTACGACGTTTTCAGATATGCTTTTTCAAAGCTTCAGCCTGCTATCATTGTAAAAAGATACTGAATGCCTGCCTAAATGCATGCTAAGAACATAGGAGGAACCCCAAAGATCCCTATGAACTTGTCCCACATGGATCGATTTGTACTTGCCCTCAACAGTATAAAACATGTTTGGAGACGTTTATGTGTCCAACGACTGTCCTATTGTTAAAGAGCAAATCAAGATCTACCAGAAAAACGCATTTTTTAAGCACTGTAGCATGTTCAGCATGTTTCAACTCAAGTGCAAAATGTTCAAATTTCCATTTTTTCAGGAAATCGTGTTTTTCGCAAAGCAGTCCAGTTTCGTCAAAATCCATTTACAACGTTTTTAAATATGCTTTTTCAAAGCTACAGCTTGTTATCATTGTAAAAAGATACTGAATGCCTGCCTTAATGCATGCTAAGAACATAGGAGGAACCCTAAAGATCCCTATGAACTTGTCCCACATGGATCGATTTGGACTTGCCCTGAGCAGTATAAAACATGTTTGGAGACATTTATGTGTCCAACGACTGTGCTATTGTTGAAGACCGAATTAGGATCTACTAGAAAAAAGCATTTATAAAGCACTGTAGCATGTTCAGCATGTTTTAACTCAAGTGCAAAATGTTCAAATTTCCATGTTTTTAGGAAATTGTGTTTTTGGCAAAGCAGTCCAGTGTCGTCAAAATCCATTTACGACGTTTTTAAATATGCTTTTTTAAAGCTACAGCCTGTTATCATTGTAAATAGATACTAAATGCCTGCCTCAATGCATGCTGTGAACATAGGTGGAACCCTAAAGATCCCTATGAACTTGTCCCACATGGATCGATTTGGACTTGCCCTGAGCAGTATAAAACATGTTTAGAGACATTTATGTGTCCCACGACTGTCCTTTTGTTCAAGACCAAATTAAGATCTACCAGAAAAACGCATTCATAAAGCACTGTAGCATGTTCAGCATGTTTTAACTCAAGTGCAAAATATTCAAATTTCCATGTTTTTAGGAAATTGTGTTTTTTGCAAAGTAGTCCAGTGTCGTCAAAATCCATTTACGACGTTTTTAAATATGCTTTTTCAAAGCTACAGCCTGTTATTATTGTAAAAAGCTACTGAATGCCTGCCTTAATGAATGCTAAGAACATAGGAGGAACCCTAAAGATCCCTATGAACTTGTCCCACATGGATCGATTTGGACTTGCCCTGAGCAGTAAAAAACATGTTTGGAAACGTTTATGTTTCCAACGACTGTGCTATTGTTAATGAGCGAACTGAGATCTACCAGAAAAACGCATTTATAAAGCACTCTAGCATGTTGAGCATGTTTCAACTCAAGTGCAAAATGTTCAGATTTCCATTTTTGCAGGAAATCGTGTTTTTCGCAAAGCAGTCCAGTTTCGTCAAAATCCATTTACGACGTTTTTAAATATGCTTTTTCAAAGCTTCAGCATGTTATCATTGTAAAAAGATACAAAATGTCTGCCTAAATGCATGCTAAGAACATAGGAGAAACCCTAAAGATCCCTATGAACTTGTCCTACATGGATCGATTTGGACTTGGCCTGAGCAGTATAAAACATGTTTGGAGACATTCATGTGTCCAACGACTGTCCTATTGTTAATTAGCGAATCAAGATCTACCAGAAAAACGCATTTATCAAGCACTTTAGCATGTTCAGCATGTTTCAACTCAAGTGCAAAATGTTCAAATTTCCATTTTTTCAGGAAATCGTGTTTTTCGCAAAGCAGTCCAGTGTCGTCAAAATCCATTTACGACGTTTTTAAATATGCTTTTTCAAAGCTTCAGCCTGTTATCATTGTAAATAGATACTAAATGCCTGCCTTAATGCATGCTGTGAACATAGGAGGAACCCTAAAGATTCCTATGAACTTGTGTCACATGGATCGATTTGGATTTGCCCTGAGCAGTATAAAACATCTTTGGGGACATTTATGTGTCCAACGACTGTCCTATTGTTAAAGAGCAAATCAAGATCTACCAGAAAAACGCATTTTTAAAGCACTGTAGCATGTTCAGCATGTTTTAACTCAAGTGCAAAATGTTCAAATTTCCATTTTTTCAGCAAATCGTGTTTTTCGCAAAGCAGTCCAGTTTCGTCAAAATCCATTTGCGACGTTTTAAAATATGCTTTTTTCAAAGCTACAGCTTGAAATCATTGTAAAAAGATACTGAATGCCTGCCTAAATGCATGCTAAGAACATAGGAGGAACCCTAAAGATCCCTATGAACTTGTCCCACATGGATCGATTTGGACTTGCCCTGAGCAGTATAAAACATGTTTGAAGACATTTATGTGTCTAACGAGTGTCCTATTGTTAAAGAGCAAATCAAGATCTACCAGAAAAACGCATTTTTGAAGCACTGTAGCATGTTCAGCATGTTTGAACTCAAGTGCAAAATGTTCAAATTTCCATTTTTTCAGGAAATCGTGTTTTTCGCAAAGCAGTCCAGTTTCGTCAAAATCCATTTACGACGTTTTTAAATATGCTTTTTTTAAAGCTACAGCTTGTTATTATTGTAAAAAGATGCTGAATGCCTGCCTAAATGCATGCTAAGAACATAGGAGGAACCCTAAAGGTCACTATGAACTTGTCCCACATGGATCGATTTTAACTTGCCCTGAGCAGTAATAAACATGTTTGGAGACATCTATGTGTCTAACGACTGTCCTATTGTTGTAAAACGAATCCTTGTTTACCAGAAAAACGCATTTTAAAAGCACTGTAGCATGTTTAGCATGTTTCAACTCAAGTGCAAAATGTTCAAATTTCCATTTTTTCAGGAAATCGTGTTTTTCGCAAAGCAGTGTAGTTTCGTCAAAATCCATTTACGACGTTTTTAAATATGCTTTTTTCAAAGCTACAGCTTGTTGTCATTGTAAAAAGATACTAAATACTCGCCTAAGTGCATGCTAAGAACAAAGGAGGATTCCTAAAGATCCCTATGAACTTGTCCCACATGGATCAATTTGGACTTGCCCTGAGCAGTATAAAACATGTTTGGAGACATTTCTGTGTCCAACGACTGTCGTTATGTTAAAAAACGAATTAGGATCTACCAGAAAAACGCATTTTTTAAGCACTGTAGCATGTTGAGCATGTTTCAACTCAAGTGCAAAATGTTCAAATTTCCATTTTTTCAGGAAATCGTGTTTTTTGCAAAGCAGTCCAGTTTCGTCAAAATCCATTTACGACGTTTTTAAATATGCTTTTTTCAAAGCTACAGCTTGTTGTCATTGTAAGAAATACTGAATGCCTGCCTGAATGCATGTTAAGAACATAGGAGGAACCCTAAAGATCCCTATGAACTTGTCCAACATGGATCGATTCGGACTTGCCCTGAGCAGTATAAAACATGTTTGGAGACATTTATGTGTCCAACGACTGTCCTATTCTTAAAGACCGAATCAAGATCTACTAAAAAAACGCATTCATAAAGCACTGTAGCATGTTCAGCATGTTTCAACTCAAGTGCAAAATGTTCAAATTTCCATTTTTTCAGGAAATCGTGTTTTTCGCAAAGCAGTGTAGTTTCGTCAAAATCCATTTACGACGTTTTTAAATATGCTTTTTTCAAAGCTACAGCTTGGTATCATTGTAAGAAGGTACTGAATGCCTACCTGAATGCATGTTAAGAACATAGGAGGAACCCTAAAGATCCCTATGAACTTGTCCCACATGGATCGATTTGGACTTGCCCTGAGCAGTATAAAACATGTTTGAAGACATTAATGTGTCCAACGACTGTCCTATTGTTAAAGAGCGAATCAATATTTACCAGAAAAACGCATTTTTAAAGCACTGTTGCATGTTTAGCATGTTTCAACTCAAGTGCAAAATGTTTAAATTTCCATTTTTTCAGAAAATCGTGTTTTTCGCAAAGCAGTCCAGTTTCGTCAAAATCCATTTGCGACGTTTTAAAATATGCTTTTTTCAAAGCTACAGCTTGAAATCATTGTAAAAAGATACTGAATGCCTGCCTAAATGCATGCTAAGAACATAGGAGGAACCCTAAAGATCCCTATGAACTTGTCCCACATGGATCGATTTGGACTTGCCCTGAGCAGTAAAAAACATGTTTGGAGACATTTATGTGTCCAACGACTGTCCTATTGTTAAAGAGCGAATCAAGATCTACCAGAAAAACGCATTTTTTAAGCACTGTAGCATGTTCAGCATGTTTCAACTCAAGTGCAAAATGTTCAAATTTCCATATTTTCAGGAAATCGTGTTTTCCGCAAAGCAGTTCAGTTTCGTCAAAATCCATTTACAACGTTTTTAAATATGCTTTTTTCAAAGCTACAGCTTGTTACCATTGTAAAAAGATACTGAATGCCTGCCCAAATGCATGCTAAGAACATAGGAGGAACCCTAAAGATCCCTATGAACTTGTCCCACATAAATCGATTTGGACTTGCCCTGAGCAGTATAAAACATGTTTGGAGACATTTATGTGTTTAACGACTGTCCTATTGTTAAAGAGCGAATCAAGATCTATCTAAAATTGCAAAATGTTCTATTTAAATTTCTTGAAAATTGCAAAATGTTCCATTTACACTTTTTTTTAAATTGCAAAATGTTCTATTTAAATTTTTTGAAAATTGCAAAATGTTCCATTTACATTTTTTTGAAAATTGTAAAATGTTCCATTCACATTTTTTTGAAAATTGCAAAATGTTCCATTTAAATTTTTGAAAATTGCAAAATGTTCCATTTAAATTTTTGAAAATTGCAAAATGTTCCATTTACATTTTTTGAAAATTGCAAAATGTTCCATTTACATTTTTTTAAAAGTGCAAAATGTTCCATTTACATTTTTTGAAAAGTGCAAAATGTTCCATTTACATGTTTTTTCAAAATTGCAAAATGTTCCATTTACATTTTTTCAAAATTGCAAAATGTTCCATTTACAGTTTTTTGGAAAGTGCAAAATGTTCCATTTACATGGTTTTGAAATGTGCACAACGTTCTATTTACTTCCAGGAGCGGTACATACGTTTGTGTAGATATTGCATTTTTGTTTTAGTAAAACATGAAAATAGGGAATTTTGAGTGTTCACTCGCGATATTTCATGTGATGTAATTTCGCACTCAAATAGCCGTCTGCAAATGGTTCATAAGGCGAAATTAAGTATTCAACCAAATTAATGCTTTGTTATACTTTACCGTTGTAGATGTCTATCTGCGTTATTTGAATTTATTGATTCTAGTTGCACTCTAGACCTGCAATACTCATATGAATTAATTAATTATGCTCGTCCTGCACCTGGTAACGGTAACTGCACCTGGCTCTGCATCTCCTTCCCATTCAGTATAAAAACAAAATGCAATTCGAAGTCATGTATTGCATTGCTTCAACCAGCAGAGTTATTTCCGATACTGCAGATCTATACTGTTTAGGAAAATTCTGAAAAGTCCTTAAAAAACAAGACTAAAATGAAAAAGCTCCTGGAATATTTGACGGCGCTGGTTATGGTAGCCATCTGTGTCACGCTTACCTGTAAGTCCTTACTAATTAAAAAATAAATGCAATTCATTTAAATTATTAGTATGTACATACATGATCCAAGGAAAGATATCGGGATACATTTAGTCATAAAATCTTGTTTCCGTAATTTGGCGCCCCTTAATTTTCCAACGTTGCATATTTTAATATTTTTGAAATTTTGATGCAGCTCCACCAGCGCTGGGGAAGTCCACGACGCCAACTACAAACATTAATGCGAGTAAGTTGAGACTATTCATTAAATATCTTCGGTGAAGAACCAAAATGACCCATTTCCAATTTAAGCTAGAATCAAAATGAGCTATCTTATAAAAAACACGAAATGATGAAGATGCGTAAAATGTTATTTTAAGAGTTTTTGAAAAGTGTAAAATGTTTTGTTTTCATGTTTTTGAAAAGTGCAAAATGTTTTATTTACATGTTTTTGAAATGTGCAAAATGTTCCATTTACATGTTTTTGAAATGTGCAAAATGTTTTATTCACATGTTTTTGAAATGTGAAAAATGTTCGATTTTCATGTTTTTGAAAAGTGCAAAATGTTTTATTTACATGTTTTTGAAATGTGAAAAATGTTCGATTTTCATGTTTTTGAAAAGTGCAAAATGTTTTATTTACATGTTTTTGAAATGTGCAAAATTTTCTATTTTCATGTTTTTGAAAAGTGCAAAATGTTTTATTAACATGTTTTTGAAAAGTGCAAAATGTTTTATTTACATGTTTTTGAAATGTGCAAAATGCTCAATTTAAACGCTTTCAAGGTAAAAAAATATTTTAATATTTTTGTAGATAATGGATTTGGTTATTAACCAAAAATGGAAAATGGATATGGGTCTTTTTGGTTCTTCACCGACGATATTTATTTTGTAATTAAATCATTGACTTATTCCAAATTGCCTCTTACGATTAGTTCACTATACAAGACAGGTCATTATTCTAAAAATTGTGTAGTTGTTGTAAGGAAAGTGGCTCACCTTTTTTGATTGCCTCTATTTATCGCAAAATTAATTTGCAACACTGTTACTGTTACAGAATGTCTGGAAGAAAATGAATCTGGTCCCTGCTATGCGCAATACTGGCGCTACTATTTTGACCTAAGCTCCAAAACGTGCAAGGAATTCATTTTCGGCGGCTGCGACGGAAATAAAAATAATTTCCTGACCATGAGCGAATGTTACGAGGAGTGTTTGAACTAATCAAAGGGACTTTATATCATTTTAAGCAGTGCAAGTCAATCGGTCCCTAATGAGCCTTTAAAAAAAAGTGACCGAGGACCGAAACGTACCTTTCTTTTTGGCCTCATTTGAGCCTCCGTATTATTCAACACAGGCCGTCCTGAGCTTGTCTCAAAAGTATAGAACTGACCGGACCTCCGGTCAGTGCAATCGGTCCTACCGGTCATCGGCTCCGTGTCTTACACTGATTTTGAGAAACATTATTATTACATATTGCCCACGCTGTATTTTGTCTAAAAGTTGCATTAAAAAGTTTATTATTCAAGTTATATGTTGGTCTTTTTTAACTAGATAATATTAGGCTGCTTTGATGAATGATAATTTTGTAAATAAATAATCATTATTTCATTTTGGATTTATTTTGCACTCTATGCATTACATTACCCATCACGGGGATCGTGGTGTAGTATTCACTTAGGGGTCGTCTATAAATTATATTCATGACATCTCATGTTAAAGATTACCATTTACGCCACGGTTAAGCTGATCATAAAAAGGGATCCGAGGGTCCTGGAAATGAGGACATGATTTATGGAAGAACCTTGGAAGAACGAAATGTACGTCCTTGTTCTTTGCTCGCTCAAACCTATCTTCTTAATTACGAGGATTTCAAATGTGCAAGAACTTCTACCCACATATGTTTGGAAAATAAAAAAAATGTTTTGTTTACTAGTTTTTTAAAGAGTGCCAACTATTCTATTTGCAATTTTTTTGGAATGTGCAAAATATTCTACTTACATGTTTAAAAAAGTGTAAAATCCTCTTTTTAATGTTTTTGAAAAATACAGAATTTTATATTTGCAATTTTTTTAAATGTGCAAAATATTCTACTTACATGTTTTAATGTTTTTAAAAAATACAAAATGTTCTATTTGCAAGCTTTTAAAAATATGCAACATGTTACATGTGCAACATGTTTAAAAAAGGCTATAGGGGAATTCGGTTATAAGGAATTTCGGCTATAGGGGAATTCGGTTATAAGGAATTTCGGCTATAGGAAAATTCAGTTATAAGGAATTTCGGCTATAGGGGAATTCGGTTATAAGAAATTACGGCTACAGGAGAATTCGGTTATAAGGAATTACAGCTACAGGGGAATTCGGTTATAAGGAATTCCGGCTATAGGGGAATTCAGTTATAAGGAATTTCGGCTATAGGGGAATTCGGTTATTCGGAATTTCGGCTATAGGGGAATTCGGTTATTCAGAATTTCGGCTATAGGGGAATTAGGTTATTCGGAATTTCGGCTGAAAGGGAATTCAGTTATTCGGAATTTTGGCTATAGGGGAATTCGGTTATTCGGAATTTCGGCTATAGGGAATTCGGTTATTCGGAATTTCAGCTATAGGGGAATTCGGTTATTCGGAATTTCGGCTGTAGGGGAATTCGGTTATAAGGAATTTCGGCTATAGGGGAATTTGGTTATAAGGAATTTCGGCTATAGGGGAATTCGGTTATAAGGAATTTCAATATAGGGGAATTTTCCCTTCCTCACCATTTTACTTATTCCTATTTAATACTACAGATCACGAATATGCATGATAAAATGGGTTACAGATGATGACGACTCGTCAATAAACGACGTCCTTTAAATTTCATAGTTTAAAATAGTTAAGTTTAATTAGTTTAAAATTTTAAAGTTGGAAATGGGGGTACTTAGTACCCCCATTTCCAACTTTAAAATTTTCTCCAATCTATTTTAACTACATGTCATGAACATACGTGTATAGGTTAAAGCTATCTTGGGATCGTCTATAATGACGTCCTTTAAATATTTGAGTTTTAAGTACCCTCATACCAAATTGAAATTACCATTAGCAAAGAAATAGAGCTACAACTTTAACAATAATTCCACCGTGCTTAGAAATAATTGAAAATTTAAAAAAAATTACAAGTCAAATTACCGTATACTACCAACAACGCCTAAATGATAAGATTAAGCAAATTAGGTACATATATCATGTTTTTTAATTGTGATAGTGAATAAACCAATTATTAATTTTATTTTTAAAATTTCTTTAGGTATATAATCATTTAGCCTGATAAAGAACAACAAAAACAATCTTGTAACTACTGACTGCGCAATTGTAAGGTTCACGAAAGCAAGTAAGAATTTGACAATAAATTTAAACAAATTTCATATAATTAAAGGTTTTGCATATCCATCGGTAGAAATAATATAATTATTGTGTTTATATTGTTTTATATAATTCAGATGAGTGTGTTAGGCACGCCTGGAACATTGGTTCCATAGGCTTTATTTGAATCCTGAAAATTCGTGACATCCCTTCTTACTAGTGTGACATACTCGAGCTGAAAGTTGAAAAGTTTTTTTTTTAAATTATCACTACAGCAGTGAAGATAAGCATGACAATAATAATTAATAAAACAGATTAAGGCTATTATCACTGAATTTCTGAAAATAATTCCAGAATGATTTTCATTACCGTTACAGCAATACATGAAAAAATCATCGTGATTTTTTTCTTATGTATATAGGTGTTAAAAACTTTATTAAGCTCTGAAAAATGGCATGAAACTATTTAACTAAAAAGAGCATGATTGCCTATACACGCCATGTTAAAATATTTCAATAAAAATGTCTGGCTCTAGACATACTTGGGCAAATTGAAAACAACTTTATCACTATATCTGATGCAGTGCCTTTGTTCAAATAAAAAATAGTGTAATGAGTTTTGAAATACTTTCAAAATTTTTGAAACTCCTTAATACGGTCGCTATTTTATGAAAATAGCCTTTTGTGCATTGGAAGTTAGACTTTGTACAGTAAAAATATTGATAGGTAAACGGGTCATCCCTAAATGTCATCATGGGTAAGAAAAATGGTTCTACTTGGGTATTTAATTATAACATTCCATATCAAAGATAGTGATGAACTTTTGGTTGTACAAAAATTTCAAGATTCTTGAAATCAAGATTAAATCACCAAGACTTTAAAAACTCTCGACATTTCAAGAGTCTCGTAATAATGACTTTCAAAAGTCTTGAAAATTTAAGACTCGAAATCATGACTTCCAAAAGTGTTGAAAAAATCAAGACTTTTTCAACGTTGGCCAAAGTTTCATACATGGATTTAAGATGTCGGAATAATTTAATTTAAAGATAGTTAAGAAATTTTAAGACATTTTAAGACTCTTGAATGGTCATGAAAATGGCAAAAGTCTTGGTCTTGATTTTGCATTGCATACTATAAACATATAATAATTGCAATGAGAATTAGTTAATCAGAATGTAAGTACATATCGTGAGTGCAGAATCAAAACGCTCCGTATTTAATTGAAGACACAATTAAAACACAAAAAGAAAAGACGTAAAATGTTAATTTTATTGCTAGTTTTTGAAAAGCTTAAAAACGACTACTAACATACTTGTTTTTAAATATGAAAAATGCTCTGTTTACTAGCATTTTCAAGAGTGCCAATTATAATTATTCTAGTTAAAAAGTGTTTTAAAATGTGTACTATGTTCTACTATATTACATGTTTAAAAAAGTGTAAAATTTTTGCATAAGTTTTAAAAAGTGCACAATGTTCTATATCGTCTGTGAAGAACCAAAACGACCCATATTCATTTTTAGTTTCAAACAAAATGCACTATCTACAGAAAAAATTAAAATAACATCTTCATTAAAGTATGTAAATAGAACCTTGTGCATTTTTCAAAAAATAAGTTATAAGAATATTTTTCAATTTTCGAAATCATATAAATAGGATATTTTACACTTTAAAAAAACATAGAACATTTTGACCTATTCCAAACGTAAATAGAACATTTAACACTTTTGAAAAACACTTAAATAGAACATTTTGACCTTTTTAAAAACGTAAATAGAACATTTTACACTTTTGAAAAACACTTGAATAGAACATTTTGCAGTTTTCGAAAACATGTAAATTGGACATTTTTCAATTTTAAAATACATTTGAATAGGACATTTTGACCTTTTTAAAAATATGTAAATAGGACATTTTACACTTTTCAAAAACACTTCAGAACATTATGACCTTTTTAAAAACATGTAAATAGAATAATTTGCTCATATTAAAATTAGAAACTAGTGATTAGCATTGTGTAAGCATGTGTCTTATTTACTGTCTTTTTTAACATAGCTCATTTTAATTCAAGCATAAATTGGAAATAGGTCATTTTGGTTCTAGAAAATATACGTCTAGGAGCAGGATATTTATTTTTGTTTGTAGATAGTGAATTTTAGTTTTAGCTGCGCAATTTTGAGTCTTCATTTGTGATATTTCGTGTAGGTGTAATCCAATATCTCACACTCGAATATGTAACCGTCTGGAAACTGTGTGTGAAGGGGAAATTAATTCAACGTATTTTATTGTGTTGTAATTAATTACTGTTTCAACGTTGTGGATGTCTGTCCGCGTTATTTGCATTTACTGATTATAGAAAAACACTCAATATGCGTAATACTTCCAGCTGATCACAATCAGTTGTTTCCGTATCTAATAATTATGCCTGTCCTGCATCTGGTAACTGCAACTCGCTTTGCTAAATCTCCTGTCTATTCCCTATAAAAAGAAGATGCTACTCCAAGTCTTGCGCACTGCTACATTGAAAACCAGCAGAGTTCATTCACACTCTTCTTCTTTACTGTTTAGGAAAATTCTGGAAAATCCTCAACAAAATCCAAGACTAAAATGAAAAGGTTCCTCGAATATTTGACGGCTCTGGTCTTTGTGGCCATATGTGTCACGCTTACGTGTTGTAAGTCCTAATTATTTATCCAATTAAATTAATAGTATGTACATAGTCCAAGCAAATAAAACGTGATGAATTTAGCCATCAAAATCTTATTTGCCAAAATTTTGCGTATCATAATTGTTTACCGTTGCGTATTGTAATATTTTAAAATTTTTGATGCAGCTACACCAGTACCAGTACCAGTACCAGCGCTGGGGGAGTCCACGACGCCATATACAAACATTAATGCGAGTAAGTTGATACTGTTAATTAAATAATTCTTTTTTAATTACATCATTCAATAATTCCGAATACCTCTCAGTTCGTTCGTTAAGAAAGGTTATTATTACCAGTTGTGTAGGTATATTGTAAGGATATTGTATGACATTTTTTGATTGCCACTATATCACGGAACGGACTTACTTTCCAACTTTGTTACAGAATGTCTGAAAGAAAAGTTAATTGGCGACTGCAGGGCGGCCATTGTAAGTTACTATTTTGACCCAAGCTCCATCACCTGCAAACAATTTAAGTACGGCGGCTGCGACGGAAATGAAAATAGATTCGAGTCCGTAAGCGAATGTTTAGAAGAATGTTTGATCTAATCAAAGAGATTTTATTTCATTTTTTGAGAGAAACATTATTTCATGTTTTCCCTCTACACTATTTTTGTTTTCTAAAAGTTACATTAAAAAGTACATTATTTTTAAAATGTCCGTCTTTTCCAACTAGATAATAAATTAGAAATCTGTAATGGCTGGCAATTTTGCATATAAATATTATTATTGCATTTTAGAATTATTTTGCACTCTATTTGCACTACATTCCGCATGATGGAGCTATGCACCTAGTTAATCACAATGAGAGCGACGAAAATGGACGGACACGGAACGCTTATTTTACACGGCGAAGGCATAGTACGTAGCATACGAACACAAAATAGGGAATTTAAAATCTTCAGTACAAAAGATCCATAAATGTTGTCATGCAAATTTTCCTTCTTTCAAGACCCACCCCCACCAATATGTCATCACCTATAGCCATTGTGTATAAGTGGCTATATTTTACATATGGGACTTTTTCAAACCTCCCTAAAAAAAGACCCACTGACCGTACTAATGACATCTTTAATGGATGATCCCTTATCATTATCGTTTTCTATAAATTGGTGGGTGGGCAAATCAGTGGCGTACCTGGGGGGGATGCCCGGGTGCCTAGGCATCCCCCGAAATTTTTGAATTTACACTAGGTATAATTTATTTTTAGGGAATGCATCTATCCATTAAAATCATTTTTTCAGAATTAAAAATTCACTATTCTTCAAATAGATACTTGCATATTATGAGTACCTTACAATTTTCCAGTTTGTTTATCGATTATTATTTAAGAAAAGAACAAGTGCTAAAGCCCTTGCTTAAAGTTAGCCCTAACAGAAAATTGAGGTCGTCATAAGTTTCAGCAGGAGCATTAAACTACAATATTGTCTATTAAGAATTAAAATGACCCATATTCATTTTCAGCTTAAGACCAATTGCACTATTTACAAAAATATGGCAAAATGCAGCTCAAAAGCATTTAAATAGAACATTTAAGACTTTCTAAAACAAATATGAAATATTTTGCATTTTTCAAACATATGCAAATATAACATTTTAGAGGTTTTTTGTAAACACGCAAATAAAACATTTTGAACTTTTCAAAAACATGCAAACAGAATGTTTTAAACATTTAAAAAAACCTGTATAAGTAGAACATTTTGAACCTTTTAAAACTGTGCAAATAGACCATTTTACGCTTTTCAAAAACTCCTAGTTAATATTTTACGCATGTTTCTCATTTTGTTTTTATGACACAGGTCATTTTGTTTCTAGATTAAATTGGGTATGTGTCACTTTGGTTTTTCACAAACGATATAGCAGTATAGAACATTATAATGTGATCAATTTTTATTAAGAAATCAATAAAAAATTCAGAATTTAAATTTCAAAATATTCTAAAAAATTCTAAAATCAAAATTTCGAACGATCACTCAATTAGCTTAACCATAAATGGTCTACTATTTGAACTGTAATAATTGGACGAATAACTTTAAGTTACTATTGCGATGCGATTTCTAAAGGTTTTCATTTTTTAAAAACGTAAATGGAATTCTAAAAAACTGGCCCATATTGACAGGTATTTTAAAGTACCGGTGCGTTATGTGGGTAGGTAGTGTTAATGAAGATGCTCTTGTAGAACGCAAGAAAACGGTTAGTATTGACTTTACTAGTTCGAAAAAATGGTTAGAATGTAATAATTGTAGCTTCTAAAAAACTTTGCCGTGCGAAAGTACAATGATCGGGGCTAGGGACGGGGGGCGGGGGGCATTGGGTTGTAAAAATATGACGGCTTATCAGTTTAGTGGAGGGGGGGGGGATGGGTGTTATACACGGCGAGGTTTTCGTGACGGGCACCCCCCGAAATTCATTCTCAGTTACGCCCTTGGGGCAAATGCGTAGTGGACTCAAAGCTACTTTTTTCTCTTGGCAATAAAATTAATTTTCTGCATCTGCTTCCTATAATCGTTACTTTAATTTGAGCTACAGTGTGTTTCAATATGTATGTGACGTGTGAAAATTAAACAATCAATGCAATGACCATTAATTAGTATGTAGGTACATACACATCCTGAGTGAAGAGTCAAAACGGTCTATATTCAATGAGAGCTACAATTTTATTAAGAATAATTAAATACCTATGTGGAAAATATACTACATGGGAGAGGTGCGTCAAAAATTTTAATTACGGGGATTAAAAGTGCAAAACCTTCTACATACATATTCCTGAAATATATGAAATGTTATTTTTAATTTTTACCATGTGGTTTTTGAACGTGTGCAAAATATTCTACTTGCAATTTTTGTAAAAAGTGCAAAATGTACTACTTACATATGCGTTTTAAAAGATGGACAATTTTCTATTCACTTCTAGGAGCAGGAAATTTCAAATTATTTGTGTGTAAAAAGTGCATTTTAGTTTTTAAAGCGAAAAATGAAAATGGGTAATTTTATTTTGGATCTTCACTGCGGATATTTCATGTAATTTAATCCCTTACTGAAATATAGTCGTTCGCAAAATTAATTAGTCAACCGCATTAATATTGTGCACTGCTTTACCGTTGTCATTGTCTGTCCGCGTTATTTGCATTTACATCCCCCGGCCAGCTGGAAACTGCAGCTGGTTCCGTCTGCATCTGCTTTTCATTCCGCATAAATGCGAACAAGGACGACGAGGAGACGACGCAAATAATTACAGCAGTTAATCCAAGTAAGTTGAGACTATTAATTTAATATTTATTTTGTAATTAAATTCTTCACTCATTCCGACTGCAACTTTTAGTTTGTTCGTTCTACAAGAAAGTTAGCTACAAGTTGTGTAGTTATTGTAAGGAAAGTGTATGACAATGTAATGTTTAGGACTTTTATTGCATAATTTTTTATCTCCTTTTTATCACGGAATCACTTTCCAACTTTGTTACAGAATGTCTGGAAGCTAAGAAACATGGTAACTGCGAGGCGCGAAAGGTGCGCTACTATTTTAACCAAACCTCCGCCACCTGCAAAGAATTTTATTACGGCGGCTGCAACGGAACTGGAAATAATTTCCTGTCCAAAAGCGAATGCATCAAGGAGTGTGCTTTTCTGTACTAAAAGTCCAATGGACCTTCTACCATTTTGAGAAACATTAGTACAAATTCCCTCGTAGAGTTTGCCCTAATGGTGATAAGTAGCTATTGTTTATTTTTTCTAAAAGTGACATTAAGCAGTTTGTTATGCATTATAAAACTATTAAAACAGGATTTTAAAATTTTTCAAAATGTCCGTCTTTTTCAACTAGACAATTGGGCTTCTTTCATGAATGCTAATTTTGCATACAAATAAAAAAAAACTATTGCTTTTGAGAATTATTTTGCACTCTATACCCTGTATGCATTAAATTACCCATGAGCTATGTAGCTAACGCACCCGGACCAAGCTACTCACAAAAGCCGGAACTAAATGCCCATTTTACGCACACATAATGCGACATTTGGTAGGAATTTTCATTAGGAAAGGTCGGTAAATGCTGTCGTCAAAATTGTTTATCTTTCAAATTCTACTTGTACACAGATTCAAGTAGTAGTATGTACGGGTAAGGCAGGTTGTAGACGTTGGTTCTGAGTTGAGGGGCCGTGGCCAGGTTTGTTGAACCGGTTTTGCTTTAGTTCTCGAGCTCAGGCAGCGTCACAGGTTAAAATGAAAATTGTCTCGACACAAGTCGCATCACTTTCGTTTTTCCCTAAGTGAAAACACGGCCGGTTTTGCTTCATGAGCGAAACCACTATAAAAAACTAGTTCTACTTATTTTATTCCTAAATTCTAAAATTCGATGAAAACATAATTATTGGTGGCATTAGGAAGTAATGAATTACGTCATGTGCCCTTAATTGACTCTCTGCTGTTGCTTTATGCTCAATGTGAATCAAATAGTTAAAACCGGCTATCTACAAAATCGGTGCCCTCCAATCCAAATTCCTATCGGAAGCATCTGTAAACTCAATCGTAAGGCTTGGCGCTAAAACTAAAGGAATGCGACTTGACATTATGCGAAATGAATGATAAATGTGTGCGTGGATTCAATACAATTTTGTGAATGGAGCAGTAACATTGAAAAAGAAGGAGAACAACGAAATCAGGCACAAAGCATGAATTTAATTTAATTTATTTCCTGTGAGTTTCAAAAACTGAAGTTGGTAATTTACAGAATTTAATTTGAATTAAATTGGAAGTGGCGGCTCAGTTGCTTCCTTCTCAGTTGCGAGGGGCATCGTTCCCTCAGCCGACTTTGATTTATTGTCGGGTCCACAAGGCAACTATCCCTCCTGAGACGGATTAGTAGTAGTAGTAGTAGTAGTAGTAGTCGGAGGTCCCTCACAGACGTTGTATCTAATTGATTACAAATATTAACCATCACGCATCACATTCAAACCGAGGCTTTTAATTAATACTTTAAATTATTAACAATTTCAAATCAAATTTAGTTGTTGTAAATACACGCGCCAAGTCTTACATGCATTTAAGACTGTCCGCACAATCGGATTGTTGAATGCATAAATCACCCGCATGTAGTTTCTAAAAACAGAATCAAAGTAGAAAAACGTAAACAAAAATTAATTTGCCATCTTATCAAAAGTTTAGTTGTGTAAAATTGCATCATAAAATATTATTGTGGCTGGTTCCACTGTATAAACGAATTGAAAAACTTACATCTACACACCTCAAACCGATCATAGCAACCCTCCTACGAATTGAAAGGTTTGTTTATTAAGTTTAGTTAACTTACACACGGCCTTAGAACACATACATAATGGTAACGTTCTTAGACAATTTAGCTTCATAAACCCAAAATTTAATTAAATTCATCATAGTCCATTCTGGTAATTTACTGATTTTTCGAAAAAAATTTATAAATACTCCTCAAACGTCGTTACTTCTAGACCTAAACCACAGAATCCAATAAATTAATTCTACTACTTGTTGTCATTAAAATCATGTCGTGCAAAATTTGGCCATTTATAGTGACTAAACATTATGCATTAATTTAAGGTATTCTTTCGCGTCAAATTCAAACATCTAATTTTCAAGAAAAAAAAGTTACCATAACAGTTTTTGTCAACAGTCAACCGTTCCCGTCAGATTACGATTTTAAAGTTAATGTTTGTCAAACACAGAAGCTACCGCCGCGAGTTGCTCTCATTTAAATTGCTTTACATTCTTAATAAATGAAAATTTTTCTCAAATGTAAAATGCAAAGTAACGTCTTATTACTTACGTGCAGAATTCACCCTTCTTGCATGTCCTCCCATTGCATCTTTCTCCCTTGACAAATAAAAGGAAAACAAAAATTAGAATAAATCAAATAAAATAAGACGAAAGCAAAAAGTGGATTTGAATTTAGAAAATTAGTTAATCACAGCTTCTGACGTTGGAAGAAAGGAAAGCGCAGCTAAAGCAGTGAGAGCCACCAAGCAGATGAGTGTAATGCCCCGCATTTTATTTTTCAGTTTTCACGGTTTTCAGAACGAAAAAGACTTTTGCTTCCTTCAAACGGATGATGTTTCGGGTTGGTTCAAAAACGAAGTGATGCTCGTACAATGCGGGACAGAATTTTTATAGGCCACGCTCCTCGAGGAAATTTAATGTGAATTGAATTTTTTTCAACTTGTTTCAATATTTGCTCATTCGATTCAATTTTTGCAAAGCGCTGCTGGAGTTCGGATATGAATTGGCGGATGAACTGACTCATAAATTAACTATGACCATTGTTTTTCTGTGCGATGTAGAAACATCGCCGTTGGTCCTACAAAGAACTCGAGGGTCAGCTGTGAATGACCTCAAGGGTTGGGTCAATGGGACTCTTCGGATATTAATAGAATCTCATGTTAAAAACAGCCATTTACACAATGGTAAAAGCAGATGACAGCGTCATAGGGTCTAACAATGAAAATATTTGGATGACATCATTTATGGACGACCCCTTGCTTAATGTAGGCTTGTTCGTGTTCAAATTATAACACAATGCCTAAAGTTTTTGAAAAATATCAGAAAACTGAAAAAGTGGTAAGGGGGGACCATTGGGTAAGGTAAAATTCCTATTGAATTTCCCGTATGATTTTTCAGTTTTTTTATTTTGACGAATTTCGAAAATTTCAAATTTAGTTTCTGGCGCCAGAACGCAATTTGCACCGATATGATTATATACGTTGTAATGACCCCACCACGTAGTACATGTTCTGATAGCGTTTGCTTCATTTCGGATTTTACACTTGGGAAATGTCGCATGTTAGTTGCAGTTACGGTGGCGTATGGCAACGAAATGTTTTTCAACCTTCGCCAATATTGATGGCAATAGAAACAATGGGGATGACGCAAAGCGGCGAAAGACTTTATTTTTAAATTTAGAGGACAATCAACGAGCGTAATTCAACACTTGTGAAATATTACCTGCCGTCAATTACATGACTTGAACGCAAGTAGGCATTTCGATAGATAACTGTGAGTAGTTGTTTCTGAACAGATTGAACGGGTTTTATAGCCGAAAAAACCGCACAGAAATTAGCCGAAAAAACCGCACAGTTTCTCGCCGAAAAAACCGCACAGCCCGCCGAAAAAACCGCACAGTAGTTCCAAAAATCGTCGTAAGGTGGCGCCGCCGCCTAACCTAACCTCATTGTCTAACCTTACCTAACACATCTCTTAACCTAACCTAACCTAGCCCAACTGGCGCTACTGTGGCTTGGCGTTGGTTCTGGTATGGCTCTGGTCCAGTGGCTCTAGTGTCGCCTGGACTGGTGTTGGTTCCGGCATGATATTGATCGTGTGGCGCTAGTCTCGGCTGTAGGCGCTGGTGTTGGTTCCGGTATGATATCGATCGCTAGTAACGCTCTGGACTGGTGTTGGTTCTGGTATGATATCGATTGCTAGTGACGCTCTGGACTGCCACTGCAGACTGTCGTTTATCCTGCTAATCAACACTATGTCCCCGCCACGTTATTGATTATCCCGCCTTCTTCACATGCTGGTCTGCTGTGCCCTAGGCTCGCCGCTGCCCCTTGCCGTTGCCCCGAGACCGCCACTGCCCTTGGGTCGCCGTGATGTCCTGGCACTGTCCTTGGGTCGTCATGATGTTCTGCATCGATGTCCTAGGAGCTATCATGGTGCCCTTGGCCTGGCATGATGTCCTGGAGCTGGCACAATGTCCGCCAATGACTCTGTCTCCTGTGTCCGCCATGTCACCCTGACTGCCAAGGGCTCAGATTGCTGTCACGATGTCCTGAAGCTGACCTATTTCCGTCATTGGCTCTCACTCTCATTGGCTCAGCCTCCCTCCAGTCTCTCGAGATTGCCACTGACCCTGCCTCCTGAGCCTGGCATTGACCCTGTCTCCCGGATCCGCCATTGACTTCGACCAGTGAGCCTACCCTCCTGAGTCCGCCATTGTACCCTGTATCGATCGATGACTCACACCTATCGCATTCGTTTATTGTCACACACGCCCTCCCCTGCTCATTGACATGCACCCTCCTCCCGCATTCATCTTCGACTCGCACCTGCCATTTACACGCAGCCGACTCTCACCTCAACCAAACCTCCTCCCAGAGCCCATCACTACTCTCCTCATGGATTCGCTCTCGTCACCCTGCTCGCGGATTCGCCCTTGCACCTCATTTCACCCTCACATCACCTGCAGTTCGCACCCTCTTGCTCTGCCTCTGCATTCAGCAATGTATGTATTTTATACAGGGGTTGTGTTACATGAACCCACACTTCACATGTACAGATTAAAGTCTGTATTCTTCTCTGTGGAACTTTAGCTGTACAGATTTAATTCTGCATTTCTCGCTACGGTTTCTATGCACAGCTCCGTCGCTACCCTCACCGACACGCACCTCTCGCTTTGCTCCCGTCTATGTATAGAGGATGGTGAGTGTACGATAAATGCATTGTATGTACCGTGATGTATGAAAAAATGTTACGTTTGCATAATATTATTTTTTTAAATGTAGATATGTCATTTTGCATTTTTCGAATCTCTACAAATAAATTACTTTACACTTTTAAAGTATTGTAATGAAACATTTTGCAATTTTTTAAAAATATGTGGATGTTACAGTTTGTTCTTTTTGAAAATCAATTTACACTTTTAAAAGTTTTTAAAAATTATTTTACACTTTTCAAAAATATTTAAATAAAACATTTTACATTTTCTAAAGTTATTGAAAATTATTCTGCACTTTTTAAAAAGTATGCAAGGTAAATATTTTACAATATTTAGAAAAGCTTTTTTTAAAATCAATTTACACTTTTGAAAATATGTGGATAGAATCTCCATAATAATAAAATCCAAATAACGGTGTCCGATCTCCACCGTCCGCTGTCCGCTGTCCGCCATTATATACTTACACTGGCCATTATACTACAGATCTGAATAATCTAAGTAGTAATAATATATGTACCTGCATAATCATAAAATTATATGCAAAGCAATCGGATTTTGAACAAAAGGAAGGGGGGGGTTGAAAGCGGATAGGCGACACACGCTGGAGGGCAAAAATATTTAAATTGTGTGAATTGTGTAGATAATTCAGTTATTTCAATATATCAAAAAATTAACTAACGATTTGCTTCCGTTCGTAGAACGGGCCGGTTCACTGGTATTTTATAGTTTTCTAAAATATGTAAGTGATACGTTCTACACCTTTGGAAAATATGTAAGTGAAACGTTCTGCATTTTTGTAAAATTACTTTACACTTTTTATAAAATATATAAATGAAACATTTTACACTTTTTCAAAACATGCAAACAAAATATTTTTCAATTTTTTCAAATATGTAAATAGAAGTTTTTGCATTTTTTAAGAGTATGTAGATGAAAATTTCTACACATTTTCAAAGTATGTAAATAAAACGTTCTGCACTTCTGAAAGTATGTAGATAAAACGTTTTGCATTTTTTAAAAGTATGTGAGTGAAACATTTTACACTTTTTAAAAGTATGTTAATGAATCATTTTACACTTTTTTAAAACATGAAAACAAAATATTTTTCAATTTTTTTAAATATGTAAATAGAAGTTTTTTGCATTTTTTCTAAGTATTTAAATAAAATATTTTTGCATTTTAAAAATAATTTAACACTTTTTAAAAATATGTAGATGAAACATTTTACACTTTTTAAAAACAAGCAGATAAAACGTTCTCCACTCTTACAAGTATTTAAATGAAACGTTCTGCATTTTTTTAAATATATAAATAGAAGTTTTTTGCATTTTTTCTAAGTATTTAAATAAAATATTTTTGCATTTTAAAAATAATTCAACACTTTTTAAAAATATGTAGATGAAACATTTTACACTTTTTAAAAACAAGCAAATAAAACGTTCTCCACTTTTACAAGTATTTAAATGAAACGTTCTGCATTTTTTTACAAGTATGTTAATAAAACGTTTTACACTTTTTTAAAATACGTAATTACTACATTTTGCATTTTTTTAAAGTATGTGAATGAAACATTTTACACATTTCTAAAATATGCAGATGAAATATTTTACACTTCTTAAAAGTATGTAGATGAAAAGTTTTGCACATTTCAAAAACATACAAATAAAATATTTTTCAATTTTTTTAAATATGTAAATAGAAGTTTTGCATTTTTCTAAAAGTATGTCAGTAAAACATTTTACACTTTTTAGAAGTATGTAAATAAAAAGTTTTACACTTTTTTAAAATACGTAATTACTACATTTTGCATTTATTTAAAGTATGTGAATGAAACATTTTACACATTTCTAAAATATGCAGATGAAACATTTAACACTTCTTAAAAGTATGTAGATGAAAAGTTCTGCACATTTCAAAAACATACAAATAAAATATTTTTCAATTTTTTTAAATATGTAAATAGAAGTTTTGCATTTTTCTAAAAGTATGTTAGTAAAACATTTTACACTTTTTAGAAGTATGTAAATAAAAAGTTTTACACTTTTTTAAAATACGTAATTACTACATTTTGCATTTTTTTAAAGTATGTGAATGAAACATTTTACACATTTCTAAAATATGTAGATGAAACATTTTACACTTTTTAAAAGTATGTAAATAAAACTTTCTGCACTTTTGAAAGTATGTAAATGAAACGTTTAACATTTTTTGAAAGTATGTGAGTGAAACATTTTACACTTTTTAAAAGCATGTAAATGAAACGTTTTACACTTTCTAAAAATACGTAACTACTACATTTTGCATTTTTTTAAAAGTATGTCACTGAGCATTTTACACTTTTTAAAAGTATGTAAATAAAACGTTTTACACCTTTCTATAATATGTAGATGAAACATTTTACACTTTTTAAAGTATGTAAATAAAACGTTCTGCACTTTTGAAAGTATGTAGATGAAACGTTGTGCATTTTTTTAAAAGTATGTAAATGAAACGTTCTACACTTTTAAAAAATATGTAAATAAAACTTTTTGCATTTTTTAAAAGTATGTAATTAAATAAAGTTTTGCATATGCATAAAGGAATAACGTACGTTAAGTAAGCTCATGTAGTAACATAAATAATCTGAATGTAAATTGCTGTGGTGAAGATGTGAAGACGAATGCAATTCATATTCACAATCGTATGCAAAGTGTGATAATATATATTCATATACTATAAACGATATGTATAGCTCATGATACTGAAATAGAGAGAAGTAAATGTAGTGGAAATGAACCCGATGCAGTCAAAAAATAAAGGAAATAAATAACATGTTGGTTACGATAAGAGTAGACAAGGGAGTTCTCAAACGTGCGAAGGTTTTGAGGAGGAAAAAAGCTGTACGTACATAATTTACGAGTGACTGAAAAGTTAGCTACTTGTTCGTATAAGCATTGATGCTATAAAAACTATAATAAACCCTTCCTCCCCTCCCTTTATAGCCCTGCCCTTTGAATGAATTAATACTTGTAATAATTACTAAATCTATTAGCTAAGAACATACATATCCTCTGTAAATATCAAAAATGACCCATATCCAATTTAAGCTAGAATTAAAATGAGCTATGTCATTAAAAAATTGAAAAACATGCTTAAAATGTTAATAAGCAGTTTTTGAAACGTGGAAAATGTTCTTTTACACATTTTTTTGAAAAGTGTTCAATGTTCTATTTACATATTTTTCAAAAGTGTAAAAATGTTCTATTACATATTTTTTGAAAAGACACAAATGTTGTATTAGGTTACTTTTAAAAAGAGTGGAATGTTGGAATTATCGGCATGTTTTGAGAAGAATGTTTAATGTTGTATTTACATGTGTTTTGAAAAGTGAGAAAATGAATTTGGCTTGATTTAGGATAACGAGAGTTGAAAGATTTTTGAGTGAGGGAGGAGGGAAGGAAGGATGGAGGTATGGAGGGTGCAGAAATGACGTAAGGAGAAAAGTTTAGATTTTTGGACGAACGTTCTTAAAGTAATATTGGAATGGAGACTGTAGGAGTATACGTGGTGGTGTGTGGTGTTTTGAGGAGCCCCACGTGTCAATGATAAAGATGTGTAGGGACAACCCCCTGATGACTGAGATCGTGTTTCGGGCTGCAAGCTGCGGTCACCCTGCGAAAACAATTTTTTCGAAGTTTTGGGTAGGAAATGAGTGATTTGTGGTTTGATTCGTGTGATGGAAAAATGGTTGCAAAATGTGCTATTTGCATTTCGAAGTCTTGTGTGTTTTTCGATTGCATCGTTAGTTCGTTAGTTAAGAATCAAAAAAAGTCGTGTGGTTGTTTCCAGCTAGAATGGAAATAAGGACAAGAGTTAAAGGGCTTAATGTTAACTATGAGTTTTTCAAAAGTAGTCAATATTCAATTTTCATGTTTTTGAAACGTGAAAATTCTTCTATTTACTAATTTTTCAAAAGAGCAAAATGTTCTATTTACATGTTTTCTGAAACGTACAAAATGATCTATATACTACTTTTTCAAAAGTGCTTAATATTCTGTTTACATGCTATTAAAATGTGCTCATTATTCCACTTCAAAGTTTTTCAAAAGTGTCAAATATTCAATTTACATGATTGAAAAATTTGCAAAAAAATTGTATCTTCATATTTTTCAAAAGTGCAGGAATTTCTATTTGCTTGATTTGTAAATATGCTTTAGTTTTTGAAAACTGCTCAATATCATATTTACATGGTTTTGAATTTTTCAAAATATTGTAGTTACTAGTTTTTAAAAAGTTATTATTTACGTCATTATTTTTGAAAACGGATGTCCATAAATGAGGTTATGTCAAGAGTGGGTGGGTCTAGTTGTCCACTCATGAAATTTATGATGCGTTAAAGATAGCAATATAGGTAATAGTTATGTTGATGACAGAAGGGTGATAAGATCCTAAAAATGATCATTTTTCAATGACATCATTTGTGGATGACTCCAGACGGTTCAATATTCCATTCCACTCACCCAAAATTAGTTTTGCCGGCCGGGATTCAAATTTTACATTTGCCAGCAGAGTAAAAAAAAGCCATTTTTTTTCCAGCAGAATTTAATTTTAATTTGAGTTGCTATTTTAGCGGATGAAAAGTGAATTTAATAAAAAATGTATAAAATAAGTTTTCAAAAGTTTTTAAGTGGAGTGAGATAGACTTGGAATGAGTGCTTTAAATGTGGGAATGGATGAGGTGACGGGAAAAAATGTTAACTACGAGTTT